>JAPQNM010000005.1:19926819-19934319 GCA_029783475.1 Metacarcinus magister | reverse complement strand
AAAGAATTGGCGGGAAGGGTAGGTGTAAAAAATGAGAGAACGATGTTAGTTTTCCTATACTCGAAAAAACAACGGTAAAGAAAGAAAGAAAAAACAGCATCGTACCATCTAACCGTATGGTGGTGGTGGTGGTGGTGGTGGTGGTGGTGGTGGTGGTGGTGGTGGTGGTGGTGGTGGTGGTGGTGGTGGTGGTGGTGGTGGTGAGTTCGGGTGGAATTGGCAAGGAAAAATTTTGTAAGGGAAGTAAAATAAAAAAAAATCAACACCTAACCTAATCTAAATATAATCTAGACCCATGTATAACCACCTAACCAATCCAACGTTGTAGAATATGATGATGATTATGTATATCACATTACCTTACTGGTGAGCTGGTGATGTCATGGGTGTAGTGGCGTCATCCTCGCCTGGTGCCATAATATCCGACACAGGCAGTCACCATCTCTTAGACTGTATTTTTTCTTTGAGCTGAAAAGTATGACAAGACTGATCAGTGACCATCATACTTGAGACAGGCGTTAGCTATACCCACGTTAAGTGTGTGTGTGTGTGTGTGTGTGTGTGTGTGTGTGTGTGTGTGTGTGTGTGTGTGTGTGTGTGTGTGTGTGTGTGTGTGTGTGTGTGTGTGTGTGTGTGTGTGTGTGTGTGTGTGTGTGTGTGTGTGTGTGTGTGTGTGTGTGTGTGGTGTGTGTGTGTGTGTGTGTGTGTGTGTGTGTGTGTGTGTGTGTGTGTGTGTGTGTGTGTGTGTGTGTGTGTGTGTGTGTGTGTGTGTGTGTGTGTGTGTGTGTGTGTGTGTGTGTGTGTGTGTGTGTGTGTGTGTGTGTGTGTGTGTGTGGTGTGTGTGTGTGTGTGTGTGTGTGTGTGTGTGTGTGTGTGTGTGTGTGTGTGTGTGTGTGTGTGTGTGTGGTGTGTGTGTGTGTGTGTGTGTGTGTGTGTGTGTGTGTGTGTGTGTGTGTGTGTGTGTGTGTGTGTGTGTGTGTGGTGTGTGTGTGTGTGTGTGTGTGTGTGTGTGTGTGTGTGTGTGTGTGTGTGTGTGTGTGTGTGTGTGTGTGTGTGTGGTGTGTGTGTGTGTGTGTGTGTGTGTGTGTGTGTGTGTGTGTGTGTGTGTGTGTGTGTGTGTGTGTGTGTGTGTGTGTGTGTGTGTGTGTGTGTGTGTGTGTGCATTTTGAAAATTATTACTATTGTACACATCTATTCGAGAACACACTTTGCATTCTTTCACTTTGAAAGAAAACATCACTCCTGCGTTACAGTGAAAAATATGCACATTACTTATCTTGAAAAATTCCTCCCATTTTCCCTTGATAATAATAATAATAATAATAATAATAATGATAATAATAATGATATCAATAATATAAATAATATCAATAATAATAATAACAATAATAATAATAATAATAATAACAAAAATAATAATAATAATAATAATGACAATAGTAATGATAATAATAATAATAATAATTATAATGAACCACGACTACTTATTATTAAATCAAAATGGAAGGAAAGAAAACTTTGGTTTAAATGGAAAACATTGTTTTATTGTTTTTGTTAATAAGGAAACAAACACATCACTAATGCTTCAATACAAAAAACTAATTACATATTTCCTTAAAGTTCCTTCTATCGGACTTGTATAATTTGATTCCGTTTTCCATACTTCGATTAAATTAAAAATTAAAAATATCCATTGCCGTTTATTTTTTTCTATTATTTTTAATCAGCCTATTGTTAAGTTTTTCGTCGGACGTTCAGGATCCCATCAAGGCAAGTGTTCCGTTGAAGTACTCGCATCTCTAACGCTTGTTCCTCTCCCCCACACATTTGTAAGCACATGCTCCCGCCAGCATGAGTGCCACAGCCATGCCGACCACCATCCAGTCCATGGGCAGCTTGTCCTTAACGTACACCAACGCCCAGGCGACCATCACACTGGCACACATCAAGTCGTCCAGGTGGAGGACAATAAATTTCGCCCACATCAATTTGCGGCAAGGCTGTGTGCAAGCCTTTTCCTTCGCCTCCTGCTTTGCCTTTTCCTTCGCCGCCGCCTCCGCCTTCTCCTTTACCTTCAGCTCGTCGTACTCCTGCATTAGACAGGCTGCCTGGCCGTCTGGCGGCCTGGCCCAGGCGGCCATCGCACTGGCCTTTTCTTTCACCGCCTTCTCCGCCTCCTCCTTCGCCTTGGTCTCGTCGTACTCCCGCAGCAGCTCGGGGATCACTGCGCCTGAGTCAGTGAACTTCCGTCGTCGAGTTACCCGCAGGTCCGTACGCTGCTCGGTTACATTGTTGGAACAGTGCACGTCCTGTTGATGTGCAATAATGAGCGAGCACCGAGTAATGATGGAGCTTGGTTCACTTTCTAAGACGTGCACATCCACAGGCTTGGCGGGGCTGTCTGTGGTGGCAGATGACGTGCTTTCAAGGTGGTGGGAGGTGTGGGCTGGCAAAGACATCATTCCAGAGTCCTCTGGCACGACGTTCGCCACATCCGCACGTTCCATAACCATGTTCCTGGTCTGGATCCCTCCAGACAACGCCTTGCCCACGCCTTGCTTCACGCCGCGGTCCTGTCCCTCACTGACAGCATGTGGTGGCACTTTCTTTTTCTTTCCGTCACACTTCGGGTAACGCATTGCCAAGAGCAGCTCATCGTCTTGCAGCTGCTCCATGATGCGCCGGAAGTTGAAGATACCCTTGTGTTGTACTGAGCTGCCCCGCAGACAGTACAGCTGCAGGGCAAGGTGCTTCCGCCTCAGCAGCTTGGGCACGTTGATGGGCACTGCCATCGCTTGCTCGTTCTGCCACACATCACCTGGCAGCAGCCTCCACCCGGCCTTGTAGAGAGGGATGGAGACCAGCTTGCGGCGGAAGGCAAAGAAGAGCGCCCCGCGATCCTTCAGAACCACACGGACGCGTTCAGGCCGCTTCTCCTTCAAAGGGATGCTCACTTGAACTCTGAGAGTGATCATTGTCTTCTCGCTCGTCATGATTTATATTTACTGAATATACGAAGCTCCAAAACCGAGCAGACCAGAGTATTGAGGTAGCAAATATATCAGGTTGGACCCATCACTCATTTTACTCCAACCTCTTCCATTCAGGGCCACTTACTCTCCCTCCTGATTGGACCCGTGAAGTACGTTAAGTATATATTTATATTATTGGTAACTCCAACCTCTACCACTCACTGTCCCTTCAGGTTGGACCCATCACTCAGTTTACTGGTTAATACTGGTTTTCACTGGTTATTACTGGTTATTACTGGTGTAGGTTTGTGTCGCTTACAAGTTGGTGGTGGTGATGGTGATGGTGATGGTGGTGGTGATGGTGATGGTGATGGTGGTGGTGGTGGTGGTGGTGGTGGTGTTAACGATGTCAAAAGTTTCGCAGAAGAGGGAAGGAAAAGGGGGGGTGAGAGGAGAAAAAAAGTTTGTTTTGAGTAGTAAGGGGATCGAAGGGGAGGGAAGGAGGGATGGAGGAAAGGAGAAACGAAGGGAGAGGCTGACAGTGGACTTGTTACGGAGTGTAAAGGAAGTGGAAGGAGAACAAGAGAGGGAGAGGAAGGAACAGGGAGAGAGGTATGAAGGATATGATGGAAGGAGGGAGAGAAGAAGCGGAAGAAGTGACCATAGGATATCTTTGAGCCATATGTGGGGGGGAGGGGGGGAGGGGGAGGCAGGAGAAAGATTGACAAGAGGGAGAGAAAGAAAGAAAGAAAGAAAGTTGACGGGAGGGTAAGAGTGAGGGAGGGTAAGAGGGAGGGAGGGAGGGAGGAAGACGGGAAGGCGAGGCGTGAGGGTGGAGGTGTTAAGTTGCTTCTAACACAAGTGTGGGACGCTCAACTTTGCAGATTTGAGAGCTATTGTTGGAGGATTACCGTGAGGCAGGTAGTCAAGGCGGAAGTAACTTAAGAGTTTAATATAAAATGTATCAATGTGTGTCAAGGTAAAGTATATTATGTATAAACAACTCTTTAAACGGCGCTAGTTAAACGGAGCGTGTAGGACGGCCTTCAAAGTCCCTCATCACGTGTCTGCAGTCAGTCCTCTTTTTATCACCTCTTGGCCGTGTCATCTCTCAAGAGGCTCAACCAAGAAGTGTGACCGAGGTGATAAAGCATTGCAAGTCTTACGAGTGTCTTTGTGGTCGAGTGGGAAGAGAAGAAAAGCAAGAATGGGGGAGGTTATAATTGGAAGAATTAAAAGAGGAGAGGAAGTAATGGTAGAAGAAGAAGTAGTTGAGAGTTGGAAAGGAAGGAGAGGAAATTACAGTGAGGAGAAAGTGGAGCGGAGGAGAGAAGAAGTGAATGTGAGAGGAGAGAAGAGAGAGTCTGGTGCTTGGAGACAAGGGTGGAAGCGGAAAGAAGACGTGTCACACTAGCAAAGACGGTGACTTTTTCCTTCTCTCTCTCTCTCTCTCTCTCTCTCTCTCTCTCTCTCTCTCTCTCTCTCTCTCTCTCTCTCTCTCTCTCTCTCTCTCAATTGAATCAGCAATAAAAATGTGCTTTACGAGGCAGTATAAATTGAATCGACATTAAAATGTAAACCACTAAAGAAAAAAAAAACTCTTGGGAAGAGCAAAGAATGCAAGGGAGAGAGAGAGAGAGAGAGAGAGAGAGAGAGAGAGAGAGAGAGAGAGAGAGAGAGAGAGAGAGAGAGAGAGAGAGAGAGATAGAGAGAGAGAGAGAGAGAGAGAGAGAGAGAGAGAGAGAGAGAGAGAGAGAGAGAGAGAGAGAGAGAGAGAGAAGGAAGGGTTGGAGAGGCTAGAGATGTAGAAGACACAGGAAGAGAAGGAAAATAAAAAAGAAGAGGGGGAGAAAGAAGCATTAAAACGATGCCTAATATGTCTTTCCATAGAGATTGTATTAATGAAATGGTTTAGAACACAAGTTAACATTAGGTGCCTGAGGGACTAAGGTGGTGGTGGTGGTGGTGGTGGTGGCGGTGGCGTTCAAGGTCATTCCAAGCACGAGTTAGAGTTGGGAGAGCTGACGGTGTATCAAGGCTGAGAACTGGGATTCATAGGATTAGGAAACAGTCAAGCTGCAGAATATTAAGTGTGAGTGTGGGTGTGTGTGTGTGTGTGTGTGTGTGTGTGTGTGTGTGTGTGTGTGTGTGTGTGTGTGTGTGTGTGTGTGTGTGTGTGTGTGTTTGTGTGTGTGTGTGGTATATAGTGTCGCGCTTCACGCTCTCGTAAATAAAAAAGAAATACATAAAACAAAAAAGTGTTGATAGTGACAACAAAAATAATAGAAACGTGCAATCGACAGAACGGAACGAAAAAAAAAAAAAGAGAAAGAGAAAAAAAAGGAAAAAAAAAGGAAAAGAGAAACCATTGTACAGGACACAGCCAGTGGTGGAAATAGCGATGCTCTTATTTATTTTTTTTTTATTTGTCATTTTTGTGTATTGTTGTTGTTATTGTTGTTGTTGTTGTTGTTGTTGTACTGGATGGCGGCGGCAGTCGTGATGGTGATGGTGATGGTGTGTTATTAATGGTGATATCGAGTCGTTATTGTTATTATTATTCTTATTATTATTGTTGTTTTTGTTGGAAGTAGTAGTGGTGGTGGTGGTGGTGGTGGTGGTGGTGGTGGTGGTGGTGGTGGTGGTGGTGGTGGTGGTGGTGGTGGTGGTGGTGGTGGTGATGGTGGTGGTGATGGTGGTGGTCATGGAAGGAAAAAAACATGTATACAACACGTATGAATGGTTTCGTCCACTGTTTAATCTACTCCGTTTCGGACAATTCATTTTACATTGCATTCCATTTACCTCACTTGCACATTCTCTCTTCCTTTCTCTCTCTCTCTCTCTCTCTCTCTCTCTCTCTCTCTCTCTCTCTCTCTCTCTCTCTCTCTCTCTCTCTCTCTCTCGCTCTCTCTTTCTGAATAAACCAGTTAGATGTGTATTCCGAGGCTTAGAAAGAGAGAGAGAGAGAGAGAGAGAGAGAAGAGAGAGAGAGAGAGAGAGAGAGAGAGAGAGAGAGAGAGAGAGAGAGAGAGAGAGAGAGAGAGAGAGAGAGAGAGAGAGAGATAATGAAGCTAAGACAGGAGAAAACATGTTATCTTTTACCACACCTTCGTTTAAGAGAGAAAAACACACACACACACACAATTATGAGTCAAAAGAAAGATCAAAAGAGGACGATAATTTCCCATTGCATTTACTCTCCTTTTCTTCTTCTTCTTCTTATCATTATTATCATTATTATTCATTCATTTGCATGGTGTATGTCTTTGATCTTTCTTCCTTCTTCCTTTCCTTTTTTTTCCTTTCCTTTGCTTATCTTTGCGTCCATCTTCACACAATGCATTTATTTCCTCGTCATATTTCTTCTTATTCCTTCCTTCGTTTCTTCGCTTTCTCCTTGTGTGTGTGTTTGTATGTATGTTAGAGGGAGGGGTAAGGGAGGGAGGGAGGGAGGGAGGGAGGGAGGGAGGGAGGGGGGAAGGGAGGGAGGGAGGGAGGGAGGGAGGGAGAGGTAAATGTAAGGATATGCCAAGTCAAGTTAATGATGTAAGAATAGACTGAACATAGCAACAACAACACAAGAAAGTCGAGGAATTTGAAATGAATACACACGCAGAGGAGAAGACTGACTGAAGAGAGGAAAAGAAAATATAAAATAAAGAATAATGAAATAATAAGAGCAAGAGAGAGAGGATAAATTAGTGGTAAATACTACTAAACACATAAAGGCAGTGAGGGAACATGAAACAGCAGTACCGAAGTAGAAGCATGTAAAAAAAAAGGAAAAAAAAGGAAAGGTAGATGGTGGACGACAAAATGTGACAAAGAAGAAAGAAGAAAGAAGAAGAGCAAGAAAGAAAAACAACAAGAAAAAGAGCCATAAAAATGAACGAAATTGAACAGAATATGATAACAAAATATATAAATAAATGATCAGAGTTCAAAATTACGAGCATAAAAATTCAGTGAAGAAGCAATTATGAAAAAAGATGAAAGATGAAAAGAACAAGCAGTAAAAAAAACCAAAAAGGATGATCTAGAGAGAGAGAGAGAGAGAGAGAGAGAGAGAGAGAGAGAGAGAGAGAGAGAGAGAGAGAGAGAGAGAGAGAGAGAGAGAGAGAGAGAGAGAGAGAGAGAGAGAGAGAGAGAGAGAGAGAGAGAGAGAGAGAGAGAGAGAGACCATTAATGAACTATAACATTTTAATGAAACAGAATCCTTGTGAAGAGTTAATAATGGAAGGATTCAAGATTCATAAGACTTTTTTTTCCTTCCACCTTACGATCAGCGGCAAAACGTAATTATTCGTACGTTTATTAATTCATTTAAATACCCTTGTGCAAATGCATCTCGTGTGTGTGTGTGTGTGTGTGTGTGTGTGTGTGTGTGTGTGTGTGTGTGTGTGTGTGTGTGTGTGTGTGTGTGTGTGTGTGTGTGTGTGTGTGTGTGTGTGTGTGTGTGTGTGTGTGTGTTAGGAGTCCCCAAGACGTATATATGATGCATGATGAAAGGGCAGACCCTCTCACA
>JAPQNM010000005.1:19919319-19921819 GCA_029783475.1 Metacarcinus magister | reverse complement strand
AGGAGGAGGAGGAGGAGGAGGAGGAGAAAGATTTTGAATTGTGGATAGTGGTGGAATAGGACGTGCATGTGTTGGATGATGGATGGATGAAGGGTGTCAACGAGTATCGCTTGTCGTGGTGTGGGCGTGGATGGGTGTGGACAGAAGGGAAGAACAGAGGGGGGAGTATCATTCACGTTATATTTATTAAGCTAATAACTCTTAAAATTTATGTTACTCTTTGTGTGTATTGCAGTAATTAAACACATTTCATCTCTCTGTTTGTGTCTGTTTGTTTACATGTTTGTGTTTGTCTGTCTATCTTTATTTGTCTGTCTGTTTGTATTTGTCTGTCTGTCTGTATGTCTTCGTCTGTCTAGGTGTCTGTCCATCCGATTGCCTGTTTGTCTGTGTTTTTAAGTCTGTCAACATCAAAGAGAAAACATTTACCAAGAGATCCACAGTTTCCTTCCTCTTTTAGAAGAAATGAATATGTAACCAATCCTTCCCTCATGACTACGAAATAAAGTGAAAGGATCAGATAAAGTCTATCGCTGAGGAGAACTTTTGATGAAGTCTCGTTCCGTCAATGTTGAGGAAGAGTCACGAAATTGCATGGTTCAGATAAAAGAGGAAATACCGTCCAACGAAAATGAACGTGATATCTTTTACAGAGGTTTTCGGAAGACAATGATAAGGTCGTATATAAATTACCTATAACCTTCGAATTTCTAAAAAAAAAAAAAAATAAAAAAAAAAAAAAAATGTAAAACCCAGCATAGAGATGGGATGTTAAGACTCTATTGATAAACGAAAAATAATATAACGTAAAACTACATTCCTCCATTATATACATTATGGGTTATTATATAAACATTGTATGTGGAATACCCACCCACCCACACTCACACACCCACACCCACACCCACACACACACACACACCCACGTACCCACACACACACACACACACACACACTTCTTTATTGTTAGAGATACAAGGGATTTAGTTAAGACAATATCGCCAAGTAACTTTTTGCCCTTCGAGTTTCCAGGAGAGACAGTAATAGAATGAAGTTTGCCCGCTAGGAGAGTGGTGGTGCCGCCGCTGCACCTGTACAGTCTGACCCCAATAAATCGTGCATGAGATGGAGCAAAAACACGCAAACGTCTCTACTTTCCCTTGTCCAAAGCAGAGTATGTCGAGGCGTCAAGATTAAAATTTGTAATTGGGTGGTTCAGAGAGAGAAAGACCACTTCCGACGATGAGCCTAGTCTATTTCAGCGTCTCTTTCTCTTTTTTTTTTCTTCTCTCTCTCTCTCTCTCTCTCTCTCTCTCTCTCTCTCTCTCTCTCTCTCTCTCTCTCTCTCTCTCTCTCTCTCTCTCTCTCTCTCTCTCTCTCTCTCTCTCTCTCTCTCTCTCTCTCTCTCTCTCTTTCTTTCTTCTTTTCGTTTTCTGTTTTCAACCCTCTTCACTGGCTAACCACATTCATTGTTAATTTTCTTCCTGAGAAGACAATTTCCATTTTATTTTCGGCAAAACTCTTTCTTGCTTACTTTTACTTGCGCCTAAAATTCTTTTCTAACCGACCTACAGACAGAATGAGCTTTTTCCTATACTGCTTCTGCGTAATATGTAAATTTTTTTAGCTTAATTTTCTCAGGCAGAACAATTTTTTCGTACTTTCTCCTCAAACAAAACTTCTTTTTTATTTATTTTCTTTCATCCTGGCATCACAATTTCCTCTTCCCTCACTCCCTCCCTCTCTCGCTCGCTCCTTCCTCCACTTCTCCTCCTCCTTCTCTTCCCTCTCCCTTCATCTTCTTTTGTCTTCAGTCGTTCAATTATTCTTACAGGATATTTTTTTCTTTCCCTTTCTTTCTTTCTTTCTTTCTTTCCTGTTCTTTCTCGACTTACTCCACACACCGCCTTTCTTCTTCACTTCACAGAAAAAAAATAATACCCAGAATTTAATAGACCCAGAACAAAGCAACCGAAGCTATTTCCCTCCAAAGCAAATTAAAGAATACATTAAAAGAGTGAAAGAAAAACACGAGAAAAAAAAGCTGCATAATTACAAGAAGAGCAAGAAAACATTAAAGAAATGAGAGAGTGAAAAAAAAATCAAGAAAAATACATGGTCGCAACATAGAGAACAATAATGATAATGATAACACATAGAAGAGAATTTAAATGATGAGGAACAAAAATAGTACTCCAGCCATGCAAGGAAGTGAAGGCCATGAGTAGAAAGGAAGGTGGAAGAGAGACAGAGGAAGGGCAGTAAGGGTGGAGGGTCGGTCCTAAGGGTGGGTGGTGTAACGATAAGAGGCTTAGATAGGGAGAACATAATGCAACGGAGCAAGACAGACGGGCAGTATATAGCGGAGGCGAAACACGGTGTTGCGCTACTCAAAGACAATTACCAACACGCTACCCTCCGCCACTAACACCTGACACACGCAACACTTGCCTGCCACTGCACCACTAACACAGCGCCATCACAACACCTGCCGACCACT
>JAPQNM010000005.1:19904319-19909319 GCA_029783475.1 Metacarcinus magister | reverse complement strand
GAAAATTGTAAGGTACCAAGGGAAAACACGCGATTTTACGGTTAATTTGGTGCTCAAAATAACGGAAAAAGTTTCTAGACATTTTCTATAAATTGTAGGGAAAAAGAATATTGATAAACCTACTATTTTAAAGCGTGTACTCCAGCCTGAGGGAACAGAGCTGTATGCGGCCAGTGTGTGGGACGGGAGGACTTGACGTTCTTTCAGTGTTAGGGAACATTTACCAAAACAAAGTTATCCAAGGCTACGAAAAAATATTCAAACATTTAACAAATTTAGGCAAATACAGCGTGAGATAATATTGTTTATTTGGATGTGATAATTTTATTTGGGTTTTCACCATTCAACAAAAAAGCTGGGAGTCACCACCCCATCCATGTTTTGTTCTGTAGCGCAATTTTGTCCCACTAATTAAGGTACCGTCACGTGTGCAGCAAAGCTCATTAAAATACACATGATTAGTTAGGTTGTTACATAGACATACCAATAACTGTTGACATCAATAATCCTGCATAAGGCTATTATACCTTTCCCCTGACGTGCTTTGTGTTCACTCTTTAATATTCTGGTGAAATGGTAGAAACAGGTTTAAAAATACGGAAAGAATCATCACATCCTTCCAATAGAGATCCCTTCCCTCAGGATTGAACACACAGACTTGAACAAAAGCAGATCTAGCATTATCAATTACACAATAAAATATCTTAACCTTTCTAAGAACTAAATGAAAGCTTAATGCCGTATTATGCGGAAAATCCCTAGGTTAACCATGGTGCCTTTTTGATATATCGCATAACAAAGACTAATTGATCTGGATACAGTTTAAAGGGACCATTTTACTCGCCTCGCATTGTATTCCAAGTAGAAAATACACCAGCACTAGATTCAAGTAGATAGACCTTGTAACCTTTAAATCTAGTTTGGCCGACCAACCGATGACAATACACGTGACTCAGCTGTTCACTCACCGCACGAGGGTTCAGAGAGAGAAGGAGTAAGCTAGTATGTACCCGTATGTAGTATGTAACCTAACTTAACCTAACCTGACCTAACCTAAGTATGGGAGTAGATATAGAGTAAACAGAAAAAAATGTAGCAGCCTTATATCTTGGAAAATTAGGTGAACAATCATTGCATACCGTGAAGAAAGTGTTGAAATGAATTGAAACTCAGAAAATCTTAGTCTTAGATGGTCAAAAGAACATTACAAAGGCATACAAGACATACACATAATACTAAGTAAGCCCACCATCTCTCTTTTGGCAATCATGAGCTATCCATTCAGTAAGTTCAATCAGCGACGCATAAGCAAACGCTACTAGAATCCAATCGCTACTAGAAACCAATCGCTACTTAATTCAACTGCTTTTCAACGGAGTTCTGAATACAAATCAAAACTCCATGCATAAAATTTACCGTATCTATTTACACAATGAAGGGGGAGGCAAGAGGGAACGTGACCCTACTACAGAGCCTTGAAGAGAACCAACGGAGTGCTAACAGGGGAGAGAAGTTAAAAAGATAGAAAAATAAAAAGAATTCCCCCAAATAACGACAAGGGTAGCAGGTATGAAGACGACTATTATCCTTTACACTACCATCATCAGTACCACTTTCTGCCTGAGTGACGAACGAGCCCGTCTGTCCCACCTCTTTTACCTTCCTTCCTTCCTTCCTTTTACCTTTCTCTCCGTGTCCCTTCCTTCCCCTCGGCCTCTTTCTTCCCCGTTTTAACAGGAGACGAAGAGGGGAAGAACAACACAATTGGCTTCGTCAGCAGGTCGTGGGAAGCACAAGGATTCTCTAGTTTCATCAGGTTTTCTTTTTTATGCTTTCCCCTCCAGTGTGTGTGTGTGTGTGTGTGTGTGTGTGTGTGTGTGTGTGTGTGTGTGTGTGTGTGTGTGTGTGTGTGTGTGTGTTATCATTATATAACGCGACACAAAGAGAGACACACACACACACACACACACACACACACACACACACACACACACACACACACACACACACACACACACACACACACACACACACACACTAGTAGCCTAGCGTACATGCACTCCACCTCACAAAGGCATACAAACGAATACGGCAACCAATTAACTACCTATTAATCCTGCTTGAGTCAAAATATCGAAGAGTCAACTTGATAAGCCATATAGCCATGCATAAAAAATAATGTTAAGAATACTAGCAAAAAGGTTTAATATGTAAAACCAAAGAATACAAAGAAAATCATCAGTCAGGATTTAAATTTGCTATGGGATTCAAGAGACAATAGGTATTAGGAGAATGTTGGTAAAGAGAACAATGAAATTCAACTAGAAAAAAAAAAAATCATATACTTTACCGATTGTGAAAAAAAGGGAGAATATAATATAAATTCTGAGAGGAGTAAACCCTGATTGGAGAGACTCAAGGTTAATAAGAAACAGTTAGCCAGGTGAGTCAGTAAATATTTTAGAGATGCAGGTTAGAGCGTAAAAAAATAACTCGACTCGAGGAGGAGGGAGGCATTACAAGAACTAAAAAATGTAAAATGAAATATGGAACTGAAGAACAATATTGAAAAGTGAATCTGAAGGTTGATATGTGTGAATCAGAAGAAGATTGTTGAAAGTAAACTGGATGACAATATAACCAATGAATGAAGAAAAACAATTGTAATCTAATACGAGGAAGACAAAACTAGATAATAGTGAACCAAGGGGAGAAGGACTATTGTAGGATATCATAGAAGGTATATTTCAAGGCAGAAGCACAAGGAGAGGAGAGGAGAGGAAGGATGAGATAATCGATGCTAGATGACCTAAGATTGGATGAAGCTGCCAGGAAAGGAAAGGAAAGGAAAGGAAAGGAAAGGAAAGGAAAGGAAAGGAAAGGAAAGGAAAGGAGGCTCAGAAATTGATCAATGAGGCGATTAACTAACCATACACGGACACACGATGATGATGATGATGATGATGATGATGATGATGATGATGATGATGATGATGATGATAGATGATGATCGTAACGAAACCCGCACTAAAAAATCGACTTATATAGAGATTAACCCGGTCTGTTTTAATTATATTTTTTTGTTTTACCTGAAATAAGCAAATACGGTCTTTCTTTACCTGATCAGTGACAGTTTTAAAGAATGAGAAGCTACATTATGATTACAGGTATGGAAGTAATATTTTACCATTCATTCAAGAGAGACAGAAAGAAAAGGTTCCCAGTTGAAGAAGAAAAAGAAAAGAAAAAGAAGAAAAAGTTACAAAACACTCCATCTAATTATTTCATTTATTCTGTATCTGTATTTATTTTGATTTAATTGCACTGAGTAACGAAAGAAAAAAAAAGAGGAGGAGAACTAGGTGTGTGTGTGTGTGTGCGGTGTGCGTGTGTGTGTGTGTGTGTGTGTGTGTATGCGTGTCCCGTGACTTGCGACGAGGAAAAAAAAGAGGAAGAGGAAACGAAAGATGAAGGAGGTAGGGAAGAGGGAAAAAATGTAGTGGCAAAAGGACGAACGGAATGGAAAGAGAAGAAACCTACAGGAAAAAAAATCATGAAAAGTGGAATGGATAGAAAAAAAATGGAAAAAAGTATTGGGAAACGGAAGGAACGAAGGGAAAAAAAGATGAGAAAAGTATAAAAAATATATATACAGAAAGAACGAAAGAGAGAGAAAAAAAAGAAAGAAAAAAGGAAAAACAGACTCGAGAACCAGAAAGGAAATGGAGAGAAGAAGAATTAAAAAAGAAAAAAAAAATGAATGACAGGAGCGAAGTGAGACTCTGCCCCCCCAAAAAAAAATTAGATGAAAGGGAAGAAGTTAGGGGAAGACAAGGGGAAACGAGGGACAGGTGAGAAATGCAGCACCGAAAGCATAAATTCTGCGAGGGGGAAACTCAGAGAAAAAAAAATGAAACAGAAGATGGAACGTGGTGTGACAGGTGTTGAAATAAGAGGAACATGTTAGGCTGGTGATAGGGAAGGAGAGATAGAGGAAAGGAGAGGAGGAAAGGAATAAGACATAATAGAAGAATTATTCTCTCTCTCTCTCTCTCTCTCTCTCTCTCTCTCTCTCTCTCTCTCTCTCTCTCTCTCTCTCTCTCTCTTTCTCTCTCTCTGTCAACGGCACATCCATCCCATCTCAAGCCTCCTACGTCTCTTCCTTTCATCATACCTTCTTTGCCTCTTCCCTCTGAACACACCAAACATTCGCGTCTCTCATACGAGCTCAAAACTTTCTCTCCCCTAAACCAAACTTGCTCCCGCCAGTTTCCTCCTTCACTCAACCACATTCGTCCTTCTTCCCATCCACCCTCCCTCCCTCCTTTCCATTAGGTATTCCAAGTTCTTCCAGCAGCCAAACACGAGGAAGCCTAACTCAAGGGACAAATCTGAGTTAGTGTGTTATTTTTTTGATTGCCACATCGCCGTAATGACTCTGGTGATGCATGGCGGGATTAAGGTACGAAGGTGTTGCGACAGGTGTTTTAAATTACTGGTCACCTGTGGAGAATTAATGGCGGTGGGGATGATTATGCAAACATGAGGGAAGGAGAGAAGGAAACATTCAAGAGCGGGGGAAGGAAGGAAGGAAGGGAAAGTAAGATGAATACTATAGAGGGAAGAATGTTAAGACGATGAAGGAAAGATTGGTAAGAACTAAGGTAACAGACTCTCTCTTTCTCTCTCTCCCTCTATCGTTCTTTCTGTTCTTTCTATTTTAACAGAATATGGTTAAAGATAAATGGAAAGTGGTAGGAAGTAAAATAAAAAAAAATAAATAAAAAGCGATGAAAGTAGGACAAGAGAACAATGCAAGCATGAAAAGAGGAAGATGAAAATAAGAAATAAAGGAAAATAGAAGAAAAAAGATTATACACGTAATGGAATATAGGAATGTGCAAGAACTGAGGAGATAAAGAAGAGGCGACGGATGGGGGAAAAAGCAAAGAATATTACAAAACGAGGTGCAGGGAGGAGAAAATAGAGGAAGGAAAGAT
>JAPQNM010000005.1:19894319-19901819 GCA_029783475.1 Metacarcinus magister | reverse complement strand
GGAGAGAAGGTTAATGAGTCAGACCAGGAGTGAAAAGTTTTACAATTAATATCAGACGTGAGGCAGGAGAAGGAGGAGAAGGAGAGGAGGAGGAGGAGAGGAGGAGGAGGTGAAACAGCAGAAGGATGAATAGGGAAAAGGAAATGCAGATAGATGAAGAAGAAAAACAAGATGAAGAAAAGAAAGAGGAATAAGATAATACAAACGAAGAGAAAAAGGAAATGAAAAACTATGAATGGAAATAAAACAAAATGAGAAAGATTTTACGAGGAGGAGGAAGGAGGAGGAGGAGGAGGAGGAGGAGGAGGAGGAGGAGGAGGAGGAGGAGGAGGAGGAGGAGGAGGAGGAGAGGAGGAGGAGGAGGAGGAGGAGGAGGAAGGTAGTAAGGAAGAGGAAGAGTTTATAGTATATGAATAGGAAGAGAAGTAAAGGGGAAAAAAAAAGGAAAGGAAAACAATAATCTTAAAGAATGTAACTATAATAAAACTTTATAAAAACAAAAATAAAAGATCAAAAGAACGTTACAATAGCCAGGAAACGGAACACACACAAAAAAATAAAAATAAAAAGATAAAAGATGATAAAAGGAATACTTCAAAGAGGAAATGAAAGAGAAAAAAAATATCTAAGATGAAAAATTAAGAAAAAAAACGGAAGGCAAAGGAGAAGAAGGAATAGATATGAAGAAAAATTGGAGAGGAAACAAAAATCAAAGAGAGAGCTGGCAGCAAATATACAGAGAGAGAGAGAGAGAGAGAGAGAGAGAGAGAGAGAGAGAGAGAGAGAGAGAGAGAGAGAGAGAGAGAGAGAGAGAGAGAGAGAGAGAGAGAGAGAGAGAGAGAGAGAGAGAGAAAAAGAAAAGAAAAAATATCCAGGCGAATGAACAGAACAAAAGGAGAAGAGAAAGTTTAAGGAAGAGGGCAAACGCTGGATAAAAGACGAGCAACGAAAGAAAGATGACACAAGAAGGAGCACAGAGAAGAGAAAGAAAAAGAAAAACAAGAAGAGGAGGAGGAGGAGGAGGAGGAGGAGGAGGAGGAGGAGGAGGAGGAGGAGGAGGAGGAGGAGGAGGAGGAGGAGGAGGAGGAGGAGGAAGAGGAGGAGGAGGACGGGGCGAAGAAAGATGAAGGAATACAGGAGGAAAATGAAAGAAGGAAATACGAGGGAAGTAGAAGAAGAAAGGAAGGAATACAAAGGGGAGGATTAACGAAGGAGATGAAGAGAAAAATAAAATATAGGAGCAGGAGGAGGAGGAGGAGGAGGAAGAGGAGGAGGAGGAGGGCAGCTTTGAGTGAAGGTGTAACACAATTGCCATCATCACTACGCCCCTCCTGCACCTTCGGGAGGGTTGTACAGGCGACTCTAATGGCCTCGTTAGCCGTTAGCAGGTCATCGAAAAGGAATGAGTGGCTTTTAATTACGACTTTTGAAAGAAAACGAATCATCTTCTTTCCTTGCTTGTTGATTTTGCTTTCTTTTCCTTTTTTCCTTCCTTTCTTTGCTAATTGTTTTCTTCCTTCCTTCCTTCTTTCCTTCCTTCTTTCGTTTATGGTTTGTGTCCTACTTTATAATCATTGCCATCATCGTCATCATCATCATCATCATTATTATTAGTGTCATTCTCCCTTCCTCCCTTCCTTTCTTCCTTCCTTTCTTCGCTGGTTTGTCTCTTGTTTCATAATAATTGGTATCATCATCATCATCATCATCCGCATTATCATTATCATGTCATCATTATATCGACATCACCTTTGCGTCATTGTTCTTGTTATCTTTGTCATTATAATTTCCTGCTTCATACTCATAATTACTTTTTTTTAATTTTATTTTCCACTTCTTTGTTAACATTATTATTATCATTGATATTATTGTTATCATTAATATCATTATTATTATTATTATTATTATCATTATTATTATTATTATTATTATTATCATACCACGAAAGAACGAAGGAATAATCAAGGAAGGAAATGGAAGGAAAAGGAAGAAAGGAGAGGAAGGTAAACACACGACAAACGGAACAAAATAAATGACAGGATGAAAAAAAATAGTCAAGATATATAATAAAAAAATAAAATAAGAATTGAAAGAATGATACAGAAGCAGGATGATAGAACATAATAAGGAAATAAAAAGAATAGTGAAATATGGACTGAAATAGTAAAGCAGCAGCAGGTTGACATAGGTAAGGTGTATGCCCGCGTAGCTACGGGCACTCATCTCCCGTCACATCGGCCTATGAGCCTGTGTTGGAAATTAATCCGTTACCTCGGAACACTGCCCTCGTCCGGGCAGTCGGCACTCTACACAGTTTGTATGTAAACCTTATACTTTGTAGAGTTCGACTAGGTCTATCAGATGGTACAATAAGCTTTCTAATATCTTCAATAGCTTTAGAGAAAATTAGGAAAAAAGTAACGTTTTTGGAAGAAAAAAAAGTGACATTTTTTTCGATTGTTTACATTCCATTGTCATTATACTATAGCTCAATAGAAACAAGCGTTTTCTGCTCTTTCTTTAGTATATACTGTATAAAATTTTTACGTAAACCTCATACTTTTCGAGTAATAAAACGTGATTTCGAGAAAAAATGCCAAGGGGTGCATGTACACACTACAATGGCGTTGACAATTATTTCTTTTTCACAAGTTCAAATCTCACAAAAATTGGTCCATAGAGGGTCTACTGCCTGAGAAACACGAATCTGGACTCCATTTTAATATTAACTCTATAGTGATTAGGAAATACAATAAATAAAGATAATCACATATAAAAGATTGAATAAAAGGACAACACAAGAGAACAACATAATCAAGTAGCTAAAAGATAAGAGAAAACACTCACAAGTTTTTTAAGTTTACATTTTCCTCCTTGACTGTAAAAAAAAAAAAAAAAAAAGAAAACGAATCTGGCGTAGTGGGGTGGGTCTTCCTCCTTGTTTCTCTTCCTTCCTCTCCCTCCCTCTCTCCCTTCTCTCCTTCCCATCCCTTCCCTTCCTTCCATCGAACTGCAAGGCTTTTCAGGACGTTGCCTTCCCCCACAGGAGACAGCAGCGTTCAGCCCCAGATCTTCACGTTCACCAAGGG
Source organism: Metacarcinus magister (assembly GCA_029783475.1). NCBI lineage: Eukaryota > Metazoa > Arthropoda > Malacostraca > Decapoda > Cancridae > Metacarcinus > Metacarcinus magister. The sequence continues at coordinate 19,898,730 of JAPQNM010000005.1, read as the reverse complement.
ATTAGAGAGAGAACAACTGCCCTGTTTAACTCTTTTCAAATCTTTTCATTGTTACCCTCTTCCGTTTTCTATTCTCATTCCTCCAACCCCTTCACCCTCTAACCTTCCCTGGCGCCTTATATGCAAAGAGAGGATAGGTTACGTCCATGTTTTAGGCCTAAGTAGAGAACAATATCACGATAATTCCAGGTTAATTCTAGATCAGGAGAAAGCGAAAGCGAAATTCTCTTCCTCTTCCTCCTCCTCCTCTTCCTTCTCCTTTTTTTCTTCTCCTTCTATTTCTTATTCTCCTCCATAATTCTTGTCCTAAAATAACCTCTATATGTCTGTATTGAAGGGCTGGTAAGGGTGTGGATGACTGAGGGTGGCTGTGGGTGAAAGGCAAAGGTGATGGATGGTGTAAAGGTGAGCTGTGAGTGAGGTTACAAGGTAGTTGAAAAAATTGAAGATGTAGATGTAAGGTAAAAGTAATTAATAAGTACTAGTAGTTAAAGTTATGGTATGAATTGTAAGCTTAGATAACACACACATACACACACATATATATATACACACACACACACTAGTTGCCAGCCGGAAAATCATTGAAAATACGAGGAAACACAAGCAATAAGCAGCAAAACGGAAGGAAACTGGTGAAATGGCGGCGTTTCGACGTAAACTTTGCCAATGGAAACAGCAGGATGAGAGAACTTTCATGATTTTGGTCGACGGCAGAACACAGAAAAAAAAGAAAATGAGAAAGAAAGAACAATGGTTACTGCAAGGCAAAACATCAAATCTGAAGCGTGTTAAACAATATTTTTCCTTTGATTTCCAACAGTAAACATTCGCACTCACAGATAACTAACTTGTTGTAGCGCAATTATACCACTCAACGAACACATGAATGCACTCAAAAAGAGGTATGAAGCCAGATTGCATCCCGTTAAGTACCATAAGAGCGTACATATCCTGAAGCAACAGTCAATTTACTCTTCCACTGAGATCATGAACCTTTTCCTCCAGCAGAGCAAACATTTCGTACCTTGAACCAACTTGACTTAAAATTATTCAACTCTCCTCGACGCAATAATATTAATATAATTTGAATTTAGAAATATATCCGGAAAATCTGACAGAAGGAAAATTACCTCTACCCACCTATCTACCTATTCCCTAAAGGCTACAAGGACGTTTCTCCCTTGTCCCTTTCCCTTCTCTTCTCTTCTCACGCAGACAAGATGAAGCCAAATGTCTCCCAAAGAAGATATGGGACATGTAATCTAGAAAAGTAATAACGAATTGCTGAAACTTGTCCAACATTATGACTTGAGGAGAAATGAGGAAAACGATGAGAAAAGGGTAAAAAGGGAAATGAGATGAGAGAGAGAGAGAGAGAGAGAGAGAGAGAGAGAGAGAGAGAGAGAGAGAGAGAGAGAGAGAGAGAGAGAGAGAGAGAGAGAGAGAGAGAGAGAGAGAGAGAGAGAGAGAGAGAGAGAGAGATCGAGAGAGAGAGAGAGAGAGAGAGAGAGAGAGAGAGAGAGATGACCGAGGTTGGTGAGGGATGAGGAAAGAGGAGGAGAGAGGCAATGATAAAACGGAAGGAATAAAGTCTAAAATTGCATATGGTAGGAAAGAAACTAAGATGTTAGGGAGGAAGAGAAGCAGAAGACAAAAAATACGTGAAAAGAATACAAGAAAAATGGGAAGAGAGTGAGTGATGAAGGTAATATAAACGTGAAAAGTGAGGTGAAAGGGGAAAGGTGAGCGTTGAAGTAAGGAAGGTGATGAAGCAGGGAGGCTGGGATGAAGGGTGGACGAAGGAGAAGGAAAATGAAAAAGAAAGAGAGACCGAGAAAAAAAAGGAGGAAAGCACATGACATCAACTTCTGTGTTATGAACGTCAGACAATCTCAGGAGGAAAATTCACAATCCAAGATCGTTTCCTTAAGTTTCCGTCTCCCTCCCTCCCTCCTCCTCCCTCCCTCTTTCCTTCCCTTTCATCTCTTCGTTGCCTCCCTTACTCGAGGCCTGCAGAGGAAACACCACTATAACGCACATCAAAAGTAAGGGAAGAAGCCGTAATGGGCGCGCCACTGCCTCATATCCGCCACCGAGCGTCAACCTGGGGCGTCTGGGTACACCTGTGGCAGCCCAGGTGACGCTCCTCCTCCTCCTCCTCCTCCTCTTCCCTTTCCGTTTCCCTTTCCTTCCCTTCTGCCCCACCAGCCGCTTACAGAGTCGGCCTGGGACAAACCAGTAGGAGAGGGGATGAGAGGGGAGAGGAGGAGAAAGGAGGAGATTGTGTAGTATGTGCTCTTTGGCTTAACCTAAGGCTTAACTTACTTAGTACAAAGGCAACACAGGGATTCAGTCCGAGCGCCTTCCTGTCTGTCCAGGTGGCGTGCAGTGGACAGGTGCTAACCAGGTTTCCAAATGTGTAATGTGATTTCCGATTTCCAAAAGAAGAAAATGCAGCGAAGGACATAAACTCGGGCATGGCAGTAAAAACAGTAATGCGTGTTACGTACCTTGTTTGCTGAGGGACAGCTGGGGGCATGAGGGAGGTGAAGGGCACGAGGGACACTGTGTCACATTACGAGGGGAGGCGGTGGGTGTGTCAACCAACTCGAAGTCTCTCCAGTGGCCTTGAATGTTTGAGTAGGTCTCCTTTACTACCTTGCCCCCTTGGAGTGGGTATGGGTTTAAGGACGGCAAGGAGACACACTGACTGACACACTTGTTATAGATTGTGCAGGTCTTGTGGGATGTAATGTTGACCATCCGAACCTGAAACAACACCAGGATGTTACTATTACTATCATTACTACTACTAAGACTACTACTACTACTACTACTACTACTACTAAGCATGCAAGGTTAGCGAATCGGGTCTTACTTGCTCAATACAACACACTTTTCATTACCCACCGGCAGCCTCGAGCACACCACCTTCAGCATCACTCAAATAATCATGTAATTTGGTCATATTCTGGAAGTTTGCCTGATTATTGCACAACCTCATCGACAGGAACCATGAAGAAGCAACAACCCAATCTCGGCTACTGACACACCGAGGGAAACAGAAGCCGAGGGAAACTAGCTAAGAGAGGAGGAGTGGAGGGAAAAATATAATATGGAGAGGCTGGTTAAGTTTAAGGCTATTAATAACGACACCACGATCACTACGACTCAGACCTTACGACCTGTGAACGACAAAACATACTTGAAACTAATACTCAACGACGCTTCCTTGCCCCTTTTTTCTAACTCCTCCTCCTCCTCCTCCTCCTCCTCCTCCTCCTCCTCCTCCTCCTCCTCCTCTCCTCTTCCTCCTCCTCCTCCTCCTCCTCCTCCTCCTCCTCCTCACCCAATAACCTCTTCCGTATCCCACACAACGACCCTTGCCCCATCATTTCCACAACTCCGTTCAAAAAAAGGGAAGAAAAAAATGCCAAGTTGAAATTTATACGCGGCAGGAAGGCTGAGTATACCCTCCTCCTCCTCCTCCTCCTCCTCCTCCTCCTCCTCCTCCTCCTCCTCCTCCTCCTCCTCCTCCTCCTCCCCCCGAACTAGCCTCCCAGCGTTCAATTTTTTTCTTTACCCTCGAACGTACTGACAGGATTTACAGGTCAGGATACATGGAACAATTTATTTGGCAGATTTATATCTTCCTGGCACCAACACCTTTATCGTTCGCACCTCCCTAACCCTCGCGCCGGACGCAGGTATATAAGTAAAACAAGGGATGAGAGAGAGGAGGGTGAGACGGGAGGGTGAGAGGGGAGAGAGAGGGTGAGAGGATAGGGAAGGGAAGGGAAGGGAAGGGAAGGGAAGGGAGGGTGTAAAGGACATAGTTATTTGATTATTATATTATGTGACTGTGTTGTTACTATTTTTTTGTTTGTTTTTGCTTCATATATATTGTAATTGGATAAAAAAAAAGTCTGGTTGGTGTTGGTGAGGTTTTTCTGTGTAGGGAGAGGGAGAGGGAGAGGGAGAGGGAGAGGGAGAGGGAGAGGGAGAGGGATAGGAGTGTGGAGAGAGAAATAGAAATAGACAGAGATACAGAAAAACAGATAAAAAAAAGTAAAGAGAAAAATGGAACGAAACATATGTGTAGTTTAAGCAATACCAAAAAAAAAAAAAAAAAAAAAGTTACGACAATGCAAAAAACGTGACAGAAAATAAACTGAAACGAGGAATATATATTAATAAAAGAAAATTAAAATACCGTGATGAATGACAAAGACGTTAGCGAACAAGTGCATGTATATATAAAAAAAAAGAGTGACGAGTGATAAACGACAAGTAACTCCGAGTAATAAATGCATGAGTTACACCGTCCATTAACTGTTCCGCCAGGTGACAGGTGCACAAAACTACCTGTAAACACACGACAAGCCGCTCTTCCGTGCCTGTGTAAGTA
>JAPQNM010000005.1:19876819-19889319 GCA_029783475.1 Metacarcinus magister | reverse complement strand
GAATGACAGCCCAGAGCGGCGGTCCAAAAAGGAGAAACGTGTCATGGATGAAGAAGGTGACAAAAGGTAATTTTTTTTTTCTTTTCTGAGGTTAAAACTTTTATTTTCATGACAGAAACGAGGGGGAAAAAATAATGTACAAGTGATCTGGTCAACAGGAGATGAAGAAAGGAAAGGGATTACAAAGGGTGATAAGGACAGGATTAACAGATATGTAGTTCAAATAATGACCGTTAGAGGGGGAGCAATACGCAGCTTACAGGTCCTCCTATACACGTCATACACTGGAAAGTATAGTCATTTTCACTTCACCACAGCTAGCATATTCATACATATATCCATACACGTATTCTCCTTATCCATGAGCGTCACAGTGTTCATATTCTGGTGCTGAAGCGGAACATGTGCTGCTCGCTCCTGTGATGCTTCTGTCCCATCCATTCATCAGTAACGATACGTAACATTAACATTTGTTCAAGTGATAATGATTTCAAAGGTTTTGTTCTTCATTTATTTTTCACTGTCAGATGTTCTCTTCTTCTTCTTCTTCTTCGTCTTCGTCTTCGGCTTCGGCTTTTTTTCCTTCTTCTTCCTCTTCCTCTAACTTATGTATAATTTGCTACCTTCCTGTATTCCCCAAAGACTTCCCTTAATTATGCCGACGTAGAGGTGAACACAATTACCACATAAATTACCCATGCATTTCCTCCTCCTCCTCCAGTTCATCCTGATGTACCTATCTTACGAAATGTCGATTCTGAAGACGTCGCTAGTGGCCTGACATCACTTGCCAGGAAGAAGTGGTAGTAGTAGTGGTAGTGACAATAGTGATAGTCTTGTCTTTACTGTAAAAAAAATTTCCATGCAATTTTTCCATGTTCCATGGTTCGTCTTCCTTTCCTGTCAGCCGTGGCAGGTGGGAAAAGCCTTCACCCTTACTATCCTGTACCCTTCACTCTAGATTAGATAGTGTAGCCTCTATCACAAACAGCCTCGTAAGGGCCAGCGTGCCTGTTGCTGTTTGTTCTTCCGATGTGTTCCTCCTCCTCCTCCTCCTCCTCCTCCTCCTCCTCCTCCATCTTTTTACTACAAGTCTTTAGATTCTCTGGTAAGGCATTTATCTATTTTCACCGTTTTCTCTTTCGCCGTTTCCTCCTGTCTTGCAGTCTACGTGTATTTCAAATCCTCTTGTTCTCATCCGCAAGAAGATAAATTCTTTTACTCCGTCACGACATTTTCCTTCCTCTCTTCTCTTTTTTCTTTTCTCTTCCCTCCTCTTCTCTTCCCTACCCTGACAATCTACTATTCTTCCTCCCTTTACTTTTTTTCTCTCTCTCTCTCTCTCTCTCTCTCTCTCTCTCTCTCTCTCTCTCTCTCTCTCTCTCTCTCTCTCTCTCTCTCTCTCTCTCTCTCTCAAAACTATCACACAGTTATATATTTACAACAACTCTTCAAACGCCTAATAACATCCATACAGTTAACATCTTCAAAATTGCAGTGTATTCCCGCAGCCCAGTTTCCTACCGCCTGAGGGAGTTGATAAGCGGTGAGGCGGAAGGGAAGGAGGAGTGGCAAGGGGTGACGAAAGGGGAGGGGAAGTAGAGGAGAAGGTGGAAGCAGGTTAGCGAGGCAGTGGGTTGGTTGGCGTAATGATGGGGTGGGATAGGATGAGGTGATGTTGGATGGGACGGAGGGGGTGAAGGTGGATGGTGGGGGTGAAGGTGGGTGATGGGGATGAAAGGGGTCAGTGTGTAGGAGGGGAGGTGTTGGGGAGGTGTTGGGTAGGTGCTGTGATGCCCTTTGTAAGTATTCAAGGCCTCTGGTACTTACTTCCTAATCTAATAGTGCCAGAGTCGTGGTGTTGAGGCACGTGCAGTGTGGAGAAGAAAGCGTATATAAAGAAAACGAAAGAAATAAAATGTTAGAGAAGAAAAAAACAAGGCAATTGAGAAAAAAGACAAATAGACAAATTAAGAGGATGAAAGAAAAATGGAAGAAAAAATATATGGACAAATAAAGAAGATTAAAGAAGTATAGAAAAAAGGCGAGCATTGCAAAAAAAATAATAAATAAAATAAATAAAAAATACACATGAAGGAATACAATTATAAAACATATATAGAAGTACTGGGAGCAAACTAAGAAGAAGAAAAAACACGAAATACATCAAGAAAACAAATAGCTGTCGCTTGTTCTCATATTATTTTTCTTTCCCTGCACGTCCATGTGGCCACCGAGTCTATGCAGGTTTAGTCTCAATCACTTTTCTTTATTTTCAGTGTAATTTATCGGTTTCTTTGCCACGGTGAACATTAAAACATATACTACATTAAATTCACATCTACATACATACATCTATACACCTTCATATACACACAAGTACCGTACATGTATTCACACACATATACATACATATCCACAATGCACATCCGTATACACAACCTGCTCTGGCACATATTCACATCCACACGACAGCCTCATTGTCTGGTTGTCTTGTCCTATAAACTGTAAACCATGAACTGTGTGTGTGTGTGTGTGTGTGTGTGTGTGTGTGTGTGTGTGTGTTCTCTATGTCTGTGTCTGTGTCTGTGTGTGTGTGTGTTTTATCAATGTTTATCATCTCTATTTCCTTTTTCCTCGCAACACTATATACAATTTTCTTCCCTTTCTTTTCAATCTGATTTATTGCACACCAATTACTGCAATTCATTATTTCTTTCATCAATTCTTTCCCTTCTTTTGCCCCTCTTTTTATAACATTCAATACATCTTTCCTTCTTTTCCTTCGCCACTAGAACCTTCAATTAACACTTACTCACTCCCTTTACTCTTCCTTCCTTCCTTCCTTCACACACGCTCGATCGTTCTCTTCAATCCTTTCTCTGTCTCTACCTCTTCCAGCCTTTATTTTTCTCATTCCTTCCTTTACCATTATATCCTTCATTCAGCAACATCATACAAACTTTTACTCACTCCCTTTATTCTTGATCACTCCTTTCCCTCCCTTTCTCTGCCTCCATCTCTTCCAGACCCTTTCTTTCTCCACATTCCATCATCTAATGTAGTCTTTTTCCCCACCCAACAGATACGAGGCTGAGATACTCTTCCCATCCTGCCAAGCGTCTGTCCAACTATACCTTCTCGCGTGGCGTTAATTATATTGAGGCGGAGAGAGACGGCAAGACACAAGGTAAAAGTATTGTGGCATGTTTCAAGGAGGAGAAGGGAGAGTAGGGAGGGAAGGAGAGGGAAAAGTAGAGAGAGGAGGAGAAAGGGATGGGGAGAGAGGGAAGGAGAGAGAGAGGGAGATAGAGGAGGAGAGAGAGGGAGACAGAGAAGGAGAGAGAGGAGGAGAGAGAGAGGAGAGAGAGAGAGAGAGAGAGAGAGAGAGAGAGAGAGAGAGAGAGAGAGAGAGAGAGAGAGAGAGAGAGAGAGAGGATGGTAAACAAACAAAAAAACACAAACAAACATATATGAAACAGACAGACATACAGACGGACACAGATCAGACAGAACGCAAACATACACACCAACAAAATATATATAAAAAAATGCATATAAGAATATACATATAAAAAAAGAATTGGGTAGCAATTGTTTTCTTTCATTCTTCGTCATGTACAGAGAAAGCCAAGTAAGTCTGCTCTAAATTTTAAAGAGAGTTGAAAGAGGGGGATGGAAGGAGAGCTGCTTGGACATAGGTAAGGGAGTGTTACTAGAAGAGAGGGAGGAAGGAAGGGATGGGAACAAAACTAAGCTGAGGAGAGTGTCTGGGGTGAAGGAGAGGGCGTGTTCAGAGATTATCGTAGCATCCTTCCTGCTTCCTTCACCAGCATGTCTTACAGTGTGCACAAGGTAGGATGAGGTAAAGAAGAGGAGGGTAGACTCATGAAGATGGTGAAGAGAGAGAAGGAAAAGGAAAAAAGGAAGAGAAGGGATGGAACTGCGAAATAATGCAGGAGCAGAAAAAAGATAGATAGATAGATAGATAGATAGATAGTTAGATATAAATACGTATAATTGAACCACCTTTCCACAAAGAACCAATCGTGGGGAAATTGGAATTATTAAACATGAAGGACCTCTTTCCGCACCTCTCGAAGGAGTCTAGCGGCTGGTAATCGAATTAATATCCTCAATGAAAGAGAGGAAAGGATCGCGTTGCATAATTTTCTTTCTAAACAGGTATAGTTTTTTCATCATCAATAGATAAATCACTCCAGGAAATCACATTGCCACTGACATTATTATTTCGGATACATTAACTATTACATCATCGATAATCAATATACAATTAGAGAGACTTTGACTACCCAGAACACGGTGACAGGATGAGGCCCGAGGAGTGCACGGCGACGCTCTGCTTTGTTGTTGCCGGATTTCATTATTCGGTTTCCGCAGAAATTTTCCGTAAAAATAGGTTTTCCTGGATGATTTGAAACACTGAAATACTTGTTCGTTCCAATAATAGTTTGGTTCAAGGTCAAATTTTGACGAAAGTAAAAGGAAACTATTGTTGGAGTCGGTGACGAAAAGCCTCTATTTCCACCGGTGATTTGAATCCTGATGTGGATCTGGATTCTGATCCTCTCGGATTCTCTCATGAATAGATCCGTTGTCACATCCTCCTACCACGAACCACGGGATTCCATGTCCCTACGAAACTACTGGTACGCGGTGCCAACCTCATGAGTGGTTTTCATGTTTAATACACTTTTCTTTAATGTGGTTATGTCAAATTAACTGCTGTAGAAAAAAAAAATTCGAAACGAGTTTCTATCTTCAGCCCAACTGGTATGAGCATCATAGTTTTTTGGTTTAAACACGAGTCGGCACTTTATTCTACTTCAAATACGAATTACGTTGCACTTCTTAACTGCGGGTAACTCATGACATTTTAAAAAACTGAACAGAACACTCAACAGAGGACTACTATATCTGAGGGAGGTAGCCACAGGCGGCCGCCATATTGGATATAAGCTAAACCCAAACCTAGAGAAGGATCACACAAATCCTTGAAATCTGAATCCTGATCCGGCTAACGGGACCCTTGAATGGAGATAGAACATGATTTGTCCAATGCGGCATCAACTGGATCCGGCAACTCAGCGTGTAGTAAGTTGAAGAAGCTTTAAATGTGTCGTAAAGGCAGCAGTAATATATATGGTAAAACTACTAGTCAAGGCATTGAATATTTTTTTCATGCAATTTGAATATACTCACTATTTCATTTTCTAATAGGAACGAAGAAGAAGAAAAAAAATTTAAACGTGTACCCAGAAATATTCGTTAAGAAACTGAACAAACAACGGTAATGAGTGAAGGCAGGATGATTAACAACTACACGCTGAAGGGGAAGCACGGAGGGGAAAGATAAGATAGATAGATAGATAGATAGATAGATAGATAGATAGATAGAGGAAATAAAGTAATTGTAGCAGTGTAAGGGACATGATGGGAAAACAGAAGGGAATGAACGATAAGGGTTGGTAAGGAGGGAGAGAGCAGGCAGAGAGGGAGAGGCAGACGAGATGCACAAGAGGAATAGGAAACGAACAGTATAGACAGAAGTAATTATGAGGTAAGATGGAAAAAGGGGAACTCACTCTCTCTCTCTCTCTCTCTCTCTCTCTCTCTCTCTCTCTCTCTCTCTCTCTCTCTCTCTCTCTCTCTCTCTCTCTCTCTCTCTGATATATATTACCTCTATACAAATTTTGATGTTTGCTCTGCTGGACACACACACACACACACACACACACACACACACACACACACACACACACACACACACACACACACACACACACACACACACGGCCGGTTGGTCACTACAATTACCGCAGAGTAAATAAAGAAAGATAAACTTATTTACGTCCTCTGTCAATACTATTATTCCCTCTTCGTAAGGACATAGCAGAGAGAGAGAGAGAGAGAGAGAGAGAGAGAGAGAGAGAGAGAGAGAGAGAGAGAATTTTGGAGATTCATTTTTCTCTCTCTTTCATCCACTCACTCACTCAAACTATAAATGTGCGTCTCTGTCAACAATAAAAGGTTAAAGATATCTCTTGACCCACGACCTTCACACAACTCTCTCTCTCTCTCTCTCTCTCTCTCTCTCTCTCTCTCTCTCTCTCTCTCTCTCTCTCTCTCTCTCTCTCTCTCATATCCTTCCTATCTCTCCCTCCCTCCCTCCCTCCTCCCTGGGCCTCTTCGTGAGCAAACAACCACACAGCTAGACTCCCCCGCCTCTTTTCCAAGGTCGAGGCTTCGTCAACACACCCGTCCGGTTTGTGTTGCTGATTGGTACCTCTTTTCCCCTCTCCTTCCCTTCTCTTCCCCTCTCCTTCCCTTCCCTTCCCTTCCCCTCTCCTTCCCTTCCCTTCCCCTCTCCTTCCCTTCCCTTCCCCTTCCCTTCCCCTTCCCTTCTCTCAGTGGATTGGTTGCGTGCGTGAGGGAAGTTGATCTATCTGGAGTTGTAGTACGTTTTTTATGGGACATCTGAGTAGCGTGAGATGTTATAGACTCTCTCTCTCTCTCTCTCTCTCTCTCTCTCTCTCTCTCTCTCTCTCTCTCTCTCCTCTCTCTCTCTCTCTCTCTCTCTCGCTTTGGTGTATCAGTCCTCGGTGACTTTTTATTATAATTTGAACTATCTCCTTCCTCGTGAGAAGCTGCTGTATCAATTTGCATCAGTTTTCAAATTAATTCTGTTGGTTCTGTATCTGGCAGCATCTTGAGGCACGTGAGGCGATGGTGGGGACGGGAGAGAGAGAGAGAGAGAGAGAGAGAGAGAGAGAGAGAGAGAGAGAGAGAGAGAGAGAGAGAGAGAGAGAGAGAGAGAGAGAGAGGCGTATACAGGGAAACACAGGGCTAGGGTAAGGAAAAAATGAGAAATTGACGTAGTGAGGAAATTAGAGGGAGAGGCAGGTAGGTATGTATGTAGAGAGAAAATTTGATGGAGTACAAGAAGCAGTGAGTTAGATTAGAGTAGCTAGTGTAGGCGGAGATGAAGTGAGGATAAGAGAGAGAGGAGGAGGAGGGGAGGAGGAGGGAGAGAAAATGTGGTGTGGGTTAGGGAATGTGAAAGAGGTAGGCTTGTGAGATAGGCGTGGGTGAGGTGGGTGGGGGGGGGAGGGGTAGCTCATCGTTCAACCCTTCTAATAACATTACGCCGAGTTAAGGGAGAGAGGGAGAGAGAAGGGCTGCAGTGTGCATACATAGCAGTTGTGTTCCCATGGAGGTGCTGAGAGAGAGAGAGAGAGAGAGAGAGAGAGAGAGAGAGAGAGAGAGAGAGAGAGAGAGAGAGAGAGAGAGAGAGAGAGAGAGACTGTGTACTCTTTGACTCCATCGCCGCCGCCGCCGCAGCCGCCACGTCGCTCCACCTCTGGGTTAATAAGGCGAGCACTAGGAAAACACCTTCGCTTATTGCCTTGTGGAGCTCTCCTTTTATCGAGTTTAAGGATGATGATGTTGCTGCTGTTGTACTGGTGGTGGTGGCGGTGGTGGCGGTAGTGGTGGTTGTTACTAAGGTGGTTGTAGTGGTGGTATTGTACAGCCTCACCCCTACAGTATCGTACATCAAATACTGAAACTCCAACCTTAGTTTCCATCCCATAACTTCCATCCCCAGCAAGGTCTTACACAGGCGTTTGTCTCCTCCCTGCGACATTTGTTCCCTCAGTTAAGCGCTGTACTGTCTTGTTTACGAACTCGTGGACCCTGCCAGGAAACAGCTTGTACAGGCGTGCGTGCCGTGTTCTCTACAGCAGCACCACCACCATAGTTCTGACACCGCCGCCTCCCTGCATTGGCTGCCCTCCCGGGACGCAAATATTTATTCGTAACAAATCGCACAAACAGGGAATAAGACCTTGACGCCCCACTAATCCCCGGTGTGAGGACAGCTGCAAGGGCGGCACCCACACCAAACATTGCAAACTGCAGTGGTAGGTATGTAATGGGCAGCAGCAAGGGTGGAATATCTGGCCTGCACCGGCACCTGCTCACCCCTTTGAATTACAGTTTTTATCACCGGTTTGAGATGTCTGTCGTGGAGGCCTCGCACCTCCCTCCCCTACACGGCCTTCCCATCACACCCCCGTAAAGAGGATGTCCTTTAATTCCCGGGCAATGCGAGGCAGCACGTGGGGCTACAGCGGCGGAATAAATTAAAGTCCAAATGAAATTGGCAATCGCCCAAAAGTTGTTTTGCATGTAAATCTAACATTTATCGCGGCAAATCGGTGTCATTTCACTAAAAGGGAAATACACCTACGCGCCCTACAATGGATGGATGACAGCGGCCCACGATCCTCAACGGTGACGGAACCAATGACCTTCTATGATGAAACATTCTCCTTCTTCACCTTCCTACCAAGCCTGCTATTCCTTTCTCTATTCTTCTCAACTTGATGTTCATATCTCTGCTCTTTCTATTCCGCTGCTCTCATCACCGTCACAATACCACTTCAATCACCACCACCACCACCACCACCAAGAATAACAGCAACCGTCCAAGCAGAAGAACGCTTTACTGCTTCAATGCACAAAAAGAAGGAAAAAAAAATAGGAAAAAAACGAGTAACAAACGTTATGGTCAGTTCCAAGAACCTAAAGCTGCTCGCTGTCGCACACTGGCGTTGAGATGAGAATGAAACCCCAGCAAGGCCACGCCAGTCCAAGGAAGGGTGAGGTGGGGGGAAGGGTAGTAAGGATGGTGGCAGGGTGAATGGATGGGTGAATAACTGGAAGGGTGAGTGTGTGGGTGTGTGGGCGAGTGGGTGAATGTGTGTGTGTGTGTTGAGGCTCTGGTGTGGCACTTTTTAAGGCGGGAAAAGACGGACCTGTTGAGGCTGTGATGTCACTCTCGCCACCTCCATCAACGTCGGATAAGCTTGTGAAAGACGCGATAACCTACGATTGATGGGATGAATAAGGTTGAGATGATGCTATAAAACACACATGCGCGCGCACACACGCACACACACACACACACACACACACACACACACACACACACACACACACACACACACACACACACACCCCAAGCTCAACCACCGTAAAGGAGTTGAACGTAATAAAAAGTCCAGTTAGAACTATAAAGTGTCAGTTTTACGGAAATAGTACTGTCTTTTCACTGAAACAAACACACACACACACACACACACACACACACACACACACACACACACACACACACACACACACACACACACACACACACAGAGCCGGGGATACAGACAATAACAATAATCAAAGCGATGAACAATTGGATGCTGTTTTTCATTATTAATTTCCATCACCATTTTACCTTCGCCCTGTCGCTGTTTTAATTTTTTTCGGGGGTCAGGGAGGGGACACGTCACAGCCAGCTAGATTGGTCGCCCTTTAGAGCAAAATAAAAATATATATGAATCTCATGTTCCAGCCGATTCCATTACATGCCTTGGGATTTACAGCGTTGTTTGCAGTGAAACACGATCTTACACACGGCTCAATCACGGAAAATGCGAGAGAGAGTCTGATGTGTGACCAAAATAATTAGAATGATGGTTTAATGCCCGGTAAACGACCTCTGTCTCTTCCATGCATTACTGTGTTTTTTTTTTGTTTCTACTTCATGGCCTAGTTGTTTTATTATAATGTGATTCATTTATTTCCTGTCTCGGCCGGTGATTCTTGACTGTGTTGTTCCTCTTTTTCTTTTTCTTACTTTTTTTCTTCCTTTGATGGGTAACTGAACTATTTCTACCAAGATATTCAGAAGAGGAGTAAACGTTGCCAAGTCACACAATTTATACTTCTATTGATTTTGTGCATGATGTACTATTACTAATTATGTCATGCACTTCACTGTTCATGATTTAATTATATTGTATTAATTATTATAAGGGGTTTCGACACATCGGTGAATGTCATTAGTGAGCATTGTACAGTCTTGCTTCCGAGGAGAGGACAAGTGTCAAGCATGTAGTGTTGCTTTAACTCTTCAGTGTGTGTGTGTGTGTGTGTGTGTGTGTGTGTGTGTGTGTGTGTGTGTGTGTGTGTGTGTGTGTGTGTGTGTGTGTGTGTGTGTGTGTGTGTGGTAGTTCAGTGTCTGTATATATTCAACGCACAAAATACAAACAAAATAAAACAGAGCAACATACGTAATACAGCTGTGAAGTATTGTTAGTTTTGGTTAGCAATGCATAAAGCCTTGTCGCCTGTGTAGGGTTACGTCACTACTGCTCCGCCCACACTGGTGAGGGCACACCTTATAAAGTCGCCCCACCCCGCCCCGCCCCGCCCCGCCCCGCCCCGCCCCGCCCCGCCCCGCCCCGCCCCGCCCCGCCCCGCCCCGCCCTTGCCCCTGCCCCTGGCCCCCCCAACCCCGCCCCGCCACCACCGAACTGAGCGAGTGGAACTATGCGTGTGATCAATTACGTGCACAAACATTTCCGGTATATACTTTACCGTAACAAGTCTTTGATTAAATATTCCCCCCCCCCTTTCCCCTAACAAAAAAAATCAGGTAAACATACAACACAGTTATCCTCAATCAAATCAAAATGTAATGAATACGAGAAGTTTTCCAAAAAGTTGATGAGCCAGGCAGGGACGAGACGGGCTGACCACCACCACGGAAAAACAAACTTTGCTTCGCCGCACAGACAGACAGACAGGTAGGGAGTAAACGTACATTTACGTTTTCATATGTCCTGAGCCGAGCACAAACCTGCCTTAGTTAATGAGTGCGTCCAAACTACACAGCCAGCCACGAGCTTCCAAGGCTAACTAAAGGAGGGTGATGAAGCCTCTCCTCTGCCCTGTAAGTATG
Source organism: Metacarcinus magister (assembly GCA_029783475.1). Lineage (NCBI taxonomy): Eukaryota > Metazoa > Arthropoda > Malacostraca > Decapoda > Cancridae > Metacarcinus > Metacarcinus magister. Next base: position 19,878,500 of record JAPQNM010000005.1, on the reverse strand, counting down.
GTAGGGAGCAGCGGGCCATTCCCTCCTATGTATTACTGGCCTGTATGAAGAACTACTTTATCATTAACTCCGGGAGGGTGTCTTCTCATCAGTGTAAGGGCGGTACATGTGCACTACTCTCGACAAGTCCCAAGGCTGCTAACACACGGAAGTTTGGTGAAAATAATGAGAACTGATAGTCACGTAACAAGCACAAGTTTGCTCCTCTTCGACGTATGAGCCACGTCCTCAACGCCTCCTTCTCACCCACCCACCTATCAGGACATCATAATATCAGGCATACATATTACCTATACAACCCATGAAGCACCATTTTAATTATATACCTGAATAATCTGTATTGAACCAGTTTGCTAGGTGGAAAATAGGGTTCATTAAGGAGGTGCCGTTCCTGTGTCAGCCACGCAGCCCCGTTGACTCCGCCCACCACCACCACCACCACCATCACTACCTCCTGCCAGCAGCACTCACCTCACCCACTCCACGTGTGTCGCCGCCCTGCCCTCACCCTGCGTCACCCTGCTTCACCCTGGCACTTGGTCTGGTCTCCTCGCTGTCACACACAGCACAACAGCCGGCTAACCACACTGGGGAGTTGATAAGTTTACAGTGTTGAAGTCCACCTCTCCGCACTCACAAACTAAACTCACCGACTGCGAGGATGGTCACTTGATCTACTGATCTTGACTTGAGGTGGCACGTACCGTTTTCTTCCCATAAGGTTTAATAAAAATTTCCCCTGAGATAGTAAATTTGTTTTTCCCTTTGTCGTGGGTGCATCATGTGTCCCGTTCAGTGCGCGAGGCTTTCACCGACCACCCGTGAAGAGACAAAAATGCGTGGCAGGGTCGGCATGCGTTCATAATGTAATTTCGTTCCTCCTTCCCCGGTGTGGCAACAGAACGACTGAACCCAGTCGCAAATGAGACGGTCCGGGTTTGCTAGTCTCATTCAGAAGCATGAATCGACTCGACTCACGGCGTACCACCAGTTATTTACACAATGTCAAGAGTTTTCCGTTACTGCCGTGCCATTACCAGCATGCCATTAGGAAGCGAGTGTGTGGAAGCATCGGGAGCAGCGACGCACTACTTGGCTGGCCGCGGAGAGAGCACTTCATCCTCCGCCTGATGTCATTTCGCGGTTCATTTGAAACATTTCCAAACACGCTATACACCATAAGCATACCATAGCGCAGAGTATCTCATGGATTATATATACCTTTCTTGTAATGCAATAACAAAGACCTGACACGTTTTACAAGTATTTATTGTTTTGCTCTCCCTCCATCCTTTACGTAAGCTATATAGGGTTTTCATATCCCTTGACGTGGTTGTGTAAGAAGTAATTTAAAACCTTCAACAACAAGGCAAATACAAATACAGTTGGGTAAAAAAAAACAATTACTGTAAAAAACGGAAATAGTAATGAAAACACAACAACGTGACATGAGTACACACACACACACACACACACACACACACACACACACACACACACACACACACACACACACACACACACACACACACACACACACACACTCGCACGCAAACACTAAAACAACCAATTTATCATGATCAAAGGTTTCCAAACTCGGATGTGGCGATATGCAAACACACCGTTGATGGAGGAAAACAAAAAAACTAAATAAAAGAGAGAGAGAGAGAGAGAGAGAGAG
>JAPQNM010000005.1:19871819-19874319 GCA_029783475.1 Metacarcinus magister | reverse complement strand
GTGCCAACAAGCAATATACGAATTACTGTTCTTCCAATTTCATTTCATGTTTCATTCACATGCGGCAAGGCTTTTGGGGCCTTCATGTGCGACGACATGTGGGAGTATAGTACACGGATTGTACATAATTACCTTAAAGGCAGTGGGTGTCGCCCCGCCAGCACCCATCACTGTGAAGGACGCAACGTGGTGGACATGGTTTTGAAATAGCCAGGAATGTTACGAGCGTTAATACCTTCCACTATCTCGTACATCACTAGTGATTTACACATACTCTCTTAGAATTCATTGCTAATATATTCTCTTCTGTTATTTTCAAATCCTTCATCCCGATTAATCTACAGAGAATAACGACCATCGAGATGCAGTGTTGAAATATTTCTTTTGCAGTGCAATGGATTATATTTCATCAATAAAGGTAACATTTGTAAATTAAGTCACTAATGAAAACATTTCATCTTTCTTTTCGAGAATGGAAAAATTTTCATTTTTAGTAAAAAAAAAAAAAAGAGCAAAATTTTATAATCATCGAAAAAAATACTGTATACATGATAGTTAATAAAAAAATTAGACATTGAAAAAATCGGATAAAGTAATGCACTTTTCTCTTCCCAAAACAACCACCAAACACAACCTTTTCGACAACCAGTGTTTGTATTCCGTGTGACAAGGAAAGAGACGCAAGATTGCTGGCGTGGAAACACTGTTGCTAATGAGGGTGTGTGGTGAATATTCATTTACTTTATATTAGCGAGTTGCAGGGAGGGTCGAAGTGGGCGGGCGGGGGGTGGGGCGGGAGGCGAGCAAGGTGATGAAAGGCCTGAATATTCATGTGAACGACGGTACTGCAATGGACTGAAGGGAGGTGAGTGTTAGGACGACGCAGCTCCACTCCACCTACACCTTACTAACACATCATTACATAACTATTTCATCTCTCTCTCTCTCTCTCTCTCTCTCTCTCTCTCGCTCTCGCTCTCGCTCTCTCTCTCTCTCTCTCCTCTCTCTCCTCTCTCATCTCTCTCTCCTCTCTCTCTCTCTCTCTCTCTCTCTCTCTCTCTCTCTCTCTCTCTCTCTCTCTCTCTCTCTCTCTCTCTCTCTCTCTCTCTCCTAGACAGCAGGATCACATTTTTAATATCCTTCGCCTCCACCTCTCCTCCCTCCCGCCCTCGCCACCGTCTTCTTTCCTTTCACTCCCTAAGGCTACCATTACTTCTCCTCTACTTCCACCACCTACTCCATCCCCGCCACCTCCTCCTCGTTCCCCAGTCAATAACGCGGCCACAATAGCGCCGCGGGCTGAAGGTTTTGTCGCCTCACCCATAATACCTTGTGTGTGGCTCCTTCAGCGTCTTCTTCAGTAGCAGCGGCTCTGATTACCACAATAGCTAGACTTTTTTTCTTTCTCTCTTTAACGGCCGCCGGCTCTCCCTTTTGTCTTACGCTAAGGCTCCTTTGTTTTTGACTCAATTATATGTATGAGTATTTAATTTAGTTTTTCGTTTCACCTGGCTTGAGCCCCTGAGCGAACGGCAGGTGCACACAGCGAGTACATACATACATACATGGAAGTGATGGATGGGAAACTGTTGAGTCTTCTTCAGAGGTGTTGCGTCACATAGGTACATAAGGAGTTCTGTGGCTCGAAAGGTTTCTGATGAGATTATTAGAATTACGCAACACACACACACACACACACACACACACACACACACACACACACACACACACACACACACACACACACACACACACACACTCTTAATCCCCATCATAAAACACAAAGGTAAGAAGAGCTTCCCTTAATCCCCATCTTCATCTCTCATAATATACTCCTATACGCGGCGGCACCCAATTTCTTGCCCATGAGACCAACCTCACCCACCCACCCATCCACCCACCAACCCACCCTTACACCCACTACCTACTACCTCACCTTTAGTATACGTGGTTACGACCATTTCAAGTCAAGGTTGTAGACTCTTAAAAACTCGCAGCATCCTAATTCTGAACTTTTATTGCTGGACAAGACTGGGTTGGCGCCGCGAGGAATGTAGTTCGGAAGGCCGGGAACGTGCCGCTGCGGGGAACTTGAGATAGACAGTAGTTCAGAGAGGCGTTAAGAGAGGTGTAGTGGAGGCGGAGGATCAGATGGGTTTCTTCTTACCTGAGAGGGAGATAGAAAGAGAGAGAGAGCCTGAGGGACGAAAGAGACTAAGAGAAGAAGGTGAAGGAGGAGGAGGAGGAGGAGGAAAAGGAAGAAGAGTGGAATTGAAGATGGCGGGAGGAAAGAAGGGTCGTGACAGCGGCGGCAACGTACTCATATCTTCTCATTGTCACTTTCCTCCGAGCAAATTCCCACTACTTTCACACCTCGACTTTTTTTTTCTTTTTTCTTCTCTGTTCCAGGAATCTTCAGCCATGTTCGTGCTATCATAAAGGCAACGAGACACGAAGTAGAGACACGTGCTATAGTACTTGCTTCGCCATTAAACCATTA
>JAPQNM010000005.1:19794319-19861819 GCA_029783475.1 Metacarcinus magister | reverse complement strand
CTACGGGTACGGGTAATGTGCTCCGTAGAATATTTTATGCATCAACTATTTACAACTACGAGATTAGGCTTGCGGGCGTCCACACCTTCTCTCAATTTTACGGAACACCTTTTCGAATTCTTAAGATGAGTTTATACTTACATTTTATATCTCCACGCACCACATGTTACTTTACCCCCGTCAATATTTTCTTTCGGTAGAGAAAAATTAAATAATACATGAATACAAACCATTATAATACGTTTTTGTTATAGGTTTGGTATGGTAGTACTCTTTCAAGTATTAAGTAGCGACTACATCAAGTGGGCGGCAATGGAGGTGATTTTGAGAAGACTATTATATTATACACAAAGAGAAGGCTGTTGCGAGTCTCTCCTGTACCTTTTTATCCTCTTTCCAACAATCCTTAGTACATTTTTCAGTGGAATCTGCAAGGATGAGTTTGTCGACTCCTAAACATTGATTTTTGTCCGCGATATACTACCAAATAATTTTTTTTGTTTGATATTTGTAAATTTTCTAAATATTTTGCAACATTCATTTATAGATTTTTCCAGAAATAACTCACTTTTTTTTTACTTTTGAATACATGTAGACCAAAAAAACGCTCGTTATATGGATACTTCTTTTCCCGCTAGTACTTTATCATTAGTAATTAAAACAGTTTCTATTATTATTACTATTATTTCAAACTGTGACCTCCCTTTCCACCTTCTACCTACCTCTTACCTCTCTTTCTACAGGTATAGATAACTAACATTGTAACTACGTATTAACACTTACATAGCAGCGCTGGTAATTGGTAACAGGTAACAGACGGTATTCCTCTTCTTAACACACGGTATTAACACTACAAAATATACATGAACGCGCGATTTATGGGCGAGGTGAGATGTGCCTGTGATTTGCAGTGTTCAGATGGATTTAAGTATAACCACACCGGCTTCTCTACCCTCCCCGATGCTCCGTTGGCTTCTGTAAAGACCCCAAGGCTAGCTAGATAAGGGTGTAATACTAGGTCTTGCCAGATAGTGAATGTTAGGTTATGTTATTCCTTGAAATTAATAATGGAATCTAAGTTTTATTAATAATTTTTGTTAACGCCACGCTGTTATGAATGCATGTAGTACAACAAGTTATGTAATAATTCCTTGCTTTACGATGTTTTAATAATTATTAGTTTTATTAGTTATATAGCAACACTGTCCGTCATGTTTGCTAACCTGAACTAGATATGCTAGAGAGCGATCACCTTTTCCTTACCAAGCTATTCGTCTCATTATAATTATGGTTTTAATAATCATATATAACCAAAGTTGATAATTATTAATACGCCAAAACGGCAAATTCTATTACTACTGACTCGTGAAGTTAGGCAGAGGAAGGCTGAAAGGTTGGTACGAGACGGCTGCCTAGTGCATCGAACGTCTGAACAACACGTAATGAGCGAGTGAGTGAGTGAGTGAAGCAGCTGACTCCCTCCCCCCACAACCCACTTGGTAACAGAGGAAGGGAGAGGAGGGGTAGCAGACAGGACAGCTTGCCACTTCACACATACAATATATATTTCACCACCAATCTATTTATTCGTTTGAAACTATAATGTTGATCTGAATCCATTTACTTTATCATTATTATTATTATCATTATTATCACTATTATTGCTAATATAGTTTTGTTATTATTATTATCATAACTATTATTATTATTATCATTATTATTATTATTATTATTATTATCATTACTATTACTGGTAGGCTACTACTATTTTTAGCATTACTATTATTATTATCATTATTATCATCATTACTATTATCATTATGATTACTACTACCAGATTTACTTACTTAGTTAATGCTGCTACTACTACTACTACTACTACTACTACTACTACTACTACTACTACTACTACTACTACTACTACTACTACTGCTATTATTACTACTACTACATAATGAAGTCGAGGTACAGGATGTGAACTTAATGCAGGAAAAAAAAACCAATGAAGCCAATTTACGAAACTAAAAAAAGAAAAGAGAGAAAAACAATTTATTTTTCTTTTGCCGCCAAGCAATGTAGTATTAGCTTCCCCGCCTCCCTTGCTGCTCTACTGAAAATGTTTACAATCCCTGGTGGCTGTAGCGGCTGACTGAGGCTTCTGCATACAGAGCTGCGTTATACTCGTGATATTCATAGTGACAATTATTTAGATTTTAGTTTTTGGTTTATTTTTATATGTGTGAAAAAATTTGACTTACCCATTCCTATTCTCTCCCATTACAGCCAGTTCTAGCAAGTATCCTCAATACGTGTTCAACAACTTGGACAAAGAGAGTACGGGCATTATCAGTTTCGAGGTGGGTGTACACTTCTTCACTTCCCTCACCCCTCTCATCTTCAATCATTCTCACCCACCCCTTCCAGCCATCATCACTCACCCCCCTCACCCCTCCTACCTGTCTAACTAATCAACCAGGCCCTTTTAACAGGTGTCTTTCAGCTCAGAGCGCCTCCTCCATTTCCACATAACTTTCACTCACCCTCTTCAGTTCAACATTCAAACTTTTTCCTCTCACCCAAACACACCACACCATACTGGAAATCTGACTTTTTTCCCCCTTTCCTCAATTTTTTTTTCTCTCTCTCTCTCTCTCTCTCTCTCTCTCCTCTCTCTCTCTCTCTCTCTCTCTCTCTCTCTCTCTCTCTCTCTCTCTCTCTCTCTCTCTCTCTCTCTCTCTCTCTCTTTCTCTCTCTCTCTCTCTCTCTCTCTCTCTCTCTCTCTCTCTCTCTCTCTCTCTCTCTCTCTCTCTCTCTCTCTCTCTCTCTCTCTCTCTCTCTCTCTCTCTCTCTCTCTCTCTCTCTCTCTCTCTCTCTCTCTCTCTCTCTTTCTCTCTCTACGCTTTACATCTCCATATTTCTTTATCCCCTGAACACACACACACTTCTTTGCTCTCCCTCACTCACTTGTATATATATATATATATATATATATATATATATATATATATATATATCTTGTATCTGTTCACCGTCCATGTATATATTTATTTGTTTATTTATTTATGTATTTATATTTACACAGGTATTAGTTTTTTTTTCTTTCTTTTTTTTTCTTTTTTGTTTTTTCTCACTCTTTATCCTTTGATGTTTCCTTTTTCCTCTACGGGCGTTTCTAATTAACGTTCCCTTACTTTATGGAGCTTTTTTTTTGAAGTTTGGCTTTGATGGCATTTGCTTTAAGTCATCGAGTAATTACATTTCTCTCTCTCTCTCTCTCTCTCTCTCTCTCTCTCTCTCTCTCTCTCTCTCTCTCTCTCTCTCTCTCTCTCTCTCTCTCTCTCTCTCTCTCTCTCTCTCTCTCTCTCTCTCTCTCTCTCTCTCTGTGCTTAGACATAGAGTGTAAAAAAGATGAAATATAACACGGTATGAGGAGACACTTTTTCTAGCGACAAAGATGGGATAACTTTTTGATGATACAACACCGAGGAAGTTTAAGGTTTGGTAAGAAAGAGAGATTTGTGCAGAGAAACAATTATGATAACAATGTAGAACTGTTACGTAGCGGAAGGTGAGAGCTCAGTCATTAGTCACTTAATACTGAATGCAATTACAATATCATCTTCTTAATCATGCTTCGTTACCGCTTACTAAACAGAGAGTGAAGGATGTAATTTCAGGATATTCTACTGTGCTTCAAGGTCAACCCTCATCATTACTCCAAATATTACATAGTCCCACCTGCCACACCACTACCATGAGTCTCTAAACCTATACTACTATCACTATCACCACTATTAACTCACTCTACAGTAACAGTGCGCAAATAATCTTTCTTTTCGCCTTCACTGCCACTACTACCATCTTGGACCATGAATAACTCACACTCTCTATCACTGTCACTCTATCACTGTCACTCTCCCTGGGCAGGACATGATCACGTTACTCTCACGCCTCTCCCGCGGCTCCTTGGACGACCGCCTTAAGTGGATCTTCTCCCTCTACGACCTGAACGGCGACGGTTGTATAACGCGGCAGGAGATGACGGACGTGGTGCAGGCAGTGTACGACCTGATGGGGAAGCATACCGACACACCGGTGGACGAGCAGACGGTGGGACAGAAGGTGGAGACTCTGTTCACGGTACGAAAAGAACTTATTCCACTTCACTACATCTTTATCTGTATCTTTTTCTCTTTTTTTGCCAATAGAGCGTCATTTTTTTTCCCCCCTCTCTCTCTCTCTCTCTCTCTCTCTCTCTCTCTCTCTCTCTCTCTCTCTCTCTCTCTCTCTCTCTCTCTCTCTCTCTCTCTCTCTCTCTCTCTCTCTTTGTTTGGCTACTCCTTCCCCTCGTTACCCTTCGTCTCCTAATACATACAGAAAAAAGAAAATTATGCCCAGAATATTCCCTGCGTGACAGGTCTTACAGATTTACATAGAGAGGTTGGCAGAGGTTAGCTGACTGAATATCTTAATACTTCGAAATAAGTTAAGAATGCTTTGGAAATATCTACTAAATCAATATTTATCTCAATTCAAATATAAACAGTGTAAAGAGACTCATAAGTAGATATAGAATAGCGAAATTCCATAAGAAGCTAACTTTTTTTTACTGCTATGACGATCAGAGACACAACATACTGGTGTTTTTTTTACTGTATTTACAGCCTTGGGTTTAGTGACGCGCCACCCCCCCCCTTCACCCCCTCAAGTAATGCGACACCCTTACATTACTCCTCCATTCTCACTGCTGTGTCTCTTCACCAGACACTCGACCTCAACAAGGACGGCGTCATCACCCTGGACGAGTTCACGGAGGCGTGCGGGCGGGACGGCACCATCGCCTACAACATCGATGCCATGCTGCAGGGTGACATTACCTGCCTCAACACCAACCACCCCGCACCGCCCGAAGCTGCCTCAACGGACATCAGCAGGTGACGCCACTACACGCCTCGGACGCAACACAACTCCTGCGTCGTCAGGGCAACTACGTGATTTTGGTCTTAATACCGTTGTCATCCATCGGTTGTTAAAACTGTCACTTGATCACAGTAAAGAAGCTACGAGGCGACTCTCTCTCTCTCTCTCTCTCTCTCTCTCTCTCTCTCTCTCTCTCTCTCTCTCTCTCTCTCTCTCTCTCTCTCTCTCTCTCTCTCTCTCTCTCTCTCTCTCTCTCTCTCTCTCTCTCTCGGCTCGACGCTGCGTGCAGAGGTCATGTCTGCCGTGTATGTGGGTCTACAAGGCGCATGACGGCGGCTCTCCGATGGTCTGGTTCTATTGTGTTGCCTGGACGGAGCCTCGGTAGGCAGCAGCAACAGCAAGAGTGCGGCAGGCGGGAGGTGCACCGCTGGAGAGTGGTGTGTAGTGATGGCGAACTCACATTGGCGGCGAATTTTCCTTGTTGCGCGAGAGTGCATCAAGATATACAGTACATGTACTTTAACATACATCATGCATTCACATATACATAACACACATGTTATTAATCATACATATTCCTTGACTTAACAAAACATTGGTACTAAACATGTTCGCAAGTGTGTGTGTGTGTGTGTGTGTGTGTGTGTGTGTGTGTGTGTGTGTGTGTGTGTGTGTGTGTGTGTGTGTGTGGTGTGTGTGTGTGTGTGTGTGTGTGTGTGTGTGTGTGTGTGTGTGTGTGTGTGTGTTGTGTGTGTGTGTGTGTGTGTGTGTGTGTGTGTGTGTGTGTGTGTGTGTGTGTGTGTGTGTGTGTGTGTGTGTGTGTGTGTGTGTGTGGTTGGTGTGTGTGTGTGTTTGTGTGTGTGTGTGTGTGTGTGTGTGTGTGTGTGGTGTGTGTGTGTGTGTGTGTGTGTGTGTGTGTGTGTGTGTATCTATGTATCTATATATCTATATCTATATCTGCACATAATATATATATATATATATATATATATATATATATATATATATATATATATATATATATATGATTTTTTAAATTTACTTATTTCATTGTTTAACATTATGTTCGCACACTATGACTAATATCAGGTTGAAACAAAATTGGATATTCAGCCTAGATTGTCTGTAATTGTAAGGAAACAACAACATCTGATTCGAGCAAATAAGACGACCTTGAAACATTACCAAACAAGGAAGGTGATGAGGATTGCACCATTAATTGTGTTCTCGACGCTTAACAGAATTTAGAGGCATGCTGTCGTGAGGTGTGTGTGTGTGTGTGTGTGTGTGTGTGTGTGTGTGAGAGAGAGAGAGAGAGAGAGAGAGAGAGAGAGAGAGAGAGAGAGAGAGAGAGAGAGAGAGAGAGAGAGAGAGAGAGAGAGAGAGAGAGAGAGAGAGAAAGAGAGCGAGAAAGAGAGAGAGAGAGAGGCTTATAACATTCACGTAGTACCTCTCTGAACGCAACATAACAAAATTATCATGTGCTCGTGGGTGGCCATGTGCTGTTGTTACTTTCTGCCGCAGGAGTTGGGAGAAAAGTTTGGGAAAGACAATCCTAATGGAGGAAAGTGATTCTTTTTCTTTCATTCAATTTTCAATGCCATAAATTAAACGGCCACGCTTAGCCTTGGGGCATAACAATGAGCTAAATACTACGCAAAACAATGACGGGCACTCGAGCTCTCTAGGTCCCACGTGAGTGATATTTATCTGCCATTAAATTTCGCCAACGACAGACGAGGCAGTGAGCCGCCTCGCATTCCCTTCCCGCGAGGCCTGTGGGTCGGCGCCATCTATCCAGGCCACCTCATTCTGCGCCTCGGCCCTTGCCAGATAATCAAAATGGGGACGAAATTTTCCCTCGCCTTAGGACGCCTCACAGCCCACATCACGCCCACATTTAACCAAAATATCTAAATTAGTAAGTGTAGATTTATATATATTATAATATTTACATACAAAAGTTAAACAACATATTTTCTACATAATAGTTAGTATATATAAGACGGTTCGCTACCCAGATAGAATTTCTTTGAAAGAGATAGGTATTATATAAAGCTTATATGAAAATTATTTGTATCACGACGGAAAGAAAACATTTCATTAAAACAGTGGCCGAATCAGTACCTACATTCTAAAATTCAGACAGCAAAAAAGTTGCATCCAACATTTTTTTTTTAATTTGAAAAATATACTTCAACTAACAACTCCGCTTAAATTTCAAGCAATTTTTCGTTGCCCTCAACAAATATGGTACAAAAAAAATCAAATAATTACTGTGATAACACGTTTCGGCTTCATTTTTATTCTTTAACAATGTCCGCCTCACCATCCCTTCCACTATAATGCAAAACATAACATACATGATACTATGATCACAGTCAATGTCAGCACACATTGCTATTTTGAATTCCATGGCATTTACAGTCATACTATCGATAGGCATGGCAAATCCTTCTGGTAAATTTCAAACAAACTTAATTTCTTTTTTCCCTCGTCAATCCATCTGCGGACAGCTTGATACTGTAGGTACTACTACGACAGACTCTAGCCAGGCAAGTCCCCATTTCGTTAATACCTATTGAAAAGGACATTATTTTTAGGCAGCTCGCCATTCATCGCTGCCGCTTGACAACCGCCTTCACAGCAGGTCCTGTCATAAAGGCTGGCTGATGTTCCGTATTTCGATGGCCAATACATTAATTTCGCAAGTCCAGGTTAATGATGCCAAGCTGAGCCATGATAGTAAATTAGATTGGCACATGAATCTATTCACCTGGATGCAAAAGGAAATACTACTATCTGGAATGGAGTCTAGAACCATCCATACCTTAAAAGAGTACGTAAATTTGTCTGTCTATCTGTCTGTCTGTTTGCTTGTCTGTCTAATCTCTCTCTCTCTCTCTCGCTCTCGCTCTCGCTCTCGCTCTCGCTCTCTCTCTCTCTCTCTCTCTCTCTCTCTCTCTCTCTCTCTCTCTCTCTCTCTCTCTCTCTCTCTCTCTCTCTCTCTCTCAACATTCTCAAGCCATAACCCAGTAAGTATTTCCATAACATCTTCCCTGTTCCGTTTTTAAAGGACCAAGGAATTGTAATATAATATGATATACGAGTAATAAAGATATTTTTTCATATTTATTGCCAAATAGATTAGCTACTCGTTATGTGTCTCACTCGTAAACAATCGTAACAATGCGTGTGTGGCCGTGTAATGAACATTCTTCCTCTGCATTATATTTCTATGGGAGCAGAATGTTTCGATCTTGATCACGCTTAGTCCCAAGTGAAGGTCCAGGTACACTACATTCACTATGAACGACACACCAAGGCCGTGCTAAACAGTATCATGGCAGGTAATCTAAAAAATTAACAACTGTCAACAACAACAAAAAAATTTGTAAAAGACGAAAAGTCGCTTGAACACGGCCTAGTAGATAGTGTGTCTCAGGTACGTACACTAAGAACTTTCAATAAAATTAACGTTCTCGACATTCCACTCGTAAGAAATGAACGAGTGTTCTTCACGGCACATGGGTCTTGGTTGCCTCTGAGGTGCTGTGTGACCTGACGTGTCCGAGGCGGCACCTTGAGGGCCACGCAGGTGTGAGGTAGACTAAGGTGATATCATATCGCTACTTTAACCTTGTATGATTTAGGCATTGAATAGTATTTATGATTAAGAGCATGTTATGCTACTTGTACTCCGCTGAGATTCATCTAGTCTGAAACTGAATGTGTTGATTTACATGATGCATCACAGCTACTCAGTTCACTCTGGGCAGACTCATCGGAGTTTTGTAAAATGGCGCTTGATTGCCAATTGGAACGTCTGGTAATGGCGTCGTTTTGTTTTTTATTCAATGTCTTACAACTGTGAGTAATATTGATGATTAGATATCGATTTCAAATAATAACGAAGACTAAACATAACAAAAGATTTTTTTTTTTTTTATAAACACATTGAAGTGAACAACGTACATAGGGGTCGTGCACGTGACGTATTTCCAACATACTGTCCGCTACTTCAGTGACAGGCTAAGGTTTGCACCTCACTCAGGTTACTAAAAATTACCACTGATGAGCGAGCATGACCTCTATAACAAAACTAACACTCATGGGGGGAGGGATGGGGAAGAGACCTGTTCATTAGTCCTTGGATATATTTCAAGGAAAGATACCAAATTTCCCAAAAAGTTTAACAATTGCTATATAATGTCTGGGATGTACAATAATCGTTAGTATTACAGCTGCAAGACACTGAAAACATTTAATAAGGACCTGTACATATTAGCACTCTTAGGATACCTTACTCAGCTGAAGCATTGCAAAGCCCAGCTCGATTGTATCTGCGGGTTTAGAGTGAACAATGTAAATCCTCAAGATTTTTGAACAAAGTTTCTCTCTTATATCAAACATGGTTTATAAACTCGTGATTGTATTGTTGTAGAACTATTGTAACCTACTGTTACTCTTTGTGTCAGTCAAATACACTATTACCAACTCCATCATTGGTGGTATGTCTGCCCACGGCCTCCCTGTCCCTCAACAACCTCCTATCACCATACTCTGATGCGATGAACTACTCCTGAACACAATGATTCCTCAAGTTAGATGTACGACTCAGCCCAGCAATTTGACTTCACAGGAACCCAAAGTCTACAAAGGCTACCCCATTTAAAGGGGGATATAACACAGGTATATAGATATAGATAAATTAACTTTTTTGTTCTCTCTCTCTCTCTCTCTCTCTCTCTCTCTCTCTCTCTCTCTCTCTCTCTCTCTCTCTCTCTCTCTTATATATATATATATATATATATATATATATATATATATATATATATATATATATATATATATGAAAGCTATCCGGGGGAACATGGGATGGAGCACCTTCAAAGAGAGGATAGCAAAGGTAGGATTCAAATATAGAACTAAACTACCAAAATCAGTAACTAACCTCTTAGGTGGCTGTCAAGACCCTGGTCTGATCCACTAACTCATCTGTTACCTGCACTTTGGGGCACTAAAGGCTGTGGCACCATAGTCTGCACGGACCCATCAAATTCCCAAGAAGAAGAAGACTACAGAAAATGGATGAGAACAGATGAACAAGAAAGGTATATGAATGGAACATGTATGGAAAGTGGATGAAAGATAAAAAATAAATAAAAGTGGAAATGTGGGCGGGAGAACTGGAAACGTTTGTGAGAGGAGTTATGCGGCATGAGAGTAATGAAGTATGCAAAAGGGAAATAAATCGGCGTGTGGAAGAGATGGGAAAAGAGGAATGGCTAAAGGGTATGAGTGAGAAATCAACACTGGTATGTTATAGAGGGAAGGACCAGCCAATCAAGGTATGAAAGCTTCTATGATGGTAGTTTTTTGGGGGATTTACTCTTCAGGACTCGAACAAAGTCATTAGAAGTGAAGAGTCGTGTTAGCAGATGGAAGAATGATGGATATAATATATGTATGATGTGTGAGAAAGGGGTGGATGAAGCAGTGGAACACTTGATGCTGGAATGCAAGAGGTATGAGTATGCAAGGACTATGATGTTAGAGGTAGTGGCAGAAGAGATAGGAGTGCAAGACTAGAGTGAGATGAGAGAGAGGAGTGTTAGCAGGCAATTAGTAGATAGTAGGGGGAGTGTTAGTAGTTAGTGAGCGGGGTGTTAGTAGGGCGGAGTACTGAGTGGAGGAGAAACAGTGGTGTGGTAGAGTGTGTGAAAGAGTGTTTAGCGAATGCATGGAGAACACAAATGAGAATGAGAGGATGGGGCCCCCTAGTGATGGGGTACAACATAAGTGTGATGCTGGTAAAGGTAGGAAGGAGTGAAAACTTAATTTTTTTCCCCTTTTTCTTGCTTCTTCCAGCAGGTATGTGGGAGAACGCCGATCTAAAGACTATACCGCCAGTCTACACTTCTGTCAAGTAGTTGAAAAATACGCAGAATACACTTAAGCCACTATGCATGACTTTCATAGACGATGAAAAAGCTTTTGACTCAGTGGAAACGTCAGCAGTTATGAAAGCACTCAGGAGACTGGTTTCATCTTATAAAATCAAATACGATATTATGATATATATTACTGTATTATATGAACGAATATGCTAGATTAATTATGATTTAATGTGGGTATTTATTTGTTTGCTTCTAAAAGTTTGTCCTCCGAATTCAAGTTCAGTCATCCACCTAATCAATTTCTCCTCCATAGGTTACACGTAACAAATAGTGTGAGTTTGTGTATCCACTAGTCTCATGGTATACAGGACCCTTCTATAAGCCTACCTTTTTTTCCCGCCCAGTAGTACAAAAAATACATACATTAGAGAAAGGAATAAAAGTGATGAGTGGATTACTCGAAATCTTGAGAGTGAAGAAAGAATCTGTTTCAAAATTTTGTGATATCAAAAGCATAAGTTTATGGAGGCATTGTAGAAGAGTTAGTAAGGGAGGCGTAAAATACCACGAACCTCTAAAGAGGAGCAACACTTCAAATGTTAATGATAAATATTTATTTATCAAAAGGTGGAAACCAAAAGCCCAAGTTTCATCTTAATACTAAGGTCCAGAAGGGTGATGCTTAGGACCTGATGATGTATAGAACTCATTAACCAATAATAATACAATATGAAGATTTTTGGTGACCGAGAAGTAACCAATCCTGTGTGCAAGTGCAATAAACAAGCATATACACAGGATTCGTTTAGCATTATTTTTTTCCCCCTGAAGATCTTAAACACTTTTCTATTAAAAACCAGGAAAGGCTTTGGAGTCTCTACACAACTAACTCTAATAGTGTTAACGATATTAACTTGCTACCAAGCCTGAACTGAAAGAAAAATTCATATTATATTTCAGAATTTTATATTTCAATAACTAGGCATACAAACTTATTGATTCGGTTGAAATAAAATGTACTCTTCAAAATTCTATATTATGGCAATGTAGACGAACCAAGAGAGCTTGAGGGACTTTTCAACTGTAGTGGGATAATATGACAACTGGTAGCTTGGCATTAGGTGTGTATTAATTGGGTCAGGTATAGTAATATGGCACCTTTGGCCTGACACCAGGACTGGCATCTAGACTTAATACTAGACATGTGCTATGATGAAAGATGTAATAAACTATGTAACATGTGGAATAAAATTATAAAATTATGCTGGATTATGCATACCTACTCACTCCAGTTGTTATTTTAGGCCTTAGAGCATAAATTGTTTGTTTCCTGTTATTTACAACTATGAAGAGTATCTTAACAGAGATCAGATGGAACAGGCACCATATCCCAAACCCCAATTCACATCTATTAACATACTGGAAAAATATACCTGTATATATATATATATATATATATATATATATATATATATATATATATATATATATATATATATATATATATATATATATATATATATATATATGTATATATATATATATATATATATATATATATATATATATTCCTACTTAGAATAATTCCTGTAGTTATTGTATCAGGTATAACATACCTAATATTAGATACACCTTATCGTGACTACTTGATGAGATGGCAAATGACTGACTTTACTTTACTTTGTTTACTTTGTAGAATTTCGCCCTCTGAGAGCGCAACTAAGGTGGGCCTCTGGTAAAAAGTAGTCACGCTTATTGCACCGTGTGAAAGCGCCTTAAACGTCCCTGACAATCTTAAGTCTCTGGGTGACATATATTTCTTTAGGAATTTTGTTATGCATATACTTAAATCCAATTTCTTTTAAGGACAATGCTGAAATATGAAAAAAATGGCTATGTAAATTTATATATATATATATATATATATATATATATATATATATATAATATATATATATATATATATAATATATATACATATATATATATATATATATATATATATATATATATATATATATATATATATATAAAAATATCAGGTATACCAGAAAAATACATGCATACTAATACTGAAACAAAACAAAATGTGTAATATATATATATATATATATATATATATATATATATATATATATATATATATATATAATGTATATATATATATATATATATATATATATATATATATATATATATATATATATATATATACATATATATATATATATATATATATATATATACATAAAAACACATTATATATATATATATATATATATATATATATATATATATATATATATATATATATATATATATATATCAAAGTTTCCTCTTCACTCAACAGAGGCAAATATGCAAGAGGAGGTAAATGAAGAGTCATCAATGTATACTATTAGAGCACCACATGTTGAGTTCCCTGCAGCATGGGGGAATTGATTGTTGGAGAAATGTAGGCAATATATTAAAGAGATAATTCCATTCGCATCATATCCATACAACAAAACTCCTATGAATACATTAAGGGGATAATTCTATTTGTATCATATCCATATAACAAAACTTCAATAAGTGATTAGAAAAAAAGAGAGGATTACTCTTAACTCTTAATGAAAGTTTGCATCTTATGTTTCCTACAACAAAACATATGCAAGTTGTCCACCTTACCCTGCATTTTTTGCCTAACACAGGAAACAAACAACCAATAACTTCCGGCCACCTGCTGCTGCCTGGCTGCCTGGCTGGAGTGCTGGCCAGTGTGCACACACCACTGTCTGCTCCTCAGTCTCATCATGAGTGGGCAGCAACTTAACACCTGTATACATTACAAAATGACCCACACAGGTTAGATGCAATGGCGCAATGTACAGTATATCATGAAATGTACCTTAAGTATTACAACGGACTTATCACAATGGGCTATTTTTATAGAAATAAATATAAACTATATTTTTATGTACATTGATACTGTATATTCATATATACATATCTATAATATAGACACATAAAGGCTTGAATATAACAAACTTGAAAATTACATACACATTCACAAATCATTCATATTAAAATGTTAAAAATATGAGAACAATGATAATGAGGTGATCCAACAGTCCCTGTTACTCTTGACAGCTTTAGGAGAAGGTGCCCTAATGAGGGTTGTCTTTCCTGCAGCCTGGTCCCCACAGCTCACCCTCTGGCCTGGCCTTGAGAGTCCTAAGAGATAATGTCACAGTCGCAAGACTTAGGGACAATTCTGTAAACAACATACTCTGACCACCTGGCTAATATGCTTAATCTATGATGACTTTATACATAAATATATGGCTTTAGCAAATCATATGCACTTATTTACATAATGTGAGTTTAGTCTGCTTCTAATTTGATGAACAGTTTGCACTGTGATTACTCATTATGACTAAGTTAGTTCTGATGAGGTTTGATGAAAGAGATGAACAGGAAATGAAAGAGAGTTCGCTATGCTTAAGGAAAAGCTGGAATTGTTTGTTCTGCATAATAATACAAATACCTGCATCATGAGAATAAGCTGATTCAGCTTACCTTGAAAAATATAAAATGAAAACAACTGACATGTGCAACTCTTGACATAGAGAGCACTTATTCAACAATATCTGACTAGAACACTTGCTCTTTGCCAGCATGTATGGAAGAAGAACTTTTCTTAAAATCTGAAAGAGAAACAATATTCATCTCCATGGTTTTCAGATGACAGAGCAAGTACACACCCTCTTACTTTGAGCAGAGCTACACATATGAGATGGCAAATGAGACTCATATCCTACATATACTTAGGACACGACAAACCCTTCACAGAAGGTAGGCCTCAGAGGTAATAAACATGTGGTAAATTGACTGTCTAAATCATGCTACAAACCTCGCATCAATGTGTTTCTTTGAATATACAAAACTGGAAACAGTATATCACCATTTTCATATCACTACCTTATACTGAATCATTTGATAGACTTATAGTTTCTTGTTAAAATAAAAATCCATCTACTTTTGTACCCAAGGTTCAAATAACATCCAGTACTGATCACACTTTCATGAACAGTACCCTAACCAAGCACTTGTGGCATCACTATATTTTTGAGCATTAGCTGGTATGCCAACGGCTCAACACTAAGTCCTTCAAGCCTCCTCTCACTGTGACTGTGGCCAGGGCACAGGGCCGAGGGCTGGCCGAGATGTGTAGGAGGCTGCTGGCCGTCAGAGTCGTGGGGAGCGTGAGCGAGCGACCCCACGAGCACCACCCATGTGGAACCAAACTCGTGCAGGTCGAGGCGAGGGCGGGGGTCAGACGATGGTACCTTGAAGCTGGATGGAAGGGACGGAGGCCTCTGAGCCACACTCTTCAGGAGGTGTAACCTGTTGTGTAAAATATACATAAACACAGAGAACACTAAAATGACTCTAGGTGAAGAGACAGCCAATAGGAAAGTGTATTGATACTTGAAATTCAATAAAGTAAATATTGAAGGAAAACATCAAAAACTGTATCTGAAGGCAGGAAAATTCCTCAGTAATAATATATAGAATAGGAAAGAATGAATATAATTTAAATGCATATACAAGAACAATAGCTATTTTGATCATTTATAAAACACTGAGGACAAGCAATACATAATAACTTAAAGTGAGAACTAAGTATTTAATGCACTCTACCTCCAGACCAATGGACCCGTTGGTAGGGATCTTGATAGAGCCCGTTCGTTGATCACGTGTCAGCGGTGTGAGCGGGCTGATGCCAAGTTCCTCAAAACTATTTATCTTACGAGATGCTTCCAGGCCGAAGCGAAGTGAGTTAGAGCGTCTCATGAGGATGTCATCCACTCGAAGAGAATTGGAACGGCCGCGGACATAGCCTGTTGGGGGGGACATGGGGACGTGAAGGGAATCTAAACCTACTAAGGAGCCCAGGAAGGGAGCTGAAGGGAGAAGGGACCAGAGGAAGAATGATAAGTTAGAAAAAGGTTGAAACTGTAGGATGATAATACACCAATAATAATAATAACAATAACAACATTAATATTGGTGATGAAAATAATATAATAATAATAATAATAGTTATGAAAGATTTGCAGGCCTTATCTCAAATCAACCCTGAATTTACCAATGTGATCCAATCAGTATTTCATTTCCAGAATTTAAACCATCATTATGCTCCCAAACGAACTTAACATACTTGAAGCAATGAATGCCACCAAAACCAGAGGAGCTACTACATTCTACTAATGCATTTCAATATTTTGTTTTTGGACCACTTAATACAATGGAACACAGAAGTCATGGCCCTGTTTTGATTCATATCTAATTAAAATACAGTAATCAAATGAAAGGATGACAGGTAAAAAGCTGAAAAAGCTCAGCTGATAACTACAGAATGGTAAATTTGAAATCTGTCTACTAGCACATGGATGCACCACTTACATAAATATTCGTCCATGTCAATGTTAAGCTAACTCCGTCAATCTCAAAGCCATTTTATAACATGAAATTTCTGTACAAATAACAAGTAAAGATTGGATGGTATGAGGGTGATATCCAATGTTCTGCTGGTATAGTGAGTATTGAAACACCAACACCATAACATCACGTCCAGTTCACCAGTTCGGATACGGGTACTTTGGATATTGTTCAATCCAGATGGCCTTGAGAAATTCATATCTCGCTTGAGTCTAATGAGTAAGCATGTAATGTGAGTCCGATGTAGCCAACAGAATGCAAGTTGGTAGCAATGGTCTGGAGTGTAACTGACATTCAAACCCTTTACCTACTCTTAATAACAAATGTTCACATAGAATGACATGCTGCACAACCTCAAGCATGCAATTGTTATCTTTAATTACTATATAACAAGGTAAAGATTTTGAGGTACGCAATAAAGGCAAAGTAACATATAGAGCAAAGGTGATCAAGAAAACAACACACTGAGGATTTATGTGATTACACTGAATTCACTTTGCTAAGCCGCCATGATAGATTTTCCTTTGTATTCTTAAAAAACATTTAAGTCTTTGAACACGTGCAGCACATAACCAACACGTGACACACACCTCTATAACAGGCCTCACCACTCCTGTGTTAAAGGTGGCACCATGCTAACTCAAGTATATTAAAGCTCTTTGCAAGTCTTCAATTGCAAATACAGAAAGAAAAAAAAAGGTCTCAAAAGTATAGTCCCATCCTAGCATCATCTTTGAAGAAAAATGAAAAAAAGTCAAATAGATGATTGAGAACAGAAGATAAGAACATGCCATCACAAATAATCATACAAGAAAGTAAAATAATAACAGACCCATTCCCACACTAGTCAGTGAGTACTTGGATTTGACAACAACACAGTGGAAGCGTAATATGTAAGTAGAATGGTTCACACTGGTAATCATGCAGTATTCAAGCTTGAAACAATAACCCGCCACATGAATCATCATCATTTGTGATCAAGTCATTTCATCCTCAACCTTAAGATCTCATCATATCATGCCTATCACACCACTAGATTTCAATGCAAGGAATACATCTCCATCATAACTGTATGGCTATTTATTAGACTCCATTCAGCATATTACTTCCATCCTTTCTATAATTTGTTCCTTTTGGTCCTTTGAACCTTCTGTTCATACTCTTCAGCAACAACTTTAGTAACTCTCATATTTATCATTGCCTTCTTCAGTCCTCCTTCACACTATTTCCCATGTGTAGTGACAAGTTTCAAACATGTCATCAGACTGAATCATCTCCAATCAGAAAAGGAATAATTTTTTGTCATTTGCAGATACAATGATGCCTTTAATATACAAATAGGCAAGTGCATAATTATTTAAATTAAAATTTTTTCCTTAAAGTCTCTAGCCATGACAAAATATTAATATAATACTGTAACAGGGTTATTAGCATGTGTTCATGCAATCCTCATGCTGTTTGTGCCTTTAAATTTTCTTTTATATACTTTTTAATGGCCTCATATATTCTTCTTCCTTATGATACTCCTGCCACCCAGCTCTTTTCCGAATAGGGATTTCCATTTTTCAATTGTTTCCAGGATTTTTACAATTGAATGTCACAACCATTATTTTCTGTCCTGTCCATTATACCCTATTGTTATATTTTGTCATGCCTTGTCATTCACAAGTCTTATGACTTTCACAAAACTCTAACATGCATACACAAATTTAACTCACTTCCAGCTTACTCAGCATCATCTGTATACAGGCAGAACCATTAACTCTGGAACTAAGTCCTTGGAAAGTAACCACCTGAGTCAATACTACAGTACTTTTATACCATTATTTATATGTATAGTAACTATGAGGCTTTCTTCTGCCTTAAGCTCCTTTGCCAGTGAAAATATTAAGTTCATCAATGGTGTTTCCTGAACACGTGTTGGGACAAGGCACCCACCACAAGAGGGGCAAAGATCCAAGACACAACAAAAAATAATTTTCATAGCTAAGTAGACTTGCAGTAAAACACAATGATCAGTGATTTTGCAATTTCAATAAGTCCACTTTCTACTCATAAATCTGCATTTGTTTCTTACACTAAGAATGGTGAGTAAGTGGCATAAGACTTCAGGTAGCAAATTACCATACTGAGCACTTCATGAATAACTGGGAGGATATATGATATTCATGAACACAACAAGTCCAGCAGAATATGGGTTTATGCCAAGGAAAGCAAGGCTAGATGTGGGGAGAACATAATGAGTGTGAGAGCAAAATCGAGGATATAATATTAAAAATATGGTGCCATACTACAAATATACAGTGTAGGATGGTCTGAAAGACAGCACTGTACACAAGAATAAATAAAGGTGATGGTGGAAGGTCAAGAAGAAAGTGCATTTCCATATTTATATATTTATATACATGAATAAATATATATATATATATATATATATATATATATATATATATATATATATATATATATATATATATATATACATATATATATATATATATATATATATATATATATATATATATATATATATATATATATATATATATATATATATGATAAAAATGAGATGAGTGACCAATTATTGAAGGAATAAGGATGAAAGCATAGTGTGAATGAAGGAAATAGGATTAATGGAGTATGCCTTCATATCAGTGTATGACTTGGTAAATTTAAAGACAATAAAAGGAATGGAATAAACAAATTGTGGAAGGGGTTCAATGACCGGTTTAAGTTAACTTACACATGCAAGTCTAGTGATATATGAACAAAGAATGAAGTCTTGGATCAAAATAACTTAGATGTCTACCTGTGGTGTGAATGGTATAGATGGTGCATATGGTCAAGCCTATGAAAGTGATGGAAAATGCATATAGATGGTATCGGACATCAAGTAAGGGTGACAATGAAGTGTGGAATGGTAGAAGTCCAATTCAGCACTCTTCTGAGATGGTCTGATTAACTGCAAAATGAATGAGAATCAGATGAAAAAAATAGCGTACATACATGAGTAAGATAGACGTGAGATGAGAGAGTAAGGGAGGAAGGCCTCCATATAGAGTGAAAGAACAGAGTGCAAAAATACCTGTGAAAGAAGGATGGAGGGAGAGTGTGAGAGCTGGAGGTGCACAATGCTGGATTATAATAGCAGAAAAAACTAGAGACTTTTTCCCTAAGACCACTATCCTTAATGCAATTCAAAGTAACAGGCATCAGAACAGACTGACAAAGGTCTAGCAACAGCTAGTTCTAAGTAAATAAAATGCATAATTAAGGTTTTGAAAATTTCCATAAATCACCAAATTAACATCTTGGTTGACCCTTGATCAACATCAATAACATCTATAGCATATATGACAAGGAAGAAATGTCTTTATTGTCATTCAATATTCGTGAGTTGATTTGAATTTGTGGTTGCTGTTCATAAATGATATATAAAAATCTATTCCGACACTCTAATATCATAAGTTAGAGGCTTTGTCCGTAGACTGTCTTCATTAATCAGTTTTCTCATATTTCCCTTTATTTTCGGTTTCATTCTTGCAGCACCAATCATGTGTCATGTACAGTTCCATCTATCTATCTATCTACCTTTATATCTAGTTTATATCCCCATTAAAGAGGGTGGCCAAGACAAGGCAATTAGACTTAGAGGAGACGACTCTCCCCTTTCCTCCTGCACTCTGTCTTTTTGTAGGAGAGAATAGAGGAGGGATTTCCCTAACCCTTTGTTCCATCTATTTTTATCACCTTTTACGATCCATTGGTAACATGGTGGTAGTATTCTTACAGCCATCACCACACTTTTATAAATACAATATCAATTCTAGTAACAATATTTGGTTGATATCTATACAAAATTTCTTGCTAATGTATTTCATGAACGTTAATTAATGGTTTCACCAAAAAATATGAATATACATTCTTCAAACAGCAAAGTATCTACCACTCAGAATTATCCTGTGAATCACAAACACAACCAAAAATACAAAATGCAAAAACATGTACCTGGAGATATTTGTGGGCTATCCGGCAGACTGAGAGAGTTGGACTTTGGAGCAGAGGTAAGGGGAGGAGGCCGGGCAAATGTGGTACTCCTCCGCCGGGTGTCTCCACAAAGGGAGATATTGGATTTCCGCCGAGAATTGTGACGCTCAAAAGTTTTCTGGGCTGAGAAGGGGCTTGGTCGGATGAGGTACCTGTAGCCAGATTTGTAATGGTTTATGTGTTTTAATGGATTACTACACTTTATTGTATTGTATTGTATTGTATTTTGTTATTGTTCTACATTAATAGAAGAGAGTACTAATGAGGACTTACACAATATCTCCTTCTTCAAGTTTCAGGTCACATGAAGGATTGATGATCACAAAAGACAGGGAGTTGCGCTTTTCAGACACATCATCGTAGTCTTCAGGAGGGAGGGCTGTGGAGATTTTATCAACATAATAACAACTTGATCATGATATGGATAGCACTGATCAGATTATGCAGTAAAGATTATCTATCTATTTTTTTACAGCTGTTTCTACCACTACTAATACCATAATGGGTATATACACATATTTTCGTAATTCATGATTTTTGCAGCATTTATCTAAATTCCATATATTATAGTCTTCTCATTAGATATTTTGCTGCATGTTTATTGCTGTTCAATGGTGCAGCAGCGTTCCTAGATAGTGCTAACTAAACAAAGGTAATAGCAGTGGTTTAAAACAAATTTTCATAAATTTTTACTACATCTTATTGCCATAGAGTCAAAATGGATCAATGGACAAGTGCAAAGGCAAGCTGCAATGCAAGAGTGATTAGCGGTTGTGTTCAGAGTTGGAATGATAATTCAAGTGTTGAAGGAAGGAGTGACTCAGTAAGGTAACCTACTCTCTTCTACATTAGAATCATCAAGCCATTCTAGCATTTATGGGTGAGTTTATATGACTACTAAATGTTTAAACTTGAAAAAAACAAACTCAGGCAAAATTAGAAACCCTAGTACAAGTCAATTCTTTTAAAATGTATCAAAAAAATGTTCACCATCTTTGTGATTTCTAGTCTTTGTAGTAATTTTTCAATATGCATTAAGTACTATATGCTACTTTTTATTTTACAAAAAGCAATCAATAGAATGTTTACTAATAGTGAAAAACATTTCCTATGAATTGATGATGATACAAAATTCAGAAATTACATCTTACTCACCTAAACTCTGCATACGGGAACGAACTAACTGAGCAATCTCAGCCCGTTCAATGAGGTTGCAGTGTATTTCCTTTGGATCATCCGATATGTTTAATGAGAACTGAAACACAGTAAAAACTATAAGATAAGAGTTGTGACTGTATATATCTATGTTTTGTTTCAGTGTTCATCATAATACAAATACATATTATACGCAACAAAAATAAACTTATCAATTACCTTACATTATCTGACCCTGAATCTGCACCATTTGCTTACCTGGATATTTCAACAATTTAATACTATTTATTCTAAAAGTTTCCATAGGATTCTGAAGGCCATTAATCCCCTTCACATTAAACAAGGGATTAGTACAATGATTGCTGTAAAAGTATTCCATCCAACAAAAGGCCGAGATATTTCCTTTGTTTCTGAATTGCAGAGTGAATCTGTATAATGAACGAATTTGTATATATGACCACAGTGAAGCACATTCATATATATATATATATATATATATATATATATATATATATATATATATATATATATATATATATATATATATACATATACATATACATATATATATATATATATATATATATATATATATATATATATATATATATATATATACATATACATATATATATATATACATATACATATATATATATATATATATATATATATGTATATATATATATATATATATATATATATATATATATATATATATATATATATATATACATATACATATATATATATATATATATATATATATATATATATATATATATATATAATTTTTCTTAATGGATCATTGGATCCATTGATATTTAGCGAGATAAATAATGCAATTCAATGTAATTAATAAGGAAAATACCACTTGGTATAATTATGACATGAATTTTTGTAGTTACTTTATCAAGTGGAACATCTTAACTACATTAGTTTTAAAAGTCATAAATCACAATAAACGTTTTCAATCTTGATTATCAATGATAAATACGGTTTGTGACAAAGCTATGGGAAGAATCTGGTATAATAATGTATAACTTTTCAAAGTCCAACACAATTTAATTAATTGAATATAGTAATTTTCAAGGCACATGGCTGCCTTTCATTCAATTACATTCTAAGGATTCTTATCTGAGTTATTGGTAAGTGAAGCCAATGCATACATAATGAGAAGGATTTTCACAATTCAGTAAAGTGTCATATATTTGTAAACTGTATTTGATTTATGGAAATCAAAGACAAAATACACAGTAAACTTCACTCTCAGTATTAAATTTTTTATTCATAATATTTAAAAAATGAAATGTATACTATCAAATTGAGTAAAAAAAAAAAAAAAAAAAAAAAATTGCTAGACATTGAAGATAAATGTCATATGCAACAAAAAACTGACTGTTCAGAACACTTTGGTAAATTTAGTTTGCAATTTGGCAAGAAAGAACGTTTGGAAAACTTTTACAGCAACCTTAATATAACTATAGAACAAGACATACTTCAATAAACATGTGTGCTACAGATTTATAAAGCACATTGCAACTGCATGCTACATGCATACAAATCTTTAAAAATAATTCACAGAATAAAGCAAAAGGTTATCTATAAACTATAAGTTAAGGTGCTGCAGCATTAAAATCATACACAACAGTGGCATACTGCACATTATAGCTTACCTTAGCGGAATGCACACCGGATTGCAAGGTTTATACTAACCAAATATTATAATCAGAATAAAGGGAAAATATACTGATTTATATTTAATAGTAATGACTTCCATATATGGTCTGGTTTAGTGAGAATATGAGAAAGTAGATGAAGCTGTCAACCTGCATAAGATAGGAAGCAATGCCAAGAGTGAAGGGCACAGCAGTATGATATCTAATGGGTAACATCACTCTACGGGATGTAGTGTGGTAAAATTGTTTACCAGAGAGTAGGTTTAATAGGTATACATGCGATCAAAATAACACCTACACTATAATCAATATATATTTTTCTATATACTATGCAAAATATATCTGCCAAATAAGAGACCAAAAAATTTATATGTAATTTTGATTTGATGATGTGCATACTTACATGCAAAGAAAAAATAAATAAATAAGTGAAAAAATAAATAAATAAAAAAATTTTAAATATGTGTAAATATCAATCTTCTTATCTTCTTGGAACTTGAACATATTGTCTTGTCTCCACATCTACTTCTATTCAATTTAGCTTTAGAATGATGAATATTCCTTGCTCACACCATCTCTGATCCCTATCCATTCAAAATATCAATAGTTCTATTTGGGTTATAAAATTTTGTTGTTTTGTATTGACATGTAGTCTCTCATTTTGTATTCATGCTCATTTGTTACATTAAACATCACCAGAAGGTCGTATCTCACCACTTTTCTATTTTCATGATTCCTTTGAACATCACACTTTGATGTTCCCTTTCTTTCCCTCCCCTTGAGCCATGTGGACAACCCTTTCCTTATATGAAAAATGGAATAATTAAATAAACTATTCTTTAAATCTTCTCCTACTACTTCATATGTTTTTTTTATGTAGAAACTATATAAAAGCTGCATATTTCACCCCTGATATTGTTGCACACATTACTGACTTAGCAATTCATCATTCGTATACTTAAAATCCACAATCATGTTTATCAACGCCCTTTGAGTGTGTACATGTATTCACCTAGTTGTAACATACAGGAAAAGAGCTACGGTATGTTTGTACTGTTCCTTCTCAATATTGGGAAATTGGGAGAGAAACAGTGACTGACGCTTCATTCTTTGTTTGGCAGAAACTTCTCACTACATACACCACTCACTCTGCCACCTAAAGGACACATTTTTCAAGCAGCAGACCAATAGTTCTGTCCGGTAGCGGATGGCGTCTGTTAAGTACGAAGTCTGCTAAATTTAGTGATGTGAAATGTGTAGTTTTTGTTTTGTTTTGTTTTTTTGTGTGTTTATATATATATATATATATATATATATATATATATATATATATATATATATATATATATATATATATATATATATATATATATATACAAGTATACATATATACATATATATATATATATATATATATATATATATATATATATATATATATATTGTCAAACCACCAAGATGGTTTGACAAAGAAATATCACACAGAATATAAGTCAAACAATTATCACACTAAATGCTTGTGACCAGGTAACTTCAAATAAGTTTCACATAATTTATAAAAAAAACTGTGAATGAGGTATGGAACAGCTGTGTTCACTTGGGTAATTCACATAAATTTTGACAAAGTCTACAGACAAGCAAATGAATAGCTAATAAGTCTGGACAAAAAGGCTGCCAAAGATTTTACTGCATAACTTCCATTAGGTAATCATAGTAGATTCTACTTTTGTGGCTCTGGTTTTTCATGGGGTACAACAAAATATATACATATAATGTATTACGTCTACTAAGTAAAAATCTGTGTTTATATATAGGTTTATGAGAATGCTAGATTACGTATTTGAGGATGTCTTTTATATATCTATACATGAAATGGAATTGCCATACTCTTCATACATTTAAGGTGGAGTCACTCTTTTGAAGATCATACGGATTAGCCATATTTTTATTTCTTTGCGCAAAACCCAATGGAGCGATTTTGATTAAATGAAAGCATCAAATAGCCATGCATTTTGTGTTAAAAAATATATAGACCTAGTTGAAAAACTAAGGTTAGGAGGACTGAAAAATTTAAGTCATCAATGAAGACAGTCTCCTTAAGGTGAGGGCATCACACTTTTATTCTTCATATAACCACTCAAACTGTTCAATACTGTTGACCCTTGCAGAACATTACTTCACCGAGCACAAAATCCATAATTGCTTCTATAATAACTCAAGATTTATAGGCATTTTACGTTAGAGGTACATATGTTTTAAGCCTTTTATCTTCTCACTAAGACTTAACTTGACTCAGTATGCACAACAGGTTCACGATCGTGAACGAAATATAGGTGAAGGTAAGCATTATAGAGTGCAAAACTTTTGGTAAGAGCCAACTAATAATAAAATATAATATCAATGAAGGTAAGTGATTAATTCGTTACTTCCAGAAAGACTCGACTGTCTCTTGTCCCATCCCTACCCTTGGCACAAGTGTTACTTAACCAAGTAACATGCTGTATTGACTCCTGTCATGATCATCACTTCGCCACTGCATTGTTTTATACCCATAAAAGTTGAGTAAAATTTTTAAAATAACAGGTTTCTGCTCGACACTTCAAAAGTCTTTATATATACATGTACATTGGTAACCATCCCACACATGCATAACACTTATTTGCACACTTCAATAATACAAATAAATAAGTAGATATAAAAGCTGTGAATGTGACCAAATTGAACCCAGTTTACATCATGCTACCGTGTCATATGAATACACAGAGTAGTGAAGTGTGAAAATTTTCTTTTTCATTTTCATTGCCTGTATAGTATCAAACATGGCCAATCCAGATGTCTGAGAAATCTGTAGTGTTTCTGTTAATTAACTGCTTAACATAGGGCGTCGGAGGGTTGGCGAGGCGACGCTCCCCTCGGTGTATGATCCCAATGATTGATTGATTGATATGTACATACATACACACACACAGAATTGGAAGACCTAACATATGAAAGAAAAGAAAGAGGTGACTTAATTGCAATATATAAATTGACCAACAACCTTGAGGAAACAGATAGAAAAGACCTAAAATTGAGAAAAGGAGAGGCTAGAAATTTGAGGGGACACAAGAAAGAATTGCAAAACGGAATTTGCTTGAACGATGCAAAAAAATACAGTTTTCCCCAAAGAAGTATAGATACTTGGAATGGACTGAAGGAAGAAGTGATAATGGGAAAGAATGTACATCAACTGAAGGAAAAACTGGACAAATATAGATATGGAGACAGAACCACACGTGTAGCTCGAGCCCTGTATACAACTAGGTAAATACAAATACACACACAACACACACACACACACATATATATATATATATATATATATATATATATATATATATATATATATATATATATATATATATATATATATATATATAGTACAGTTACATGTATATCTTCTGGACTTCGGGGGGGGTCAATCCTGCCAACTAATTCAAAGTATTGACTCATCTGTATTCTCAAAAGGAATTTTTTTTTAAAACAGTGTACTTACTCATTCTTTAGAGATGCAGGTTGTCTAGAAAGGGTGTTGATATTTCATGCAGAAGGATAAGTTCTTGAGAGTAAAGGGGAGTTGCACTAATTATGCCACTTATTACATATATAAATTATTTGGAGTTTGGGTACTTTTATAGTAACAGCTGTCTGCATCATATAATTCAGACCACAGGCAGACATGCAACACCTACAAATTGAACTTTTTTGGAGGGAGCAGAGGTCCAACTTTTGGAGATCTGGCTTATAAGTGTGCTTTTGTGTATGCATACTTCAAATTATGTGTACATATATATATATATATATATATATATATATATATATATATATATATATATATATATATATATATATATATATATATATACTACACACATAAATATATAGATATAAAGGTACCTCTCAATTTCAGAAAGAATTACATTCCTGGAGCGTTCGCGTATTTCAAATTTCATGCAATATAAACATAATTTTTCTAAATGGTGTATATACATGTAAAATATATTTCTTTGTTTATGAGATACTATGAATTTTGATGACTAAGACTTTGAGTTAAATCAGACATGGCGCTGTGCCTAATAAAACAAGTTGTACAATAATAACTAACAAGACATGCTTAATTTGTTTGGATTACATTGCATTACTCTAAAGAAATTGTGCAATCAAAGAAAAAATACTGGCTTTTTGACATCGTGTTAAACCAATAATGCGTATTTTAAACTCGTGCAAAATAAGAGGTACCTGTATATACATACTCACTTAACATTATCAGTACTATCGTGTGCTCTGCTATCGCTTTTTACCGCTATTGTGATACCTGTAGTGTTGCACAAACACTGCTATCATACAACAAGTTTGTGCTATTGCACACAACAGCATTGCTTGTATCTCTTCACAGACATCGTTGTTGCACAGCAAGTTGTGCTATAAATCACAACAGCGTGGATGTGACGTCAGGGACATTACAAGCACAAATTTTAGTTTTAGTAATTGTTTAAGAGGTAGAAAACTTAGTAAAAAACTGACAAAACGGCTACACATAGGGCCTGTTTTGGGATCCTGGCACCAATTAGAATAATTTCAGAAGGTTCTTAAATTTGGCTATCGCATTTTCGGCGAAAGCAGAACCAATTTGGCATGATTGCCAATGGTTGATATACACACACACACACACACACACATACACATACACATACATATATATATATATATATATATATATATATATATATATATATATATATATATATATACACACACACACATACATATATCTATATACTGTATTTCCCGTCATATAAGACACACTTTTCCCCAAAAAACAATCCTCCAGAAATCACTAGCGTCTTATAACCTGAAAATTAGGATTTTGTTGGCCTTGAGGTTGAGGTTACTGGCACTAGGCTGGACCCAAAACACCCTTGTTTGACAAACTAGTTCCTTGATGACCCCAGAATGAAATTTATGATTACAAATCAAAATACCGGTATTGTTGAAATATAACAAACTGATTTTTTTATGCTGAAACTATAGCCATATCAAGAAAGTGACATTACGTTTACCATGAAACAATGCTGCGTGCAAAATCTGAATTTCACAAGAAGTGAAACGCAACCAATCGGAGGTTTTTGTTATCATTAAAAATTTCTTGTTGCTTGAGGTAGGAGTATTGTAACTCTTCGTCAATAAAGGAATGCTCTGAACATATATGTACCAGTTGTGTGTACGGCAAAACAAATTTGTTTATGATGAAGAACTGTAAGCAAGCTGCATCTTAATAAAATTTGAATTAATAGTAATGTAAATAATAGAATGCTCATTAAAAATAAATGAAGTGGCACTTATAAAAGATAAATACTGGTATATAGAGAAATAACTAGGTAATAAAATACAAATAAACAGTGGTATCATTATAAGGTCAGTTGCATGTTTAGCTTAAGAAATTAAATCAGAGAATACTCATAAGCCTACAATCCTTGGCTAAAACTCTACTAAGGAAAGGTCGATGAAGTCCAGGTAAAAAAGTGGGGTTTTTAGTATTTTCCTAAACATTCCTTGCCAAATTATAGGTCTTATACTCAGGTGCATCTTATATGACAGGAAATTCATATACACACACACACACATATATATATATATATATATATATATATATATATATATATATATATATATATATATATATATATATATATATATATATATGGTCATTAATAAACCACAGAATTTCCATAGTAATAGTTCAAACAATTTGCTAATCAAAATCATTGTGGTAAGAGATTGTATCAAGCAAACTCGGTGTCTTACAAGGCTAAACAATACATTAGTGAATGAATAATAGGTATCTGTTATATTATATAGTCTCTGACGCCTAGTTTCCTCTGGGAACGTCCCCCAAGGAGATGGCCACGGCAGAAGAGCCTCCACCTTTCCTTTTCCATCTTTGCCTGTTCAATCCCTCCCCTTCTATCAGCAACTTTTTCATGCATGTACTCCCTTACCCTTCCATTTTACAACTGCTGGCTTTCCTCTCCTCCTAAAACCCTTAGTTTCACTCATATATATTTTCTTCACAAACACTTCACTCTTCTTTTTTTCTATATGACCAAAACACCTCTGCAACCCCAAATAAGTATTGTAGCTCTTAGCTATGATAAGTGCTTTGGCTTATCAGGGATCAAATGATGCAATGAATTTGTGCAAAATTGAGCATTTTTTGTTGTAAGTTACCATACAAAAAAACCAAAGGTAGAATTATTCTTTGCATCTTTCAGTTGCCATGAAAGTATATGAAGAAGATTGGGTCTATACAGCCTTATTTGCTATGTCTTAGATAATTAGATAAAGGGAATATGTGAGGCTGGGTGAGATGGTGTGAGAAGGTTTGGGATACAACAGGGAACCAAAATTACCTTTTATCCATGAGGAGCACTATAGAGCATATATACTACGTGGTGGCAACAAAAATATGCATTGTTATAGTCATAAGAAACACAAATGTATTATGACTATAAATATGTTAAGACCAGTGAGTGATTTCAACAGGCTAATTGTATTATACTACTTATACAGCTGCATAACTCCCTGTTTCAGTTCCATTGCTGAGAATGTGAAAGACTGTGCAGCAGATCTTGATTACAACTAGAATGTGAGTGGGCTGTGGGAACACAAGCCTGTGGGCTACATGGTCTACATGGTGGGCAGCAGCTGGAGAAGCGCTATGCCACCACTAACGGTCAGTTCCCTGGAAGGATGCTGCTCAACACTGCACGCTGGTATCCCTGACGTCAGTGTCGCAAGCTTGGTCCTTCCCAGGACTTGGTAAGATAATAGCAATATTTCCTTGCTTCACTTGTTGACAGGTGACTCTCATCATTAGAAGTGATGATGGGTCGCAAATAATTTGAAGCCTTACCAAAGTCCCAAGAACTCGGCTAAAATATGATCCTACACAAGCTATCTATGTAATTATAGGCTGCAAACTTGTCATTACCTCTGGGTTGAGACTCGTAAATGGAACATTTGAAAAGGCTTCTGCAGATTTCCATAATGCAGGAAACACGGAACATAACTGAAAGTAAAGACCCAACAAATAATAAGAGTGGAATGTGGCCCAGGCTTGGAGCGTGAGGACACCCTGGGAACAGTATCACCTGCCCCACGCCCCTCCCTACTCCCGGGCCTTACCTTTACATGAAGCTATGTGTGGCTAGAAACTACTGGGTAACCTGAGTGAACATAAACACAGCTCTTATAGTTAGAGATTTTATAGAGACAGATCCAAGAAGAGAGATCTGTATCCACAAAGCAGTCAGGCTGTAGAAGCAAGAAAGACAGCATGCCAAGTAAATAATTATGAATGGTACCCTTTTCCTGGTTTTGGCTTAACTCCCTTCTCAAAGGGAGCAACTCTCCAGCATTAGGCACAGGTTTCAGTCCACAGTTCTTTCATTCCTTATCATACAATACACATATGCTGTTACTATTGCATTAACTGTAAGGAATTGTGGTAGGACAGTGCTGAGAAATTAGGCGGTGCAGAACAACAATTTGTCTACATATAGTCTATGGCATGTGAGGCTTCATAAGAGCCCCCAGATGATTATGTGTGCCACTGTTGTAAGACATGACCAGAGAAACAGAACACAGGAGCAACAAAACAGGCACCGGCTGATGCTATTAAGTGCACATTGGCTTCATTACTCCAGCACAAAATCAAAAATAATAATGATAATAATAAGTAATAATAATAAATAAATAAAATGGAGCCCATCTGGAAGCCCTGCTACGAGGCCATAATTGCATTTTGAAAATATGCCGGACAAGTGTTAACATAAGCAGTTCCCATATGATAATAGGAAATGTTTAAAATTCTATTTGAAATTATTATGCAGTGGGCTTTTAGATGGCTCCTTCCACATTGACTAAAACTTACCATTGAGCTTTTGTTGCTCTGGCATAGGAAACAAGAGGTGGTGTCGTACAAGTGAGAATAGGAATGGCCAATGCCCGAGGCGTCTCCATCCTGGGTTGGTGAGAGGGGGAAGCTGTGAACCATATGGTGAGGTGTGCTGGAGGCAGCTCTTACACACACATCACTCATACACCACCAACCCTACTCACTAGTATAACAACTCATTTTCTTGTGATAGCTTATGCCTCATACTGAATTAAGTTGACAAACTAATATGCCACTAAATTTCACATGCCTACTATAATTTATGTACTTCCAAATTACTGTTAATTATGCTTCACTTCTTCATCCCATCCTAAAGTTACTCAGATTCCTCCTGCTTTCCTGCAGGACTTCTCATTAGTACGTACTTTACTTGAATACAGTTAAATAATGTGTCATCTGCTTTACTGTGATTAGAATGGCTGTGGTTGCTGCTGTATACACACTACATATCTTTTAGACTTTAAGCAAAGTGGGGTTGATTTGTATAATAATCTAGTAAATGTTTGGATTCCATTTTGAGACCATTTCACGTTTGGATCCTAAAAATATATATCTTCAATTCAGAAAAAATTCCTCTTATTACACTTTCAATTTTCTAATTTTGAATACAAACCAGACACAATCTCTAAAGGCTTTTTTTTATATCACAATGTTAAAGAAACATTGGAATCTTATTAATAACATACACCATTTACATATAAAGTAAGGTGCAAAGAAATATAGATTTGGTAAATATCTTATATGGGAACATAAAAAATTTGAGACATTTAATAAATATTGTAATAGTGTAAAACTGAATATATTGTATAATTTTTAAAGCAACAGTTGACAATATTCTAGTTCCTGAATATAATCTATCATTTTCAAGTATTGGTGCACAATAATCTAATTCTTTCCTTGATACTCTTATATTACTATGGGTGGAACTTTTTTCTTTTCACATGTATATGAGACCTACCAAGACTACAAAAGAACTATAAAAAAGCCACTTGATCTCCGTGTAGTAAAAGTTAAGAAGAGGAAAGCTGTCTTGATACTCCTCTTATAAAAAATTTAGTAATAAAAAAAAAACATTAGGCCAGAATTTATCAGCGTGATATCCACCAATAAACATGATATATTTTTCTGAATTCAAAACTAGTAATCTTATCTGTAAAGCTATTTAACGTAAATTTTAATTCTGGGGATGCCTTGTTAAAACTTGAAAAAACTATCAGATTCTATTAGAGTATTGAAAATTATTGCAATTATTATGTACACTAGCATGAAAAACACGTGATTGTTGTAAAGATATAAATTTCCCTACAGTATTTTGCTGGATGTCCGAATCTCCAGTAGTTTTAGCACTGACGGAGGAGAGGAATGTAAGTTTTTTTTTTTTTACCTTACAGAAGGCCCAACCTTTGCATACACTGCCAGGAAGATTTTGTTCTTTGAATGTACTTTTTGAAATATTTGTTGAGTATCTGCAGTGGTCACTAAGGTTATTGGTAAAGCAGGACACACGAGTGATATCATCCTCGTCTGCAATCAGTTCAAAGAGGTCAAAAGAACAATTGGGCCAACTGACGCCCACTAGCAGATTTCATTGGCTATGATAACAATGCCTGTACGAGTGTTCAGCTGGGTATCAGGGGACACTGGGAAAGGTTTCCCTTCAAGGTCTTTGGGATAAGCACAACTTCAGCTTGGGATTATGAATCAACAATGACTGGCAATAGTAGGAGGTAAGAAAGAAGAGACAGATGAAACATGGAGAAATAAAACAAGAAAAAAGAAAAAGGCAAAGTAAAAATGTTTTGAGCCAGAGACTGAAATCTGAAGCATCATATATATATATATATATATATATATATATATATATATATATATATATATATATATATATATATATATATATATATATATATATATATATGTGTGTATATATACCATATATTTCGGCAGATAAGACAACATTTGAATCATCAAAAAACATGCCCAAAATCAGGGGTCGTCTTATAGACCCGGTACAAAAATAAGGGTCTTACAACCTATCGTCCATGCCCACCAGCTCAGTCAATACAACACCACATATATGATATGGGAACAAATAGGTCATCAACATCAGTTAAACTACCAACTACTACTACGGACGATACCCTACATATTATATCTACCTTATCATATGCTTCACTGATAATATACCGACAATTCAAACAATTTACATTGTAATGGTATATGTATCACCACCTCAGTTGTTTGGTGCTCACCGGCGACCGGCGGTAAAAAGCAACTCGCACATGGCGCTGCCGGTAACAGAAAATTATTATATGACGCAACACAATGACAAAACACTAACACCCTCCTACAACACAATGGATTAAATTATTGAGATAAATTTTCATTAAATAATTCAAATTTTATAAAATTAATACCAAAATTAAAAAGTAGCAATACAATTATGGTGCACGTGTAACATAGGCTGGCGCTGTGTACTCTCCACTGTAGTATAAATCATAGATAGGAGTAAGTTTTACCATTACCAAGGCAGGATTTAGGTTAGTTACCTCTTCATCCATGAATACTGAATATTTTCAATTAACCATTCAGCTAAACTTCACCAGAGATGGTTTGGTAGTTTGTAGGTTGTCTTATACCACCGATATGACCTAAAACCATGAAACTCAGCTGAACCTGGGGGTTAACTTATCTGAAAGTCGACTTATCTGCTGAGATATATGGTATATATATATATATATATATATATATATATATATATATATATATATATATATATATATATATATATATATATATATATATATATATATATATATACCGTTTCAGATTAGTGAGTAAAATAAATAATTTGTATCATATCTTTTTCAATTGACTGGGTAATGCTGTGTCATAAAACTTCATAATTCACAAAAGAGCAGGTATGGTTTTGTGATCGAGTAAACCATTAAAATAAAGTTAAGTTGCTGCTGTGTAATGCTTTTTAGACATGATTATTATCAAATTCCTTACTTTGCAACAGTATCAAACTGCGAAATTGTGATAAAAAAAATAGGATATCACCATCAAAGACTTGTACTGCTTTAACAATC
The DNA here is from genome assembly GCA_029783475.1 of Metacarcinus magister. Classification (NCBI taxonomy): domain Eukaryota; kingdom Metazoa; phylum Arthropoda; class Malacostraca; order Decapoda; family Cancridae; genus Metacarcinus; species Metacarcinus magister. Next base: position 19,827,543 of record JAPQNM010000005.1, on the reverse strand, counting down.
ATCATTATGAAGTGTGGATGTTTTTTGAGCGTTTCAGGTCCTATGGGGTCGGTTGAAGCCATATGTGATCGGCACTTGCTGTATACTTTCATCTCTTTCATGCATGAATTAATGTGATTAGTTATAACATTTGAATATTTAAGATAAGATTTGTATGAATCTTGATGCTTATTTCATACAAAATACAAAATGCATGGGTAGTAACATAGAGCATTGAAACATACATAGAGTTAGAGAGAGGAAGCAAGACAAGTGCATGAATAAGGGCTGTAGGAGTGCTTCATTCAAAATTGTGTTAATATATTCTAATGTCTCCAGCTTTTTTGTTCATCATATAGTACAAATCTTCAAGCAAAAGGATTACAATTTTTTTCCTTATTATAAGGATAGTTTTCCTTTCGTTTCTACTGTTAAACCGTAATAATGTATTTATAAGGATCCACAGGTTGGTATTTATCACAACATACAATCCAAACATTTACAGGAATTGCTTGCTCTACGATCTCCAATTAATACTGCATCTTCTTCATTCTACAGGTTGCTCTTACCTGTAACATCTCTGCAGGAGTCCAAAACTTATTGATTTAACAATTTACTTGAGTGGTGTCTATAATGATTGGTGATTGCCCTTACCTGTTTGATTGTAATAAACTCTAATGCGTGAGATGCAATGTTTAACGAACCAATACATCCGAAACATAAGTTTTCCACTGACTTTCTACTTGATGCAAGGTAAGCAAATAAAGAGAATAAACATACAAATAAAAGGATAAAGAAAGAAATATAAAATAAATCAGCATATTTTACAATAAATTTCAAATAATTTATAACCTATACCTCTGTTTCCCAAGGTGGTCTTTGTCTTAAGATTGCTTGATAACGTAATAAATGATATGTAAAATACATGCTTAGTATATTGTATTTTCAGTGCTGACCAATTATCATAATAAAATTTCCACCATCTTAAAATGGGAAATTTCAATGCGACTAGATTATTATATAATGTAGAAGAAATATATTTCCCACTATCATAAAAAGAACACAATTAAAAAAATAAGTAAATAAAAATGCTTCTAAAAATTTGAATTATAGTAAATTGCAAATGAAGTTTTTCTTCGTACAAAATACTTATGGTCATATTTACTTTTTCACGGTGATATGTCTGTTCGCCCTGAAATGGTGATATATATATATACATATATATATACAAATATGAAAAACAACTGTTATTATGTACAATGAACTGGATAATTGTTCAAATGGGCCATCATCTAGAAAAATAACATTTACATGGAAAGGATAAAATACAGGTATGCTTCAATTCAAGAATGAGATTAGTGCTTAAAGAGAATGGTTAGAGTAATTTTTCCCCCTATGATCTTTGTTATTAAGTGAATGATAAGGTTTGATAAAGAAAATTTCTCTCATCTTAGGATATGAGTAACTATATGTTTTTGCCACTCTATGGGAAACTGTATTTATTGACAGTAGCAAAATCCAACAAAGATATTCTGTAGTTGCCTCACTATAAGATGGATTTAAGATGATTGAAAGAATACAAAGAGCAGTTACAAAGATAGTTCTAAGTCAGAGATATACCATGTGTAGAGCAGTATTGAATCTCGCAGCTTTGGAGAACAAGGGAACATGGAATCTAATTGCAGTGTAGAGAGGTCTTAAGGAGATGAAAAGTGGATAGAGAAGATCTGTTTGGTTTCAAGAGATACAAGAAGTCATGAAAAAAAAACGTTGATACAAGTATATCTTTCCATACAGAAGAATTAATACCTGGAACAACCTAAATGTAGAAGTGGATCATGCTTCGAATATTCAAGAATCTAAAGCCAAGGTGGATTACATTAAATATGGAGATAAGACAGTACGAACATAGATCTTTTCCTGTATGTAACAACTACGTACATACACAGACACAGTCACGCACACACACATTCACACACAACTAGGTAAATAAGTACACACTCACAAGAGCTAATGTGATGCCTATTTTTAAAGGATAGAGCAAGGAAGAACCTCTAAACTATAGACTAGTGTCCCTGGGCAGTGAGTGTGTCAATGCAAATAAAGTAAGTGCCAGACATCAAAGGTCATATGGCGCTATGTTAAGCTAAAAGGCAGACAGCAGAGAAAAGAGATAATGGCAAGGCAAAATATGGGGACGGAAAGAATGTTTAGTTATAGTGAAATGGTTAGATCAAATAGAGGATGGTTTGTCAATGAATGGGAGAATCAAAGCCATAGTGGGATCCAGAGCCATGTTGGGTTGAGCGTCTATTGTACAACGTTGAAAAATGCAAGATAGTGTCATCAGCGTAGGAGTGGATAGGGTATTGAGTCAGATTTCGGAGATCATTGATGAATAATAGAAAGAGAGCGGGTGATAGGACAGAACTCTGAAGATTACCACTGTTGATAGGTTTAGGAGAAGAACAGTGACCATCCACTACAGCAGCAATAGAACGGTCAGAAAGGAAACTGGAGATGAAGGTACAGAGAGGATAGCATCAGTAGGAGGATAGTTTAGAAATTAAAGATTTATGCCAGACTCTACCGAAGGTCGCCTATTTCATATATGGGTTTTCAAAATAATTGTTGATATAAGGTGTCAGTTTGGATAACTTCCTAATATTCACATCAAGATTCCACATGAGGTGTAGTGATTCACAACACGATACACTCACATGTTTGTGTTAGTACTGTAACAGAATATCTTCACGAGCTATAAAATAATGAAAACTATGTTTGCAATTTTGGGAAAAGTGTAAGCAAATATTAAGAAGTAAGAAATTCAACACAAAATATATGTAAGTCAGTGACAGGAGAAGGAATCTTGTGTTGTACCTCTCCTTGGTTTTTTCCGTGATGAAAGAAAATAAAAATGTTAGACTTCTACTACATCAATAAATGGGAATTGAACTTTTTTTGTTTTGTATTATAATGACATCAAGATCAAGTTATTACACGAGTACAAACACATTTTCGTTCCTTGCAGACTGTTCTCACATGCATGTGTCAATATCCTAATATCAATGCCACACAAACACAACAAATTCATTCATAAACTTGAAAAATATGCATGCAAACTGCACCATATTAATGTTTGAATTTTCTTTTCACACAAAAAAAATTATTATGAAAAATAAAATATAATAACAAACAAATATATAAAGGAATATATGAATGCATGATATCAACAGTGGAAATTGAAGCACACCTGTATTTCATAACGAATATTAGTAATTAATGACTAATTATATGCTAATATATGAATTAGAGATGTAACTCAATTTATTCAGTAGATTAATAAAGTAATCCCTTTACTTAGGACATGAAGCTTATCTTCAGGTATATTAGAAATGGGATGGAGAGGACATATGAGAGCATAAGTGTAGCTGCAATACCTCAAACATTAATCAGCAAACTGATAAAAAACACTTTATAGTAATCATTAAGTAAAACTGATATCTATCAAGGGTAGAAAATAGATAACACAAAATGTACCCATTCTCATGTTTTCCAGATACGTACTCAAAGTTTCTTGTAGTTTCCCATCACTGATCCTTTCAACTCTATATAAGACAAGTTTGGGACAATGGATGAATGTGTGGAAAATTACTATATTAGAAATAATGAAATAAAGAGGAACTGAAAGGAATTATGATAACCTATGCTATGAGGTCAGGGAGGCAACCTCCCTTCTTTCAAGCAAATGCACTCTTAAGTAATGAAACTTGTATATTACTAAGTAATATTCTGAATTCTCTGGAACTTCCTTTAAAGTAGTTGCCTATGACTGCAAAGTTGTTTTCTATGTTTTTCCATACAAACAGTCCTTGGTTCCTGTCATCTTCTCTAGCCACTTTTTGTTTCTCATTACAAGTAATATTGTTCTACCTTGCCACCTTTCAGTCTCATTCTTTAACTTACTCTCTTTATTTGAATTAATGAATTCCTGAATAATTAATCACTGGTACCACAATTTCTACCAATCTTAATTATGTTATTTACATACTTCATTTTACATGCAGTCAATACCCAGTGCCACAATATCAATGCTTTACTTTTTTTACACTACATACTTCTTTATGGATCCATTAGAGTTTATTTTAAATTATCACATTGTTCATTCAAAGATTGCACTAATTAAAACTAATACTAGCCAGCAAGCAGCAGGAATTGCGAAGAACACAAGCAAGCTCTTATGTCAGACCGTCACAACAAAGAAGTTTTCAAAATTAGGGATCTCCAACTCCTCTGATACATAAATGACAGAGATCTAAACTTTCATGGAAAAATAAGAAAACATGCAGGAAAATATCAGAAAAAAAGTCAGATAAGACATCAAGGCAAAAGAGAATTATGAATTTTGCTGTAAATATTTATAGGGAACTCTTAAGGATGGTAATCTACACCAAAAGATAAAACAAAAAAGCAGGTTCTGGGTAGGTGGTCACAAAGGGTGAAGCTCAAAAGCACAAGTGAGTTTAGTGGGTGTGATGGATTGGATTTGATATAGGTTTAATCAGTGTTGTAAGGAGAGAGAGAGAGAGAGAGAGAGAGAGAGAGAGAGAGAGAGAGAGAGAGAGAGAGAGAGAGAGAGAGAGAGAGAGAGAGAGAGAGAGAGAGAGAGAGAGAGAGAGAGAGAGAGAGAGAGAGAGAGAGAGAGAGAGAGTGTGAGAGAGAGAGAGAGAGAGAGAGAGAGAGAGAGAGAGAGAGAGAGAGAGAGAGAGAGAGAGAGAGAGAGAGAGAGAGAGAGAGAGAGAGAGAGAGAGAGCTGTGTTTATATGTTAAGAATAATTTTCCATTAATCATGAAATCAGTTTAAGAATAATATAAATATTCTCAAACTGAACCTATTGGCTTTACAGTATATACTGAAATATCTAGATGAACATGTGGAACAATAAAAAAAAAGCACATCATATAAGAATCTAACAAAATACAGATTACAGTTCTATGTATTTAGTGTTATTGGTGTTTTATGCGCCAAAATTTATATGGCATACACAGTAGTATTGTATTGCTAACTATCATAAAATTTGAGTTTCTCCAAGACCTGAAAATGCAGTGCTCAATTCACCCTTGCCTTGCAGATAACAGAAAACATAATAGTGATGGCAGTCCTCATTGATGCCTCACTCTCCTCTGGGAACTCATGCACAGGATGGCCAAGGCAGAAATGCTCTACAATCACACACCTCACACATTTGTTCCTTTACAAACATTCACTTCTTCCAAACTAAAAGAATTCTCCCTCTCTCATTTGGTACTATCAACTTCTTTCCTGAACACATTTCTTAACAGTGTGTCTGCATCTATTCTATGGAAGGATACATTGATCTCAGGGCATTCTTTTCATCTTATGTGCAGCTGAAATTTATTCCTATAGCCCATTCTCTTATTTCCACTCTCATACATCTTGCTATTGCTATTGACATGCTCATCTATTCTCCTTACACACAATGTCATTTCTAAGGTCATTCCTACTACCTCAACCCTTAACCCTAAACATGACCCTTAACTTAAATGTCACGTTTCACAACTTAGTGTGGAAAATTCCAATTGCTTTCATCACTTCACCCCTTTTAATTCCCTCTTGTTCATGCATCCTCCTACCGCCACTATCATTCCCATACACATCACAATTGACTCCCCTAGACACACTTAGTATTCATTAACTATTCAAAGTATTCTTCCCACCTTCATTTCATAGCACCTTTCTCTCTCAGCATCCTTCCCTCTACATCTTTCATCTCATCCCCTTTGCTGATCACATTTGCTCCCTTTCATCTCTCCTTAACTTCCTTCCAGTATGGTCTTTTATACTTCTCACTCCGTCATCTTCCGAAGTCTTCATCTGATCTCCCTTTACTCTCTTCGATCACTTGTGTTGCTCACTCTTTACATTCCATACATTCTTTCCCTTGTAACTGTCATTTGCTCTGACATATATCTTACTAGCGTTTTCTTGTATGCATCACTCAATTCCTTCACCACTTTCTCAATCTATTCTGTCCACCATTCATTCCCTTTCTTCTTCCACACTTTCATCCCTACAAATCCCTCTATTACAAACGACACATTTCTGAAGGTATCAAAGACCTCCTCAGTATTTGCATTTCTAGTCACGTTTTCTTAATCAGTATTCAGTACAACACTCACTTTTTGTTTATATTCCTTACTTAAACTTTAATCCTTGAACCTTTAAATTCTAAGTCTTTTTCTCTCACCATCCATTTTCTTCCTTAACTTCCACCTGTCATTCATTTTCATTTTCATTTGTACTGCATATTGATCTGATCCCTCAAACATACATACGTCTAAAACATCCATCCTCCCTACCTGACAACATTCAACTACCATTCTTGGGAATAATTCCTCACACACAAAACTCTTCTGTATAAGCAAATTCAAGATGCAACTCTCCACACTGCTAACGACCTGTCACAGTTTCCATCTCACAAATGCTATCTTCTTATTCATATCTCCTAGGACAGTGATTCCTGAGGTAATCTGCCTCGCCCTAACAATCTAGTTCAATTTTTCTCTGAGCTTCCTGTTTTCTTCCACTTCCTTAATTCCTACTCAAATTACCCAACTGTTCCTATTTTATGTCAATCTTTGTCATTCCATGTGCATTCCTATCCTATCCTATCAAATCAGTTTTCTTTTTTCATACATAGCCACCTTTGCATCTCTCTCTCTCTCTCTCTCTCTCTCTCTCTCTCTCTCTCTCTCTCTCTCTCTCTCTCTCTCTCAAAATCTATTCATTCATGTTGCAAGTAACCATCTGTAACACTCTTTCTCCCCCACAACACATTTCTGCCACTTTGTTTGTGTTATTGCATCATCCCAGTAAGGGACAGACTGACAGCCATCCAGGCACCAGCCCCTCAAGGAGCATGGAATTGGTCATACCATTACCAGCAAGATGAAAAAAATAATCCAAATGAATGAATAAAATAAATAAATAAAATAAATAACAATAAAAAGGACTCACAGTACAATAATATACCCTACCTATATCAAGTGAAAATAATGCAAAATTCCTGTCTGCCTCCAAAAAAAACTAAAACTCAAATAATAACAACAAAGTAAACTTTGCTTTATAAGTTACTTTGCTTAATTTGACTAAAAAAAATAAAAATAAAATATATATATATATATATATATATATATATATATAATAATAATAATAATAATAATAATAATAATAACTAAAATAAAAGATGAGATAAAAATATGAAAGTTAATACTAAATAGGTGGTGTAGAAATGAAGTTGTGATGAGAAGGTGGAATGATAGATCACACTAATGCTCATTTGGTCTCAAATATCTACATGTTGCGCACAGCGTCCCTCTGTCCACATGTTATTACACTACCACTATGCAAAGTTTTGGCATTACACAACCTGTGAAATAACAAATGCATATTAAGTGCACACAGCTGATTAGACAAGTAAAAAACTGCTGACTTATGTGAAAATTTTAAAAGATCATACTATAAACTGACACATAGCAGATCAGTTGAAAAATATTTTAGAATGTGGAAATGCGTGATGTCCTGTTTCCATTTCTATGTTTAGCTGCGTCAGTTTCAAAATCACAGAATCCTGTAATTGAAGCACTAATTCTTTCATATCTAGCAATCTTGCCTTATTGTTCTTTCATTATCTCTCACAAAGAAATCCTCTCCATCCACCTGCTTCAGTCCACTTATCTCCCTGATTGGAGTGTGATCCACTACCCACCCTGCCTCTCTCAACATATCTCTAGACACTATTCAAAATTCAGATCAGCATAATCTTGGCTTCCATCGAGTTAATAACAACAAAAATAATTTCCTAATGTCACCCCAGATATGGCAATTGAAGGTTAGAGGAAATATTAAATGCTTCCAAAAAAAACCCACTAATTATATACTGTGACAAGGCCAGCTAACCAATCCAAATTTGTTTTACAAATAGGAAACAAAGTTTCCCAGTGTCATAACGTCATTAAGAGAAATTTAATATGTAAATACTAGTATAATTAATTATCTAGTACAATTTAAGTGTTGAAGTCAGCAATCTTTTACTCTTGTGTCCGTCAGGTTGGCAGCTGTTTTTTCATATTTTGTGCTTCCCATAAGTATTTGCAATTTCACTGTTCTGCCATTAAGTTGTTTCATTTATTCTTTGAATATATCATACAATATCCAGGCTGTAAAGTTTGTTCCACTATAGACAACTACATACTTTACAATTAATCAAATGAATGCAATAAATTATAAGGTTAGTAGTACCTGCAAACAAGTTAACAATGATTTATTCCCAGACATGTCGAAAATAATTGATAATTTATCTTACTACAAAGTTACTGGATATCTAAAGATGTTGAAAAGCATTTAATCACTTCGAAAAACGCTTAATTTGGTACTACATTTCTTTATCATAGGACTGATTAATCAATGACTATTATTAGACACAATGTAAGTCTATATACCACTGCAAGTACTGACATAATAAATGTAACGAGTGACCTGAGCTTAGATGCTGCCAACTGAAAAATTTACATTAGTCATCTTTTTAATAAAAAAAAATAATGAGGGAAAACATAATATATATTATGATACTTGACTATGTTTGTCCTTTAATTAAATAGATTTTCAAGGTCTATCACAGCTGTAAACTAATAGTAATAAATAAAAAAAAATGTTGTACAATGAACTCAAACATCATAACCAAAGTAAAATTGCACTGAAGAAAATGCAATATTCATGATATTTTCCAAATAATGTTTCCCCAGGTCTAATTAAGATGTTAAGAATAAGAACTAGCAAATAGAAGTGCACTGCAACATTCTGATGAAAACGGAATATGTAAACAGAAGCATAGCAATATATAATTTTTGTGCACAAGTATTTTTGAAGAAATTTTTGATTAATAAAACTTATTGCATAAGTAGGTATATAAGAAGCAAAAGCCACAGGAAAGTCAGAGTTGAGCAAAATACAATGACTGAAAATAACTTTGTAATTATCTAGCCATATGATCCCCACATAATATATCATGTCTAGCATATGAATCAGAAATATAAAATGGGGTGTATGGAGATTAAAATGTTATACCACACTGTTAACCCCATGGTGAGTTTGAGTAAACATTTGTAAATGCCATTATACATATATATAATGCTGTCTTATCTGACAAAAATGGGCAACTGAAGAAAATTTTAAGTAAAGAAATTTCAACATTCTGAAAAAATGAAAGCCAAACTGGATGGCCACATTCTCAAGGGTTGGCAAAGTTTACCTCCAGCTGAAATTTATTGTATTGCTGGAAATATTCCTATAAATACCAGGTATAAAAAAATACACCTTCAGTATTCAAAGAAAGGATGTTTTTTAAGTTTATGCACCATTCTTTAATTGAGGCGCCAAATTCCCCCAGATACACCAGCCTTAAATAGAGGTAAACATTGTGTCCCTCATGACCACAGCCCTGCTATATGATAACTGCACTTCAACAAAATACTTAGATGTAGGCAAAGCAAAAAATTACCTACATTGTTTCCAGGCTCCATGTTGCTGGTGTCTATAGTGCGGTAAATCCCAATCGGAATTTCACAGGTGGTGGAACACAATTTTTGATAAAGCCGTCCATATGTTCGGATCCACAGGTCCTGCTTCCCAATTTTCATCTGTAACAGTGAATATTTGTCAATTAGTTCATCAAATATTGCATCTCTACATAAACTACACAGTATTCTCATATTCATAGAAAAGAAAAACATTTGGGAGAACTTTTTGATTGCACCTCACAACTCATGTACCCAAAACAGACAAGGTATTAGTAATAAATAGTACCATGTTTGGTGGGAATGTCTATACAATTACATATGTTAAATATACAGACCTTAATTTGGTTATTAATAAAGAAGGAAGACCAATAGGTTGCCAGCCAAAAAAACATGGGATGTGCGCATACAAAGTGACCTTTCTAACTTTCAGGCTTGGACAACGTTGGTATCAAGGATTGTGGAGCTGAGAGAACTATGATTAAGTAAACAAGACTGACACATGGAAACATGTACAGTGTCTTTCAAAATGAAGTTAAGCTAATTAATATTATTAGTTAATATTATCAATAATTTTTGATCTATTGATAATATTTACCATGATATTATTAAGCTTGACTTTATTTTGCAAGACATTGTACATGTTTGCATGTGTCAGTCTTGTTTACTTAATTATTAGGACTGTGAGAGGATTGCTACTCTCACAGAGTAAACAGAATTGTAATATCTTTCTTATTCATAATGAATAGTCCATCTCATAAATGATCTGGAGTCCTCTATGGCATTGAATATTTCAAGGGATGAGTGAATAATCTGTTCCATTAGGTTATTTATTCTCTATTAAGCTGCTGCTTTACATTATAGAAGTATTGATATTTCTTTGATGTTTTCTGTTACTGTAAAAACTATAGTTATAAATGATGATGATGCCAGTAACCAAATTATAACATAATAAAGTACCATAGAAGGTATAATAAAAAAAAAAATCACAAGACACAGGCATGGCAAAAGTGAAATTAGGGGTTAACTGTGATTAATTCATCATGACATTCTTTTTTGGCTGAAAAGACTTACTGAGGTGAGGAAGCCTGAACCTGGTGCTTGGTCCACTCCCAGTAGAAGCCTAACAAAAGTTATGAGGTAGTCCTTGACGAAGGCTTGGTATAAGAGTGTGTCAAGCATACTGGCAGAGAACACACTCCCAGCAGCAAAGGGGAGTCGAAACATATAGGAGATATGAGATCCTCTCTCCTTCTCTCGCTGTGTGAGGAGAATTGGTCAACAAGTAATTAGTATCAGAGATCTCTATTCTTTCCACTACTTGTCTGTGCATGACAGTGCACTTACAAATACTATTTCATGATATAAATTAACTGGGTACTGGAATTGTTAAACCTCAGACCATGAACATATAATTGATAAAACAGAATATCCATCTTATGAAACAATGAGGATAGTTTTTCATGGTCACTTGTATATCCTGAGCGAGGAAGAACAAACTACTACTTCATAGTCTAATGTTGGCAAACTATTTCAATACACGCGACTTTGCTTATACAGTAGTAACTTTTAATTACTCCCCACAATTGGACTAACTTACCAAAGCAAAATACAATCCGAATCAACTTGATAACTGTTTGGTTCACAAATAAATTCACAATGTTTACATTTAAATATCCTATACTCCACATGTACTGTATATTAGCACTCATTGCAGCCCACACCAGTTTATATATATGTTATGATAAGTTTCATAACATTTTTCAATTTGACTATTTATGAATTGAATAGATGATTCAATAAAAAATAAAAAGCTTGAGGATGCATATAACAAGGTAAAAGTAGCTTGCATTTTCCAGATAAGAAGCATTCATAAGCAGAAATCTGCAGGGAAACTGTCAGTTTGCATTTATGTAATCACTCATGTTTTGAAACAGAAGTTTAACTAAAGAAGTAAGTAACCCTCAGAGGGCTGTGACCAAGGATCAAACCCATGACAGTATCCTTAACGTACAGACACCTTACCGATCAGACCAATGTCTAAATAGAGTTTGGTCAATGTTGACTGTCTCGTCACTACAAGGCTTTTTCTCCTTTTTGAAAAATTTCTGGTATTTCTAGGCACTGTCTGCATCTTTCTAAGTCTTTTCCTAAACAACTGGAGATCTTCTACTTTCTCTAATCTTCTACTGGTAGCATTTTCTTCTTTGGCAATGGCCACGGTATGAGATCATCCTAGTGGTACAACCTTCACCAGAGATCTTCATCACTGCCACCACTGTAATCCCTCGTGTTTTGAAACACTGAGAAATTCATCTAAAGGAGTAAGTAGCCATGAAAGGGCTGTGGCCGGGGATCAAATCACTGAAAGCTGACAGTACATTCAATGTACTTACCATCAAATTCTAGCTACCTACAAAAGCCAAAAGCACGCTACTCTTGAGATCACCAAATCCTGCGCTTGGCAACAAAGCGCACACTCAAAGCCCCTAGTGTGGACACCGACCACTTTAGGGCTGTCATCATCAAGCAACAGAATGCTGCCTAGAAACAAACTCAGATCTCGTCATTCTTCGAGCCAAAGCCAATAGACAGGGCATGTCAATCATCCACCAACAGTCAGGCTGGGCACAGCTTCTTCAGCTCCTCTGATTTGTTTGCCCACATTTTTGCTAATGATAATGATTTTGAGTATTGGTTGAAAAATAATGACAAGAGTACAATTTTGGTAATTTAACCTTCTATTGCTGAATACACACTGGTGATCAGTGTTAGTATGGTCCCATTGTCTTCATGACTCCCTACCATGAAGGCACCAGCACCATGGTAAGCACAAGTTATGGTGAGAAACCAGATATTGCGTAAGGAGTCTAAGAGGCAATCATCCCTGCAAGTGGATGTCAAGTCTCAACCAAGACTGATCCAAGCTCCAACTGGAGGTGGCTCATAAGTGACGTCATAGTAAGCAAAATAGTTTCCATCATCTCTTATGCATCTCTTCTCACTGCATGGATGTGTTTATGCATACCTTGTCTTGGCAAATTTGAAATGGGGCCATACATTAAACTACAAATAAAACATGTAAATATAATGGAAAAATACTACTTTCCTCCACAAAAACAAAACACAATGACCATGAAAAACCACCTGTGCATTATTTTAAAGTAAAAAATACATAACTTTAAAACTATCAAATTTTGCAAAGAATGTTATATCTATCCAAGTGAGTCCAGTAAGATAAACCACATATAACAGTATAACCTGCTTCCTCTAGCTATAAATACCACTTCTCTTGATACTGACCTGTACTTCTCTGAAGCATCATATTAAGTAATTATATTAAAACACTTCAATTTTGTGAAACATAATTTTAAAGTGTACCCCTTTTTCACAACATTGAACTAATTATGTTTTAGTCACTTTCCCTTTGAACCATAGTACTTAAACTACAGCTAGCACATATGTACTGAACTAATGAAAATTATGTTATTGCGAATATTAATCCCAAAACATGTATGACAGGAGTATAAAAGTGGTTTCATGATGATTGACTCATGGCGCAATAAAAAAACAACTCCTGATAGACTAGCAAATCTGTCCATAATAATAATCAAAATAAATAAATGAATAAAAAAAAGAAAAAACTAATTCATATAATATTTTCTGAACATGATCCCAATATTTCACGAGTATGTGCCAAACAGCTTTAGTATGGATGTCATGTTTGTAGTCTTCTCTCAGAGTGTGTGTTCGGTGTAAACATACATAGCCTATATTACATGCACCTGAATCTGAAATCTGAAATCCCTGTTCAAGCTGTCCTCTATTCTTTATCATACACCATGAATCAAGCTTACTACAATAAACTGATCTTAAGAGTACGAAACAAAAAGTTACAGAACAATACAAATCATCTTTAAATGAATATGAACAACCTTGAATTTAGTTCAGTTCAATATATCCAGGTCTTCCATAACATTCCATACCCATAAATATATCATACATCTCCATAATATTTTTAGTTCAACTATATCAATAAATAATTCATGCAATCCATAACAAGAAAAAACATGCAGAAGTTATGGTCAACAAGACTTAAAATTTCCACATGTGAGTGCAATACCATGCAGGCTAACACAGGCACATGCAGAAGTGTTACAAATTCCATACCATCAGGATCATCAATCAAACATTTTAATATCTGTTGGCAAAAATTCATTAACTGATATTTTTCCCTAGATGGATAATACTTAATAAAACTCTCTTTTGACTGCAGTACATTTAGCCTGATCTTGATGGTAGAGATGAGTAATATGTTGGGTGAGGGTGTTCACTGTCCCTGATACAGCCTTCGATTCTATTTAATCTATTTGTAATAACATTAATTTCATAAAGTACTGTGTTCCTGCAGCTTCATATAGTAGTTGCATATAATTTGGCTGATAGTATTTTACAGCTATGCAGATGTATTGTGACAAAAAATATATATGTATATATATAAAAAAAATGTTTACTAAATATTAAGAAGATATGATAATGAATGCATATGAGTTTTTGTTTATGATAATCCTAGAGTGCTCTTAAATTCCGATTAATGATGAAAAATCTTAAAAATTAAGAACTCAGCCTCTCCCAACACAGTGGTACATTTAAGTTGGGTTAGTGCAGAAGATGAAAAGGCTGCAGGAGGGGCTAATGCTACTGCACTTATCATCACAAACACTGGGTCTGATGCCCAAAAAGAGACAAGGAGGTATGATAGTCTCACAAGGTCTCCTCCTGGTTGAAGATTCTGGGTTATGAATATTAACTACTTTAAAGGTCTAACAGCATATAAAAAGTTAAAGTTGTTACTGTGGAAATCTTACTTTCTTGTTAAATATGTGTAAAGTATAGAGGGCGAGTCAGAAAATGTGAGCATTTCAAAATGAGTTATGAACCTAGAGCTCGCCGTATCAAGCATCAAGCAGACCGCCGGGATGCAGCAAGCCTCAGGGTGACTCAGAAGCTGAAGTTAAACTTCACACGTGAGAAATCAAGGATCGCAGTGCAGTGAGGCCAAGATGACCCATACTAAGTTGGCATGTCCAAGAAAACAGGTGAATACACCACAGGTCATTTTTAAGTGGTCATTCGGACAAATTCAAAACTGTCACAAGGCCAGAGCAATAACTTAAGTATGTGCAGGTGCATCATAACCTCTGCCGTGCGTGTCCATGATTTCTCGGAAAAAAAGCCAAGAAATCCGAAAATTCAGTAATATGTTTTGACCACAACGGCGCGGCAGGAAGGTTACCCGTTCCAGCTGATTTATAACTTCAGAGTAGTAAATCGGTCGTTGCGGCGGAGGCCGCCGTCGGAATGAGCGAGAACGGGAGCGACGAGATGCAGGGCGACTCCTAGGGCCCTGAGGCTGGCTACCCTGCAGGTTACACACAACACAGCCGTCATCAGCCACCGACACTCACACAACAAGGTTTTCGGACAACCGACTGAAGCTACCCCTCCAAAATATGGAGAGATGCTGTTCTCTTCCATTTTCATCTTCACAGTTCCACTGTAGTACATAGGACACAATTTCTTTTTATCTATTGCTCATCTAGCCTGTTCTTTAAAATCTTCCCCATTAAAAATTACACCATATGAATAGCTTTTCTATTAAGGTCTGTAGTATATATCTATACAACACAATCCAATTTTGGATATTGGTAATTTCTTTGATCACTAAAAATAAAACTTTAAGATTCCAAAATTATTTGGTACATTATCAAATATTGTTATACAACTATTTTAGCATAAAACAAGTTAGATATTAAAAATTTCAAGTGTGAAAATACATTTTTGATCGTGAGGAATTATTTCAACAGAAAACATTTTTTGTCTATTGCATGTGTTGAGGTGTATGAAAGAAGGCAAACAATACCTGTGTAACATTTTACACACATGCATTGTATACCAAAAAATTAAATGGTGAAGTATGAAACAAAAAATTGTATTAATGAAGCACAAGCTTAGCTACAAGAAATTTTTTTTAGTAATATATTTTCTAATTTTGGAGTAGATAGAGAGGATCTGTTTGCATGAGACTCAAGAGATATTAGCGGCTATGGAAAAAGTTGAATAGAGCCATTTGTAAGAAAGAAAGAAAGAAAAAAAAAATAGCCAGAGTCGTCAAAACTGCGTCATTTCTTATGCATTCACCAATGCTTTCCATTCACTTCTACCACGCATAATCATCCTTCCTTGCTCCACAGACATTCCTCTTTCATTCAATACTCTTTTCACACTGTCCATCAACCCCATTCATGGCCTTCCTATCAACCTCACACCTCTTACACCAGATCCTAATATTCTTTTAAAAAGCCGGTCCTCCTCCATTCTCTCCATGTGTCCAAACCACCTCAACACACTCTTCTCTGTTTGATGAGCCAACTCTCGTAACACCGGTTCTCCTCATTTCTCACTCAGTCTATATGCGTTACTCCACATATACTCCTCAGACACCTCATCATCATCATCATCATTACAATTAATCTTTTCTCTGCTACAGCTATACTCCATGTTTCAGCTCCTTATAATGCAGTTGGCACAGCTACTCCTTCATACAATCTTTTTTTTACACATTCCCATCACTCTATAGCTAAACACCTTCATTCCTCCCAACACATAAAGACAGAGGTGAAGTTTAGGACCAATCATGCATGAGAAATTCTGAAACTTTGATGACCAGGTGGATACGACCCCCACCCACTTCCCCATGACTGACATGATGCGTTGTGTTGGGCCTCTGGGTTAAGAGAGAGGATTGTTTGTGTACATTATATAGGCATTGGTTTGTTTATGTGTATCTTGTTGTGGCTATCCCACTTTGAAGGGATAATAGCCTGATATATATATATATATATATATATATATATATATATATATATATATATATATATATATATATATATATATATATATATATATATATATCATATACATTTTTTTTTCTTCAATTGATTGCATTCCTGTAATTTTTTTTAACTTTCCTTTCTAAATATGCAGGAAACACCAATTTGTATAAGGTTTGACATTGATATTTTTAATTTTTTGCGTAAGTCTTCAATGTACTTGGCAAGAACTACATCAGGAGTACCTTTTCATGACAATGACGATAGCACCTTCAGTTATAAGAAGGGCAATATCAAGTATGGAAGACAAAAGAGGACAGAATGATAGTTGTGAAAATAAATGTCCAACCTAGCTTGATTTTATCTTTCCTTATGCACTGGCATTAATGATACTTTAAAAGCCAAACGGCCATTTGTTTTTAGTTATCAAACTTTGACTGAGTTATACAGATATACAGCTACAGACCATGATTGCTATGGTGTTATCTATTAAGAGGAAAATCTAAAACACTAAAAGCTAAATTAACAATATATAAAAGAATTTGTACTCCATATAGTTACTACACTGTTGCTGAGATCAATGCTCCTAACATGAAATTATACTTATATTAACATACACTATTTAACATCAATTATCATGTGCTGCCATTGCGGATTATTCCTATATTATAGTACAAACATATCTCTCTCTCTCTCTCTCTCTCTCATTAGATCTGTAAATCTCTCTCTCTCTCTCTCTCTCTCTCTCTCTCTCTCTCTCTCTCTCTCTCTCTCTCTCTCTCTCTCTCATTAGATCTGTAAATCAGTCAGAAATGACATCATGCACATAAGTTTTTGCTTCTCATTATCTTGCTGTTAAATCAAATTTAATGCCTATTTCCTACACTTCATAAAATCATCTAATTGAAATATGAATCAGATGATATATATTCCTAATGACTCTGTTTCTTTACAGAACCAACAACCATTAACATGTCAAATAGACAATATTTGAGATTTAGCCATTTTATACTTTTTTTTTTATGTAAGCATTCATGCAATAAGATATGTTAATTTCAAATAATCATTATACTATAATTTATAATTCAAGTATGCATGGCAAGTATTTTTCATGAATGTATAAGATAACGAACTGATTTCATTTTGTATTCTCTACAGTGGTCAATATTTCAGAAGGGAAAAATTAAGATAGGATGCACTTTTGACATAGTGTACTTACTGTATGTTGTATGAAAAGAGGTGCATTGGTATGATTTCATGAATCAACATATGAAAAATGAAAGACAATGTTGAAAATTATAAAAAATGATGAATGTGATTTCCTACAACTATATTTTTTTGTTATTTTTCACATTCACACTTTACACAAGCAGCTCATGAGAAACTTTCATTCATCACATTAGTCTGCACACAAACAACACTTTAGTAAGCTGCACATGAGAATGACTCTAACAGTTACAGCAAGAAAATGAAGATGCAGAAACGGAAGTTATTATTGGCCTATCAGATCTGTCATTCACAAGAAAGAAAGACAAGAATTTGATGATGTCATCACAGGCATCCCACATCAGTTACCACAACATCCATGAAGGAGGAAACCTTAAGAGAACTGTTTTTTTCACGCCTAGCACGCATCCATCTGTCATGAACTGAACTGTAGCTGCCACGGCAACTTAGTCAAAAAGGAAGGAAGCATGACAAAGACACATAAGTGGGGCATGACTTATGAAACACATGTCATGCATTTCCACCCCAGCAACTGTGAGTGTGATGGGGTAGGGAACACAAGAACAGGCCAGCTGGCAGGAGATAAAGGCACTAGCATGCCAGCCTGCCATTCATCACGGCCATCTACCACTACCTGTTGCTAGCCTCACTGTGTTCTTGCAGCTAGGTAGAATAGCATCATCACAAAAATATGATCTAAAGGTACACACACACACACAAATATATATATATATATATATATATATATATATATATATATATATATATATATATATATATATATATATATATATATATATATATATCTCGAGAGATCTTTTAGCAGAATTGTGAAACTATCAAAAATCATATGATGAAGGTTTATGGTTGGTTTTGATTTCTGTATTTGATGAAGCTGCTGGAACACAATATATTTGTCTAGCAAGTTTGCTCAATTGCAGTAAAACTTCAGCTTTACATATATATGTATATATTGAATTTCATTGCAAATATGATGTTATTTATAAATGAACCTTACTTTAGCCAAACTGAAGGTTTACCCACGTTATGTCTACAGCCAGCGTCCAATACTAAAAAGGCATCTCTAATTGTCACCTAAGTAATGTCTTCAGTGTTTGTATATGAGGCAGCAAAACAGACACTATTGTACCTAAAGTCAGCCACAAGCACCAGCTACACTCCATACAGTCTACACCTGTAGCCAAGAAGTGAAAGGAAGGTGTCATAAATCCACCACCTAAAACTCCCTCTCACAGGCCTCCATAACCACCTCAGAATATGCCAGAACACACTCAGCTCGACAATCAAAATATATTATGATCTAGATATGAAGTATTATAGTGACTTATGCATCCAAAAATTGAGTTCTTACTGAATATGTTGTGTTGGCAACAAACACAATAATGTGGGTCATTTGAAGTGTGTTTCAGATTCAAATAGTATATAGAAAATGAAGTACAGTACAGAGACATCAGAATGCATGTCAGATAACAGTAATGTATGTGTGTCATGCTCTCTGAACTGACATCAAGTGTTGTATTAGGTTAAGATGAGCCTTTGTATTGTCCCCAAGCGGCAATGTGACACTTGTGCAGGTTGGCACAAGCTGGCAGCTACCGTAATAGGCTGCTACGCGTGGCTGGTCTGGGTCAGGTCGACTAAGGTGGATTGGGGACGACATGTACACTAGACCAAACACTAATGACAGCAACAGCGAGATTGTTACCGGTGACAATGACTCGATTATCCGCTCAGGTCCATCAATATGGTCATGTGGGGAGAGGTGTACCTTTTCCATCTTAGACAGGTGGAGAGCGTATGCATCCCGAGCTCGGAACTGCATGAAGCGCATGTTGGACGACTGAGACAACTCCGTGATGATTTTGATGTTGGGGAAGAACCTGCAAGATTATAGTTTACATAACAATGAGAAAATTACATTTTGCTAAGTATATAGAGAAATAATATCTAAATAATATACATATATAATTTTTCTTTTTCAAAACCTACTGAAAATAACGATCTCCTTCAACAATTATATCAACAAAAAATAGTGGGGAAACATATTATGCTGTAAATAATTCAAGATGTTATATTACATCTACGTATTATGTTTC
The DNA here is from genome assembly GCA_029783475.1 of Metacarcinus magister. Taxonomy (NCBI): domain Eukaryota; kingdom Metazoa; phylum Arthropoda; class Malacostraca; order Decapoda; family Cancridae; genus Metacarcinus; species Metacarcinus magister. The sequence goes on along the minus strand of JAPQNM010000005.1, from coordinate 19,807,730 downwards.
ATACATTGTAATAAAAATTTTCCTTCTCATAATGCAACAAACAATATATGCAATTATCTCACTAAGTTGCCTTTCTTGAATAATTTGAGATATAATCTTATCAGGTAAAATGAACAAGTACATATTATCTTATTAAGACGCTTTTCTCTCTACATACAGATATACATACATATAAATATATATATATATATATATATATATATATATATATATATATATATATATATATATATATATATATATATTGCATTTCTCAGCATGAAAAACACACTTGGACCAATAATTTATCCACTTGTAATTAGTTGAAAAAAGAAGAAGTTTGAAATGGTGAAAACCAGCTACTGTCCTATCAAGTTAGACACAGATGAGTGAATACAGGATGTTTTGTTCATAATACTGAACACACGGATCTATAAAGTCAAAACAATGAGGCTGTACACTATTACACAAATGGCAGCAGTCGAGTGTTCCATTACGTTATCCTTCTGATCTGAAATCTTTACAACGTTGCAAATTTACTTTTCTACATTGAAATATGACCTGTCAAAAGATTAAAGTGCTGTGTAAAAGTGATTAGTTCACAAGTCAGTGCCGTAAATTACTTCCATTAAAGTTGTCCAATAGTTAAGATTTCTACTTTAACCTTAAACTTTAGTGCAAAGTGTATCAATCATTGCACATGCAAGGCAAGATGAGATTCTTTGGGGGAAAAAATTTTGCTAATCATAATTAAGTAACAATACGAAGAAAAAATTATTTGCATGTGATTATCACAGGTCTTCATCTCGGAAGAAAAGGGACTTTGGAAACAATTTGTGATCTTATTGTTTTTAACATCCAAACTATTTAAACATTTGAATCGTGCAAACATATACTAATGTTGGTAGGTACGTAGTTTGAAATATCTGCAAAAACGATAATCAACAATGTGACTGAAAGTGCTATCTGTTGAGCATGAACCTTTGAGTAAGCAAGTCTTCTCATTGGTCAGTTGGCCCAGTAAGGGAGCATCACCTTTGTTCTGCCTCGGTGCAGATTAAATCATTGGACATGGCACACTTTATCGCGGGGATATATTTGACTGTCGACATGGTCAGGCAGTTAATTTTTAATGGAAAATAGACCCCATTGCATTGGTTATAAGAATAAAAGGGGCTGCTATACTGTACTAAAGAGCAATTTATCTTCTGCAGAGAACATTGGTGATACATCGCGTGGAATCTATATGAGAGTGTATGGACACAAAAACACTTTTTGTCATCACATAACAAGCAATTGCCTAACTCTCCACAAAGAAGTTATGGAAATGATGAATGGTGATGGAGATATGGCGGAGGCATCATAGATGGTGATGAAGATGATGTTAAGGTTAAGTTTCTTAAGAAAGTTTTGGACAACAATTAAACAGCATAACTTCTAGTAAAATATAGATTTGGAATTTTTCTCTTATTTCCTGTTTTCTAGTACAAACACAAAAGCATGTAGCTAAAATATGCTGCAAACAGCCATCCCTTTCTAACCCTCATTAGATTTCATGCTGGGTCAAGACATATGTTGCATTAGTAAGCATGCCACACACTCAAATATATATTTTAAAAATTCCTTCTCTGAAAGCTCAAATTTCCTTTTCTTCACTTCAACCAGTCATTATTTGTAAGTCATATACAATATACTCTTTCTGCAGTAGTGGACGCCTTATCTTCGCTATCCTCCTTATAGGGGCCAGTATAGGAGCCAGGTATATAGATATAAGTATCTTTCCTTGTCTGTCTGTTTACTGATGTTACAAGTATTATAATAATTTGATATTGAATAAGAATGAATGATTGGTGTTAAAGTTCATTGAAATTTAATCTTTTTACCACATTATCTTCTCAAGCAGCAATATTTAGAGGTAAAAATATGAATGAAGACGCTATATATTGTGTGTGGCTTGCTTTTACTTGTGAACCACTACAAACATATATAATTTCTAAAGCCTTTCTATGACACATAAGCTTGTTTTCTGTCACAAGGGAAATTGTTACTGCAATAATCCATCATATGATTAACAACAGTAAATAACATTGTTAGATTTTTTGTTACTTTTCATCTTTGGATTTTTTCAGACTATCATGACAGGAATGTATTAAATCTATTTGTATCCAATGCTCCATTTGGTGAGTTTATGCTGACTGAAAAGAAAATCATCCTTTTTGTTGTGTGGTGGATGCCTCCACTGACACAATAAGCTATTAATATACATGCGATATATGCAAAATATGTAAATAAAAACATATGCATAATGGCATGAAACAGCAAAATCATAGAAATGAAAGAAAAGTACATAAAAGGCTAACCATGATTAGCTGCTCATTACACACAAAAGATATAAAAATAACTCAATATATCTTTGTTTCTTCTCTAGTTATGGTAAAGATATGAAATGGTATTGCATTTATTTCATAATGCATAAAATACTGTATCCCTCACTGAAGACTTTCTTGAGATGTTATGGTGAGGCAGCGAACTTCACTCCAATCTAGCATAAAAAAATTCCAATAAATTAATTCACACATACATAGTAAAAGCAGCAAATACAAACTGAAAGAAAATAAAGATATTATTTCTTGTCAAGCACAAAGATAAATTACTCACCTGACAATGTAAGTTTGCGATATGAAAATAATGAACACAGTAAAAACAGAATCATTGTACATGCATTAATAACACTAAGGTACTCAGAAATGGAAAAAGCAGAATGCATCACAGCTTTCTACTTTCCTGAGTTCCAAAAGACCTGAGATGATAATTATGTATAAAGTATTCTTAGGGATCTAAGACATTGGCCTACTTGAACATGGTCTGGACGGCAACAATGGTGTTACAGTCTGATAGGGTGTCTTCTTCAGCAGAGTTGTTAAGCTCCTTATTAACCACTACCACATTTTCTGCCACGTTGATGCCAGCCCGTAGCAGATCATCAAGACTGTAATAAACCACCATAATCATCAATGTTATCCATAATAAATTAAACTTCATACTAATACATAAGAATACATAAGAAGAACAGACACCAGACGACCAAGAAGGCCAAGCGAAAATTGGTTGAAACAGAAACTGAAGTCCAAATTAAGCCACAATCTCTGGTCCCAAAGCCCCTCCACAACGGCAATGGGCTTGGAAACGGACGGGGGTTGATTTTACTGACATTGTTTAGAATTTTAAAGACTTCAATCATATCTCCCTTAATTCTTTGTTTGTGGAGAGGGAACACGTCCAACTGTTTTAATCGTTCTTCGTACGATAAATTATGCAAAGTAGGAATATGATTTGTCGCTTGTTTCTGTACTCTTTCCAGTAAGTTCAGTAGTTCCAGTAGTTCAGTGACGAGAATTCAATCTTGCATTTTAGGTGACAACACAAATGCTGTAGTCTTTTCATTACTTCTGCCGATTTGTGACCAAAATTCCTTGAAATTAGACCTAACATCAGATTCGCTTTCTTCCTTGCAGCTGTGCACTGATCACTCATTTTATGATTATTAGTAATGATCACACCAAGGTATTTTTCTTGTTTAAAGTTATTGAGCTTCTGGTCACACTTCTTGTATCCTAAATCTGGATTTTGTTGCCAATATGCAAAATTAAACATTTGTTGGTATTAAAAGACATTAGCCATTTCTTGCTCCAATCGATTAGTTTATTTTGGAACTCCTGATTTTTATGGCAATCTTCAAAGCATATTACTTTGCCACCAAGTTTTGTATCGTCTGCAAGTTTTGCTTGATTTGACAGAAAATTACTCTAAATCAGTCACATATAAGACTGAATCCAACACCCATTTTTTTTTTTTCAAATTCGCTTTTTTATAGCTAAGTACTAGTAGCACATTAGTAACAGTAAGAGTGCCTAGTTCAGATCCAAAAACACATTATCTACGTAGTGATTTGTTGGTTGTAAACAGGCTTCATTCTCTCCTTTACTGTGTTTCTCTGTAAGTTAACTTCCAATGTTAGACAGTAACAATTTTTCTCAGAATTTATGTAGCATAATCTTCCAACAATTCCATTCCATATAATTGTTAGTATATATAATTTAAATAGTCATTTTGGAAATCCATGTAAGAATAGAATGCAACTTACCAGTCAATGGATCCCAGCATCCAATAGACGAGAGGAAACCATGAGATGGCATCAAGAAAGGCAACATCAGGTCTTCGCTCAAGCAAAAGGATAATAGGGTTCAGTAACGTCTTTTTCCTGCCAGAAATGAAGAAAAGTGCACATTATATGTAGATTTCAAAAACGTTTTTTGTTCCTATTGTCTAGTAAACTAAATTTAACAACTATCTTGATTTCATTATTTATCCCATATCTTTTGATTTCTTAACTTTGTTAGTACACTGACAAACTTTTGTGTCTTTTAAATGTAAAAAAAGCTAGTTTTGTCAGGGTGGTGGAACCAAAGGGGATTTTGGGAGCATTTACATACTTTGTTTTTACAGTACAAGCCTTTTTTTTTTTAGCTTTTATTTATTTTTTGGCATATTTTTCTTTTTTATGCTCTAAGCTTTTCTTTTTCTTTTTATTATTGTTAGAGGCTGTACCCTCTTTTGACTATCTGATGCCCCATGTCCCTCCAGAAATAAAAGATGGCTTGCCAGCTGCCAGCAACCCTTGGGAGTTAGACTAAAGCGGCTATAAGTGAGGAGGGACCAACATGTTACCCTGGGAAGGAGGTGATGTGGCATTGGAGATACAAATAGATAGAAACATTGACCATTATCATAACCAGAGATGTGCATCAGATCAGGTTATAAAACAATCACAGTTAAAATGTGCTTGAGATTTCAACATCTTTCATTCCAAGAATAAAGTAAAAACGTGACCTAAGAAATTAGTTCTAGGAGTGGAATGCATTCCCACTTATCTTATTTAAACTTTACATTCACACTGAGTTTCATTTTCATGTGAGAGCTTACATGAACACAACCTTTACATATGCTTCGAACTCTCATTACTAAAACTTGTCTTTAGTACTTTCTCAAACAACAAACTAAAATAACTCACCTGAAATGTGCTCTGAGTGGAATGATAAAATTGTAGATACCATTACTTGCATAATCAGCAGCTAAGATGACAGCTCGGTTTTGCCAATTGTACTCCTTGGCACTGCGGTAGGTACAGTGATCACAAACCTGCAGGACACACCTGGCTCAGTATTGTTGACTCCACACCTTCCTTTTCTTGTTTGGCAAAGTTCAGCTTCATGCTCACTCTGTATTGCAATCTTTTCTTAAACATTGAGGCTGTCATAATTTCCCTATGGATCTTTTTCAAACTGGCTCATCAACAAATCAATCTACATTACTAAAAAGGGATTGGTCTGCCTGTCTGTCTGTCTGCCTGTCAGTCATCAATGAGCTTGATCCAAAGGAGGTCGATTTTGAGAATAAGACCAATGCCATTCAAAGCAGAATAGTGGAGAACCCGGGGAAAAAATTATAAACTCCCCCAAATTCCGACTACCAAAATCTATCAGTAGAAAAATATATTGGAAGAGCAGCTGTGTGTTTGGCAAGGAGGTTCATAGATGTGCCCTACATGCTTGTAACATTTTTACTTTCTCCCATAGTTGACTGGTCAATGCCATGTGACGTCAGAGCTGAGGCTATACTATATATAATGCTTTCCTGCAGAGGTGGAGTTCCTGCATTACATATAACTGCATAACAAAACCATTAGTTTTTTGCCACCTTTCAAATTGTAGAACATTATCACCATTATGCCATATCCCAAAATCTGTATGAAACCCACTGTCACAACAATTATAAATATGGAAAATGTAGTTGCCTGTGAGACGTAATTATCTCTCAATCAATATATTCGTACACCTGTTTTTCTATGATAACACACAATTAATCTATATGATTTTACTACAACCCTCAATCTACGAACACTTTACATTTATAGAAATTATATGTTTTCTACAATCAGACATATTTTATGAAACATTGCTGCATATGATTGGCTAGTACTTACTAATTATTCTCACAGTTCACAATGTTCATCAATGTGTCTGAATTACATAAAAAAATCGATTATTTTATTAATTTTTCATGTGTTATTTGATTTTCTTTTATAATATAAATATTGATACTTGCAAAGAAGTAAGAAAAGTAAATGTTAATCATGAATCTAGAATTTTGACCCAAGTACAATATAAACAATGTTAGTGTTTCCATGGAAGTTCCTCGGTAGAATTTACCACTCCATAGTATAAGGTACAAATGAGACTGTTTGACTCCTGAACATTATACCCAACAAGCTTCATTCTTGCTTTGGATGTAAAAAATATAAATAAAAATGCTGACTTAAAAAAATTAAAAGACAACAATAGTAATAAAAAAGACTTGTTTGGACTACCTGTGTTGAATATAAGTTGTAATGCCTCATGCTTTTAGAAATACTGAAAAATTTATCTAACGGAGGTAGGTAGCTATGAGAGGGCTGCAGCCTGGGATCAAACCCTTGACAGTACACTCAACATAGTACCAACACCTTACCAATCAGACAATAATGAGTTTGGGCGACATTTACTGTCCCAAAAAACATGTACAACTTGCACAACCTTCACTTGAGATCCCACCACTGTAATGCCGTGTGTTTTTTAAAATACTGTACTGTACTGTATTGGGAAATCAATCCAAAGGAGGTAAGTAGTCATGAGAAGGCTGCAGCTGGGGATCAAATCCCTGATAGTACACTCAATGTACTGATGCTTTACAAAACAGACCAACTGGAGTTTGGTCGAAGTAGACTCCCATTAATACATATTAAATTCATCAATTGAGCACAGGTTTAGCCTTCTCACAAGCTATCATCTATCTATATCTATATACTATGTTAGCTGAGACAAGGTGTCTATATACAGTGACCATAAATGAAGTCTGGATCCTCTACTATGGGACACATAAGAAGTCGGGTCCAGAGACTTGCATACACACTATAGTTGAGGATTTATTTTCTTCTGGTGGTTTTTGTTATATCAACTGGCCTCTCAGTAACAGTTGTGAGGAGCACACCTCAGTGCTTGTCTAGCACTGGATGTGAGCGAAATTATGTTGTCTGTCCCTTTCATCAATCTGAGCTTTTCATTACTAGCATCTACTTGAGTCGTTCATATTGTCTTGTGTTAGATTATCATACTTAAGGCTCCTTTAAGTCACAACGTAGCAATAACACAATCATAGAAGAGGACAATGTGTGGAAGGTTCCATCAAAGGATACAATAATGATTATACTAACCACTCATATTCATGCGAATGCAGAAATCCACACATACAACAAAATAAAATGGGATGGGTACATATGCAGCTAATTTCATAGGTTTCCCATAAGATGTGACAGTTCTGGTCCAAGCACCATAATGACGATCTCCAATTTGCTACATTGCCTTTACCTTCCCTAAATATGATATTTTTTCACACAAACCTCAAAAATTTCATGACTAGCAAGAAATTAAACACATGCCGAGGGCTGTTTTTTCCTCCTATTTTGATCACAAAAGGACATTACACCTGGTTAATAATATGACACCTCTTGAATTGAACTGTCACCACCCTATTCATAAATGGCTCTATCAGGGCTATACAAGGAAGAAGAGAACTGTTCTGAAGAGTTTAAGACCTAAGAAATTGGGCCAGACCACCTTACTCCTGTATTAGTGGCATTGTTCTGAGCTATCTGTCTTAGTGTTATTTACTCTTAAGCTCCCTTTCTTATTTCATGTGGTTTGAGCCCCAATGGTATAACAATAGTATAAATATGAGTACTTATACCATTTCCTTTATATACCTTTGCTTCTTCACCCCAAAGGTCGGTGTAGACCATCTATAGTCTCTTAAAGAAATAAAGAAATATACACACACTCATACATACATATTAACTAGGTACAACTAGGTAAATACACTGCTCACATGGTTCAGTGGTTACCGTCCCCACCTGTCACCCAGCAAGGCATGGGTTCAAACCCTGCTCAAGAAGCTAAGGATTTTTCACTGCCAGGGAGTGGTTACTGTCCCGCTTGAGCAAAAGGGAGGGAGGTGTGTGATGTGTGACAGGTCTTGGCTTTACCTATAGATCCATCTCTATGAGCTCTCAGTTTTTTTGGGCAGGGCAATGGCTGATTATAACAAGTCCAGCGCATGATCCTCCAGACCATGGTGGATTACACACACTCACACATACAGGAGGGCAGGATGTCCAGCCTTCCACTCCTAGGATTGCTAGGTCACAACTCCGAAGCTTACATCCCCTATCTATTTTCAACTAAGTGAACTAGGGTTACAGTGCTTAAGAAGACAACCCAATATTGTCTCCATCCAACCTGGGATTCAAACCCACGACATCTCGGTTGTGAGCCAAGCACACTATCAAATTTAAATATCATAATCCTCTAATCTAGTATTCTTTAAATTATGGGTAGTGATCCTGTACAATATAGGAGGATTCCCCTTACTGAACAACCGATTCTAGTAAACAGACAAATGAATAATATGTAAAATATCAGTGTTACACATTATTCAATCACATCTCCTTTAATACTATATATCGGTCTTGTACATATCATTCCCAGAACGATTATGTTACCACTTATCTTATAGTTTTCTGGGATAATGATGGTTAGGGATGACGAACGAGATGGAAGGTGACAAAAGGCAGGGTAGTGGTTAGAGGTGAGGAGGGGGTGAGTGAGGGGCATCAGCTTAATAAATTTGTTTCTGCTGATCATGAAGTTTCCTGAATCTACAGTGCATGACATACCAGATGAGGACAAAATTCATACAAGTGGTGGTTACATTATATACCCTCAACATTAAAGTTACACAAGGCAGAGGATGGCTACGGTTCTGAGGGTTGGTAAAAGTGCAATGAGTCTGACAAGTTATCAGTTCGAAGGGCATCAAATTTCTAAAGTCTGGCGGTGGGCTGTTAAAAATTGTCTAAATGGTAGGAAGGATCATAAATGAAGTGCATGAGTCCACAGTCACTCATGCACAACTATACACATGAAGACCATTGAATATTGGTTACTGAAGAAACTACTATACTGCTCTCTAGGATGAATGATAGGATGTTCATGTCTATAAATAAACTACACATATACAAGTAGATAAAACTTTTAAATCCTTACCATCCTAGGCTCAAAAACTGAACTGAGTCCATAATCAAGAGCTTTTCTTACCAGACTTACCTAAATGAACTGAATCACACATTTTTGTAACTGGAGCTCAGCATTAGTGTCATATACCAATCCTGCTTTGTGCAGAGAACAGGTTTATTACTGATACTTCTACATTTGTCTAGCAACTGAAGGGTGGGCAACACAGGGAGATAAGGTGAGTTCGGTAGGTTGTGGTAAACTATGGGGAAGAAATTTATGAAGTATGAGAAACTATAAGGAATAATGAGTGTATGCATGATGGGTAACATGAAGATATTTTTTGTTTTAGTTACAATGCTAATAGTACAGTGCAAATTCCTGAAGTAATTGGAAATTCACACATATAAATATTTAAATAGATAAAAATGGTTGATAGCTATGTAAATATGTATAAAATAAAAAAAAAGATCCATATACACATATGTAAATGAAACATTATTCCCTTTTCTCAGTGCAAGTCACAAGGTGAGAAGCTATCAATGAAAATTCAAAGAAGCTAGATTAAGATAACAAATAAGAAAAAATAGTGACAGCCTAGGAGATGCTCAATAAAAGCTTTCAACTCAGCATACTACCCCAAAAAATTACGAATCAAATATACCCGCTAAAAAATTAACTAAACATACGAACTAGGAACATTATAATAAGCATAAAAGAGTATGGAAGATAGGTAAGTATAACATTAAAAAAAAAAAGTATGATTGTACCCTATGAAACATACTGATTCAAGCAAGAACAAGTGATCCAGCTGTCCTCTCATGAACCACCTGAGGTGAATCAAACAGAGTAATGTGCTTCATTGTGAGTACATAGTTTCTAAGTCAGATGACCAACTTCATGTTAGAGGAGAAACACATAAAACTGAGTTTAGCCACTACTAGTTTGTGCTACATATCAAGGGGACCATTGTAATATTTCATCACAATGAAGATACTAATCTTAAAATTCTTTTCTTAGATACTACTTAATCAGTAATGTAGAAAGAAACCTTAGAACATTCTTTGTGAAATAAATTTTTTAATGAAAAATAAAGTAAGCTATTTAGAATTAAATAAATTACTTCTGAACTACTAATGTGATACTGAAATGCAATTTTCATGAAAAGAAAAACAGCAGTGTTGTGCAAGGAAAGCAACCATGAGCCAGTGTGAGCTAACGTTCCTTTGACATGTTCTGAAAGCAATATAACTTAACCCATTCACTGTGGAATGACACATTTTACCACTCAATATAAGTTCATTCAATAAACAAAACTTAGAACAAAAATCCAGCATTTCTGGATGTTGTTAAATAAGGGAAAAAAAAAGAGTTAAAATTTTAAGACACTCAATCACCTATGTATGTATGTTAGAAGTAACACACCTTATTGAAGTTAGGAATAATTTGCCAGAAGGCATGAAATCATATTATTTTGTGGTACAATGCATCATCAGTGAGCCAAAGGGTGTGTAATGTTGCTCAAAAAGTAAGTTAATGAATGGGTTATTGCTCTCGCTGGCTGACAGTAATTGAGCCAGTCGTGAAATTATGAGGAGAAAATACACAACAATTATCATGCAAGACTTACAGATCTGATTCTACTCTGAAAGGACAAAGAAAAGTTGTTAACTAGACAGCAATAGAACTGAAAACTGATGGAACAAAGATTGAACACAGCAACAAACCAATAACATTCTATCTAATACTGTAACTACACAACATAATATAATTTATCATATTCCAAAGTTCAGTGCCACTAGTTAGTTTGGTTCCAGCTCCTGCCATTCAATGGTATACAGCAGACATGTAGTGCATTGATCAACTATAAGGCAGTGGAGTACAGCTTACACTCGCACGTCCATTCTAGTTATTACTTAACTACAACTGGATCTTCAAGATTTAAAGCATGGTGCTGCAAGATTTTATTAGCTGTAATAGACAATGTACTTTGAGCTATTCTATGTAAAATGAAAATAAAATTACTAGGGTAAGCATGTGACTCGTAATGCAAAAGTGGTACTCAAATGAAAATACAAAAGTGAACATTTATATCAAGTTAATATGACCTTTGACTATTAAGATAATTTTAGCATTCATTAAAAAGAAAACAAACATACTGAAGACTGTCAAAACTTCCAATTTCATATCTTCAACATGGATATAAACATGTTATATGTAACACTTAACAAAAGTTGAGCTAATTTTCCATGGGTGAAGTTTATTGTCGAAAAGTGGTCTTTTATCAGAAATTTTCCATGGTGTAATACACTATGCTAATATCTAATCAACATTATGCTACTAGACATATACATGCTGCTTTCCTGTACAATTTTCTATACTGGTAAAGGCACTCATTTTTTGTTTTCTAATAATATGTTTGAATATAAAGGTGTTTCACAAGTTCCACACCACTCAAAATCTGCAATTCACTAATTCGAAACTAAACCCAAAATATCCCCATTTTAAAAATTTTTCATGAATTCCGTGTTATTACTTTAGTTAATTCAAAATTAATGCCCCTCACACAACAGGAAAAAAACCCTGATCAACTTGTATTATTACCATGATGTGAAATGAAGGACTCCCCCACCAAAAAAAACCAACTTAAGTCAGTGGATGTTACCAGAACCCATCAAAATATTGCTCAATTTAGCGGAATTGTTTCCACTAAGTGGAAATGGTTTCCACTATACTTAACATAGAACATTTTCTGCTAAATTGAAAATTGCATTAAATTGAGCTTGTACTGTATATTAAGTTGGCTAAATTCACGTGAATTTTTTTTGTCTTATCTTTATGACAAGAGGTCACCCAACAAGAGCGATGAATAGAATGTCACCAGTCTGGAGCTGTTTTTTGTGAGCCTGGGTGCATATTTCCATATGTTCGACTGGTCCAGACTGGTTAAAAAGGGTGTTGGAAAAATGCACTACATTATATATGAGGTTTCTTCAAGTTTAGTGCTTGAACCAAACAGATTCTAAATTGTGGAGACGAACAGTGCCCAATGTATTCTAATAACAAATGATAGAGAGCTGATGTAATGTATTTTGTCACAATTCCATAATTTCATTAATAGCATTTTGCATACGTTGGTACATCTGCCTCTAGGTTTCTTGTTCTACCACAACACCATGATGTGAACATGCCTATGACATGTGTCTGTTGCACGTGCGACAGTAGTATTTGCATTGTGTCGATAACAATTGCAATTGGTCATGAATAGGGTCTTGTTCCCATCCCCAGTCATGCCTCGTGCCAGTGTAGCAGTTGAAAGTGATACCCTAGTTATAAGTGATGTTGACAAGAATTGTAAGTTACAGTTGCAAATATTAATGTTCATCTATGTCTACTTAACAATCAATTTATCATATTTGTGTGAAGTTTCTCAAACAGTAACATACAACACGACAGTGGTACAGTACTGTGAGTGAAATGGAATACAGATCTACATTGGATTGGCATTCCAGTGTAGATCTGTGCTCACAAGTTTTGTTAATACACAATATCTATTTTGGATCCACTTATAAAGGATCTGAAAGGTAAAGGGATTTACAAGTAGACAAAGATGAATATGAGTATTTGCAATTGTAAGTTACATGCCTAGCACATCCAACTATAACACAGGCAACTGCTGACAACGGTTTACAACAGTACATTGAGTATCATATTTCACATTATGTTTCAAATAAATGTCTGTTATTATAGTGCATTATATCTAACTACTCTGCAGTTAAAATCACAGAATTGAAAAGAAGGGAAGAGGTTAAAATTTTGCTGTGAGCATCAGAATTAAGAAATGGTTTAACATGTAAATATATTGTGTATTCCTTACAGGACGTAGAGGGAATGGGGAGAGCAATGTATTCCTGAACCCTAAACGTCTAGTTTTGGTAACTCCTATTTAAAGAGGATAACAGATTGGTATAGAGATAGATAAATAGATGGATAGATGTGCACCTGTACATTATAATACATATAATGTTTTTAGTTTAAATAATGTACAAGTACAATATCTATATATGTTTAGATGCAAATTTCTAGTTAGTAGGAACATAATTAGCATTTTCCCATTACATTATGTGAGATTTCACTATATGAGATCTAACTACTCATATGATCCACACATTCCTGTACTAAAATATTGAGCGAACAGTTTTGTTTTGTGAAAAACAAAACTGTATATATGTGTCCCAGTCCTCTTTTGCAATATAAAAAAAAAAATT
>JAPQNM010000005.1:19781819-19789319 GCA_029783475.1 Metacarcinus magister | reverse complement strand
ACCAGTGACCTGCCTTAGGCCTGTGAGGCCATAGCAAGACAGCATCACGTCCGAGTCTGCTGTTCAGAGGAGTTGGGATGATCGGAACACATTGGCTGGCGGGCAGGGATGGATAATGGTGATGGTGGTGACACAGCACGGGAAATGGCGCTGCGTCTGTTTTCCACACTCAACCCCGGCCTCAACCTCTCACCCCTCTGTCATTACCCCGTCCTCACCCTGTAGCTCCCAGCAGATGGACTGACGGGAAGACTGCTGGGCAGCCTCGCTGTGGGTTCAAGGCCAGAAGTACTAGAGTGATGAAGCTCCAGACTTTTGGGAAAACTCGCCCCAACAGGTTCAGCGGCACCTGCCAAAGATGCAGGGAGAAGGGGCACAGGCACAGTTGAGATGCGAGGGGGCGAAGGACACGTTCCCTCAATCGGTTGAACCAGTACACCTTCAAACCATATTGTAACAGTGGTGGCCAGGATGATCACTTTTCTGGCGGCTACCCATGGCCCAAGGCTTTTGGGCAGGTGGGTGATGCGCATGAGTGGGGTGGGAGAGACAAGTGCCAATCAACACTCCCGGGGCCTCAAGTAGCTTAGGCTGTTGCCTCACTGCAGCCACGGCAGTCGAGGTGGATGGTATCGTGGATGGGAAACCATGCTAGGTTGTGATGTGAGCAGAGAGGACGTTCCCGTGGGCAGGCGTGGTTGCTCCAGAGGGTCTTCCAGTGGCACCATAGTGGCTTTGAGGAGTCACTGGGTACAATGTGCAACTCAAAGGGCCAGTGGAGGAGTCGTACCTGCTGGGCCTGACTTTCGAGTGCGTGGAGAGGTGTGCAACCTTGGAAGGAAGCCAGAAAGGGTGCCTGGAGAAATTGCACCCTTGCTTCCTAAGGTCGCCTTCGTGGAGGGAGTGGCTGGCTAGCAGATACTTCTTGCCCCCTTGAGCAAAACCAGTAGCCCAGTGCAAGCCAATGGAAGACAAAAGGAGCAGATGGCATGGGAGAGACTTTAGGGACAACACCAGGGGCTGACTGACGATGTGGCAGCGTGAGGCAGAGGACGACGTGGCAAGGAAGATTATTGTACCATTCCCGAGGAGGAAGATTAGAAGATTGTATTCGTTGTTTTATTTCTTGTGTTATGTTTATTTATGTTTTTATTTGTACTTGTGTTGTGGGAGCAGTGTTATTCTTGATTGTTTGTTTTGTAGAATGAGTTGTGACAGTCGTGGTGATTGATTTGACAGGAGGGGATATTGTTACATATGTATGTGTGTATTAGAGATGTTTATATATCTGTATGTCTATGCATCTGGGCTTTGAGTTTTGTGCTGGGTTTTGGCGGTGTTTCAGGGAGGGGACTTGGGTTTTAGGCGTCACCTCAGGCAGGGTGGGCATTGTGGGTGTTGAGGAAGCATGTGTGCTTGTGGTGTGTCTGACCCCTTTCACCTCTGTACTTTGTTCTCGTTCGAAACAGGATTGCACCTTGACCTAGGAATTTAATAAACTGTGAAAGTTGTGATTGTGTCCTATTTCCTCGCCTACTTCCCATGTCCTATCAAAGACAACGTGTCTTTTGGCGTCACCTTCCAGTCTACCCATCTCACACACAAACCCAAGGAAGTTCCAGCCACACATCACCCTGCCCACAGGAGTCCAAGGACTCTAGTGCAGTGAAGTTGGCTGGTAGGTAAGGTGGTGGTGTGTAGTAGCAGGGACTTTCTTTGGGATCGTGCATGAGATGGGTAGACTGAGAGGTGACGGAAAAAGACAAGTTGTCTTTTATAGGGCACGGGAAGCAGGCGAGGAAATATAACAGTCACGTCTTTCACAGTTTACTGAATTCCTAGGTCAAAGTACAATTCTGTTTCGGGCGAGAACAAAGTACAGAGGTGAAAGGGGTCAGATACACCACAAGCACACATGCTTCATCAACACCCACAATGCCCACCCTGCCTGAGGTGACGCCTAAAACCAGCAACCTTGCAAATCAACCTCCTAAGAGAACACAGGTAAATGATTTAAAACTAAAATATTATTGAATAAGCACATACTAAAATTTGAATTCAGTAACTTTAGTTTTCTAGTATGTAAGAAAATATGATGGAAAGTGGATAAAAAAAGATAAACCCCTACTAGCATATAAACTTGACTTGGCTGCCATCCTGCTAGTGGCTATCAGTATAATGTACATACACACCCATCTTGGGAGTACTTTTTATGGTCCTGTATGATGTGGAACCAAGGAAAAATAAAGTTTGTTTGACTTGTATACCAACATTTTTCATGATTATTTATCCTCCCCTAAATTTCGTTCTTAGTGTGCATATAGTTTGCATTAAGACCAGGGATAGAGTGAATTGAAGTGTTCAGTATTCATATCTGAATACAAATATTTTCAACTAACGGAAATATGCTTGTGAATGGGAATGCAAGAGAACAAAGTTGATTGGTATGAAATGCAAATACTTCATGACAGTATATTATTCATAAATATATACACTCAAGTAATAGCAAATTAATTCAGGTCAAAAATTTACTTTTAGCCAAGGGCAAACACATCACAACAATTATGGGATGATAAATGGCTTTTTGACAAGTAATACTATTTAATACTGAAATATCATAACTAATCAGGGAAGAACTGTAAGTAAAGGTACAATATTGATCAACAGTTTCCAAATAGTTGATATGGTCCAGAGAAATGCAGCATTACCACATGCATTATGTCTATCCTCTAGTAGTTTCAACTTTTGTTTCACTTTCATTTGAATATTAAAAAAATATGATCTATATGTCATTCCTATGTAATGCAATAGTGATATTGTATAGCTGATCCAAGTTCCATGGCTATTAACCAAAGATGAATAAAAAGTTGTCAAAAAAATTGATAAAACTTGTGAATGAAAATTAAGATATTCATATATGAATGCAAATAATTACTCAAATTTCAAATACATTGAAATTATGTATTTGAATATATTTGAATAAGAATGCCACATGAATATGCACTCCATCCCTGACTAAGATTATTGTAAACGAGAGAGGAGGTGGGAT
The DNA here is from genome assembly GCA_029783475.1 of Metacarcinus magister. Taxonomy (NCBI): domain Eukaryota; kingdom Metazoa; phylum Arthropoda; class Malacostraca; order Decapoda; family Cancridae; genus Metacarcinus; species Metacarcinus magister. The sequence goes on along the minus strand of JAPQNM010000005.1, from coordinate 19,786,270 downwards.
AGGTGTGGTGTAAGGAAAACCATGGCATAACAAGTGATGGTGGTGGTGGTGGTGGTGGTGGTGGTGGTGGTGTGGTGGTGGTGGTGGTGGTGGTGGTGGTGGTGGTGGTGGTGTGGCTGGTTGCAGTGGATGAGATGAGTAGGATGAGGGAAGGGGGTTAAGGAGTGTTATTTTACAAAAGGGAACTGAATGTACCACTCCAAGGCATCACAAACTGACCAAGGATCACAAGTAACATGTGAAAGGCAGGGAGGGAAAGTCATGAGGAGGAGCAATAGAATGGAAATTTCAGATCAACAAATTGTTAATCTATTTTTATGGATTATAAATGAACTAAGTTTTAATATTAATTTGAATTATTGAAACTATAAACTGCTTTCCCTGTATCCTCTTATCTTATCACCCACTGCACCATACATCTCTGTACTACCTACACACTTCATGTAAGTAGTATGTCCAAAATCATTGTGCAGACACACTTTAGTCATTGGCAAGGAATATAAGGATATAGCTAAACTAAAATTATATACGTATATATAAAAAAAGAAATCTACTTCAAAAATCTTTAAGTCAAAATATCTTATACTAACTTCAACTAGATCCATCTGAGGACAAAAAAAAGGCACTTCATACTATCCTAAAATAACCTCAAAATATAAAGAGGCTGAAGAAGGTGGATGGGGGAGTGTATAGGACATCCCTTCCGTACCGTTTGAGCGCAGCTTGAGAAGAACACACCTTCGCCCTACAATCAAGAAACATTACGTGTAACTGAGAAGTCTCAATTATAGGCTTAAGAAAGTTACTGTGCTTCGCTTCTTGTTAAATGAGAGGCAGACAGGCAGACATCCACACAAGTGCATGTATGGAAGTTGTGTGGCAGATAGGCCATATGTGTTAAGTCGTTAAATGGTACAGTAGTATATGTACATAAGCTTTATGTGAGAGAGAGAGAGAGAGAGAGAGAGAGAGAGAGAGAGAGAGAGAGAGAGAGAGAGAGAGAGAGAGAGAGAGAGAGAGAGAGAGAGAGAGAGAGAGAGAGTACAGTAGTATAGTATGTACATAAACTTTATGAGAGAGAGAGAGAGAGAGAGAGAGAGAGAGAGAGAGAGAGAGAGAGAGAGAGAGAGAGAGAGAGAGAGAGAGAGAGAGAGAGAGAGAGAGTACAGTAGTATAATATGTACATAAGCTTTATGAGAGAGAGAGAGAGAGAGAGAGAGAGAGAGAGAGAGAGAGAGAGAGAGAGAGAGAGAGAGAGAGAGAGAGAGAGAGAGAGAGAGAGAGAGAGAGATAGGCAAGCAGACAGACATACAGCGTAGAAGAAAACTATACAATGGGCGAGTATTGCTATACAACTTCAAAAATTAAAGATGAAGAGAAATAAGCAATGTTTGTTGCCAACCATGGGAACAAATGAGGGAGGATTACAAACAGGTTTCTGATAAGGGTTAAACACATTAAGAGAATGGGCATTTAATATCTACAGTGGATGTTTATGAATAAAGGCTTTAGTTAGAAAGAAAAGTAAATAATCAGTCTTTCCCTCAACAAATTTCTCAACAGACTTGAATGAATGTTCAGCTTGGTGGAAGGACCTACCTGATCTTGGTTTAGGTAAAGGTTCCTCTCGATCACCTTCCCGTTTCTCTATTCCTCCAACACCTCTTTCTGGATCTTTGATGAGTGAGGCATCAGCTGCACCACCCTCCACCACCCTCCCTTCTTGGTTGGTGGTGGCGGTGGTAGCGGCGGTGGTGTTGGTGTTGGTGGAAGTAGATCCCACTACAAAGGCACTGTTCTCTTCTTTGGTGATGCTCATGTAGAAGCATAGATCTGTCTTCTTCATGATATGTCTTGGGCCCGGGTTGAGCATGATGGTGTCTTCGTAAAACTCAGGGAGCTCAGCCGGCCGCACCCCGACAAGAGCCACTCCATACCTGTAGAGTGTAGGACAAACAGGATGCTTAGGGTGGGAAAAGAAATAAGGTGAAAATTCACTTCATGCCCATACTTAATATCCCTTCCTTCTTCCTCTAGCAAGCTTGGGAACTAGGCGGTAAACTGAGCATTTCACCAGTAAATATCAACCCGTTATTAACCAAGCCTCACATTATAGCGAACTGATTACACCAGACCCTTCCAAGAGTTATGGTCAATTATATTATCATGCATCCCACAACTGCCACTTTGCTCATCTCGCCATCTCATCTTCGCCAACCAGTAACTTCATCTTATTCTATTTGTAAGTAACCAAAACGAACCTTAAATAACCTGAGTCAACCAAACCTACAACCTTCCTTGCCTACAAACATTCTGGCTGCAGTTTTGTTTTCTTCGTGTGTTCAGGTTCTGCTGTTCAATAACGAATTAAGTATTTACAGAGGTGGCTGCTCTAGGTGCCAGCTAGGAACCTTCTGCTAACTTGTGCTAGCGGTGGATAACCTTGTGCTGCTGTTATAGTGCACGACAGCTCTGGCAACATAGACATCGATCATAATGTTATCCCAAACAATCAGCTGATGGAAAGCACTCACAAGCCAAGCAACGGCCATCTTTCTACTACTAATATTGCTGTCTCCACCTCCTCTTACTACTACAACTAAAGTAATAATATTTATAATAATAACAAAACAAAACACAAAGAACACAAAAAACAATAGCATTAAATGAATAGATAAACAAAAAAACACCAGCAACAATATAAAAAACAACAAGAACAAAAAAGAAAATTAGCATCCACAACACAAAAATCACTACTACTATCAACAACAACGAAATAATAATAATAATAATAAGACAACACTAACTTGCGATGGGAGTGGAAGCTGGCGTAGGTGAAGCTCTTTCCTTCATACTCCCCGAAGAACCGAGAATCACTGAGCTTGATGTGGTAAATCTCGTTGCCCGAACACTTGCCGTAGAGTCTGTGCCAGTCCTCTTGCGACGCCTGACCCTCCCTGACAGGCGAGAGGGGAAGAGGGAGGTTAGAGTAATGGGGTGGAAAGAGAGGGCAGATGAGAGGAATGTAAGAATGTCTGAGGATATTTGGAGGAGAGAGAGAGAGAGAGAGAGAGAGAGAGAGAGAGAGAGAGAGAGAGAGAATGTGGGTGTGCTTCTCTCTCTCTCTCTCTCTCTCTCTCTCTCTTCCGGCCATTAATTATGCTGGCCAATTACTCCTAATCAACCCAACATACCTTATAACTTTCTCAACTGGAGGGCTCATTAAATTTTCCTCTGGTGGGGGCTTTCTTAATCACAATGACGTGTGAAATGTTGAGGGCGAGTGGCAAGGTACTGTACTATTACTACGGCAGATCCTAAGCCACTTTTCAATTTTTGTTTCACTGCTCTATCATTGTTATCATTATCATTTTGAGTTAACGGGATCAAATGTAGTCTCTTTTCCTATAGTTCTTCTACTTTACCGATTGAGGGTTACTTATGAGAATAGAATTAAAGTAGATATAGTAGAGAGCAAGGCCTGACAGACAAATATAGGGACCTTGGATATAAAATTACACAGAGGCTTACATACTTATATTACAGTCCGCTCAAGTTACTAATTACAACCAGATGGACCCATGGCTTAAGGTGATAATATAAGTAAGCCACTTATTTATATTCTTCGACAAGGAGATTTTCTGCTGCAAAAGCTTCTTATAAGTTTGAACCTGTAGCTCTTGTCCCCTGAATTGTTTCTAGATTAATTTAAAAGAGAAAGAACAACAAGTGGACACAGAACAGCAATGGGTATATAATAAAGTAAAGTTGTTGCATACTAACTTAAAAGGAAAGAGACACATTTTTATTCCGTAGTCTGGATAAATCCCCGAAAAAGAGAAGGATTCATTGGTCACACGGGGCCCCCTCAAGATCTAGGTATCTCTGGCCTTTTGGAGTTTACACTGCCCTTAAAGTCGCACCGGAATGGTACTAAAGGGAAGGTAGGAGAAGGAATGATGGTCAGAACACGAGTAGTAGGGTTGTAGAAATAGGAAAAAAAGGACAGAAGCAGCTGCGTGGGAGGAAAAAAAGGCTAAAACTAAGCACAGTAAGGCAAATGAAGGTGTTCGGAGACAGGTGTATGACTGGAAAAGGAAGGCAGGTAACAGGTATATATGTTGGAGGAAACGTAGAGAAACTAAAGCTGAAGGAAAAATTTTGGGAAAGGAAGGGGAAGGAGAACGTCACGGGAGGGGAGGACGAGAAAGAGGAGGCGTAAAAGAAATGAGAGCACTGAGAGGAAGGAGTTAGTACTAGGGTGGAAGGCCCCTAGAGACTCACTGGCCGCGGGAAGTGTGCAGGAGCAGCGTCACCAGCGTGGAGATGCCCGGACTCATGCAGTTATTAGCGAGGAGGGCGTACTTGAGCTCGTCCTCACACACCACGTGCTCCGCAAATTTGACGTGCAGCTTGTTCTCTGGCCTGAATATCTGCACGTATTGGGGTAC
>JAPQNM010000005.1:19761819-19774319 GCA_029783475.1 Metacarcinus magister | reverse complement strand
TTTTATCAACTGCTTCCTTCTTCCATGCACGCTCTATACCTTTTATTTTCCTTCTTTCGCTGCTCGATTTTCTCTAATTCCGTTCCTTCCAACACTGTCCTTCACTCTTCCTTCTTGCTGCTACAGATCATCAATGATTCACTTCGACCTTTTCTTGTCGTCTCTCTTCCGCCACTCTCTCCCTGCTTCCTCTAACACTCTTTTCTCGAATTCCACCCTCCTACTTTTCCACTCATTTCCATCCTCATTCACGCCAGCACCAGTAAAACAAACAGGCGACGAGGAAAGTTTCATTTCAATTAATTAATCCCGACATCCAATAAAAGTTTCGTCATGCCGTTGACTGGCGGCCTGAGGGAACGAATCACTCCTCCCCCACGCACCCACGCAGCTATTCTACTGTGCACCCTCACTACTCTACCTTCCATGTGCTGTACAGGCGAAAGGTGAGAGGCGGGAGTTGACAGGAGGAGGAAAAGATGCACCGGTAATGATGGTGCTAAGGAGAAAAAAACCCGGATGGTGATCTTTCTGGTGTGGAAGCATTGTATGTAATATGTATGTGATGGGGTGGTGGTGAAGGTGGTGTTGTAACGTGTTGTGGAGTGGTGGTGTGACACGATGGGGATGATGTAGTGTTGTTGCAGCTGGACTGACTGGTGACTGGGCGCTGACAAATACACACACTTATGAATTCTTTTTTTAGCTGTTTATTAATGATGTGACCACGCAGGTGTGATCTTGTTTCATTACTAATTATTTCACGTAGTCTGACCTTAATCCCGCCCAACTGATTGACATTCATCCATAATCTACCTGAGTCTATTTTCAAACGAGCATCGGAAGACTGCAATATGGCACGCCAAGCAAATGTGAACTTTTCATATTACCGCGATAAGGAGCAAGTTTGAAGGCACGTTAAGGAGAGAGCTGGAGAAGAGCAGAGTATTTATAGCAATGGTGTTTTCAGTTTCTCGGAGGTTTTGGAGGGAAGCGAGTGTGTCGGCCGATGGGTCCGTAAAGGAGACTGCTAGAAAAGAGATTACCGAAAACGACCATGAATACGGAAGCAGGAATGCATAGAAGAAATATCCTATACATGGCAGAAAGGAGGAGAAAGAGGAGGAGGAGGAGGAGGAGGAGGAAGAGAGGAGACTAATGTGAAAGGACATGTCACGAAGTGGGGAGTATAGACACATGCATTAAGTGTGTCATCATCATCACGAGGTATTACTAACAATGATGAATAATCAATAATCAATAAATACGATCTATTGCAACATAATGTCACCTTACCATAGCTAAAAATAGTCCTGGATAGTGGGCTCGACTGAACCCTACACTTGACTCATCCTCATCCTCCACCCTGTCAACCCCCGTCCCTTCATCCACCCTCACCCACTCCATTCCCAAAGGCCCTTCCCAACCCTCCCCCGATTCACCTGTTTCAACACAGAAATTGGGTAATAACAATACATAACGCAGTCATTGGGCCCTCAGGCACGAATCCGTGATAAATCCGATTAATAAATGAAAAATGGATGTGCCAATGACCAAATACATTTTTGTTATAATGCTCTTACCTTCAAATTCAATCTAAAGTCTGCATGTCGGAAATAATTGATTTTGACTAACAGCCGCCCTTCCCTCCGCTGCCTCGTGGCTTTCTTCTTGGCAATACGCTGTCATGGCGCGGGTTGTTACAAGTCCTACAAGTCACGGAGAAGCCTCATGATGCTGACCATCACCACCACCATTACCCGCCACCACCATTACCCGCCACCACCATTACCCACCACCACCATTACCACCCCCTCCACCACCACCACCACCACCACCATCATCACATCGTTATCAATACACATGTGACGTTAGCAACACCAAAAGTAATCAAGGTAATAAATAATGGCATTCTTTTTTTCGATGTTCATTACCGCAGGTTTGCATACGTAAATGGCCTTCCTGTGAACCGTGGCTGCTCGGTGCTGCTGCTGCTCCCCACGCTAGCCTACCGTGCATCCTAGCATGTAGACGCCCCCCTCCCCTCCCCTCCCCTCCACTACCACTAGACAGACACCCCAAACCAGCAACCAGCATATGAACGAAGGGAAAAACACGTAAACACAGTAAGGATTCTGTTTTCTACTGTAAGGGCACGAAGCACACACGCACACACACACACACACACACACACACACACACACACACACACACACACACACACACACACACACACACACACACACTCACTCATCAGTAACATAAAGAAAAAGTGCACACCTCGGTCACGCTTTTCGTTGCCATCCTACATTTGTCGCGTGTTCAAGTATGAATATGTTCTTCAAAAAACTACTCGAGGAGGAACATTGTATGGGTGATCTGACGGAGGGCTGCAGGCACGCTCCGGGTCGGCGACGTGAGGGAGGTGAGTGGCGAGGCTCTCCACCCCCTCCCACCCTCCCCTCCCTGAACACTGAAAGGAAGGGAGGGAAAAGTGTGCACGTCACCGCTCAGGCCTCCGTGCCGCTGCAAGGGACGTGCTGGAGGGCGCCCCACCGCAGCACTTTTTTGAATGCTCATAATCATCTTCAGAGTCCAGCAGCTCTTCTGTTTCGCTTTAATGAACATCTCCTTTGGTGAAGGGAAACCACACTATCAAGTAAGCTGAAAACATGTTAGAATGCACTCAACACTTGCACAAGTAAATAGTTATGAACCGTCTTAATCGCAGGCAACAGTAGAACTAATAATTATAAACTGAAATCATTAAAACCTTGCATGAAGGCAAGACTGTATGCAGCATCACCGTGACAGTTTCGTGGCGTGAAAAAGAATTTGTTAGTTTTCTTACACGGTTGGAAATGTGCCAAAGCTTGAATCTGAGATTTTTTTGTTGTTGCTAGTACTGCCCTACAAGTGAAGAAGACTCGATGTAAAGAAAAGAAAGTCTGATTCTTGAGATGACATGAACCTCCTTTGCTGTCAGGTTTGGAGTAGTATAAACCAAGAAAAGAAAACCAGAGGAAGGAAGGACTGTGTTGTCTTGTATAGACCGATGTAGATTTGGAGGATTACAGTTGCTATTGTTTTACTTCTTACATCACTGCCACTGCCTTTGGTTCTATTTCCTACTCAGTGTGATGCTCGCGACCAAGGAAAGTTGACATAGTAAGTCATACTATTTCTACGCAATATAAACATTATATATATATATATATATATATATATATATATATATATATATATATATATATATGTGTATTTTCAAACTGGTTTTGGTTTGAATATACTATATATTGTAATGAAGTAAATGGATCACGGTCACTATCGTGCAAAATTTACGATTAAGTTAACTTTCCCTGTTGAAAGGTGTGTTCGGGGATGTTAAATGTTCAATATCCCACCTAATGGCATTAAACTGTATATTGCGCTGTGTCACCGCGGGGAGGGGAAAGGTTAAAAGGCACTTTGGGTGCATTAGCCTCGTAAAATTAATCAATCTAGATAAAACACTTGACAAAAAATACTTGGTGTGTTCACGTCGCCTCTTTGGTAGCCCATATGCAAGATGTACATTTTTTTGTACATTTTTCTTTTACCAAATGCAAAGCTCGTCCCTTACAAATAGTTAAAAAAAAGGGCAGCATCCAAGCAGATTTTGCTCCAATTTCTTCACGTATGATGATACCCAAAACGTCTCACCATAAATAAATTGCAACACACCTTTGTCATAGTAAACTTCTAACAACATGACCTTCAACAAAGGTTTTCGACCCAAATCAAGTGACAGTTTCCCTCTAAACAAACACAGCACGCCCAGGTGGGTCACGCCCACGGCAGGCGTCCTTGTCAAACACAGACAAACACTGATATCCATTCAGTGTGCGGCCTCCATCAAAGCCCACGTGCCTCACCAACTTCCCAACGAGGTGTAGCGGAGACCTGCCGGGGCTTCACAAGGACTAAGGCCGCTGGTGCAGGGTTGGCTAGGCGGCCATCTGCTGCCACGCATCACGAGTTGTAACCGAGTTAAACTACTGACTGTTCACCTGACACATCCTAACTTAATACAATGATATGTTTCCTTGTTCCTTTCTGGCAATGTTTCATCCCCTTGAATTCGGTGTTCTATTTCTGTCTTGCTTCATTCATCATAATTAGTGGCCTGGCGCTTCACTAATAAATGTGTTGCAGCGAGCACAGCATGAAGGAGTCAAGTGCACTAATGAAATTTTATAGTAACCAATTAGGCTTGTTATCTTTAAAAGGGAGGCTGCAGGAAATGCGTTACATATCTACCATGGATAGATATAAAACAAAGGTTGTGTAGTGTGTACGAGCGGAAATCAGGGTGTGTGACGTGTTCTAAGGGGGAGGTGGTAATGTGGAAGTATCTGATGTTTATGTATGTTAGGAATCTTTAGCACTTCCCCAATAGAACAATTCATAAAGTTACAAGGATGCAAACACCTAGCACCTAGTAGTTGAGAAAGTGTTCTCATCTGCAACGCAAATAAGTTGATCATTATACAACCGATGCACACATGTATAGAAAGAGACAAGAAGCGAAAAGATATTTGTAAACTGACAGGCAGGCGGGCAGGAAGGCAGACAGACAAGAATAGACTGTCAAAGGCAGACAAAGGCAGACAAAGGCAGACAAGCACACAGACAAATGGACAAAGACAAACAGACACAGATAAATGGGAAATCAAATGTGTGTGGGAGGGGGGGAGGGGTTCTTGAAATCACGACCATAAACTGAATCACAATCCCATTTAATAACGCAGGCAGAACAGTACTGGTTGGCCATCATCACTCACTCCAGCAACAGCAGAGAGACAAGACCTGAGCGGAGGGAAGAAGGAGTGGCAGCGGAATCTGTCCTTGAACTTCATAGATCAAGGCCGCCGCTAGTGTGTCCGTCAGGAAGGGATGTGTGTGTTTACTCCTCGTCATGGTAACGATAAGACTGACCTCTTCCCTCATTGTTGTATAATAAAACTAATTACTCATGACCACTCATAAGGTAAGCAGTGTATATAACTCATCAATACAATGTGGCATTACTTTTGTCAGTGATATATAACAATATGTTCCTTTTGTTGCAGGAAAATAAAAGGTATCGTTTCCTTGTTTCCGAATACAAGACTGTGTGCCACAACATGTCACCTTCCCTCAAAAACAAACTGGTGGCGTGCATGATACAATGACATCAGCTTTGTTCTCGCAATTACCAAATACACTCACGTCCCTGATCACTACACATTCAAACTTCCTCGGTTTTAAGACAGGTAGGAGGAATGAGTGCTCTGTGTGACCTAAACTTCCTCCAGGCAGGGGACTCAAGGAGGAGGCTCTCGAATCGGCGCTGAGAGATTACCAATAACCAAGTGACAAGTCATAATTCAAAATTGTCATTCTATTTACATACTTTCCCCTCTACTGAGTCCTGTCTTCGGCTGGAATCATCTCTGAGGGCCACGAGGAATGACTGACAGGGAATAGACGATAGTGAAGGAGGGGTTAAGAGGAAGGAACATTGATCAGAGTTGGGGGCGTGAGGCCAACACTAGTGGGGCATGGGTGAGTCTATATCTTTGATTAATTAAACAGGTAATGGACGCAAGGAACATGAGTGAAGGTGACTGAATTGAAAACGTCAACCCATCTAAAAGTATACGTACGGATATAAATGGTGACAAAGTTTGGAGAATACAATACATTACAGGATGATTTACGTTCCATGTGTTGCCCCTCACTAGCAATACACAGTACAATGCGCAGGGCAAAGGTGTAGTGTAAACGCAACACTTCTTTATACATGCATCAATGTTTACACACTCCATGGCCCCGCTGTACTGAACGAGCTCTCTACTATTACCAGAGTTGGACGCCCTCTGGTAAAAGTAGACTTAAGTATGCAGTAACCTCGTGTGTGTGTGTGTGTGTGTGTGTGTGTGTGTGTGTGTGTGTGTGTGTGTGTGTGTGTGTGTGTGTGTTTTATCTTTTTTTCCCCACCATCGTTTTTTCCCTCCTCTTCCATCCTGCTTTGATCGTGGGCAGCTACCGCGTTGGGCTGAGCTCCTGACACAAAGACACACACAAAGAGAACTGTGACCTGGTGGAGAATATGGATGAGCCAACTTTACCCAGCATCGTAAATAAGGGTTTGTGGCGGGTTGTCGTAATCCACTTTTAAGAAAACACCACAAAGCTTCCAACCATCCATCCATTGTGGCGCACTTCTCCTCCCCGGCCACCACACTGACCTCCTAAATACCACCAAGAATTGTTTTTTTATGAGGCCATCAGCAGCACATTCACATCCAGTTCATTTCAAGGATGTTCGAAAAAAGAGAAACTGGAGAACTAGTCAATATTTTTCGGTAGCTTTAATTATTTTATTTATTTATTCATTCATGTATTTATTTTACTGCAATATGATACTAGACCTTCATTGTCCATATATCTATATTTTCCAATGGAGTTTGTGTGGACTTTACATGATAAAAAAATATATGAAATTATAATTCTTGAAAAAGGTTTGGACACACACACACAGACACAGACACAGACACACACACACACACACACACACACACACACACACACACACACACACACACACACACACACCACACACACACAGGAGGAAGTAAGACATAAAGGTTGAAGGCGAGTGAGCTCAGATAGATACCTTTATAAATCAAATATTAAGACTGAGTGAGACTCGTCCAACTCAGGTATAAATAGTCTGAACACTATATTATTCAACAACGAGGGAGTGGGGCATGACTACCTTACAGAGAGCCAGATTGAAGGAGGAAGAAGAAGTAGAGGAGGAGGAGGAGGAGGAGGAGGAGGAGGAGGAGGAGGAGGAGGAGGAGGAGGAGGAGGAGGAGGAGGAGGAGGAGGAGGAGGAGAAAAGAGAGATGAGTGGAAAAAAGAAAAATATATATATAATTATGAAGATGGGTGAGTGAATAATAGTAAATATTCCAAACCATAAAAAAGAAAGAAAAAAATGAGAAGTAAGAAATGAAAAGAAGAAACAAGGAAATTAAAACATGTAGAGAAAAGAACAAGGTTATGTTGGGTAAATTAAAACAAAATTGTGGGTGAAGGAAGAGGAGGAGGAGGAGGAGGAGGAGGAGGAGGAGGAGGACATAGGACATAGGACATAGGAAGAACAAACAACAACAGGCCTGCTGGCCCTTACGAGGCTGTTTGTGAGACTACACTATCTACTCTAGAGTGAAGGATACAGGATAGTAAGGGTGAAGGCTTCTCTCCCCAGCCATGGCTGGCAGGGAAAGGAAGGCCAACCAAGACCATACTGTCACTACCACTACTGCTACCACTACTTCCTGGCAAGCGATGTCAGGCCACTAGCGACGTCTTTTGAATCGACATTTCGTAAGTTAGGTACATCAGGATGAACTTACTCAAAGTTTGCTACGTTAACGGATAGTATTTTAGTTGTGGATTGGCTTCTAAATATTTGTCAAGTCTATTTTTGAACGTAGTAATTGTTTTACTGTCGACGATATTGGCGGGCAGGGAGTTCCAAACGTTAACGATCCGATTGAAAAAGAAGTAAGGAGGAGGAGGAGGAGGAGGAGGAGGAGGAGGAGGAGGAAGAGGTCACGAGGACTCCTACTCTTATCATCATCATCATCATCAGTGGCTGTTTGTGAGTCCAGTAATTCACAGGAACCAACATTTGGGTCAACCTTGATTTCCACGTAAATTATGTACGTCTTTAACAATTCTCAAGCATATAACAATTATTCCACTTTTTAAGATAAGAGACATGAATTGGTGCAGAAAGCTGTGTCAAATGAGGTCAGGAAAGGTCATCTCAAGTGTCAGGCAGAATAGAAAACGAGGTCGAGAATAAGCTAAGGTTGAAACAATTTGTGGGGCTGAGAAAGATTTGCTGGAATGTATAAATGTCACGACTCGAGTGTCTTGGCGACGGAGGGAACAGTGTGAGGAGACAAAGAGGACGCAGCGAGGAAGGCGGTGGCCCAACATGACGACTGTGACTGTTGGGCGTGACAGTGAGGGTTGTCAGTGTCAGTGGTGAGGATGTAGTAGAGAGGACAGGGGGAAGGCCTCCTTTTTTTTCTCCTTTTTATAAATATGAAAGGGAGAAGAAAAAGAAAAAAAAAAAGAAAGAAGAAAAAGAAAGAGAAGCAAAAATAGAAGAAGAACAAGAAGAAGACGAAAAATAATAAGAATAGGATAATAAGAAAACTCTGAGGGAATGATGTAAAGAGGAAGAAGGAAAACCATTATGGATTTAACACAGGAGAAGAAAGAAAGGAAGGTAAAAGTGGAGAGTCATAAAGAGGGAGAAAAACATCACTGGTGAAGGAGAGTTACGACAGACGGTGAAGGAGGAAGAGGAGGAGGAGGAGGAGGAGGAGGAGGAGGAGGAGGAGGAGGAGAAAGAAGAGACAACAACCACCACGATGATTTCTACGATGACAACAACAATGATAATGACAAAAACGAGAGCGAATACGAAAAGGAGAAGTACGAATATGATTTCGAGTATGAGGATTAATCGTAATGAGAATGACAAAGGAGAGGACAAAAAGAAAAAAAGGATACCAGGATCATGAAGAGGAGGAGGAGGAGGAGGAGGAGGAGGAGGAGGAGGAGGAGGAGGAGGAGGAGGAGGAGGATCAAACAAAGATAGGCAAGGTAGAAGGGCAGAGCACGTTGGGAGAATGCTGCAATGGAATAATGGAATTTCTCGGGATAAAAGTAGAGGAGGCGTAATGCAGCCTTTCAGAGTGAAGGGTTTGAGGAAAGACGAAGGAGATGACAGAAAGATGTGGAGGCTGAGTGGATGAAGGTGGCTGAAACATTGGGTCAGATACATTTTCGCAGATCACAGGAAGGGAAGCAAAAAGGAAAGGTAACAGGAGATTGGAAGTTGGAAAGGGGCGAGGAAAGATTTTTAATGGTGCTGAACAGGTAATAGAACCAGGTAAAAGGGAATATTTCAGTACTGCAAACACCTGAGCAAAGAACATCACCACCACCACCACAACCACTACCACCACCACCACCACCATTACCATCACCTCCACTAATCCTGAATAATATAAAAAAAAGAACAAAGAGAGAAAAAATCCAAGAACATAACAGTAGCCTTAAACGTAGAACAACTTATTGGGCAAAACAAAAAAAAAGAAGTTAAAGTCTCAACACACATCTGATAGAGCAGCGAATTTCCTCTCCCACGCCATTGAAGGGAGGAAGGATCTTTGCCATGGCTCAGATCTGATATAAAGTTGGTTTCGGTTTTCCGCTTTTTTTTTTCTCCCGCCCTTCTCTTTTACGGCTCAACTCGAGGTGAAGGGAGGCTAATGAGATCCTTGCGCGAGTCCCTAACCAGCTGTGGAAGTCGAGTGGCACTGCGTTTTCTCGTTTCCCCCTCCTAATCCCCTCCTTTGAGACAGCTGGGGGGGGTGGGGGAAGGTGCCGCAACATTGTCTGAGTTCCTCTTATTTTACGTTAAGAGGAGCAACCAATTTAATGTTAGTCCTATGAAGGTTTTAGTAATACTTGTGGAATGGTTTTGATGATAAGCGGCTGTCTTCTACCTCTCATCCCTTTTCTCTCCCTATCTATCTGTTCCTAACCTGTGTTGTCACCTCATTAGCACGGTTATTTATCATCGGTGAAGTGTGAAGGGTAGAGGAATTGTTTCGTTAGTGTAGTGATGAGTAAGATAAAGATTCGTAAGACGACCCAATCGATATCTCGTTACCTTTTCAATGCACTGCAAATTCAACCTCAGATACTACTTGTTCAGATCACCTCAAACAGTTATGCCGCTGAATTACAGAACAAAATACGTGTGTGTGTGTGTGTGTGTGTGTGTGTGTGGTGTGTGTGTGTGTGTGTGTGTGTGTGTGTGTGTGTGTGTGTGTGTGTGTGTGTGTGTGTCTGTGTGTGTGTGTGTGTGTGTGTGTGTGTGTGTGTGTGTGTGTGTGTGTGTGTGTGTGTGTGTGTGTGTGTGTGTGTGTGTGTGTGTGCACGCGCAAACGCGCGCTATCGTTATTGCTGCAGATGATGTTGCTGTTATTGCTATTGATATTCTTGTTCTTGGTGGTGGTGGTGGTGCTAAAATAGTAGTAGTAGTAGTAGTAGTAGTAGTAGTAGTAGTAGTAGTAGTAGTAGTAGTAGTAGTAGTAGTAGCAGTAGTAGTAGTAGTAGTAGTAGTAGTAGTAGTAGTAGTAGTAGTAGTAGTAGTAGCTGTAGTAGCAGTAGTAGTAGTAGTAGTAGTAGTAGAAATAGGTGGTTTTCTTTTTTCTTTTTTTGTCGTAGTTCATGTTTGTACTGATGTTACTCATACTGTTACAAAACTGCTGATGGTGCACGAACAAGAATGACAGCAGCTGTTATTTCCGATCGTCCATGAATACAATACAATACCATCAAGGCCAAGAAAAGGCTGAAAAATGTGGCTCAGCATACTTGGTGTCAGCAGTGGGTGGGTGACGTGCCTAGAGTGAGCGCGGGCAGACTAGTATATATGAAGCCCAGTCACACCTTAACGTCGCACCGCCTTGGTAGGGAGGGTAGCGGTGGCAGGTCTCTGGAGGCGATCTGTCAGGCGCATTACTCACAAGCCTAAGAGTTATTTCGTCTCCAGAGGGTCGTGTATCATTTGTGTGTGCTTTCTTTATTTAGTACGAAGATGGTTGTCAGGGGGAAGGAATCAATAACGTTTTTTTTCCTTGTTTTTTTTTATGGTGCATGTAATCATAAAATACTAAGGTTGACTGTCTTCCTGTCTATCTTTTCTCATCTACTTTTTTACGTGTTTACATAGCCGGGTAATTTTTGCTATGAACATACTGCAAAAATACTAAAGTCCAATGCAATACGAAGTGCAATGAAGATGAAGGGAATCGGATCAAGTATTTAATCCAAAAAATCGTTTTAAGTCATTTTACAACATCGCATCATTACAAAATTAACTAAGCGTGGACATAATCTATTATACTAAATTTAATGTTCTGCTTCGGTTTGCTACACTGCATCATAACAACGAAAGCAAACAAAAACCCTTAACGCATTACAAAGAAGGAAGAATGAAAGGAAACCCACGGGGGAGAATGTAGTCTGTTTTCTTATCCTTTTGACAAGATAGTGGACGAAGACATGTATCAGAGCCAAGGCATGTCTTAGGTTCATTAGTCGGCAAAGTGACGTGTCCAATCAAATTATGTCTGTGGCCTTGACATATTAGCCTCACATATTCCACTCCAGACAAAGCTTTCCACCCCGACTCTCTCCTCTCTCCTCTCTCCTCCGTGAACCTTGCAAGCCTCCACCACGTTCATTGCACCTTGAATATCAGAGTGTTTCCCGTCTCGGTGAAATATAACTCAGCTCTATTACAAGACTCACTATTAACATAAAAAGGCTGCGTGTGACAGTTACAGAAGACATGTTATTTTGGGTGTGCAAGTTCGCAAGCTCATGTTCATCAGTTATGATGTGATTTCATGATGCTAAGAATTGTAAGTGCAGGCGACGGGTTTTATGAGAGAGATATAAAGATAGATAGATAGATAGATAAACGGAGAGAAAGAGAGAGATACACGCAAACAAAAAAAGAACAAAGAGGAAATTACGACGTTGCATCTCACCCACATGATCTTTATGAGTATCCTAATAATGTTCAGCCGTAACACGTCACTGCATCCCCGATAAGGCCCCGAAAAAGGGTGTGCGGTGATATGCGGTGACGGAAATGGACGGGGAGAGACGGTAAGGCGGTGATGGAGACTGACTGAAGAGGGATGGGAGGGGAGGCATGAGGGAAGGAGGGAGGGAAGGAGAGAGGGAGGAAGATGGAGGTAAGTGCAGAACCCTCAGAGGAACGGAGGACGAAATGCATTACTGTGAGAGAGAAGAGAGAGAGAGAAAGAGAGAGAAAGAGAGAGAGAGAGAGAGAGAGAGAGAGAGAGAGAGAGAGAGAGAGAGAGAGAGAGAGAGAGAGAGAGAGAGAGAGAGAGAGAGAGAGAGAGAGAGAGAGAGAGAGAGAGAGAGAGAGAGAGAGAGAGAGAGAGAGAGAGAGAGAGAGAGAGAGAGAGAGAGAGAGAGAGAGAGAGAGAGAGAGAGACGAAGCAGAATAGGGAACGGGATTGAATATATAAAAAGTGATACATTAATAATACAAATGAAGTTTCGGTTCATAGAAAGAAAAAAAACATAACATATATAAAACCCTAATTAATAAAGAACAATGCAGGGTTTTCAAAGACGATACATACACGTTGTCAACAGATGGCTGGCTTGGCTTGGCTTGGCTTGGCGTCACCTCACCAACGAGTCACATCATTATTAAAGTCTTCATACTGGAATAAATCTTTTACGGCGGATAAAATTAAATCAAGAGTTCACATTCTTCCATTCGGTCACTCCATTACGACCACTACCACCATAATCAACACCATTACCACCAC
>JAPQNM010000005.1:19756819-19759319 GCA_029783475.1 Metacarcinus magister | reverse complement strand
AAACTGTAACGTGAAGAAGAAAAAAATCAATAAAAGAGGTATAAATAGCATAAGGAGTTTCTACACAATAATCGCAAAATGGCCAAAAAGGAACATTTTGCTAATAAGAATAAAGTCAGTATAATAAGGTTGTTAAAATGACTATTCAAGTATCGCTAAATGGAAAATCGCAAAATCGGAAGACCTGAAAAGAAATCACAAAGGCAGATCATATTGCTATAAGAAAATGTCGCTATTACACGAACCACTACGTTCAAGTAACTAAACTAACATTCCATTAGACGAAGTACTACGCTAAGAAATCGCCGCCAAACAGTAGCAGGTCTCACTCAGTCTTTGCCGAAGCTCGTGTCTCTACTCTTCACTGTGTACTCTCGATGGATCCTTCAAGTGGGTCAGCCCGGCGCCTCTTCCTTTCCCGAGAGGAGGAGGAGCACCGGAGCAGAACGTGACCCACTCTCCCATGACAAACATTGAGAGAAAAAAAAACAGTAATCCACTTTCCCTCTCCAGCGTATTGGAAAGCGATGACTGTCCTTTCTTTTCGAGTACGGGGAGGAGGTGCACGAAGGAAAAATAAAGGTGCAACTGCAAGGACATTAGTATATTCGAAGAACTATACCAGAGCAGCACCTTGAAGAAAATAGAATAGAAAAACGCCTGGAAAAAGAAATGGAGGAGGATATCTATTATTTTAGAGACGAGAGAGCATGCAGTGGAGCATTACTCACACTCACTTTCCAAAGGTCAGGTGAGTAAGTGCTGGAGCGGCTGAGGCCCACCGTTGAGAAACTTAATAATAATACCAGTGGCAGGAAAATTGTCTTAAAACACCGCTTTCAGAACCTCTTGAGCGACGGCAGTGCTTTCCAAATCCAACCCGTCCTCCCAACCCCTGATCCCCTTCTCTCCTTTTACTCTACCTACTGCTTACCTCTCACTCCCATGCCATCCAATCCACACTTCCATTATCACCTTTACTCAGCCACCCTATTTATCTCCTAAGGTGGCTCTGTACCTCCCAAAGGCAACATGGAGGTGACGGGACAAACGACAGAATCACAATTGGCAATAAGATAAGGGGACGATAGCGACGCTGGCGAAGGGAAACATAGGAGACAGGTAAGGAGAATAGGAGCGAGGGTGAGTCAGATAAGAGAACAAGGCACAGTAGGGATAGATAGCATTAGGGAGAGAATGATTTGTTTTTAGAAGCAGAGAAAAGAAGTGAAGCCTGAATGATTAACGAAGGTGGGAGCAAAGAGAATGTAGATAAAGCAAGGATGTGAAGAGATAATGTGGAAAGAGAATAATGCTGAATTTGTAATGACGGAAACCAAGATGGAAAGTGAAGGTTTAATACAATGAATTTAGTTGAGAGAGAGAGAGAGAGAGAGAGAGAGAGAGAGAGAGAGAGAGAGAGAGAGAGAGAGAGAGAGAGAGAGAGAGAGAGAGAGAGAGAGAGAGAGAGAGAGGAGAGAGAGAGAGAGAGAGAGAGAGAGAGAGAGAGAGAGAGAGGAGAGAGAGAGAGAGAGAGAGAGGAGAGAGAGAGAGAGAGAGAGAGAGAGAGAGAGAGAGAGAGAGAGAGAGAGAGAGAGAGAGAGAGAGAGAGATAATACAAGAGTTGCAATTCTAAAGTCAGAAAGCAAAAGAATGACAAGGCCGTAAGTTCCATTACAAGAGAGCAAAGAAAATTCAGATTTCACTTTCGCGCTTCGAAGATTAAAAAAAGAGAGAAAAAAGTCAATACCACGCCATTCGCCGTCCATTAAATTTATGAGAAAGAAAACGAAAAAAGTGAAAAGAAAAAAAAGAGAGCGAGAGCAAACAGCAGACTTAACCCACATACCGTGTTCAGCTGCAAAAAAACAAACCTCATACACATTCTAAACACTTATAAATATTACACCCAACAGGGAGTCACAGTCACCGAAGGAGGCGAAGGGAGAGGTAATACTCACGAACATATTCTCGAGGGCGTGTTTTGCCAGCCAACAGTTGAGGAACACTGGCACAAACAGGTTTCTGAGTGGCGACCAACATATCTGAGGAAAAAAGAGAAGGGGACAAGATTAGCGAGGAAATGGAACTCGTAGAGGTAAAAAGGACAGACAAAAAATAAAGATAGGGAGAGGAGACTAGTAAGGTGATGGGTGAGTAGTCAGGAAGTAATGACATTTAGGTGTTAGTGTGGAAAATTTTACCACACTTTTTTGGGTATTGTTTGTACTACTTCTGCTAATGTTATAGCTATTAAAAATATCTACTGTGATTTGTATTGCTGCTATGCTAATCATTATCATCATTATTATTATAAGTAGTATTAGTATTATTATAAGTAGTAGTATTACTAAACTACAATACTACTTTTATTATTACTATTACTACTTTCACTACTTCTCAAGTACATTGGTTTATGTACTACAAAATATATAAAAAAAACAATGAAGAATTTTACAACACACATAAATAAAGAATAAATCAACTATACTTATTAATG
>JAPQNM010000005.1:19739319-19746819 GCA_029783475.1 Metacarcinus magister | reverse complement strand
TGCTTCAAACTTGCCTCTAAAAATACATCTTTACTTTAACATTACTTTAAAACACTTCCTTGCAATTTAGAATGTATTTGATTAACTGTATGTAATTTATTTTATATTCTGTATTAAGTTATTTTTCCAGGTGGATAAAAAATGAAAGTATTTACGAGTCAATTCCTAGCTTCATAAATATTTACCTAATTCATAACACACGAGTTAAGTCTCACTTTCATTATAAAAAACATGACACTAATTAAGAGTAACATGTTCTCATTTTCACTTTCACTTTTTAGGGAAAGGGAGTAGGGAAGGGAAAGGACGCATCAGACAGCTAGATAATTTTTTTTTCAATCTTCTATTCGTATATATTTTTCTATTTGAATCTACATTTGTATTCCTATTCCTATAGATTTCTTTTTATTTCGTTTTTTTTTTAAGAATTTTCATCTAAACATATTTTCCTATCATCTTCAGGACCTCCATCGAGAATTGGAAAAAAAATGCATTTTCGTGATAACTTTTCTGACACTTCATGGATGGTGTGTGACAGGTCGTCATTTTTTCATTTTATCATTCACTATTAGTTAAATATTCTGCCTGGAACACGATAACAATTCATTATCTACGTGCTATCATTTATATAACTCACTCTCACTCTCTCTCTCTCTCTCTCTCTCTCTCTCTCTCTCTCTCTCTCTCTCTCTCTCTCTCTCTCTCTCTCTCTCTCTCTCTCTCTCTCTCTCTCTCTCTCTCTCTCTCTCTCTCTCTCTCTCTCTCTCTGACTTAATTGAAAAATATTAAGTCAGGGGCAAAGCAACTGTAGGATAAATTAGTTTTCACCTCTTCCTCTCTCCCTCCATCCTCCCTCTCTCTACCTCCTTTCCCTCCTTTCCTTTCATCCTTCCATCTATCCTTCTCATCACTTTGCTCCTCCTCAATCTTTTGGTTACTTGGTCTTTATGGAATTAAATGAAAAGATGTGTGTGTGTGTGGTGTGTGTGTGTGTGTGTGTGTGTGTGTGTGTGTGTGTGTGTGTGTGTGTGTGTGTGTGTGTGTGTGTGTGTGTGTGTGTGTGTGTGTGTGTGTGCTTAAGGGTGAATCTAAATGAAGGTGAACGAGTGTTTGAAAAGAGGGGAGTTTGAGGTTATGAGGTAATGAAAGGGGGGGGTGGGGAGGGGATCTCTGAGGAGGGACGGTGGGGGACGGAAAGGATAGAGGGGGGGACTGTACCCTTAATTTCTTTAAGTACCTAAAGTGAGTGGGAAGTCTTGCTTGGTTGGGTGATTGGGGAGGGAGGAAGGGAGGGAGGGAGGGAGGGAGGGAAGGATGAAAAGGAAAGTAGGTGGTGAAGATGATGATGATGATAATGAGGTTATGGTATCTAATTAAGGCTTTCATATACTTTAATTAATCCTCTCACTCTCTTTCTTTCTTTCTTTCTTTCTTTCTTGCACGTATTTTAACGCAGGAAGAGGAACAAAATAATAATAAGAAAAAAAATAATAAGAACAAAAATGAAAGAAAAATAAATTAAAACGAAATGAAAGAAAACAATAGTAAGAAAGAAAAATAAAAACTTGCACAACATACATTAGAGAAGAAATAATGTGCACAGGTAAAATCAGGTGAGATAAGCTGAATAATAACACAACACATTACTAAGGGAAACTAAGGTTGAAATACAAACACATATACCTCACGAGAGCCACATGTATGCAAGTATAAGATAGTACCAGGTGTTCTTCTACTCTTAACTCCTATCACACAACTAACACTCCCTTCGCCTAACACCCCAACAGTGAGCCTAGCATACTTACACCCTCTGCCAGGTAAACAAGGAAGATTAGAAAAAGAACATCTAACATACAAGTAAATTGATCATAGTTCTTCTCTTGTGGCAGGTAAGTGTATTAATTACTAGTATACAGGTGCTTCCTTAAGGTGAGAAAGACGTGTGTAATATGCTACTATAGACATACACTTCACTTAACATGTATACATTTACGTATATACAGTCATACAGTCATACATACGTTCAAATACACGCCATCCATAAAAAAAAAACAAACACGATTTCAAAATGTCTGATTACGTATAAGCGGAAATAAAATGTTGAAATTTCGTCACTATTATGGCTAATTAGTCCTTATTGAACACATTCCAGCTAAAAATCAAACCTATACAATGTTGAGGCGAGAATGTGTAAGCTTAATTAAAGGGTAGAGTCGTGATTGAGCACACATATATTTGTGGCTCAACAATATGTAATAATAATGATAATATGCAATAATGATAATCAATAATAATAATAATAATAATGATAATAATAATAATAATAATAATAATAATAATAATAATAGTAGTAATAATAATATTAATAATAATAACAATAACAAATATGTTAAATTTAATGAGATTCAAAAACAAATAATTAAGTCATCAACAATTCGACCTTGGTGGAGTACAGGTGAGACTCACGTGCGAGATAATTAACATCAAACACACCTGAGATAACGGTGACACATTACTCAAGAGTCACTCACATTTGCACTGCCACTTGACAACCACTTACGCGTCGTGTTCGTCCTTCACTCTAGGATAGGTGCTTGCAGTCACTTTCACTCGCTCTCACTTACTCTTATTCCCTCGCATTCACTTTTATTCCTGCACTGGGAGGCTCTTTACAAGGTTTCCGTAAAAATTACTACGTCGATTTCTTCCGGAATTGAAATAAAACTGAAAATAAACACGGAATGAAAATGGAAGACTAGACTAAAATGAAGACAGCCTCATCTAGGTCCAATATCTTCGTCAACAAAAAACTAAGGGGTAAAAAAAGTGGTGTGTGGTTGGCAGAGAACGCAATTTCCTTAACGTTGACCTTTTTTGAAGATTTGATCAACCCTCGATCTCCCCAGTTAGTGTCTCGTTTATTTCCGAGAAGTTCTTTTTCCCCTTCTTCTCCGTCGTGTTTATTCCAATCTGAAGTCAAAATTTTTTTCTAAGGGGAATATACATCATTCTTGAGGAGACTTTGCAGACGCTCTCCACATTTCATTGCTAACAAGGTGGCGGCAGGTGCTGAGTGGTTGAATTTACCTTGCCTACCACTGCATACCTTCAGCTTCAGTCTTAGAAACTCCCTTTGTGTTGCGCTGAACATTATACAGTTGGATATCTCTGGCTCCTCATATTCCCTTTAATTCAAAACGCAAAGACCCTGAAATGAGTCGTTTTTTCTCGGCATAACATTACTCACAGAATATATCATGGCTCACACGAGGTCTTCATGCCTTTCATGTGAATTATATGTAAATAAACAAGGAGACGTTTATGTATATTGTACTGAAACTATTATGGGAATTGTATTTTTCATTATGTGGAGTGTGTCTTGAGAGTTGTGTCCTTCAGCTATACTTGCACTATTGAAACTTTTCTTACTCTACTTGTCCAACTGTACATCACTGCTGCCCTCCTCCTATGAAACATTTGTCACGTTCAGTACTTCATCAATTGCACATTACAAGTGACTGATCATAACTTGCCATGCACCATCCTATAGCTCACAGTCTTGTCTTACTAAAAATATATATAAGTCGTGGAGGTTTGCCACACATTAAGGCCAGCATGACAAACGTTTACAGGGTGGTTCGATCCCTCCTCAAGGTCACGGCTCTCCACTTCTCTTTTTCTGATATGCTTAATCATTCTTTCATCACACACTCCACAACACTTTGGCATAAACACATTATAGAAATATAATGTTGATTAAGTTGTAGAAAAGTACGGTAAGTGTTAACGTAATTCCATGAACGAATCTCATTTACCTGTAGTGCTTTGTAACACGTGGACAAATAGTTACGGTTTCTACAGGTGAGAAGTCTGGCAGTCATCGCTTGGTTGGTGTCCGTCCTCTCGTTCAGTGTAGGTATATGTGTTACCAGCTAAACCCTCTTTGTGACATGTGACCTCATTCCTCCTATGTATGGTAGCAACGAACTCTTATGGAAATTTAGAAGTCCATTTCTTTTCTGAATGGGACGCAGGATAATTGCTCACGAGTACAGCGTATGACAAGTACTTTTTATCGCTCTCAACGGTATTTGGCAGAGCTTTTCCTTTCCTTGGACACACGTTTAACCTTAAAGGAAAGTCTTAATTACAAACTCGAGAAATCTTCTACTGATAAGGCAACTTTTATAGAAATTAACTGTTCTCAGCTTCTT
The DNA here is from genome assembly GCA_029783475.1 of Metacarcinus magister. NCBI lineage: Eukaryota > Metazoa > Arthropoda > Malacostraca > Decapoda > Cancridae > Metacarcinus > Metacarcinus magister. Next base: position 19,742,605 of record JAPQNM010000005.1, on the reverse strand, counting down.
TCGATAAGTTTTCCTCCATCCACTCCTGCTCCGCCAGCAGACCATCGTCAGCCTCTCCCTCGTGGGTCCAAATATCAGTGTAATAAATAAATCTTTTGAGAAGTTTCATTAGCTATTAATTTTTTTCCTCTCACATTACCTTTCTCCTTCTAAATATATTTTTTCTATATCATTCCGAGTAAGGTGGAACTTACTTATGTCACTATTATCATGCGTGCCCACGCAGGCCTCCACATCCTCGAGGAAATTCGCCCCAGCATGTATTCAGCTTGTGTAAGTTTTTCCAGCCTCCAGTGCCATTTCGATGCAATATCTATAACCATCTGCGCGATAAAATTTTCCTCGCCAATACCAAACAAAATGATGAGTCTAAAGCCTAGCGACTGCATCCTTAGCAATATCTGAGAATATTTCGCGGACGACAGTAACAGAAATCGATTCACATTAACTCTCTCCACTTCCTTGATATATATATATATATATATATATATATATATATATATATATATATATATATATATATATATATATATATGTAAATGGGTAAAAGCAAATGCAGTGTTAATATTTATTTCTTCAAGCACAGTTTCATAAGGGCTGCTGCTGCTGCTGCTGTTGCTGTTGAGTGGATTGAGTCTGAGCCGTTGGTGCAGGACAGTAGATATGATTATTCAAAACTTCCTATAAGCTGTAGTATTGTTCATTACCAATCTTGTCTTTCTATTATCATTAGTTTAGCGCAGCACACCTTGGTAACGTGTAAGGCTGTTTGGATGTTAACACTCCCTCCGTCATTTTAATATGTTCACCTTCATGAACACCCACCTCCAGCATACCAAACAAGAAAGGCAAGGCAGTACCCAAGCTTCAAGGTGGTGCTACTTGCTGCTTCTGGACCTTTGCTGTCTACGTCTTTACAGTTGTCTATGGTGGGTGAGGAGGAAACAACAGGGCCATTACGGTGACTGGTGCTGTCTACGGAAGCTGCCACTCGGGTGTCCGCTGTCTAGGTGGTAGGTGAGAGGGACACACACACAGATGATCTTCCCTTACGGTACTGTCGCTGTGAAAGCTCCATGATGTGGTTCTCCTGGGTACCTCCTGCTCTTTCCTTAGCGGGGGTGCTCTCTCTGTGGGCAGCTGTGACGTCCTGACTGCTATTGTTGCCTGTTGCTTAGATACAGTCCTCTTTCTTTGTCTTGTCTTTTAGCACTGCGTTTGTTCAAGGGAAATATTGCATTCTTTGGGTAATAATTTTCTTTCTGTAACCCCAAACACTAATTTCGTTTTTGTAATTCCATTCCCTTTAGTAATGTTGCTACAGGCACTATATTGTCAGTCACGGCACTGGCACTGTAGTTTTCCAAGTAAGTCACTGTTGTTTTCACATGCAGAACAGATAGTTACTTTGGGTAGCGTTCCTGTTTGCTTCATTCACCTGGAAACCTTTATATTTAGCAATGGTGTTTTGAGTACTCTGATATTTTCTAGGACACATATTTCTTAGCAGCTTTGAGGGTCGATAGATATAGATGTGACCTTTGTTACTGCCGGAGAGGCGTGGGGGCAGTCAAACAGGCGTGGTTCCAGGTGGTAAGGACCTTGAAATTGAATATCTCTGGTAAACTTCCTCACTCTTACGTCACTGTCACAGCCCAACACTCCCTCCTTCCACCACTCGTCTAACACGTCACCACAAGGCTACCGCTGAACCTGGACTTAGCGACAGACTTTTATACCCTTTAATGCTGCATATTTTTAGAAGTGAAGATTATACTATTCACAGACGTTTAATCTCTCTCTCTCTCTCTCTCTCTCTCTCTCTCTCTCTCTCTCTCTCTCTCTCTCTCTCTCTCTCTCTCTCTCTCTCTCTCTCTCTCTCTCTCTCTCTATCTCTCTCTCTCTCTCGTCTTCTGGGTTTCACTACAGCACAACCAACAGTCGCCTCCAACGCTACGACACTAACTGACCTTTTTCAACAACCACACAGTCAACAGCACCATCACGTCCCCTACACACACACCCACACACACACACACACACACACACACACACACACACACACACACGCACACACACACACACACACACACACGCACACACACACACACGCACACACACACACACACACACACACACACACCTGACCCAGAGCAAAATGCCACAACCTTGAGTTACACCATACGACTCCTCTTCCTCTTCCTCTTCCTCTTCCTCCTCCTCCTCCTCCTCCTCCTCCTCCTCCTGTTGGTACTTACTTGATCGCTGGTTTTTGACGAAGTACAGGTGTAGCCGCTCCTTAAAGGTGTTCTCGTTCACGTAGTACTCGACGCGCACTCTGTAAGGACAAAGGAGAAAAGATTAATGAGAAATCTTCCAAGCAATCGATGAATTAATAATACAAGTTGGATTAATTAGTCGTGGCTGCCCTTGACATTTATAGGTGAAGAACAGGTGACAATTAATATATGTTTTTTTGTGTGTTTTTTTTTGGGGTCTAACAGTTGGTTGGTCGACTGTCGTGGCTCTTTATTGACTATTTTCCGTTTCAGCTTTGAGTTATTTTTATCCCTGTATTGATTGAGTATGCTGGCCACCTGAACTCCTTGTTAATTAATGTGGCATCTGTTAACAAAACCATTTCTCTGCTGCTATGTCTGTGTGTGAGATAGAGTAGTGGAGAGATAGATAGATAGATAGATAGATATAGATATAGAAACAAAGAGAAAGAGAGAGTATGAAAGTCAGCTTTTATTTACGACCAGTGCAGCAAATGTTTTATTTTTCCTCCTATGAAATATATCCCTAACCCTTTGTTGACTTTATACACCGTCCTCCACCCATTCCCTTTCTCCTCTCTCCCCTATGTGCCCAGATCAATTCTTCTTCCCATCCATGGCACTCTTTCCCTCCCTCACTCTTTCCCATCATTTCCTTTTTTCTATCTCTCTCTCTTTCTCACTCTATTTTGCCTTTTCCTACACTATTGTCTTTCTTTGTTTTCTTCTCTCCATTCCATATCGTTCCAGCAATCTCCCTTCTTTCCCTGGCGCTCCCTTCTCTTCCCTTTCCTTCCTGTTGCCACCCGTCCCGTCACCTTTGCCTCACTCATTGATGTGGCGTCAAATTTCTGATCTACGAAATTCTGACGACTCGGTCCACGCGAAGTTCTAGACGTTAGTTAAGATTTGTTTTACTCACCTAACAGTGTCTGAGAGGAGATTATGCATCGTGTTAGGCTTAATTTTGAAATGCACTTAACTTTTTTGTCTGTTTGGAGAATGTA
>JAPQNM010000005.1:19724319-19734319 GCA_029783475.1 Metacarcinus magister | reverse complement strand
ACATAATAGGTACAAGGCCAACACTAATGAGACACAAACATGAAACTCAAGAGTAGATATATACTTTTATGCTTCCTATAATGATGATGGGTTCCCTTCTCCCTCCCCTCCTCCCCCTCTGCTTCCATGCTATTGTAAGAATGAACATAATGAAGCTAAAGGTAACATTATACCAATCAAAAGAGAATATTGTTGCTACATTTAAGTAAAAATATACATACACAGCCCTTTACACACATTCAAACACATACACACACATACAAATGGTTTAATATAACACTTATAATTATCATGACGCTTTCTCCTTTCGAACAACAAAAATATATAAGAAAAAGAAGTCAGAATTTTGTGACAGCTCACTTTCTGTACCCTCCGCTGTAAATATTAACTCGAAAGAAAACGTGGGACACGTGGAAACTGTTGACTCGCAATATTGGTCTCCCTTTCCTTCTCCCTCTCCCTCTACAACACCCCCCAGTGCCCTCCCTGCATCTTCTACGAATAACAAGTGAGAGAGAGAGAGAGAGAGAGAGAGAGAGAGAGAGAGAGAGAGAGAGAGAGAGAGGAGAGAGAGAGGAGAGAGAGAGAGAGAGAGAGAGAGAGAGAGAGAGAGAGAGAGAGAGAGATGAGAGAGAGAGAGAGAGAGAGAGAGAGAGAGAGAGAGAGAGAGAGAGAGAGAGAGAGAGAGAGAGAGAGAGAGAGAGAGAGAGAGGAGAGAGAGAGAGAGAGGAGAGAGAGAGACGAGATGAGGAGAGGAGAGGAGAGAGAGAGAGAGAGAGAGAGAGAGAGAGAGGAGAGATGAGAGAGAGAGAGAGAGAGAGGAGAGAGAGAGAGAGAGAGAGAGAGAGAGAGAGAGAGAGAGAGAAGAGGATATTCTGAAGATGGCTCTGTATAGTCTCCAAGGGAAACTCATTTCCCTCTAGTCGTGTATTATGCAGGTACCCATCGTGCTTGGAACCCTCTCCTTCCTTCCCTCCCACACTCCTCTACGTGATGTCAACCCTAACGCCCCCTAGCAGGCCGATTACTAAGCATTCCGCCGTAACAAAGTAATTCGGTGGAATGTTCATTGCTCCGCTGCCGTCAATTCCCTGCGGTTGATCAATATTACGAGTTGCTCCACGAAGATCACAGAGTCGGTAGAGGCTTAGGAGAAAGTGGAACATGACCTTAGAATATTATCATGAAATTGGGAAATGACGTTAGGTAATAATGATGATGATAATAATAATAATGATAATAACAATAATAATGATAATAAACTAGAAAATGACGATAGATAATAATAATGATAATGACAATAATGATAAACTGAAAAATTAAGTTAGATGATAATAATAAAAAAATAAGCTGAAAAATTACCTTAGATAATATTAACAAAAAATGATCTTAAGTAAAACATCAATAAACTAGTGATGAATAAACAATGATAAAGAAAAGAGAGAGAGAGAGAGAGAGAGAGAGAGAGAGAGAGAGAGAGAGAGAGAGAGAGAGAGAGAGAGAGAGAGAGAGAGAGAGAGAGAGAGAGAGAGAGAGAGAGAGGAGAGAGAGAGAGAGGAGAGAGAGAGAGAGAGAGAGAGAGAGAGAGAGAGAGAGAGAGAGAGTAAAACTAGCTCACAATCCACCAGCAAGTCACTCTGGTCGTAATGTGGACACACCAACGCAAGTATAATCGATGGTCATTCAATTAAGGGGAACCATGATGCTGCTTCCTTGACCGTCATGACCCTTTGTGCCGCCCTGCAGACCCTGTGAGGCGGCCAACGATGCGGAGGAGGCGGAGGAGAAGGAGAAAGCGAAAGACAAGGAAGACAAGAAAGAGGAGGAGAGGATGTGTTTGTGTTTGTGTTTGTTTGTGTTTGTCTGTGTATGTGTGTTATAAAATGTCATAATATTATCACTATATAAAAAGTCATATCGTAAACACATAGTATATCTAGAACAGGAGAGAGAATGTCTTTGTTGACTGGAGACGCACCAATAAAAACCGTAGCTATAAAAACCCCGCTGTTAATATCCTCTTGAGCGAGAGTATCCTGACCTTTCTGCCACCCACATAAGAAAAACACTCCAAACTTATCTGCTTCAAACGCATTACATTCCACTGTTTATACATTTGATAGAACAATGAAATGACTTCAAATAATTTCGTAATATGTGTAAATTTTTTTCAAACAGCTTACATGACGTATTTTCACCTACTTAACCACACCCAAAACGATTACACATTTAAAAAAATATATTACGTTTCAAACTTTGATACGAGTGAGTTTGTTAAGAGGAAAGGCAGTGGAGGGAATGGTGCTGGAGAGGGAAAGCATGAGGCAGTAGGAGGAATAAAGTTATAGAGAACGAGGTAAAGCATATTTCATCCTTATAATAATAATTACTCTGACATGGATATACTTCTTGTTGCATTAAACTTGGCTGATGAATTTTCTATGTTATGGGAATGCAATACTATGAGATACTTTTGAATTTCTCTAAGCCAGAATATAAGTAAAATAATTCCTAGGTAGAGGTAGGTAAGAAGACGTAAAGACAGGTGAAAATAGACAGACGGAAAGTTTAATGCTGAAGTATGTTTAAGTTTTCGTTGCATCCTGATTTTCCTGTCTGCATAACCTCCATGTAATATGTAGCAAGAAGGTAAAAAAAAAGGGAAAGAAGAAGATGAAAGTAAAATCAGAATGGAATGTCTGAAAACGAAGCAAGACTGAATGTTGAATGTCTGAGAACATCAAAATGAAGTGAACTAAGAGAGAGAAAAAAAAGGAGATAAACTTCTTATAAGAGAGAAAGGGAAAGAAAGAGAAAAAGAGACATTATAACAGGAACTCAGGGCTATGTGACTTACAGGATAACCCACACTAACACGCCAAGAATGCTCGCTCTCCCACCACCCAAACAAACTTTTTAATTTAAGCAAAAAGTAAATAATAGTAGACCTTTGACATTTTTTCCAACTACAACCTTGCCTCGTATGAATCCTACAAATTCCTTCTAAAAATTCATTAGGGTAAGGTAAGGTTACAGCATTCAAATAAGGGAATAGAAGCACGCGAACGACATCTTCAACAACTTTGGTTTCGTTTCATGAAAGTCGATTCAAGGAAAACCAGAGAAAGAAAGTAAGCAGTGGCGGAAGAACTTCAGGCTTTTGTCTTTTGGTAAGATAGCGTGAAGTAAAGATGAAAATAAGCGTGTGCTCTTACCTCCAACGCAACTAACTCCCTCAAGAAGGTGAAGGACGTGGGGCATGAATATGCAAAAAGCGAGGTAAGAAGATATAAGTACATATGAGACGTGAAGTTGGATGGAGAGAGAGAGAGAGCGAGAGCGAGAGCGAGAGAGAGAGAGAGAGAGAGAGAGAGAGAGAGAGAGAGAGAGAGAGAGAGAGAGAGAGAGAGAGAGAGAGAGAGAGAGAACGAGAACAAGAGCGAGAGCGAGAGAAAACAAAATTCCAGATTATGAATAGTAAGTTGAATTACTCCTCATATAATATTCATCAAATTACACTTCGCATACAAATTAAAAATGGATGGCAATTGCATTACTGTTATAATGTGTAACTAACATTCTATAAATGGCCTGAGAGAGAGAGAGAGAGAGAGAGAGAGAGAGAGAGAGAGAGAGAGAGAGAGAGAGAGAGAGAGAGAGAGAGAGAGAGAGAGAGAGAGAGAGAGAACTACTTCACTTTTGTATTCTTCCACACACCACTGCTCTTCTTATCATACTAACTTCCAAATCCTTCCATTGAAACAAGAAAAAACACCACCTCAAGAGTGAAGGCTGTCATGGGTGTAGGTCCTAATGAGACAACCCTCACAGGTCAGGTCTTTCCTCCCATTTCCAGTACCCTGCACGCTCTCCATGCCTCACCTCGCCCATGCAGAACACCCAATCACACAAACGAAGATAAATAGGCAATACCGTGAGTACTGTGACACGCTATCATTCTTAACTGTGAACAATAAATACATATGGAACCATTGCGAGTTAGATGATGATTTACCTTTCACACACACACACACACACAGACACACACCCACACACACACACACACACCATGAAAAAGCCTACCCTATTCCCGAGATGAGGTCTATTTTACCAGCCTCACCTGTCTCCTACTTCTTACAACCCTCACAAATATACAATTACACCCAAAGTTTTCATCCTGTTTTCAATCACTTGGCGAGATATTAAAAATGTGGTGTGTGGGTGGGATTCAGACCGAGCCTTCACTACCACCACCTAAGGGAAGGCTCCAGCACAGTGGTGGAGTTGCAACACACTGTCAGACCATGAATGTGATTGCTGGATTAGATCGACGTCATATTGTAATTCTGGGTAATACAAGAAATGAGACGAGATGCTACGAAGTGTGTGGGAGTAATTCCACGGCGCACCCAGACAAGAGGAATGACGTATCAAATGGAAGATGGAAACGCGATAGTAGAGAGAAAAGAAAAGAGGGAGAGATACATATTGTGTTTCCTTGTTTTTCTTATTATATTTGTTTCTTTCTCGCTTTCCTCCCACGTGTGATGCGTCTTTCTCACAGCGTCTTGGTGAGGACGTGCCACTGACCTTCCTAGACTCAGATGAAACAAAGGCACATAACAATACACATGATCACTTCGGTGCACCACAAAATTACGGAAAAAATACAACTGAACTACACACACCAAAAAAAAAAATATATATATATTTTCCACTATGTGAATGAATGATAAAATATATATATATTCAACATATCTTATTCACATATTCAGCTGTGCAAGGAGGAATACAACCAGAAATTACATACATACAAAAACAAACACAACAAAAAGAAAGAAGAAAAACGAGATAACCCCGATCTGTGGAGAGAGAGAGAAAAAACAAGAGAAAGAAAGAGACAAACAGAGAGAGGAAAAGGAATCAGCCAACTACAAACAAAGACAAGAGTAACGAACGAATGAGAAGGAAAATTTCACCCCACGTTGGATCAAGACACAGCAGCATCTGAGCCACCCAATGAGAAGGGAGGACGTGTGTGCAACGACCAATAGCGTTCCTTATATTTGTTCCTTGATATCCAATGGGAGTGTGTGTAGGAGGGGGCGGGGGCGGGGTGGGCGGGAGGGGGGTTGAGAGGAAGGAAGGGAAGGAGGAGGGTTGAGAGGAGGTCAGGGAAGAAAGAACTCATGACTCTTCCTTTCACGCTTGCAAGTTCCGAATCAGATAAGAGAAGAAAAAAAAATCATTCAATGAGAACGATTCAAAATGGATGTCAATAAGAGTGAGTAGCTGGGTTCCTCTTTTTCTTTGTGAGGGAGGGGTAAGGTCTCTCTCTCTCTCTCTCTCTCTCTCTCTCTCTCTCTACTCTCTCTCTCTCTCTCTCTCTCTCTCTCTCTCTCTCTCTCTCTCTCTCTCTCTCTCTCAAGAAGAACCACCCAAGCCAGCCGGAACACTCTTCTTCAGGTAGGGCATTGTTACCTGTGTTGAGGAGGATGGAGTAGGGAGGAAGACGTACTGAAGTGTCGGAGGAAGAGGAAGAGGAGGAGGAGGAGGAGAAGGAAGAGAAGGAGGAGAGGAAGGCACACGTAGCACAGTATGGGTGGATGTTACCATACTAAGGAAGAAGGTCAAGTACACTAGTGTCGTGGGCTCGTCTGAAGGTTTGTTAGGGAGACGTGGGCCGTGGGTGAGCTGAGATACCAACCCCTTCTAACCTAACTCTTGTCGCGGTAGATGCTTTTTCATTTTATATAACGCATTTTCTTCACCTTTTTTCCCTCAATCGACTGGGTCCCTTTTCAAGCCGTCGGTCGCCTACTTCACTTTGATTTTTTTTCAATTTCCTTTATGTGGTGTATACATGAAGGCGCCTCAGGGTGTTTGTCCTCGGTAAATCATCAAATATTGAGGTCCCTAATATGGAGTTTTCCTAATATATTAATCTATTTTTTTTATATCCATCGAATATTTTTTTTCTTTTAAATATATTACGATGTTTGGATTTGCCTCCGACCTCTGAAGAAACACGATAATAATTCATTGGACAAACTCGTACACAAGTTGACATGAGTCCTACTTTCTATATGGGGCCCCGGCGCGGCTAAGGTGATGATAGAGGTAGCTACAGACTCACTAAATGATTCACGGCATTAAAACATTCATCCGATAATGTCAATGACCGATTTTCGTTGAGAAGACTACCCGAGGGAAGCCGAGGCTCATTTTACTCTCTCCTGAAAAAAAGTTACTCCTACTCACAAGCCTCTTCGCGCACAAAACACACACTATTATTTTTTCTATAAGGAAGATGGAGATGTGAAATGTTTTTTTTTTCTATTACCTATATTCAGTCAAAGGTGATACAACAATCAACTTTTTTTAACAACAATAAAACCGGTGGTGAGACTTATTATATATTCACGTGTGATTTAAATAACTAAAGGAACAACTGAGTGATGATTACTATTATACGACTAAAGAGAATATTACATTAGACTACGATAAGGGCAGTATACCATTCCTTACGCCTGCACCTGACACATCAAACTGTTGTATTACGTGACACCTACCTCTTTGTGATGAAAGGTGACGCTTACTGATGTTATCCTACTAAATAACAAATATTACTGAAGGTTACGCAAGGAGAGGACTGGCCTGGGAATGTAACTCAAGCACGCACGGTAAGTAAGACGCGTGCCCTCCTTCAATAACACGACTTGGAGGTTACTTTGCATGTTTTTATCACAGAACAAGTACATCGACCCCATTCCTTCTGTCTCCTGTTCGTAGGCTGCAGTAAAGAAGCTGAACAGGAAACGTGATGTGTGGATGCGTGTTGATGTTCTAGTAGTAGTTGAATAGTAGTAGTAGTAGTAGTAGTAGTAGTAGTAGTAGTAGTAGTAGTAGTATTTGTTGTTGTTGTTATTGTTTTTGTTACTGTTGTTGTTGAGGTGGAGGCTTGCGTGTGGGTGTGGAAGAAAAGACAGTCACTCGGTGGAGCCTTTATCCTGTAGAGTGTAGACAGTCGGCTTGGATTCCTCTTTCCGCGATGCTCCTGACCTTATCGAGTGACACAGGTAATGGTGAGGAAGAGCCTTTTTTTCCCTACGCAAATGGAATACATGCTGAATAAATACTATTTCGTGCCGATCCAGTAAATGTAGGGAGAAATACTCCTTCTTGTGTCCAGCGAATGTCGAAGAAAATTTCCAAGAGAAGTTTATTTTTAACGTCACTTGATTCTCTTCTTTTGAAAGCGCACGGGAAGGGAGCGACGGTAACAGAAAACGTATTTTTTTTTATACCTGGTACCAGCACACGATAATATGGAATGACGTACACAGTTGACCTTAACGTTCATGAGTGGTGAGACAGTTACTGAAGACTTATATCTTGGCGATGATTAAGAGGAGTGAGAGTTATCTATGTGGTATTAAAGCCTTAGTCAAATCAGGTAACTCATTGTGAAGAGAAGATGGATTGTGCAGACAGGAAAGCTGCAGAATAAGACCAAAGTGACCACTGGTGAGAGTAAAAATAGTATGACTGATCAAATATAATGCTGCGAAACACCACATTTTACATCACAAAGGACTGAGAATCGACCTAAATGTGAATATGCAGAAAACGAAAGGTAATGTTCTCTGGTCACGCATTACGCCGATACATAAAAGAAACGAACGAAATACGACGAATGAATCATAAAATATATTAATTCAGGACAAAATTAAGTAATATACACCCGGTAAATGAACCCGAGATGTAACCAAGAACAAAGGACTATAAAGAACTACAAAGGACTACAAATAATACCAACAGATCAATAGGTTCTTGCCAGGCTGCACTACACTGTCTACAAGCTGAAGGGATAGAATGGCATGGAGTGTGACTACAGGAACATTCTTGAAGGGTAATCTGAAGGTGCTTTCTCTAATAACTAGTGGCTTCAAGGAGTGCATCGCCTCCACACCACAGCCAGAGAGAGCACCAGGATCTTAATACATCCAAACAGTCACGTTGTATCTCCACACGTGAGGACGATGTTCAAGTACGACTCCAATGAATGAGCCACAAATACTAGGAGACAAACACATGCATTTTATCTCCCAAGTATGACCACTACTACAGGTGATCATGCAGTCAGTAACGACCCAAAACCAATTACTAGAACTCAGGGACATCATTACGAACGTCCACAGTAACCTGCACATCACCTTGTTGTACATCAAAGGTCTCATAACTAATCCGATTAAAAGTGAAAATTGAGCCATTAGAGTAGAGAGAAAAATAGATGGAGGTGACCTACATGCTCTCTCTCTCTCTCTCTCTCTCTCTCTCTCTCTCTCTCTCTCTCTCTCTCTCTCTCTCTCTCTCTCTCTCTCTCTCTCTCTCTCTCTCTCTCTCTCTCTCTCTCTCTCTCTCTCTTTTAGTCCTCCCCAAAGGTCATTGTTCTAGCATCGGTAGGTAATCAAAAATAAGCCTGTAAGCCTCAAGTCGCCGGTAAAATAAGTGAAAAGCTATGGCACCAAAACAGCCTCATCAACCTGTACTATTATTACACAATGTACACAGATCTGCCTATTTTAAAATTCATACGTTTTTTTTACGCAATATTTTTATCCATTTCCCTGTAGTGGGTGTGATCGTGATAGTATAAGTCAAACCTCTCTCTCTCTCTCTCTCTCTCTCTCTCTCTCTCTCTCTCTCTCTCTCTCTCTCTCTCTCTCTCTCTCCTCTCTCTCTCTCTCTCTCTCTCTCTCTCTCTCCTCTCTCTCTCTCTCTCTCTCTCTCTCTCTCTCTCTCTCTCTCTCTCTCTCTCTCTCTCTCTCTCTCTCTCTCTCTCTCTCTCTCTCTCTCTCTCTCTCTCTCTCTCTCTCTCTCTCTCTCTCTCTCTCTCTCTCTCTCTCTCTCTCTCTCTCTCTCTCTCTCTCTCTCTCTCTCCTCTCTCTCTCTCTCTCTCTCTCTCTCTCTCTCTCTCTCTCTCTCTCTCTCTCTCTCTCTCTCTCTCTCTCTCCTCTCTCTCTCTCTCTCTCTCTCTCTCTCTCTCTCTCTCTCTCTCTCTCTCTCTAAAATGAAGCTGATATTACTACTACGATATCTCAAGAAACAAAAGACAACTCTGGGAATAAATACACGCAAGAAGAAATAAAAATAAAGAGAAAAAAAAAATAACACATCCTCAGACGTTGCACAATAAAGTCACACAAAAAATATATGAACAAAGAAATGATTGGATGACATCATTAAAACGGAAAAAAAAACTTTAATAAAAATAAATAAAAAAAATTCCCCACTACATATGCGTTTGTTTTCTAATACACTTTTCAGAAAGCTCTCAATTCTCAGGTAAGATGTGAACTCCAACGATTCCTTTTACCTGATCGACTCATACCAAGGAGTACTGAGAGGGTTAAGACCTTGTATGCGTGCGAAACAAAGAAAGAGAGAGAGAGAGAGAGAGAGAGAGAGAGAGAGAGACAGAGAGAGAGAGAGAGAGAGAGAGAGAGAAAGAGAGAGAGAGAGAGAGAAAAGTGAGAGAGAAAGAGGATTCTACCTGTACCAAAACCTTGACATCATCACGGACAGGTAATTGCAGAAGTGGGCGTAATTTGTATACCTGTTACTTTTTTATGCTCACGAACCTGTATACGTGTATGTAAGTGTGTGTGTGTGTGTGTGTGTGTGTGTGTGTGTGTGTGTGTGTGTGTGTGTGTGTGTGTGTGTGTGTGTGTGTGTGTGTGTGTGTGTGTGTGTGTGTGTGTGTGTGTGTGTGTATCTTCTTATAACACCGTATGATAAATATGCAAAATTAAGTATGTTTACGGGGGAATTGACTGGAGGAGGGATGGGAGGAGGGACAGAAGGAAGAGGAGTGGCGGGAGTCATGTGTGTGAGAGTAAGGCCATGTTATACTCTCCCTTCTCAAATATTTATGTCCTTATCTTGACACAGGTGTCGGCAACACGAAGAGCTTGGTATGTATGTAAGTGTAGCAGTT
>JAPQNM010000005.1:19701819-19704319 GCA_029783475.1 Metacarcinus magister | reverse complement strand
TAGTAGTAGTAGTAGTAGTAGTAGTAGTAGTAGTAGTAGTAGTAGTAGTAGTAGTAGTAGTAGTAGTAGTAGTAGTAGTAGTAGTAGTAGTAGTAGTAGTAGTAGTGATAGTGTCAACGATGTGATGGTGAATTTGGTTGTTGTGATGGTGGTGGCAGCGGAGGTATCAGAAGTAGTGATGATGATGATGATGATGATGATGATGATGATGATGCTAATATCAAGAACAACAAAGATGACATCAATAACAGTGATAATATTTTAGGTGAATATAAAAAAATAGTCACTGGAAAAATAATAAAAGGCAATATATTTCGTATTTTAGTGTGGAAGAAAGACTCACAGGTTTCAATTTTGAGTTTCAACGAAAGTCTCAAAGAAAATTGCGTCTCGCACAGAAAACGTGAATGCACCCAGCCCGCGAGAAGGACCAATAGCAGGAGAGAAAAATGCTCGTAAATACATTCAATTACTTTCCCGCGGTCAGCAAAGGTATTGAATCTGAACAGGAAGTGAGTCTTGAGTGGTGGTGGAAGGAAGAAATACAAAAAAAAATACAAAAAAAATGCAAAAAAAATATTGTAGGTGAAAAGTGTCTCAGTTTACAAATACAAGTCAAAGGAAAATGACACAATAACGAACGACATCAGTAAAGTTTACACGAATGAGTATAAATAACCATCTTAACATCCTCTTAGAGTAAAATAATAAAGGAATGAAATATAAGATCACACGCTGTCAAAAACCAGAGTGACATCCATACCATTTATAGAACATTAGTGAATAATAGAGATGAAATCCAAAGTGTAGTCATGTGGCACTAAAAGGAGAGACAAATATATAGTGCAGGTAGTATTTGAAAGGGTGGAGGTGCATTGTGGAAGACGTGGTAGTGGACGAGTGAAGCGGATGACGAAGATGTGAGTGGCAGCAGTTATTTTTGAAGCACGTTGGAGTGAAATCGTTGTGACCTCTAAGGATGTGAGTATGCACAGTGGCATGACAACGGGAACGTGAGGCAGTAAAGTGGTGAGGATTGTGAGGAAAAAGTTTGTTATATGAATATTGTAGTTATGGTCTGTTGGGACGGCTCTCTCTTTCTCTTTCTTTTTCTTTTTATTATTCTCTCTCTGTCTGTCTCTGTCTCTCTCTCTCTCTCTCTCTCTCTCTCTCTCTCTCTCTCTCTCTCTCTCTCTCTCTCTCTCTCTCTCTCTCTCTCTCTCTCTCTCTCTCTCTCTCTCTCTCTCTCTCTCTCTCTTTCTCGAGGCGATATTATTATGGTTTTTTTTATAAATTTTCTCTCTGAATTTTGCGAGTCCTTTCCTTTGTGTATTACTAATATTTACTCTTGAAGATGACAGAGACAACGATGATGATGATGATGATAGTGTAAATATTCTGAAAGTGCATACAACAACGAAAAAAAACCCCAACAACCCCATACAAATTGACATGACACACAGCACCCAAAGCATTCTCTCTTCCAATTTTAACCACCTCCAATCATTTCCCCAAAGGAGCAATCAAACGAAAACTACAAAGGTAAAGCATGAATTATTCCCGAACAGGTGGTTGCCCCTTGCGAGATCACACCTGTTGATTGGAGCGACGATAATCTCTACAAAGGTAAAGGAGAGGAAGGGAAGGAAGGTGTGCTCAGGTGTTAAGGAGAGGAAGGAAAGGGAATAGGTAAGATAAAGAAAGAAACAGAGTGAGGGAGAGAAAAAAAATACATAATTCCTAGCTAGTAACATATTCCTTTCACCACCACCATTTCCCTTCATCCCTTTTATAGGCAAGAGAAGGTAACTGCTGCCTTTGGGGAGGCTTAGAAGGTAGAGAGGAAGGGAGGGAGGGAGGGAAAGAGGAGTGTGGGAAGTAGATCTATTGAGTGTAAAGGAATAGAAGGGAGGGAGTAGGAGGTAGCTGCGTTAATTGGAGAGAGGAAGGAAGTGGGGAGAAAGTGGTTATGATAAGTAGATGGAGAGTGAAAACATCAAAAGCGAGGAGGATGAAGAGCAGGAACTAAACTAAAGACATCAAATGGAAGGTAAGACACAAATTCTAAAGACTGGTGGAGAGAAAGCGTAACGACCAACAAAAGAATGAAAAAAAAAAAGATGTTTCACAGAATTACATAAGTACTACACACACACACACACACACACACACACACACAAACGAAAAAAAATATATAACAAATGAATGTTATATAAGCCAAACCTACTCGATCTCAAGGACACACAAAAAACCAGCAGACACAATCAATCACATCCTACTGTCCTAAGCCTTTCAAGTCCCCTAGATCATTTGTCGACCTTTCTGATTGGCCTCCTGACAAAGCCAATGGGGAGGGCAAGCCGCTCTGTTATCAAACCACAATTAATGGATGAAATGTGTAGGATGGCGTAGGGGGGAGGAAAGAGTAGGCAGGAGAGGGGAAGAGAAGGGAAAGGGAGGCAACACTGTACGTTAACCTACCTATCTAGCTGTGTTTCAT
>JAPQNM010000005.1:19696819-19699319 GCA_029783475.1 Metacarcinus magister | reverse complement strand
CAAAAAAAAAAACTTTGCACACTCAAAAATCATAAAACTCCACCTCTGCTACACATATATTTTGTTTTTTGCCTCATTCACCTTCACTTTCCTTCTCTCCCACACCCTTCTAAATTCTGCGAACAATTTTTTTAGGTATTCCCTAATGAGTCATTCGAAAGAATAAACGTTTTACATCCCTTTTATTATATTTTTTTATTGCTGACATATACTATACTTGTCCCTCGATCCATAACCAAAGCATCTCCCTCGCGACTTACCTTTCCATACAAAAAAAAACCATGACATCACAAATCTCTACTGTACACTTGCCTTTATTGGAAAAATATCCCACCTTTCTTTTTGGTTACTCTCCTACATCTATTTTCCTGGGTAAGACATTGTAGTAGTCTCACTCATATGTATCATTGTGTGTGTGTGTGTGTGTGTGTGTGTGTGTGTGTGTGTGTGTGTGTGTGTGTGTGTGTGTGTGTGTGTGTGTTTATGATTATGTTATAACAATGCAACAATCAACACAACCTCACGCCAACAGCATTAGTGTTCTTGTCCTCATCCACACACCGTTCACATCCCCCGTCTCCTTTCCCTTCCACCTTCACTTCCTTCCTTCCTTCCTCTCCCACCACCGTCACCTTCACCGTTCTATCACCTCCGCTTCCTCTTGGCATCGATCCTCGCCTACCTACCTCTTCCTATTCTAATTGCCAGTAATGAATAACCTGTAGTAGCATGTGAACACCTGTAATTTACTTGATTACCGACACGCTCTCCTCAGAACTCGCTCGCTACGAAAAACACCATGACTCTGGCTTCCGTAACGCCACCCAGTACAGACACCTTGCTACTGGCGACGAGGTGAAGGAGCTGTGTGATGAAAAGGCGTCCTGCGATGATGAGACACTGAGACGCAGGATATCCTAGAGTTGTACTGAGCAAGGAAGTTTGAAGTTTGAAGGACGAGAAATGTTATGCAATGGATGTTGTTACGTGTGGGAAGTTTGGATGAAGTGGATCAATCAGTGGACATGAAGACATTCCAGATAACCTACAGGTGTAATTATAAGCATTGTTGATAATTGGATTGGTTGGTGTACTTTGATGTGTGTGTGCGTGTGCTTCTGTGTGTGTGTGTGGTGTATGTGTGTGTGTGCGTGTGTGCTTCTGTGTGTGTGTGTGTGTGTGTGTGTGTGTGTGTGTGTGCTTCTGTGTGTGTGTGTGTGTGCTTCTGTGTGTGTGCGTGTGTGTGTGTGTGTGTGTGTGTGTGTGTGTGTTGGATGGAGAGGTGGAGAGGAAGGGTGGTGGGGAGTAATGAGAAACTGGATACCTGCCGTGGACCTTGTGTGTACCTGGAGCTCATTAGCGCCGCCCCTTAAGAGACAGAAGGATAGAAGAGAAGACTCAACTACCTCTACAGACGACAAAGAATAACAACATTGAAGGACTACCACAACAAACTGCGCCACACACATGAAAGAAAGGCGAAGGCACTGCACCTTTGTCCGAGGGTAAAGATGATACTTGAAGCGATAGAGGAGAGTGAAGATGGGTCCTCTCAACCCACAACAACACTACAGCGGGAGAAGGATAGGTGGGTGAAGGGTGAAGGGTGAAGGGTGGAGGGGGAAGTCACCTTGGTATATGCGAGGCTAGTTCATCGAGGGAGTCTGTGGGTGTGATGGGAGCCTTCTCGTAGAGCCTCGAAGGTGCCAGGGTGAGTAGGTTCGTGCAGTCTTGAAACCCAGTTCGTCGGGTCTTCTTCTTCCGGCCTTCCTCTCGGCGCAGGTTGTGTAGGCGGAAGAAAAACAAGTTGGACATCGACATTTGGGCGGCAGGCTGCGAGGGGGGATGGGAGACACACCTGCTTACACCTGTTGACACGCACACACATACACTCATACGCACACATACTCACATACACACACACACATACGTTCATTATTATTACATTATGTTTGTTGACTTTTATCTGCCCTTATTATCCTCTACGCGCTCATATACGTGTTTTTTTTTTTTCTTGCTGAATGAAAAAAATAACTTCATTACGTTTGCGAAACACGTAGCAAAAAAACAAGTATCAAATGTCAGACAACCATGGAAGTCTTTCTGTACGGATCCAAGCTTGACTCCACCATAACACAACACCAGGGGAAACAAACAAAATATATAGAAAAAACATAAAAAAAAATATAAAACCACTAAAGGACCCCTGGTGGCCACTCCAATTAAAGGGAGTGAGTCGTTGTGAGGAAAGAGAGAACACATACTCAAACTATTCCGGCATTAATTAACAACAGCTACTAATAAGACATGTGTGTGCAGTGTTTGTTTCATTGTGTAAGAACGAAGGTTAGGTATCAAGCAGGTTTAGCGAGAGGCTGTACCATTCAACACATTAAAAAAAAAAATTTATATTACAAAACTGAAAAAAGAATATTCTCTAGTGCTTTTAGGTCAAAATTTTCAGTTACAAGAAAATAAATCTCGGTATTAAAAAATATAT
>JAPQNM010000005.1:19689319-19691819 GCA_029783475.1 Metacarcinus magister | reverse complement strand
ACATGACTACACACGCACACACACACATACACACACACACACACACACCCACACCCACACACCCACCCACCCACACACATACACACACACATACACACACATGGTTGCAGGTAGCCGTCAGGGGTGGAAATGAGTGTCAATTGCATTACCGTATGAACGAGTTAGTAAATATTTCAGGTGTCCCACATTACCCTCCACCCTAACACAGTAACACAGTCAAACGTTACGCTGGGTGTGGTACTGTGATAAGCTGAGAGAGAAATACGTGTTTTTTTTAGTTTTTTTTTTAGGGAGAAATAATTGGAAAGTCTTGAGAAAAATGACGATAAAGTGAACGTCAATTACATACGAGTTTTTTTTTTTTAACGATACTGAACTGTCAATTAAATTTTCTGGTAAAAAATAAAGGTAGTAAGGAGAGGGAGGGCGAAGAACAAGCATGGTTGTGAATGTAGCACACTCGACTTAACTATGTATTGTCACAGTTTACAGAATATTTCGTGTTTATGGCGGCATTTGGCAGCTATAAGAGACGTCATTCGGTGGTAGTGGTTTTTTATAGTGATGTGTGGAAATCTGTGTGGGTGTGTGCGTGTGTGTGTGTGTGTGTGTGTGTGTGTGTGTGTGTGTGTGTGTGTGTGTGTGTGTGTGTGTGTGTGTGTGTGTGTGTGTGTGTGTGTGTGTGTGTGTGTGTGTGTGTGTGTGTGTGTGTGTGTGTGTGTGTGTGTACGCCTTTTCAACTGTTTCATCGTATCGCATCATAATATCATATCGTGTAACAGATAACAATTAAAATATAATGATATGCATTAATTTCAGAAATGTGATTATGAATGCCCAGACCTTTGTCACTTTTTGAACGAAACTGAGTGGAAGGTTTGACAAAACATTATGTAGTCGACTGTACAATCTGGAACGCGATGTGATGGGATTCCAGGACCAATACATCTAAGTGTGGGTGTGTGTGTGTGTATGTGTGTGGGTGTGGGTGTGGATGTGGGTGTGTGTGTGTGTGTGTGTGTGTGTGTGTGTGTGTGTGTGGGTGTGGGTGTGGGTGAGAGAGAGAGAGAGAGAGAGAGAGAGAGAGAGAGAGAGAGAGAGAGAGAGAGAGAGAGAGAGAGAGAGAGAGAGAGAGAGAGAGAGAGAGAGAGAGAGAGAGAGAGAGAGAGAGAGAGAGAGAGAGAGAGAGAGAGAGAGAGAGAGAGAGAGAGAGAGAGAGAGAGAGAGAGAGAGAGTAACATATATACTTACAAACAGACATAAAGACATACATACACAAATACAGACAGACAGACACACAGACAGACAGACAGATAAACAGACAAACAAACTGACAGACAGATAAACAGTTAAATATACATCAGAGAAAAATATAGACAGACAGACAAACATATAGATAGACAAACAAACAAATGAAGAATAACAATACAGAAATACATATTGAAACACATACATGCAAACACAGTCACAAGAAAATTAATATTGAAATAAAGAAACTGAAACAGACATGAAGTTTGTGGGTACATGTGATCCTTCGATTTATTTATTTATTTATTTTTGTTAACGTTTCCGGGTCAGTCTTGTCCCTTTGCACACAGCTGCTGCCTCCTGCCTCCACCAAACACCCCTTTCCTTCCCTCCCTTCCCTTCCCTTCCCTTCCACTACCCTTCCCTCACCCTCCCTCCCTCCTCCCACCACCAATCCAATGGCAGGCCCTTGGGAATGCTCTTCGAGGCCACAGCAGCTCAGGGTGACAGCGAGTGAAAACCTTTGTCAAACCACAATTCATTTTCTTTTTCCTCAACTGTCCAGATGTTTATTTTCACCTTACCTGTTTCATGCTCCAATTGAATCACCTCAATTTTATTTCCTGGTGCCTTTCTTTTTTTTCTTTTTCTTTTTTTTGCATGTATTATATTTATTTATTTTTTTATCTGATTCTTTCTGTCGTGAGGTGGTGTAGAAAGGAAAGGGGAGAGGGAGGAAAGAAGAGCAGGAGGGAGGTATTCAATAAGGATGGAAGAAAGAAAGGAAGGAAGGAAGGAAGGAAGGAAGGAAGGAAGGAAGGAAGGAAGGAAGGAAGGAAGGAAGTAAAGAAGTAAAGAAGGAAGGAAAGTAGAGTGAAAGGTAGGAAGTGAGGGAAGATGAGATAATAGACTTTATATATATTCCACCTTTAACAGGGATGCAATCAGCTACCTTCCATTATGAAACACACACACACACACACACACACACACACACACACACACACACACACACACACACACACACACACACACACACACACACACACACACACACAAAATAAAAAGTCATATTCCCAAGCAATTATAAAGTGACAAGCGAGATCATGATGAAGAGGAAGACAGTGATAAGAAAAACTGTAAATAAAAGATAGAAGAAAGGAAAGTGTGAAGAAACAAATGAAGTAAACTAAGGGAGATGGGCATGCTAATGGGTAGGAAAACAAATAAGTAAAGAGAGGGAGGGGAAAAA
>JAPQNM010000005.1:19684319-19686819 GCA_029783475.1 Metacarcinus magister | reverse complement strand
AATGTATCTCTTGTGAAGCATTAAACGTCCACTTGCGGCCACCACAGCGAGTGTGTTATTAGCAGGAACATGGAAAGCAGATGGGGATGGGTGGGCGGGAAGGGGAGGGGAGGGGAGGGAGGCGGAGACTACATTTCGGCAGGATTTCGGGGAATGGGTTAAGATTCATTGATTAAAACCACCCGCTCTTCCTCCTTCTATAAATTCATGACACAAGAAATCTAAGGATAAATGAGGAATAGGAGAGAAAGGAAGAGAAACTGGAGTAAGACGAGGAAGAGAACGTTAAGAACATGTGGATGATATACACAACGAGGAAGAGATTATGACCAAGCCCAATATGTCCACCACTTCCTCGTCTGCCTTCCCTCAGCTCTCCTCTCCCTCGGCGATAATCAGAGCGGCCGAGTGTTCCTGCAGCTCACAAAGACCAGCTCGGTATTGAACGCTGATGAAGACACACAATTCGGCGGAGCAGTAACAAAGACAGAGAGAACGTTATCTTGGTCCAGAAAACAAGAAGTAACACTGGCTGGTTCCACGTTTTGAGCTGTCGTATATTTTCCTTCTTCTCCTTCTCTTCCAATTTTTTTTTTTTGTGTCTATCCTTTAACTTTAACTATTTCTTAATATTTCTCGTGCACTTCATTCTCCTCCCTCAGTGCACTAATGTAACACAAGAACAGGTACAACAAATCCACACAACCACTACAGTATAATATTTCCCCATTGAAAAGAAGAAAAAAATAAGTTCAGAAAGTGTCGTTTTCATTCGTCGTTATGAAATGAATCCGGTTCACATACACGCAAAAAATTCAGGGGAAAATGAATATGGAGTTGGATGATGGAAATATAGATGTCGTGCGAGAGTGAAATAGCGAAAGGTCAGAATGAAAGAAAATGATGAAAAAGGTCAACGAAAAAGTGTTGACACGCACAAAAAAAACAAGGTAGTCAAAGCTGATATGAGAGAAAGAGAAAGATAGAGAAAGAGAAAGAGAGAAAGCGAGAGAAGAAAAAAGAGAGAGAGAGAGAGAGAGAGAGAGAGAGAGAGAGAGAGAGAGAGAGAGAGAGAGAGAGAGAGAGAGAGAGAGAGAGAGAGAGAGAAGAGAGAGAGAGAGAGGAGAGAGAGAGAGAGAGAGGAGAGAGAGAGAGAGAGAGAGAGAGAGAGAGAGAGAGAGAGAGAGAGAGAGAGAGAGAGAGAGAGAGAGAGAGAGAGAGAGAGAGGAAGGTCCTATCATTGGGTAGCAGTGTGGTGGAGCACTGGGCTTTGTGGAGTCTAAGGGAGGAACGGCCAGCCTCTATGAGAATAAATGGCGTGGCTGGATGGAGGGCGGCGGTGGTAAGCAACCTCTGGTGGGCCTTGTGTGGCTTGATGCTGCACAATAACAACAGTAAGGTTCAGCGCTGCTCCATTACCCTGACCTCTCATCTGCAATACGTAGCTAGCTCTCTCTCTCTCTGGTTTGCATAATTTCACGTAATGTGCACAAAACGTAAAAGCAGTGCAAGAACAACACCAACGTTTATTCATCCAATACTCTCAGGAGAATCAGAACCTCATTTTAACTATTTCACCATCTAAAAATCACCTGTAAATCTCCTTCAATACATATAGTTATATAGAATCCTCATGACACAGGATTTCGTAGCTGCATGCCATGGGTTGAGGCTGACAAAGGAAGGTGAAATCCTACGTTTACCGAACCTAATGTCGTGATAACTAGGTATGCATGTGGAATGACTGCGTGGCGTGCTGGTGCGACGGTGACTTGATGAAGCTACTGTATTGTGTGCTTGGGACAGGGTATGATTAGGCTCTATTGTATGGGTTGTATATTACGAGGAGTATTGTGTTGTATTGTGTTGTGTGTATTGGTGTTGTGGTGCTTCCTATTCTAAAACGGAATGTGAGTAACCTGGCATTGCATCCTCTCAGTTCACGCCTCCTTGGGTCTCGCGGTGCCTGCCATGCATATACATTATACGAGAATCAATACAGGATGACAAGAGCTGATATGATTACGACAACGATAATGATAATGATAATGATAATAATAATAATGATGATAAATAAAATGGTTCCGTCGGTGATGAGGAAGCGTTATGTGATTCAAACATTGCCTTAAAATGAAAACTCACACGATTCAAAGTAAGACTCACAATTTATCTCGCAACAGTAAGTAAACTAAAGTACAAAGAGGAGAGAGTCATCGGCAGTAGAGGGTGAAGGGCAAGTGTCACCCTTAGAGGAGAGGAAAGGGTGCCAAGGTGCTTCCTAGGGGACACCTGAACCCACCTGGTGATTGGGAGGGGGCACAAAGGGGTGGTGAGAGGGTGGTGGTGAAAGGGAGGAGCGTTGGCGTAGAGAGAGGGGTGCACGAGGGTATGAGTAAGACTATAAGTAGATTGGCATCGTTTGGGTAACTAAGTATTCTCAGGATCGTTAAAAAAAGGCAAATATGACAACGACGGGAGAGAGATACACGAAATATTACTA
>JAPQNM010000005.1:19674319-19681819 GCA_029783475.1 Metacarcinus magister | reverse complement strand
TTTTAGCATGAATAATGTTTTTTTTTTTTTTGTATTTTTATACTTTTATCATTATCTTTTATTACTCTTTAACTTTATTGTTTTTTTCAGGTTATGGTGCATATTAATGATTTTTTTATTATATGTTTTTAGTGTTTTTTTTACGTTTATATTGTTTATATTACTTTTAATGTCCTGTTGTTAGTTTAGTTTAAGGTACGTTTATAATGGTGTTTGGGTAACCTCATATCATCACCAAAACTACTTATATGGGGTAGCTTTAATATTTTGGTTTTTTCTTTGTATTTCAGTAACATTGCAATAAAGAATTATGGTGAACCCAAATTAATATTATCTCACTTCTCTTATGTATGTATTGTTGAGGTCAATAATATACCAATCTATCTATCTATCCCTTTTTATATCTATCTATCTACTGCCCGTCACCATACAGAGGCAGGAAGTAAACAAAAGAGGGAGGAAATCTTGTGAGGGTCTCAGGTTGGGTTACAGTTATGATGGCATGAACTACCTTTAGTGTCTTGTTTCCCTCCTATTCCCTTTCCTTTACCTTTCTACCTATCCCCACACTCATACACTCCCTTTAAACAGACACACAGGGGTTGAAGGGAGCCAAGATACACCTCTCGTGGTTACAGGTGAAGATGGGGGGGGGGAGGAACTTGACAGGTAATACCCCCAATATTCAGGTAAACAAGGAACATAACTTCTATCCTTGTTGAAAGGTTGTTACGCGGCGCCGACACAAAAATTCATATTAAGCTTTATTTTCCAACTTTCCTAATTATTATGTGTAAATATTTTCGCTTTTTTCTTCCACTAGAATAAAATGGATTCCCTAATGAGAAGTTCAAGGTCACACGCGCGAAGGTCCGGAAACATGGTTGATTTGAGTCCCATTGCGTGTTGGCTGTGACCACCACCTCATCTTGGTATCTATAATCACCCTTCACCCCAACCTTGCGTCCTTAACACAAACACATCATTGTTGGTGACGAAACACGCGGTGACTCCCCCCACCCCCAACCCCCCCAAGACACCCCAAAAAATAAAGATACTAACAACTTTAATATTTGTTTGCATATAAAGAAAAAAAATAAATAGCAAACACACACAATAACTTGACCTTGACCGGTAATAAAACAGAAAATACATCATAACACACTTCATTAAACACCTAAAATCACCGTAGGACATGAGGACTGACGCGTTCTCATCCTGTTAATGGTTCACTAATTCCGTAATGCAGTGAGTCTTTACAACCTACAATCAGTGCCAACATAACAAGGTAATGTATGCACAGGCTGTCGCGGGTTGTCTGGTTCATGCTATACCTGTCCTTGCCTTGTCTCACCTTGAATGCTCACTCTCCTCCATTTCAACTTCAATTTCAACCTCCACCTCCACCTCCACCTCCACCTCCACCTCCACTTCCTCCCTCTCATTCTCCTCTGTGTGTGTACTTATGGGATTCTGTGTGCATGTGTGTGTGTGTGTGTGTGTGTGTGTGTGTGTGTGTGTGTGTGTGTGTGTGTGTGTGTGTGTGTGTGTGTGTGTGTGTGTGTGTGTGTGTGTGTGTGTGTGTGTGTGTGTACCCAGGCACTGCATCGCCACCCTTGCCCCACACCGCCCCTCCATTACCTTCCATCGCCGCCCATTAGCAGTCGTTAGTGTTATGATCAACAGTAATCCACAAAATAGTCCATACGCTTTCGTTCTTTCAGCAATTCTTATTTCTTTTATTATCACTCCTGCTATTCCCCGTCCTTGTCCTTGGCCTCTCCTCCTCCTCCTCCTCCTCCACCTCCTATCACTTCTACTATTACTACTACTACTACTACTCCTGCTGGTGTTGTTGCTTTCCTATGTGTGGAGGAGATAGTATTAAGGGATCTTAGTGCTCGATCTTGGCTACTTAACTGCAGTAATAAAACCTGGAGCATCGCCTAAGAGAGGAATGTGCACCGAGCTTTGGTTTAACTAAGTTTGGACTTGATAATTATACCATGAGTCCATTTTACTTTGATTTTTTGCTGTGAAAATGACATTAATCTAGCTGGATCATGCTAAACTTTATTTTGGTTTTTCTTTTTTGTTCTCTCTTTTCGTTTTATCTTTTTTTTTTCTTCCGATAAGGTAACTGAAGAGAAATAAAAAGAGATGCTCGGAATTAATCTCCAGAATGCATGCACAGAACACACACACACACACAGACACCCATACACACACACACACAGACACACACACACAGACACACACACACACACACACACACACACACACATACACACAGACACACACACACACACACACACACACACACATACACACACACACACACACACACACACACACACACACACACACACACACACACACACACACACACATCCACACCCACACCCACACCCACACACATACACATACATCATTCTTTTCTTTTTTACAGTGACCTTGTTGCGTATCATAAAAGAGAGAGAGAGAGAGAGAGAGAGAGAGAGAGAGAGAGAGAGAGAGAGAGAGAGAGAGAGAGAGAGAGAGAGAGAGAGAGAGAGAGAGAGAGAGAAGAGAGAGAGAGAGAGAGAGAGAGAGAGAGAGAGAGAGAGAGAGAGAGAGAGAGAGAGAGAGAGAGAATTTCCAACCACTCCCTCACCTGTTTTCCCCTCAGAGTTGCTCGTCCTTCCTCCCCTCTCCCTCATCTCCACCCTCCCCCAATCACGCCCATGTCCATCCTGTATCTCATCACCACAGTATGCAACACCCACTCTCTCTCTCTCTCTCTCTCTCTCTCTCTCTCTCTCTCTCTCTCTCTCTCTCTCTCTCTCTCTCTCTCTCTCTCTCTCTCTCTCTCTCTCTCTCTCTCTAACCATTCTTTGAAGCTCACCACTCTAGGTTTTTGTCCCTCGACGTATTGCACACAGGAAACCTTCACTTGAGGAGGAAAAGGCCCTTGGCTAGTGTGTGCATCTGCGGTGACAATACACTTCAACACACTTCACTGTAACGTCACTTAACCTTCACTTCTTCACTTCATTCCATACACTTCTGTCTTCCTATCTAGAAATGATTCCAATAATAATAATGATAATAATAATAATAATAATACTGATATTCCTTTTCGTCTGTTAAAACAAAGATGTGAAGAAAAAATAATAATAGAAATGATGACGTGTAGATAGATTTACTGTTGTGCATTTTCATATCATTTACTATATCAATGAGATGCATTTTCTGTCTCCCAGTGATACGTGTTCCTGTAATTTGATCATTGTATTACCTTGCAGGCAGCGTTTCCATCTATTTTGGAGGCACGCTTTCCAATCATACCTTTTGTTTTCCCCTAACCTAACCGCATTTTTTCATGAAGGGCGCCCTCGAGTTCCTGGCTTACATTCCTCTCTCTCTGTCTCTCTGTCTCTCTTTCTGTATTTGTGAGTGTGTGTGTGTGTGTGTGTGTGTGTGTGTGTGTGTGTGTGTGTGTGTGTGTGTGTGTGTGTGTGTGTGTGTGTGTGTGAGTGTGTGTGTGTGTGTGTGTATATATTGGTGCATTTCATAGAGTTCTCGCATACATATTGCTCTTAATACTCCTTTAGATATTCCTTTCATACTTCCAAACCACCCTGTGTCTTGGTGGTTGTCCTTCCTTCCTTCCTTTTACTGTCAGACTGCTGGGGCGACTCACTCACTCTCTTATATACATACATATATACATACATCGTGTTTGTCTATCTCCGCTGACAGAAAACTCTTTGAACGAATACAGATTTCAAATGGTCTATACAATTTTTGATCTTATTTCTTTGGCACGTACAGACGGTGAAAGATTTTTTTTCTTCTGATATAAATTTTTTTTCTTTTTTTTTTCTTTTCCCTTTAGAACTGCTTTGCACCAACGTAACTCAGGTGAGGTCGAAGGCAGCTTGGATACACATGTTCATGCTTCTGCCGATACCAAGGCGGCGTGGTGGTGGTGTTTACGAGAGAAAAAGAGTGTGAGAGAGAGAGAGAGAGAGAGAGAGAGAGAGAGAGAGAGAGAGAGAGAGAGAGAGAGAGAGAGAGAGAGAGAGAGAGAGAGAGAGAGAGAAAGAGAGAGAATGCTTACAAACTCTTATGAAAGGAAGACATAAGTACATCTGATTACTTCATATTACCTAAGTAGGACGAAGGAGGAGGAGGAGGAAAGAAAAAGGAGGAGGAGGAGGAGGAGGAGGAGGAGATGGAAGAAGAAGGAAGAACGAAGAGGAGGAAAGGTAAAGAGATTTGCTGTTCCTTGAGAAACGCAACTTAAAATCCTGTTTCCTCTATGTTCTTTCCTTCCTTTGCCTCGCCTTCTCTTCTCTTCCCTTTACCCTTTCAAGCACGAAACAAACACACACTAAAAAAGGAAGGACAAGGGAGGAAGACAACACGGAAGAGAAAGAGAAAAAAGAAGAAGAGGAGGAAAGGATGTCAGAAGAGAGAGGAGAAAAAAATAAGAGTCGGGTTAAGAATGATAGAATTAAAAGGTCAAACGAAAATTAAGGGACGAAGGGATGCAAGAGAGGTGACGGAAGGACATAGGAGAGAGAGAGAGAGAGAGAGAGAGAGAGAGAGAGAGAGAGAGAGAGAGAGAGAGAGAGAGAGAGAGAGAGAGAGAGAGAGAGAGAGAGAGAGAGAGAGAGAGAGAGAGAGAGAGAGAGAGAGAGAGAGAGAGAGAGAGAGAGAGAGAGAGAGAGAGAGAGAGAGAGGAGAGAGAGAGAGAGAGAGAGAGAGAGAGAGAGAGAGAGATAGAAGAGATAGGAGAGCAAGAGAGAAGAGAAGCAGTGAAGTTTTTATAAAGTCACGTAAAGAAACTTGACATGTTGAAATTTTTTTTTCTTATTCTTTCTTTACGAATTGCATATGTAGTGTGTGTGTGTGTGTGTGTGTGTGTGTGTGTGTGTGTGTGTGTGTGTGTGTGTGTGTGTGTGTGTGTGTGTGTGTGTGTGTCTACCAACCCTACCACCATCTCTCCCTTCTCCTCCTCCTCCTCTCCTCCTCCTCCTCTTTCTTAACCTTCTCTTCATACTACTCTTCACTCCTTTACTCCCCCTTTCCTTTGCCTTATCTTCGTGACGAGACTCAGCAAGACAAGACATTATTACGTATGAAAAGTTCAAGTGTTGGGGACAAAAGTCGGACTACAAGATCAAAGTGAAGAAGTAAAATTGGTGAGAAAGTTGGACAAGTGGGAGCAACGATAGAGAGGATGCAAGGAGAGGTGAGAGGGAGGTGGAGGAGAGTGGAGGAAAGGAAGGATGAGGTAGTCGATGTCTGACCTAGCTATTGTTAATGAGATGGATCAATAGTAGGTGTATATACATACCTCTAGAAGCACTCATAAACAACAACACAACCATTGTTTTGTTGTTGTTATTATTGTTGTTGTTGTTGTTGTTGTTGTTGTGATGGTGGTGGTATTAGTAACAACATCAGCAGCAGCAGCAGAAAAAATATGATGCACTGCGCCATTAATCCAATAGAATTCTAATCGTAATCTTTCTTTTTTCTCAATTATTCCAAAAAAGTAAATAAATAAATAAAAAAAATGAGATGGTTGCCATGGAGACCTGAACGCATCACAAGGCGAGTCCAAGAAATTAAAACAAAAATAACAGGAAAAAAAACTCATCGGGATAAAAAAACTCAAAATATTGGGAGAGAGAGAGAGAGAGAGAGAGAGAGAGAGAGAGAGAGAGAGAGAGAGAGAGAGAGAGAGAGAGAGAGAGAGAGAGAGAGAGAGAGAGAGAGAGAGAGAGAGAGAGAGAGAGAGAGAGAGAGAGAGAGAGAGAGAGAGAGAGAGAGAGAGAGAGAGACGAGAGAGAGAGAGAGAGAGAGAGAGAGAGGAGAGAGAGAGAGGAGAGAGAGAGAGAGAGGAGAGAGAGAGAGAGAGAGAGAGAGAGAGAGTCAGACCAAGATTAAAAAGAGATAGAAAAGACGGGAAAAAAAGCCAGAAGGAAGAAGAGCAAGAAAACGAAGAGAAGGAAAATAACAAGTAGGAAGAGGAGAGGGAGAAAAAATATACTCAGCAAAATAAAAGCACAGAAAATAAAATCAGTAAAATTAGAAGGAAAGACTTGTTTGAAAAAGTGAAATCTACCCATCAATCAATCAATCCATCAATCTATCTATCACTTTGTATGTTTGTCTGTCTGTCTGTTAAGCTATTTATTACTTCATTACTTTTATGGGAGACTTAATGAAATCCTGTATAACCTGTGACACTTATCTCTATTTTTTTTCATTCAATCAATTCAATTTTCATCGTAGGTACGTTAAACAAGCAATAAGATAAGAGAAAGAGAAAGAGAGAGAGAGAGAGAGAGAGAGAGAGAGAGAGAGAGAGAGAGAGGAGAGAGAGAGAGAGAGAGAGAGAGAGAGAGAGAGGTAACATCAAAAGGAAAAGAAAATAAGATATAGGTGTGTGTGTGTGTGTGTGTGTGTGTGTGTGTGTGTGTGTGTGTGTGTGTGTGTGTGTGTGTGTGTGTGTGTGTGTGTGTGTGTGTGTGTGTGTGTGTATGTGTGTGACCAATTTTCCATGATTACACTACCCCCACCAGCACCACGACCATGACCACCACCTCCCTTCCTTTCTACCCACACACACACACACACATACATACACCACCCCCCCCACACACACACACCCACACACACACACACAAACACACATACTCCATCTCACAGCCTCCTACAGAGTTAGCCAAATGCATTCCGGCCTTGACTCGAGATGACCTCATTTTTTCTTGTTTTCCTCCCTCCCTCTCTTCACTTTCCCACACACACGCCCCGCTAACACTCCAGCATCCTGACAGCCTGGCATCCCACACGACACCCACGTTCCACTCACCTCTTCATTACCTGCACTTGTCCTGCGGTAAATAAACTCAAGGTCGTCGCGTCGCATACAGTCCATTTCATTTGACTCTCGAAACCAAAGAAAGTCACTTAAAGCAATAAAGCTTAAGAGAGAAAGAGAGAGAGAGAGAGAGAGAGAGAGAGAGAGAGAGAGAGAGAGAGAGAGAGAGAGAGAGAGAGAGAGAGAGAGAGAGAGAGAGAGAGAGAGAGTGTATATTGTGCGACAGCTGACTCCCAAGGGACAGCCATGACCGACATAACACCATTGTCTTGGCTCAGCACACATTGCAGATGAACATTGATTCTCCGAGAGGGAGGAGATTTCCAACCGGTAAACTTTCAACCGCGCTCCCGTCCCCGCCCCGGCCCTACCCCGCCTTCAACTTGCCCCAATCTCGACCACCCTTATTCTGCCTCATCCCGTCTCCCATTCCACCCAAAGCAAAACAAAAGACACCCCAACACCACCCCGCTCTGTCTCACAACACCCTGCTTTGTCCTCCTGCCCCAACCTGTCCCTGCCTCAATCACCTTATCCCCACCCAAACCCACACCCACCCCCGACCCCGCCCCGCCCCGCCACGCCTTGCCCGTCAACAACATGCTATTCTCGGGTGAACTGAT
>JAPQNM010000005.1:19661819-19669319 GCA_029783475.1 Metacarcinus magister | reverse complement strand
AAGGATAGATAGAGAGTGAAACTGTAAGGAGTGGCTGATGAAGAAAAAACTGATGGAAAGAAAGGAAAGAAGGATTACAGATGGGAGGAAATGTTGATAGAAAAAGTAAGGAAGTAGAAAGAGAGAGGGTGAGGAGAGGAGAAGGGAAGAAAAGGATGGAGGTGGAAGTGAAAGAGAGAGGAGAGAGGGGGCGTTACGAAAGGAATAGGACAGGAGGGTGGAAAGAGAGAGAGATAAATAGAGAGAGAGAGAAGAAAAAAAAAGCGAGAGAGAAGACAACTGAGAAACCAATGCAGAAATAACAGAAAGAAAAAAAAATAGTAAGTAAGAAAAAATCGAAGAAAGAAAAAGTTGGGTCTTGGTTGGTGAGAGAAAAGAAATAAATGGAAGGAAAAAGCAAATATGAAACAAATCTGGATGTCTTTCAGGCCACATTCCGTTTTCTTAACCAACATTTCCTTCCTTCCTTCCTTCCTTCCTTCCTTCCATCATCTCCCTCTTTTATCTTTTCCCCCTTCCTTATTTCTTTCCATTCCTCTTATTCTATCTTCTATCATAATTTTTTTCAGTTTTATCTCATCCGTCTTTTTTTTTTTGTTTAGTTTTTCCTCTTCCAATTTTTGTCTTCATTCAATTGCCTTCATATCTCAGAAATAATTGACTTCTCTCTCTCTCTCTCTCTCTCTCTCTCTCTCTCTCTCTCTCTCTCTCTCTCTCTCTCTCTCTCTCTCTCTCTCTCTCTCTCTCTCTCTCTCTCTCTCTCTCTCTCTCTCTCTCTCTCCTGCTTCTTCCTTAATTACCTGATTATTTCCTTCCGTTCCTTTCAAGTCGCCTCCGCCTCTCCATCATTTCTCTCCCCCATACTTCCCTCCTCCTCTTCCTCCTCCTCTCCTCCCCCATCTGTCCCCTCTCCTCTTCCCTCTACAGTTCGTCCTCTATCACCTAATGCCTGTCTCTTTTTTTTTTACTTTTTCTTTTTCTACTTCTATTTATTCCTCTCTCTTGTTTTTCCTCCTTCGTTTTCCCTCCTACCTTTGCCGCTCACTAATTTTTTCCGTTTCTATTCCTCCATCTTTTCATCCTTTAATATTTTTCTTCTCTCTGCTCTTTTTTCCTTCATCACCATTATATATTTATCTCTCTCTCTCTCTCTCTCTCTCTCTCTCTCTCTCTCTCTCTCTCTCTCTCTCTCTCTCTCTCTCTCTCTCTCTCTCTCTCTCTCTCTCTCTCTCTCACCTAACTCATCCCTAGTCACTTCTTGTCCACATCTTTCCTTTTTCTTTTCTCTCCTCCCACCTAGTCCTTCTCTTCTCCTCGTACCTCTCCTGTCAGCACCCGTCTCTCCGTCTCTCCATTCTCTGTTCCTCCTCTTCCTCCACCTGTCCTCCCTTCATCCACTGTCACCACCAGTCTATACCTAGCACGGCGTAAGGCATCAGGGAGGTTAGGCTAGGTTAGGTAAGGTAAGGTAAGGTAAGGTAAGGTAAGGTAAGGTAAGGTTAGGTAAGGTAAGGTAAGGTAAGGTAAGGTAAGGTAAGGTAAGGTAAGGTAAGGTAAGGTAAGGTAAGGTAAGGTAAGGTAAGGTAAGGTAAGGTTAGATTAGGTAAAGTTAGATTAGGTAAAGTTAGGTTAGGTTAGGTTTGGTTAGGTTAGTTAGGTTAGATTAGGTTAGGTTAGGTTAGGTTAGGTAAGGTAAGGTAAGGTAAGGTAAGGTAAGGTAAGGTAAGGTAAGGTTAGGTAAGGTTAGGTTAGGTTAGGTTATGAGTAAGGCATCAGGGAGGTGGAGAGGCAAGGTAAGAGAAGTGAAGCCCCAATTACTAGTAGGTTCAGGACAAGCCGCTAGATAGCCTTGACCTTTGACATGGTAAAGGCAGATGAGGGCGTGCCGTTGAGTGACAGCAGTGACCATTAGTGCCACGCTGACTGACGCCCGGACAGGCAGCCAAAAAACGAGGGCAAGTAGAGGGACAAAGGAGGAAGCTTGCTCAATGTTCAATCCCTGCGCAGGTTCGATTATTTCTTTTTTCTCTCGTTTTCTCTTTTACCTGCCGTCTCTCTCTCTCTCTCTCTCTCTCTCTCTCTCTCTCTCTCTCTCTCTCTCTCTCTCTCTCTCTCTCTCTCTCTCTCTCTCTCTCTCTCTCTTTTACAGGTTCGTTATTTTACAAGAAGCCTTTTTTCTCTCTTCTCTCTCTCTCTCTCTCAATTTCGTCTATTTCCGACCGAGAGATAGGCAAAAGGGGGAGGTGAATGGAAGGGAAAAGGAAGGGAATCAATGTACGGGAAGTGAAGGGCATGAAAGGAAGTGAAAGATAGGGAAATGGAAGGGAAAGTAAGGGAATGTAAGGGAAGAGGGTGAGTTTTGAACACCGGAAACGAAGGTACAGAGTGGTAGGTGTGAAAAGAATGATTTTTGGTGTGAGAGAAAAAGGAATGCAATGGGAACGTGGTGCTGGAGGAGGAGGAGGAGGAGGAGGAGGAGGAGGAGGAGGAGGAGGAGGAGGAGGAGGAGGAGGAGAAGGAGGAGGAGGAGGAGGAAGAAGAGGAGAGGAGGAGGAGGAGGAGGAGGAGGAGGGAGAGGAGGGAAGGGATGATAACGACGATGAAAACGAGGACAAGTTAGAGAATCTGAAGGAATACAAGAATCTGCAAGAGGAAAGAAGGTAGAGGAGAAGTAAATAAAAATGAATAAAAAGGAGTGTAACATTTGAAACCATTTGTTCCTTAAAACTCTCTCTTTCTCTTTTTTATTTTTTTATTCTCTCTCTCTCTCTCACCTATTCGTAGTTATCACCATCTCACATCGCACCTGCTTCTGACTCCTGATGGGATATGTTAATGAGCCACGAGTTTAAAGACCAATTCTCAACTTCACGTCAAAACAAGAGAGAGTGTTGCATGTTTGAGCGACAGAAAAAATTAGCACCACTTTCCCGTTGAATCAAAGTTATGTATTCTCAATCTTCGTCTGGTTAAGTTGGGACATGTTTTCCTAATTAGCAGTGCGAATTGCAGGTACGCTAGGTGAGTGTAGGTATGCCAGGATATGGTTAAGAGGTTGTTAATTTTGGTTGCGAATGATTATGAGTATATTTTATTGAGGTCATTTGAGGAATAAGGAAACAAGATGAGGATGGAAAAAGGATACCAAATAATTCCATTCCTTTTTCCTATTTTTTTTTCTCTTCCTATTCCAGTCCCATTACATCCTCTTCCCCATTCCAGTACATTACCAGCTTACTACCATCCCTATCTAATTGCACATCCGTTCCCATTCCATGTTATGCACACCACCACCGCCATTACCACCACCACCACCACCACCACCACCACCACCACCACCACCACCACCCCGACTCTGCAACCTTCCCAGCATGCATCAGCAAGTTAAGTAATAGGGCTCGCCTCGTCTACTCCTTCAGGTCAGGCATCAAAGGGCAGGATGTTTGTATATTATAATGAATCCTTTGCCAGCGAGGTACTTGCTCCCTACACGAAGGATGCTGGGAAGAGGAGGAGGAGGAGGAGGAGGAGGAGGAGGAGGAGGAGGAGGAGGAAGAGGAGGAGGAGGAGGAGGAGGAGGAGGAGGAGGAGGAGGAGGAGGAGGAGGAGGAGGAGGAGGAACACATAGGAACACATAGGAAGAACAAACAGCAACAGGCCTGCTGGCCATTACGAGGCTGTTTGTGATAGAGGCTACACTATCTAATCTAGAGTGAAGGATACAGGATAATAAGGGTGAAGGCTTCTCCCACCTGCCATGCCTGACAGGAAAGGACGACGAACCATGCAATATGGAAAAATTGCATGGAAATGTTTTATAGTAAAGACAAGACTATCACTACTGTCACTACCACTACTACTACCACTACTTCCTGGCAAGTGATGTCAGGCCACTAACGACGTCTTCAGTATCGACATTTCGTAAGATAAGTACATCAGGAAGAACTTACTCAAAGTTTGCTACGTTAACGGAGGAGGAGGAGGAGGAGGAGGAGGAGGAGGAGGAGAGGAGGAGGAGGAGGAGGAGGAGGAGGAGGAGGAGGGAGGAGGAGGAGGAGGAGGAGGAGGAGAAGGAGGAGGAGGAGGAGGAAGAAGAAGAAGAGGAGGAGAAGGAGGAGGAGACGGTAATGGTTATGCGGTAGATTATTTCTCATCCATGAACGTCTGAGGAAGAATTAGGATCATTAGAAGTATTCATCATCATCATCTTTCAGAATCCGACCATTACGTAGTTGCTCGTTAGGAATCAGAGGTTTACTTGTACTTGTAATGAAAGAGAGAGAGAGAGAGAGAGAGAGAGAGAGAGAGAGAGAGAGAGAGAGAGAGAGAGAGAGAGAGAGAGAGAGAGAGAGAGAGAGAGAGAGAGAGAGAGAGAGAGAGAGAGGAGAGAGAGAGAGAGATAGAAAAAAATAAGGTATTTTTTGGAGGTGAATAATGAATGGGATTATTTGGGAACTGAAATTTTTATGTTCACTTTTTGAGCATCTTAAACAATCTGGGAGTGATTTCCGTGCAGGTGTGTAACTCAGTAATGCATTCCCTCCGCCCCTTCACGTGCCTCTTGAACCCTTATAATGCAGCTAAAAAAAAACAACAAAAAAAAACTTGTGTGCTTTATCGCGTTTGTCTTTACTTTCTCAGTGTGAAAAAGAAGAAGAAAAAAAAAGAGAAAAAAAAAAAACGAAAACTAAGACCATTTATCACCTGGACACACACACACACACACACACACACACACACACACACACACACACACACACACACACACACACACACACACACACACACGTAGAGTCCAAAACACCCCTAGGGACCCACATAATCAAAGGCAAGACCCAGAGAAGCTACACGCAGACGGTCAGACCACCTTCCATCACCTAGCCTGTCACACCGTCACCAGCCCCGTCACCATTACCAGCCCGTGACCGAGGGATCAAACGCACCAATCAGGCCTCAAGTGACGTACCATTCCCTCAACGTAATGGTGAAGCCAAAACCCATTATATGTTATGACCATTAAATTGCTCTTCATCGCTATGGATTACCTGAGCCTCGAGCAATAACAAGGTAGATGTAATTAAGGGATCT
The DNA here is from genome assembly GCA_029783475.1 of Metacarcinus magister. NCBI lineage: Eukaryota > Metazoa > Arthropoda > Malacostraca > Decapoda > Cancridae > Metacarcinus > Metacarcinus magister. The sequence continues at coordinate 19,664,231 of JAPQNM010000005.1, read as the reverse complement.
ATAGATATCTGACCTGATTATTACCTATACTAAAAGGTTATGTTATACCTATAAACTCTCTCTCTCAACTTTCTTCGTATATCTGTACTTTCTTTCACTTCTCTCTCTCACTCTCACTCTCTCTCTCTCTCTCTCTCTCTCTCTCTCTCTCTCTCTCTCTCTCTCTCTCTCTCTCTCTCTCTCTCTCTCTCTCTCTCTCTCTCTCCTTTAGCTTGTCTCTTTTACGTAAAATAAATGTGGAAAGATATTGAGAGCTTTTACCTGGTAAGTTTCATAAGGTTATATTTTACTAAAACAACAAAGACCCACGCACACGCACACACGCACACACACACGCACACACACACACACACACACACACACACACACACACACACACACACACATAAGGTGGTTATCTATCATACACGTGACCTATTTTTAGTATTCATTATTTAGGAGTGTTAAAAGCTATTTGATATTATTATTATTATTATTATTATTATTATTATTCTTATTATTATTATCATCATTATTATTATCATTAACATTATCATTATTATCATTATTAGCATTTTCATTATCATCATTATCAACATTATTATTATCATCATTAATGTTATCATGGCAAAAAATTACTACAAAGGACAATTAACAAGCACTTCAGAGAGAGAGAGGAGAGAGAGAGAGAGGAGAAGAGAGAGAGAGGAGAGAAGGAGAAGAGAGGAGAGCGAGAGAGAGAGAGAGAGAGAGAGAGAGAGAGAGAGAGAAATACTATCTCCCCCATTATAACCGATAACAGCTATCCCCTTACCTCCCGGCCTCCCTCCAACCTAAGCCTCCATTTCATCCCTTATGGCCGACTTAATATAACCGGCAGCAGATGCACCTAACCTAACCTAACCTAACCTAACCTAACCTAACCTAACCTAACCTAACCTAACCTAACCTAACCTGACCTAACCTAACCTAACCTAACCTAACCTAACCTAACCTGACCTAACCTAACCTAACCTAACCTAACCTAACCTAACCTAACCTAACCTAACCAGGACACTATACCCAACCTAATGCTTATATAGATACTACCCAGCTTAACGGGGGAGAGGTAGAAGAGCAGTAAGGACATTCACAGGAAAAAGGGGAACAGTACAAAGGGAAGAGAAGAAGAGAGAAAAGTGAAAGAAGAGACAGCGGAAAGGAAAGGATTAGGAAAAGGAAAAAGGGTAAGGAGAAGGAACAAAGGATGTCAGTGGAATAAGAAGAAAGAGATAAGAAGAGAGAGGAGGCTCAGAGGAGTTAAGGAAAGTGAGGGAATGATAGAGGCAAGAAGCAAGATAAGGATAAAAAGGAAGGCAAGAGAAGGGGAAAAAAAAGAAATGACGAAGAAGATAAGAGAAGAAAAGAGAAAAGTAAGAGGAAAACAAAGAATAGAATATAAAAAGCGAAAAGAGGACAAAGGAAGGATGGTGGAAAATGAGAGAAAGAGAAAGAGAAAGAGAGAGAGAGAGAGAGAGAGAGAGAGAGAGAGAGAGAGAGGAGAGAAGAGAGAGGAGATGAGAGAGAGAGAGAGAGAGAGAGAGAGAGCGTTAAAGTACGATATAAACTGCATTAAGTCCAACACACACATTCATACACATACACACACACACACACACACACACACACACACACACACACACACACACACACACACACACACACGGGAGCCAGCTAGAAACAAGAGAAGGTCATTAGCCGAGGACGGAAGGGAGAGGGAGGGAGGGAGGGAGAGGAAGAGAGAGAGAGGTAAGGGGGAGGGAGGCACGGCAGAGTTTCCGTATAAATAATATTGAAATCAACACGAAATTCCTCTTGCCGCACGTAATTAACTAGCACTACTGAAGGTAGACTGGGGAAGGTGTGTTAGGAGTGTGACGTAGTAGTAGTGGTGGTGGTGGTGGTGGTGGTGGTGGTGGTGGTGGTGGTGGTGGTGGTGGTGGTGGTGTCAACAGCAGGGGATTGAATATATTATTTTTAGGAGTCCAATTTTCCTCATTCTAAAAGTACTATTTCCTCCTTATTTTCCTCTTCTTCACCTTCATCTCTCTGGCTTACTCTTCTTACTCTTACTTCTTACTCTTCTATTTATTTTGTTATATTTCCCCTCTTCCCTCGTTCTCTTAATCCTTTCTTTCTTCTTGTTTTTACTATTAGCATCTTATTTTTTTTCTTCTTATACGCAGTGTCTAGTTTTTTTCTTATATTTTATCTTCTCTTTTTCTTTTTCTCCTCTTTTTTTTCCTTCTTTTCTTCTGGTTTGTCATATGTTTCCCATCATTATAAGTTTACTGGAATAACATTCTATGCATCTATTTTTGTTCACAATTCTCTCTCTCTCTCTCTCTCTCTCTCTCTCTCTCTCTCTCTCTCTCTCTCTCTCTCTCTCTCTCT
>JAPQNM010000005.1:19649319-19654319 GCA_029783475.1 Metacarcinus magister | reverse complement strand
TTCGATGTTCAATTCCCGCCACAGTCGTCCACCACCACCACCACCACCACCACCACAAGATAACTAAAGTGATCTAGCTACCAATTAAACTGCCATCAACATAACACATCAACACACTTCATAAAAAAAAACCACGTATTTAGTCACGCTCGCTCACCCTTGATAAACCTACCACCATGCCTCTCCATTACCACCTGCTGAGGCGTGGTGAGGCGTGCGTTTTAAGGGGTAATGGAAACGAGTAGATCTCCCTTATTCTTGCATATTTCCTGGTTTGGCCTACAACCACACTATACCTGAGGCTGCAGAATGATCTTGGCTCCCTCATCCCTCCCTGCTGCAGCGTCACCACACTCCAGTATATCTCCGTAAATCTAGGTTACGAGAAAGAGCTGCCTGGCGGAATTCTTGAGACTCTTAAAGTGATGATGTGTTGGTGAGTAAGTTGAACTGGACGCGTTTTAGAGCGGAATAAGGCTTGAAGGGAGACGTATAGAGGTGTTGAGGATAAGTAGGTGAGGACGTTGGAGTAGGTTGAGGGAAAAGAAGGAAGATGATGAAGGTGTTGAAGGGAAATGGGTATGCACGGTGAAGGAGGTAAAGTTAAGAAGGAAATAGCGAAGTGATAAAAGAATGGAAATGTGTAAATATGAGATGGTATTACGGATGGGGAAAGGCAAGGAGCGGGGAAAGGAATGGATAAAATGAAACAAGGTCATGGAATAAGTAGTAAGATATGAACATTAAAGAATATGTAAATAAGAAAGAAGGCAAGGACACGAGAAAAGCAACTTAGATAAGAAGATGAAAGAAGAGAAACAAGACTCTCTAGAAAGCAAAGAAAAAAACAAAATATGGAAGAAGGACGAAAAGAAAATAGGAAAATCACAAAAAATAAATCAAGGATGGAAGAAAAAAAAAAGTTAGCAAAAAACGAACTCACATGAAAGGAAGAAACAGTGAAAACCAAAGAGAAAAAAGTTGAAAAAAACATGGGATGGGGTTAAGAGGTAAAAGGGGAAAGGGGGAGGACAACACCCACACCCTTACCCCTCCCTACACCTTTTCCACACCACCGTCACAAACACCAATCACACCACCGTCACGACTCTTCTTCAAACTGTCACGAATATATTTTCTTCAGTATTTTCGCAAGTCAGGAGACAGACCGACCGACTGACTGACACCTTCATTGCTCCAGGGATTGACTGAGTATTTGCCGCGGGAAGTGGAAAAATAACCTTGGTAGAGGAGGAGGAGGAGAAGCAGGAGGAGGAAGAGAGAGGAACACAAAGAAACACTAAGGAAGAATAAACAGCAGCAGACCTATCATCCTAATACGAACTTCATATAATTTGCTACAATAATGGATAATGTCTTAGCTGCGAACTGGAGTCTAAGTACTTATCTAAATTGTTCCTGAAAGTTATACCCCTGACGATATTAGAGGAAAGAGAACTCAACGAGCTAACTGATGTAGAAGAGTTTGGTTTCGTTTAACGAGAATCTTTTACCAATTATCTTAAAACTCTTATATCTTCTCTTTACATTAATGGAAAAAAGGAGGAGGATGAGGAGAAGGAAGAGGAGGAAGAGGAGGAAGAGGAGGAGGAGGAGGAAGAGGAGGAGGATCTTTGCCATTTCAATATTGATTACACTCGCTTTTATTGGTTTCCTTCTTTTCTTCAATAGTCACATATCGAGACACCTGAGGCTGAAGGAGGAGAAGCCTTTCGCTTTACTACCTCACCCAGGGAGTCAACGAGGATGAAGTGAAATAAACATCTTGGCAGCTCATCGAACATCATCTGAATTACTTGATTAATTTCACAACAAAATTAATAGATTTCACCCGTAAACGAGATAATTAAGTGATGAAGAGGAAGAGGAGGAGGAGGAGGAGGAGGAGGAGGAGGAGGAGGAGGAGGAGGAGGAGGAGGAGGAGGAGGAGGAGGAGGAGGAGAAAGACGCAGAGGAATAGGAGATGGAAAAGAGAGGTGTAAAGGAGAAGCAGAAGGATATGGAACGCAGAAGAGATTGAGGAGAATAACAGAAGAAGAAGGAAATAATCGTAGGAGGAGGAGGAGGAAGAGAAGTAAGAAGAGAAGAAGAAAAAAAAAATAGTAGGCTTAGGAAGCGAAGGGAAGATTAAGTTTTTCGGAATGTAATTTTCAGCATGGGGAAGTGGCAGCCTCCTCTAGAATATTCCAGCATGAGTGAGGCCTCCAGCACCCCGGCATTACCCAGCCTCCATTATTCAAGGCAGAAGAGGCGAGGATACATGGTAGAGGCAACGAGACCACTGCAGTTCCTCTGAGTATTGTCTTTGATGAGGAGGTGAAAAAGAACACAAAGGAAATACAAGAAATAATAAACCTGTTGACCCTAACGAAGCTGTTTGCAATTAACTACACCATCTGATCTCAAGTGAAAGAAGTAGGATAGTAAAGGCAAATTCTCCTCTTCACCCACACCTCCCTCCAGCCGGGGCATGAAAAAAGGCAGTAAAAACATCATGCAAGGAAAAATTGCATTAGATTATCAAAATAATAAGACTAAAACTACCACTACTACTACTTACTATCCAGGCAAAGCAAGCGGCGCCGGATCACCAGGAACAACAGGAAAAAAAGCGACATTTCATATAGGCTATCTATCTGTCTCTATACACAACAGTTATCCCTCTAAAAGGGGGTAGTCGTGACAAGGCGCCCATACACACGCCCGTGAATACATGCACATACACTCCTCTCATGTAGCCTTTAGGCCCCTGGAGGAGGAGAGAAGGCCACCTCGCCAACACAGTGTGTCAGGTCAGTAACGTAAATGGGACAGAGTGCAGCGATTATATGCATACCAGGACCCTAGGACTTACCCTGACACTTTATGCGTAACCCATTCCCCTCTCCATTTCCGCACCTGAGCTGATCAAAGGGTCACACCAGATGAGCGGGAACCTCCTCTACAGGTCGCTAAATCTTTCATATATACATTAATAAAAACCCAATTGAATTGTGGTGTGATAACTGATAGTTTCTTAGTTGCAGATTGTTTTTAAAAGCAGGAACAGTTATGCTGTCAACAACATTGGAAGCAAGAGAATTCCACACGTTAACGACTCGATTGAAGAAGTGTTTACTTCGTCGTTTGACGAGAATCTTTACTATCTATTCTAAGACCGTTTCGTTTTCTTGTTATATATGATCAATCAAGCGTGAAGTTATCTTCTGCATCGACGTTATTAAATCCTTTGAATATTGCAAACACTTCTACTTGAACACGTCGCATCCTCCGTTGCGATAGGATGAGTAAGTTTCGCTCTTCAATTTTTTTTCATAGGATATCTTTGTCAGCTTGGGAATAATTTTTTGTTATTCTACGTTGTACTCTGTCTAGCTTTTTGTAATTTTTCTTCTAATAAAGGATTTAAAACAAAAACTGCAAGCAGGACATATGATGGGGCTAAGCCAACGAATTATAGTTTTGAAACAACCCTTTCTGATTTATTATCAAATGCACGTCCGATGAGATCAACAAATGTGTTGTGGTTTTAACGAGGAGGAAGAGATGAAGAAGGCAAGATGGGAGGGATACCTAAGGCCACAACATTATTATATTTACAGCATCGAAGGGGAAGGTTATTCACAGGTCGGTTAAGATTAAGGCACAGAGTGGATGGAAGTTATGTGAGAGGAGGGGAAAGTTAAGACAGCTCACAGGAATATTCATGCCTCGATACCTGAAATATAAACCAGGTGAGGATGTGAGGGTTACCGCAGTGAGGATGCGTGGCAATACAGAGACAGTTATTGAAAGGCCAAAGTGTTATGGATATAAACCTAATCCTTTCTGTGGCTTTACTGATGTGTAAGAGGAGAGGAGTGACTTAGTGATGGAGGGTCGTGAGTGATCTGACTAAAACAAGAGAGTCTGGTGGATATATAACAAATAATACATCAGTGTCACAACTACACCTGTATATACATAACTGTACCAGGTATCAAGACGAAATATCATGATTTCTCTTACATAGTCCACTCGAATGTCGTTGAAGAGAAAAAAATATCTTCAGGTCCCAACAAAGTAAGTTAAATGGACACATCTTTACTATTTAAAGAGCCAATATAGTGAGTCCACATCCTTTCATCATTGTCCATTTCCATCTCTCTCTCTCTTCAGGGTGAATCAATTTGTCACTTTTAATACGACAAGACACATGTTATATTATCAACCAATCATGGAAATCCCTTACATGGAACCATGCTCATTTACTCTATTAATATCGTCTAGGATTATACTTCCACTAATCTCCATGGTAGGGTTAGCATATTTTATTTCTCTTGAACGACTTCAATTGGGTTCTATTTTTGCTGTATATTCTGTTTGGCTTCTGTCGTTATTTACAACTTTTACATGTACGTCTCCTGTCCTCTCGAGTGTCTTAAAGAAGAAGTTAAGGAGGAGAGGCAAAAAGTCGATACTCGTCATTATTTCACTACCTCCTAAACTTTTTTCTTTCTCTCTCTCTCTCTCTCTCTCTCTCTCTCTCTCTCTCTCTCTCTCTCTCTCTCTCTCTCTCTCTCTCTCTCTCTCTCTCTCTCTCTCTCTCTCTCTCTCTCTCTCACTTATAACATTACATAATTCTTCCTTCACCACCACGCCCTCCATCCTCACCCTTACACCCCTGGACACAATGCAGCACCTGACACTTCCCAAACACCTCTTCACGCCTCCTCTTCCCTCTATCTTTCCGCTGCCAAAGTTGACCTTCATCTCATGTAATCTGATCTTCATTAATTAATCTCCCAAAACCTGAACGCTTTCAAAGTTTCCATCTTTTTTCTTAATTATGAGACTTTCCTTAAGGTTTTATTTTCGTCCCATGGCGGTAGAAGTATTTATCTATGGCTCCCACGTCTATTCTTTTCCAAATAATATATGTATAGCATAAATGACAAAAAAAAATACGTTACAGTTTCCATTATCGTAAAAAAGAATCA
>JAPQNM010000005.1:19634319-19644319 GCA_029783475.1 Metacarcinus magister | reverse complement strand
AAAATGAGGAGAAAAGTCATGTTTTTATATAAATATTAAGTTTAATTTTACTGCGTAATTATTAGTCATAGAACAAATATTCATTATGACAAGTGTACAGTTTAATTAGGAGTATCAGAGGCTGCAATGATATTTCCAATATCTCTAATAGCTTTCGAGAAAATGAGGAGGAAATTCATGTTATTATATAAATATAAAGTTTAATTTTACTGAGTAATTATTAGTCATAGAACAAATATTCATAATATCAGTTTTACAGTTTAATTAGGTTTATCAGATGCTGCAATGATATTTCCAATATCTTTAATAGCTTTCGAGAAAATGAGGAGGAAATTCATGTTTTTATATAAATATTAAGTTTCATTTTACTGCGTAATTATTAGTCATAGAACAAATATCTATAATGACAGTTGTACAATATAATTAATTATATCAGATGCTGCAATAATATTTCCAATATCTCTAATAGCTTTCGAGGAAATGAGGAGAAAAGTTATGTTGATATAAAAATATTAAGTTTCATTTTACTGAGTAATTATTAGTCATAGAACAAATATTCATAATGACAGTTGTACAGTTTAATTAGGTGTGTCAGATACAGTAATGATATTTCCAATATCTCTAATAGCTTTCTAGAAAATTAAGAGGAAAGTCATGTTTTTATATAAATATAAAGTTTAATTTTACTGCGTAATTATTAGTCATAGAACAAATATTCTTATTTCAGTTTTACAATTTAATTAGGTCTATCAGATGCTGCAGTGATATTTCCAACATCTCTAATAGCTTTCAAGAAAATGACGAGGAAATTCATGTTATTATATAAAAATACGGTTTTATTTTACAGCGTAATTATTAGTCATAGATCAAATATTCATAATATCAGTTGTACAGTTGAATTAGTTGTATCAGATGATGCAATGATATTTCCAATATCTCTAATAGCTTTCGAGAAAACGAGGAAGAAAGTAATTTTTAAAAAAGTAAAATTCAGTATTTATTAGTACTAGTGTAAATATTCATAATGACAGTAGTAGATTTTAATTAGGTCTATCAGATGCTGCAATGATATTTCCAATATCTCTAATAGCTTTCGAGAAAATGAGGAGGAAATCCATGTTTTTATATAAATATTAAGTTTCATTTTACCGCGTAATTATTAGTCATACAACAAATATTCATAATGAGAGTTGTACAGTTTAATTAGGTGTATAAGATGCTGCAATGATATTTCCAATATTTCTAATAGCTTTTGGGAATATGAGGAGGAAAATCATGTTTTTATATAAATATTAAGTTTCATTTTACTGCGTAATTATTAGTCATAGAACAAATATTCATAATTTCAGTTTTACAGTTTAATTAGGTTTATCAGATGCTGCAATGATATTTCCAATAACTCTAATAGATTTCGAGAAAATGAGGAGGAAATTCAGGTTTTTATAAAAATATTAAGTTTCATTTTACTGCGTAATTATTAGTCATAAAACAAATATTAATAATGACAGTTGTACAGTTTAATTAGGTGTATCAGATGCTGCAATGATATTTCCAGTATCTCTAATAGCTTTCATTGAAATGAGGAGAAAAGTTATATTTATATAAAAATATTAAGTTTCATTTTACTGAGTAATTATTAGTCATAGAACAAATATTAATAATGACTGTTGTACAGTTTAATTAGGTGTATCAGATGCTGTAATGATATTTCCAATATCTCTAATAGCTTTCGAGAAAATGAGGAGGAAATTCATGTTTTTAAATAAATATTAAGTTTAATTTTACTGCGTAATTATTAGTCATAGAAAAAATATTCATAATATCAGTTGTATAGTTTAATTAGGTCTATCAGATGCTGCAATTATATTTCCAATATTTCTAATAACTTTCAAGAAAATGACGAGGAAAGTCATGTTATTAAATAAATATTAAGTTTAATTTTACTGCGTAATTATTAGTCATAGAACAAATATTTATAATATCAGTTTTACAATTTAATTAGGTGTATCAAATGCTGCAATGATATTTCCAATATCTCTAATAACTTTCGGGAAAAAAAGGAGGAAAGTCATGTTTATATATAAATATTAAGTTTCATTTTACTGCGTAATTATTAGTCATAGAACAAATATTCATAATGACAGTTGTACAGTTTAATTAGGTGTATCAGATGCTGAAATGATATTTCCAATATCTCTAATAGCTTTCGAGAAAATGAGGAGGAAATTCATGTTTTTATATAAATATTAAGTTTCATTTTACTGCGTAATTATTAGTCATAGAACAAATATTCATAATTTCAGTTTTACAGTTTAATTAGGTCTATCAGATGCTGCAATGATATTTCCAATATCTCTAATAATTTTCGAGAAAATGAGGAGGAAATTCATGTTTTTATATAAATATTAAGTTTTATTTTACTGCGTAATTATTAGTCATAGAACAAATATTAATAATTACAGTTGTACAGCTTAATTAGGTTTATCAGATACTGCAATGATATTTCCATTATCTCTAATAGCTTTCGAGGAAATGAAGAGAAAAGTTATTTTTTTTAATAAATATTAAGTTTAATTTTACTGCGTAATATTTAGTCATAGAACAAATATGCATAATGAGAGTTGTACAGTTTAATTTGGTGCATCAGATGCTGTAATGATATTTCCAATATCTCTAATAGCTTTCGAGAAAATGAGGAGGAAAGTCATGTTTTTAAATAAATATTAAGTTTAATTTTACTGCGTAATTGTTAGTCATAGAACAACTATTCATAATGACAGTTGTACAGTTTAATTTGGTGTATCAGATGCTGCAATGATACTTCCAATATCTCTAATAGCTTTCGGGAAAATGAGTTGGAAATTCATGTTTTTAAATATATATTAAGTTTCATTTTACTGCGTAATTATTAGTCATAGAAAAAATATTCATAATATCAGTTGTACAGTTTAATTAGGTGTATCAGCTGCTGCAATGATATTTCCAATATCTCTAATAGCTTTCGAGAAAATGAGGAGGAAAGTCATGTTTTTAAATAAATATTAAGTTTCATTTTACTGCGTAATTATTAGTCATAGAACAAATATTCATAATATCAGTTGTACATTTTATTTAGGTCTATCAGATGCTGCAATTATATTTCCAATATCTCTAATAGCTTTCAAGAAAATGACGAGGAAATTCATGTTATTATATAAAAATACGGTTTTTTTTTACTGTGTAATTATTATTCATAGAACAAATATTCATAATATCAGTTGTAAAGTTGGATTAGGTGTATCAGATGATGCAATGATATTTCCAATATCTCTAATAGCTTTCGAGAAAACGAGGAAGAAAGTAATTTAAAAAAAAGTAAAATTCTGTATTTATTAGTACTAGTGAAAATATTCATAATGACAGTAGTAGATTTTAATTAGGTCTATCAGATGCTGCAATGATATTTCCAATATCTCTAATTGCTTTCGAGAAAATGAGGAGGAAATTCATGTTTTTATATAAATATTAAGTTTCATTTTACCGCGTAATTATTAGTCATCCAACAAATATTCATAATGAGAGTTGTACAGTTTAATTAGGTGTATCAGATGCTGCAATGATATTTCCAATGTTTCTAATAGCTTTTGGGAAAATGAGGAGGAAAATCATGTTTTTATATAAATATTAAGTTTCATTTTACTGCGTAATTATTAGTCATAGAACAAATATTCATAATTTCAGTTTTACAGTTTAATTAGGTTTATCAGATGCTGCAATGATATTTCCAATATCTCTAATAGATTTTGGGAAAATGAGGAGGAAATTCATGTTTTTATATAAATATTAAGTTTCATTTTACTGCGTAATTATTAATCATAGAACAAATATTCATAATTTCAGTTTTACAGTTTAATTAGGTTTATCAGATGCTGCAATGATATTTCTAATATCTCTAATAGATTTCGAGAAAATGAGGAAGAAATTCAGGTTTTTATTAAAATATTAAGTTTCATTTTACTGCGTAATTATTAGTCATAGTACAAATATTAATAATGACAGTTGTACAGTTTAATTAGATGTATCAGATGCTGCAATGATATTTCCAATATCTTTAATAGCTTTCGAGGAAATGAGGAGAAAAGTTATGTTTATATAAAAATATTAAGTTTCATTTTACTGAGTAATAAGTAATCATAGAACAAATATTCATAATGACAGTTGTAGAGTTTAATTAGGTGTATCAGATGCTGTAATGATATTTCCAATATCTCTAATAGCTTTCGAGAAAATGAGGAGGAAATTCATGTTTTTATATAAATATTAAGTTTCATTTTACTGCGTAATTATTATTCATAGAACAAATATTAATAATAACAGTTGTACAGTTTAATTAGGTGTATCAGATGCTGCAATGATATTTCCAATATCTCTAATAGCTTTCGAGGAAATGAGGAGAAAAGTTATGTTTATATAAAAATATTAAGTTTCATTTTACTGAGTAATAATTAGTCATAGAACAAATATTCATAATGACAGTTGTACAGTTTAATTAGGTGTATCAGATGCTGTAATGATATTTCCAATATCTCTAATAGCTTTCGAGAAAATGAGGAGGAAATTCATGTTTTTAAATAAATATTAAGTTTAATTTTACTGCGTAATTATTAGTCATAGAAAAAATATTCATAATATCAGTTGTACAATTTAATTAGGTCTATCAGATGCTGCATTTATATTTCCAGTATTTCTAATAACTTTCAAGAAAATGACGCGGAAAGTCATGTTTTTAACTAAATATTAAGTTTAATTTTACTGCGTAATTATTAGTCATAGAACAAATATTCATAATATCAGTTTTACAACTTAATTAGGTGTATCAGATGCTGCAATTATATTTCCAATATCTTTAATAACTTTCGGGAAAAAGAGGAGGAAAGTCATGTTTATATATAAATATTAAGTTTCATTTTACTGCGTAATTATTAGTCATAGAACAAATATTCATAATATCAGTTGTACATTTTATTTAGGTCTATCAGATGCTGCAATTATATTTCCAATATCTCTAATAGCTTTCAAGAAAATGACGAGGAAATTCATGTTATTATATAAAAATACGGTTTTATTTTACTGCGTAATTATTATTCATAGAACAAATATTCATAATATCAGTTGTAAAGCTGGATTAGGTGTATCAGATACTGCAATGATATTTCCAATATCTCTAATAGCTTTCGAGAAAACGAGGAAGTAAGTAATTTAAAAAAAAGTAAAATTCTGTATTTATTAGTACTAGTGAAAATATTCATAATGACAGTAGTAGATTTTAATTAGGTCTATCAGATGCTGCAATGATATTTCCAATATCTCTAATAGCTTTCAAGAAAATGAGGAGGAAATTCATGTTTTTATATAAATATTAAGTTTCATTTTACCGCGTAATTATTAGTCATACAACAAATATTCATAATGAGAGTTGTACAGTTTAATTAGGTGTATCAGATGCTGCAATGATCTTTCCAATATCTCTAATAGATTTTGGGAAAATGAGGAGGAAAGTCATGTTTTTATATAAATATTAAGTTTCATTTTACTGCGTAATTATTAGTCATAGAACAAATATTCATAATTTCAGTTTTACAGTTTAATTAGGTTTATCAGATACTGCAATGATATTTCCAATATCTCTAATAGATTTCGAGAAAATGAGGAAGAAATTCAGGTTTTTATAAAAATATTAAGTATCATTTTACTGCGAAATTATTAGTCATAGAACAAATATTAATAATGACAGTTGTACAGTTTAATTAGATGTATCAGATGCTGCAATGATATTTCCAATATCTCTAATAGCTTTCGAGGAAATGAGGAGAAAAGTTATGTTTATATAAAAATATTAAGTTTCATTTTACTGAGTAATAATTAGTCATAGAACAAATATTCATAATGACAGTTGTAGAGTTTAATTAGGTGTATCAGATGCTGTAATGATATTTCCAATATCTCTAATAGCTTTCGAGAAAATGAGGAGGAAATTCATGTTTTTAAATAAATATTAAGTTTAATTTTACTGCGTAATTATTAGTCATAGAACAAATATTCATAATATCAGTTGTACAATTTAATTAGGTCTATCAGATGCTGCAATTATATTTTCAATATTTCTAATAGCTTTCAAGAAAATGACGAGGAAAGTCATGTTTTTAAATAAATATTAAGTTTAATTTTACTGCGTAATTATTAGTCATAGAACAAATATTGATAATATCAGTTTTACAATTTAATTAGGTGTATCAGATGCTGCAATGATATTTCCAATATCTCTAATAGCTTTCGGGAAAATGAAGAGGAAAGTCATGTTTATATATAAATATTAAGTTTCATTTTACTGCGTAATTATTAGTCATAGAACAAATATTCATAATATCAGTTTTACAGTTTAATTAGGTCTATTAGATACTGCAATGATATTTCCAATATCTTTAATAGCTTTCGAGAAAATGAGGAGGAAATTCATGTTTTTTTATAAATATTAAGTTTCATTTTACTGCGTAATTATTAGTCATAGAACAAATATTAATAATAACCTTTGTACAGTTTAATTAGGTGTATCAGATGCTGCAATGATATTTCCAATATTTCTAATAGCTTTCGAGGAAATGAGGAGAAAAGTTATGTTTATATAAAAATATTAAGTTTCATTTTACTGAGTAATTATTAGTCATAGAACAAATATTCATAATGACAGTTTTACAGTTTAATTAGGTGTATCAGATGCTGTAATGCTATTTCTAATATCTCTAATAGCTTTCGAGAAAATTAGGAGGAAAGTCATGTTTTTATATAAATATAAAGCTTAATTTTACTGCGTAATTATTAGTCATAGAACAAATATTAATAATTTCAGTTTTACAGTTTAATTAGGTCTATCAGATGCTGCAGTGATATTTCCAATATCTCTAATAGCTTTCGAGAAAATGAGGAGGAAATTCATGTTTTTATATAAATATTAAGTTTCATTTTTCTGCGTAATTATTAGTCATAGAACAAATATTCATAATGACAGTTGTACAGTTTAATTAGGTGTATCAGATGCTGCAATCATATTTCCAATATCTCTAATAGCTTTCGGGAAAATGAGGAGGAAATTCATGTTTTTATATAAATATTAAGTTTCATTTTACTGCGTAATTATTAGTCATAGAACAAATATTCATAATCACAGTTGTACAGTTTAATTAGGTGTATCAGATGCTGCAATGATATTTCCAATATCTCTAATAGCTTTCGAGAAAATGAGGAGGAAATTCATGTTTTTAAATAAATATTAAGTTTCATTTTACTGCGTAATTATTAGTCATAGAGCAAATATTCATAATATCAATTGTACAGTTTAATTAGGACTATCAGATACTGCAATTATATTTCCAATATCTCTAATAGCTTTCGAGAAAATGACGAGGAAAACCATTTTTTTATATAAAAATACGGTTTTATTTAACTACGTAATTATTAGTCATAGAACAAATATTCATAATATCAGTTATATAGTTGAATTAGGTGTATCAGATGATGCAATGATATTTCCAATATCTCTAATAGCTTTCGAGAGAACGAGGAAGAAATTATTTTTTAAAAAAGTAAAATTCAGTATTTATTATTACTAGTGAAAATATTCATAATGACAGTAGTAGATTTTAATCAGGTCTATCAGATGCTGCAATGATATTTCCAATATCTCTAATAGCTTTCGAGAAAATGAGGAGGAATGTCATGTTTTTATATAAATATATAGTTTCATTTTACTGCGTAATTATTAGTCATAGAACAAATATTCATAATGTCAAATTTACAGTTTAATTAGGGGTATCAGATGCTGCAGTGATATTTCCAATATCTCTAATAGCTTTCGAGAAAATGAGGAGGAAAATCATGTTTGTTTTTGGAGGAAACACACAGAAGAAAGGGAGAGTGAGAGTGAGAGTGAGAGAAAGAGAGAGAAAGAGAGAGAGAGAGAGAGAGAGAGAGAGAGAGAGAGAGAGAGAGAGAGAGAGAGAGAGAGAGAGAGAGAGAGAGAGAGAGAGAGAGAGAGAGAGAGAGAGAGAGAGAGAGAGAGAGAGAGAGAGAGAGAGAGAGAGAGAGAGAGAGAGAGAGAGAGAGAGAGAGAGATAATATAGAGGGACCAAGTATAATTCTCTTGAACTAATTACGGTTAATATAGGGAGATAGAAACAATCTGTCCCCTCCTCACCCTTTTCTTATCTTCTTAAGTGAGTTATACTTTGTATTTGTGTGTGAGTGTGTGTGACTGTCCAGCGTAGCAGTATGAAGATGATCCGAGAATGTAATTGATCCCACCTTCCTTGGTGAAGTGTACCACAATAAATTCCTGTCACCTCAAACTCGACTATCAACTACTTCAATACAGTTTGCTATAGAGGTTATGTGACGTACTACTGGCTATTTGACTATGGTGTTCCGACTTGTAAAATTGTGATAATGTTTGCATTAGATAACATTTACATCATTTTAAGAATAAACCACCTATTTGGATCCTATGGAGTGTGTGGTCTGATTTTCTATGTAGTTAAATGCAATTATATATATTTCTCTTTGTTTTCTTTTTCTCATATTCTCTCTCTCTCTCTCTCTCTCTCTCGCTCTTCCCTCTTCCCAGAAAGATAGACAATGATTGCATTAACCCAAGACACACACACACACACACACACACACACACACACACACACACACACACACACACACACACACACACACACACACACACACACACACACACACACACATGCAAACTCAATTTACAGTAAGTTTCCATTGTTTCCGCAGTATCCACATCCACGATCTTCACACCACCACCAGCTCTCTTTTTTTTCCCCTTGCTGTTGCGGGTAACGAGGAGCAAGAACACCAGGTACATGTTCACTCCCTAGAGGACATACCTGAGTCTCGCCCTACCTGTTTGTGCTCCTCTCAAGGTCAACATCCCACTGTTTCTCAATGGTAAGTAAACACCTTTGTCTTGCCTACTTGACTTTTTTTTTCCCTCTCTCTTCTATCCTCTCCTTCATACCGTTGCCTTTATCTTCGCAACACTAAGTCAGTCTCTGTAAGTCACTGTTCTATACAGACTTACGAGGGACTTATCTTATCACAAATTGACTTAGAAAATTGTTAAGATTGTCGGTAAACAGTTCAAATTAAATTAAACAAAATACTTTTTATTCTATCACGCAGTTTGTAAAGAGAATACTATTGAAATGTATAAAATGCCATTTAGACGAATATTTTATCAACAATTTCACTAGTGTAGTTATATTAGTCTCTACTCCTGCAATTATATTATTAGAAAAAGGAGTTCAGTATTTTTGTTCTCAATTTTCTTACTTCTTTCAATATCTTACCAATAGCATTTTCATGTCAGCCTTTGCCTTGGCCTTCTGCTTCATTATGTATAGATTAAATATTGTAGTTATTGTAGTACTTTTCTTTGTGTTCCTCCTTTTCCTCTACCTTCTCTTCCTCTTCCTCTTCCTCTTCCTCTTCCTCCTCCTCCTCCTCCTCCTCCTCCTCCTTCCACAAGTACCTTTTCCTTGCACCTCTTTAAAAGCTTGATAAATAATAACAAGAGACCAAATACCTAACACACAAAGACTTCCAGGAAAACACAAATTGTTGCAACACTGCACAACAAAACACACCCGGTAACACAATGAAACACATACACACATACACACACACACACACACACACACACACACACACACACACACACACACACACACACACACACATCTACTTCACACTACTGCCTTCTGTCCATGGTATTGTATGTATAGACCCTTCAGGAGTAGCCAAGAGGAAGCAAATAATCCTGATTGCATGCATTACGGAAAGCACTTTGAGAAAAAGGTGAGTGGGGACGGCAGGAAGGGAGGAAGGCAGGCAAGGCAAGGCAGGCAAGGCAAGGCAAGGCAGGCAGGCAGGCAGGCAGGGAGAAAGGCGG
>JAPQNM010000005.1:19621819-19629319 GCA_029783475.1 Metacarcinus magister | reverse complement strand
CCCTTTGCCTTCTTTACTTCCCTTTGTACCTATTTATTCTAACCTCAAAATTGGGCAAGTTTTTTCTATGTGAATTATTAAAACTACCTATATTTTTTTCCCCTCTCTCAGTCTTTTTCTCTTTTTTTTTTGATGAATAAGCCATACAATATAATTAGTGAGGGAGCCGCCGATGTGGTATAATTCATTAATTAAGATATCAAAAGAGGAACACCATAGATGAAATTACCTCTATCCCACATATTAAATTTCTCATTTCTCTTCGTGATGACCTCCTTTTTTCTCCTTCTTCTCCTCCTGCTCTTCCTTCTCTTTCTCATCATCATCATCATCATCATCATCATCATCATCATCATCATTACCATCATTACCATCATCATCATCATCATTCTTTCCCTCGTCGTCCTTATAATACGTGACAGAAAAAAAACAAGGACGGTG
Source organism: Metacarcinus magister (assembly GCA_029783475.1). Taxonomy (NCBI): domain Eukaryota; kingdom Metazoa; phylum Arthropoda; class Malacostraca; order Decapoda; family Cancridae; genus Metacarcinus; species Metacarcinus magister. The sequence goes on along the minus strand of JAPQNM010000005.1, from coordinate 19,628,878 downwards.
TTTTTCCTTCACTAAAAATTCATGAATATATTAAGACGAGCGGAAAGGACTGCCTGAAAAAAGATTCCGAGCCACATACTATGAACTAACTGGACTTTTTCATTTCACTCTCAGTTTACAGATATTTTTCAATTTTACATATTTATTTTTTTTCCAGTGACGTCAAACTGCGTAGAATTGTAAGATGGAAACGTCATGGTTATATAAGGCCGCAAAAAAATAATAATAAATAAATAAAGAGAAGATTGGGAAAATAAGGACAAAGAGGTAAGAAAACTAAAGAGATAGTTTATGTAAGTTAATGCAAAGAAAGGAAAATTATATATATGAAAAGATAAAAAAAGGAGCAAAAACAAATGAGAATAGAGGAAGGAAAAGAAATGAAAAGACCAGATGAAAAAAGAAGAGGGAGAAAAGAATTCAAACAAAATGAAACAATACCAATAAATAAAAGAGATACACGAGAAAGAAACAAAGTAAAGAAAAAGAAAACAACAAGAAATAATGGAAAAAAAATATTACGAAGACAAAAAAAAGAATTAATCACAGAAAAAGAAAATACCTAACCTCCCATAGCCTTGCCATTTTTATAATTACAACTTACTTTCTTTTTCAATTTTTTCCCCTTATCTCTTTTCCCAGCGTTTACTAACTGAATAGGCTTCCCTCCTCCTGCCTTCCACACCCTCTTCATCTATAATTTCCTCTCCACCCCTTTTCCTCTTAATTAAGCACAATGATTAAACCCGATTCCCAGCTTCCAGGTCCTCTTCCTCTCCCAGCTTCTTTCCTCTCTCCTACACACGTCACATCTCTCCCTCCACCCCTCAACCTCCCTCCACTCTTCCTCATCACACGTCTTCCTCTACTCTCCATCCTTCCTCGTAACACCAATCCCTCCCTCCTTACACACGTCATACCTCTCCCTCCACCCTCCATCCTCTCTCGTCACACCTTGCAGCCTCCCCTTTACACTACCCTCACACATCCCCTATTCCCACATCATCCCCAACATTGGTAAGCCCCCACATATCACCCCCTAAAAACCCCAGGGAGTTATTTCTTCTTTTTCCCTTCTTTTCTTATTCAATTTCAACAATCTTACTTTAGTTTTGGTTTTCTTTTCTTCAATTCTTTTTTTTTTTTCCTTTGTTTCCGCGAGCAATATTTCAAAAGGTGATTTCATTTTTCAGTATTTGCTGTTCGGAAGAAGCTTTTCATGGCTTCTACAGGTTTGCTTTCCCGAGGCAATCTTACAGACTTTTCCTTTCTTTTCTTCTCCGAGACGGCCAGGAATACATTACCTCCAGGAATAAACACAATAAAACACATACATATCGGAACAATAAGTATCCCAAGTGTGCCTCGTATAATTGCTCCACAAAGAGGGAATGAGTAATAAAATAATAAAGTAATAATAATAAGAAGAATAATAAGCAGGAGCAAATTATACCTCATTAAATATAAATACCCACACTAAAACCTCAACAGGTGAATCGCTTACTGATGTGTGTGTGTGTGTGTGTGTGTGTGTGTGTGTGTGTGTGTGTGTGTGTGTGTGTGTGTGTGTGTGTGTGTGTGTGTGTGTGTGCGTGTGCGTGTGCATGTGTGTGTGTCCAAAAGTCTCTAGGCCAATTAGAGGCGGTAAGTGAGGGGAGAGCCGCGGGGGACGCCAAAATCATCCGCCAACCCACCACTTTCCACCCACCAACGCGAAATTCTATCTAGAGAAAATATACGCAGATTAATTCTAGGTTAGTAATGCGTTTCCAATAAACTGTAACGAAATCCAGGTGTGTTGGGAGCAGGTGCGGGGGGGAGGGTCAGGAGAGGTAGTGGACTATGCATACACCATTGAATAGTCAGCACATATAAACGTAATGATATTGCACATAACAAACAAGGAAGGTATTGCAGTTATGGTATGGCTAAGAATGTTTGTCTCATATCATATCATATAGAAATGCAACGCAAATGTTATGAAATATATATATGTAACTCTATAAGGTAAGGGTTTACCGTATTTTTTTTTCAGCCACACACCTACATAAACTATATAGAAATTCTGGTTATAATGAATATATGCAAAAACCAGTACCAAGAAGAAATGCATTGTACCTAAAACTGAATAAATAAAAAATAAATAAAAACTTAATAAAAATTGAATGAGGAGAGTTTAAAAAGAACAAAACATTATCACGAAACACAAGAAACAAATAAATTAAAAAACAGTAAATGAGTAAGTAAACAAATACCTCAAAAATATTACTGATGAAAATGAAACTTGAGTGTGACGCAATTTCTTGGGTTCATTCGTAAACAGACAGCGCTAAAAGGCATTTTATCCCACAGTATAGTTAGTCCCTTGGCTCTATGGTTACATTGACAAGACTTTAAGTTGATGTGTAGTAGCATAAAAAATACAGGTTTCATAATTACAGTGGCCATGTTTGAGTTGACATCGCTATACGAGGACATAAAACTTGTGGACCTCGCCGATTGCAATTACTGAAACGCATGGAAACTATTTTTTTGTTTTTTTTTGTGTGTATTTTGCATGTGTGACTATGTTGAGTGTGTGTGTGTGTGTGTGTGTGTGTGTGTGTGTGTGTGTGTGTGTGTGTGTGTGTGTGTGTGTGTGTGTGTGTGTGTGTGTGTGTCCCTTCCTCCTCCTCCTCCTCTTCCTTCTCCTCCTCCACATCATCATCATCATCATCATCATTTTTCTGCTCCCTAAGAAGAGCAATCCTCCCCCTTATTAACAGGTCATGCAAAATAGTAGGCAAGTAAAGCTGATGAAAAATCCTCATTCATTATGCTTCACAATTAACCCCATTACTTTCTGCATCCTCCCCTCTCCCCCTATACCTCCCTTTCCCCCTCCCTTTCCCCCCATATTTTTAATGCCACGAGGGGGGAGTGGGGGGGGAAGGGGACAGTGCCAAACGTACAACACAAACATTATCACAAACATCCATCAGCAAGACAAATGAATAAGTAATTAGAGTCTGTCTCAATTATCTGCTTGTCGTCTGCAATTATCCCCGACCAAGTAACAAGGAGGAAACAAACAAACTTAGGGAAGGTGTGGTGGTGGTGGTGGTGGTGGTGGTGGTGGTGGTGGTGGTGGTGGTGGTGGTGGTGGTGGTATTAGTATCATCATAATCATCATCAGTACAGTAGATCATTACACCAAATTATAGCTTATATTCCATGAAGTTCGTTGGACAATCAAAGGATAAAGGCATTAAGACAATCATGAGAGAGAGAGAGAGAGAGAGAGAGAGAGAGAGAGAGAGAGAGAGAGAGAGAGAGAGAGAGAGAGAGAGAGAGAGAGAGAGAGAGAGAGAGAGAGAGAGAGAGAGAGAGAGAGAGAGAGAGAGAGAGAGAGAGAGAGAGAGAGAGAAAAAAAAACAGACAGACACTCACTAATATGTCCTCATAATACTGACCATTCGTTTCATTACACGTTTCATCAAGTCACATTTACGTTTAAAAAAAAAACGAGGAAGAAAAAAAAAAGAAGTTAAATACTCATTAGAGCCTGAAATCAATGGAATTATTTTGGGTGCGGGTCATTAATCTTGAAGGTTCGTTTGTTTCGTCGCTAATGATGAGCGAAACGGTGCCATCATATTATATTATATCATATTTCGCTAGTTGACATCGACGAGCGAAACGAGATGAGATGCATACACTCCCCTAAATATAGATAAAAAAAACAAATTAAGGTTTCAATATAACTAAACACTACGAAGGAAGGAAGGAAGGAAGGAAGGAAGGAAGGAAGGAAGGAAGGAAGGAAGGAAGGAAGGAAGGAAGGAAGGAAGGAAAGACAGGAAGGAAGGAAGGAATAGAGGAAGGAATAGAGGAAGGAAGGAAGGAAGGAAGGAAGGAAGGAAGGAAGGAAGGAGAAAGGAATGGAGGGAGTGGGTAGTATGATGTATGTTCATGGGGAGAGGGAGCAGTGGCAGCGAAAAAGAGGATAAATAATGAAAAAAGAGGAATGGAGGAAAGAAATGATAGGGGAGATAATGGAGAAAAGGGGAATAAAGGAGAAAAAGAAGATAAGGGGAAATAGAATTAGAACAAAGAAGGGAAAGGTGAAATAGAAGAAAGGGGAATAAGAAGAAAGGGGAAAAAGAGAAGAAAGAGGAGACAAAATGGAAATATAATGGGAAAGGGAAGAAAGGAGAAAGAAAAAGGGGGAAACAAAAAAGGGGAAACAGTTACATACCAGTAGAGAGAAAAGGACTGACGGGAAACACACACACACACACACACACACACACACACACACACACACACACACACACACACACACACACACACACACACACATTATACCACTACATAGCAATTTATCCTGAAAGTGAGCAACCAACCTGCCCTTCTCTGTTGCCACCTGCCGAGAGGGGACACCTGTTGGGGCCAGGCACAGCTGAGGGGAACGGAGGTGCTGAATATTGCAGGATACTTGTCACTTTAACTTCCCCTCTTCCCCCTCCTCCTCCTCCTCCTCCTCCTCCTCCTTCTGTTCCTTCTCTCCCATGAGCAGTGAGTGAGTGCTTGGAGCGGAGGAAGGAGCTAGGGTGAGGAGGTGGCATTGGTCAGCATAAAACGAGGTGATGGGGAGGGGTGAGTCGAGGCCAGAGGAGGAGGAGGAGGAGGAAGAGGAAGAGGAAGAGGAAGAGGAAGAGGAAGAGGAGGAGGAGGAGGAGGAGGAGGAGGAGGAGGAGGAGGCAATGCGTGAGATATACCAGCTGTGAAGATGACATTGTTAGTCATCATTGAGCAACGACAAATAATCTGCCAAATTTATGTTCCAGATATATTTGGAGAAAGGGAGAAAGATAGATAGATAGATAGATAGATAGATAGATAGATAGATAGATAGATAGATAGATAGAGATAGAGAAAAAAAGAAAAAATTAGTGTTCGGAAGAGAGTGGGTTGTGATCCCTTCTATCAAACCCCCCAGAGACAAGCCAAGGGAAGGGAAGGGAAGGGAAGGGAGGGAATGGGAGGTAGAGGGAGGGTGATGTGTATTGCTGCTAACGAGAAGCTGCTTTAATATTGCATCGTGTGTTTATTAGCGTGAACACATCAGCGCCTAAGGGGATATCCATGTGGCCAGAGAGGCTCTACACGTAACCTAATGCTGAAGGGCACACCTGCACGAGTCCTCACCTGATTGGTAATGATTATCGTCCTTATTACCTGGCATTTTTCCCCCTCACATATTTGTTGAAATTACGCTGACTATTTGATATTGGTTTCTCTTGCTCTTTCCCTCATTTCTCTCTGCTAACCTCCCTTACTCTCCCTTTTCCTAGTGCTGTTAAGTCTTTACTATTTACCATCAACAATTGTACTTCCTTTTCATTCATTCCAAGATCTGCTCTTTTCTCCCTCTCTCTTTCTCTCTATCTCTCTTTAACGTATCTTTTTTTTCACTCCTTTCTTACTTTCCATTTATGCCAGCGAGCCTCCTTTCGTCTCCTTCCTTATCCTCAATTCTCACGCAGGCGGAGGTGCAAGACTAAAGAGGCTTCAAGGTTGTATCCAGGCTCCACCGCCACTCTGGGACGCGTCTGGCTGAGGCATCGTTACGAGGAAGTTCGTAAACTCTAGTCGGAGCATTTTTTGTTTGTTTTTTGGGGCAGACTTGTTGCCACCGAGCGCTGAGAGACTGCGGGGAAGTTGGAAACGATCTAATCCTTAAGGGGGAAATGTAGTTAATACACGTGTCTAGGTTAGGTGTAGAAAGGTGATTTGCATGTAGGTACGATTTTTTTTCTTCTCTCTCTCTCTCTCTCTCTCTCTCTCTCTCTCTCTCTCTCTCTCTCTCTCTCTCTCATCTCTCTCTCTCCTCTCTCTCTCATCTCTCTCTCTCTCTCTCTCTCTCTCTCTCTCTCTCTCTCTCTCTCTCTCTCTCTCTCTCTCAATGGGTCTATTCAAAACCAGGAGACGTAGCGAGTGAAAACAATCACTAGTCTTACTTTACCTTTTTTTTTTTCTTTTCTTCAACAACTCTGAAAGGAAAGAAAGATGCTGATTTGCTTTAGCTTTTTCTCCACTTTACTTTTTCTTCTCAGGTGCTGACAGCCAGTCTTTTAGTGCCTCATCCTGTTCCATGTCAAAGGGGAAAGGAAAGGGGTGGTGGAGGCTAGAGACAAAGGAAGTGGATATGGGAAGGATTCTAGCTGGAACACGTAAAGTTGAAACCATAGGAGGAGGAGGAGGAGGAGGAGGAGGAGGAGATGAAGAAGGATGACGAGTACGAAGAGAAAGAGGAAGAGGGATCCTTCAGCCAGGAATCTGACGCTACAGAAGGGTAGTGACGTAACTCGTGTTCCGTATAAGGTTGGCATTTCCCGCCTCACAGATCATGTTCCTTGTTCCAATTCAATATACGTCAATCACATCATCCTCCCCCTGACATGATTGCGAGGCTCAAATTCCAAAAATGCAATAAGTTTTTTTTTTGTACTTAAAAATGCTTCGAGGCGCTAGGTTATGCATTTTGAACATCCTTTGGTGAGTCTTCGGGAGTGGGAGGAGGAGAAGGAGGAGGAGGAGGAGGAGGAGGAAGAGGAAGAGAGGGAATAGTTTAAAAATTGTCTTCTTCCCACTTAAGGAGCATTATGTTGTTCAGGTAAGTTTTGGGAAAGGCAGGAAATGATAATTGGATCAGATGTACAAGGTAAAGCGAACACCAACTAATGCTCTCTCTCGCTCTCGCTCTCTCTCTCTCTCTCTCTCTCTCTCTCTCTCTCTCTCTCTCTCTCTCTCTCTCTCTCTCTCTCTCTCTCTCTAAACTAACAGCATAATCAAAGTTTAACTCAACAATATACTCCTTCCTCTCTTAATCCAATTTTGTCATCAGTAAAGTGTAAAAAAAAATATTTACATGGAAAACTTTTTTTAGCCAAACGATATATACATACATACATTTTTTTATCAGCCTTTCTAGATGCGACACACTACGTAGAATGAAGATGACTTTCCATCTATCTATCTATCTCTTTTTTTTTTTTTCCGGTGACCCCTGACATG
>JAPQNM010000005.1:19611819-19616819 GCA_029783475.1 Metacarcinus magister | reverse complement strand
GTTACAGCTAATTTAATTGGAACATATGATGAAAACAAGTTCTTATACACTATTTCAGGCTGGCAGAGTCTTTTTGATTACTCCTGTAGTGTACATAGCCTTCCTTTGACCTTCTTAAATGCTGCTGCATCAAGATAAGGCTCACTAGAATTAGGTATATAGAGGCAGAAAACAATTTAATTCCCACCGCTCCTTCGGTCATGACTGGGCGATCAAAATCTTCACTACTGACTCTGTCACCGGTGCCAATGGCCATGGAAGTTATTTATTTTCATTAAAAAATGTAATGCAGTACTTTTATTGCAGTGTCAAGCTCCATCAATAGGATATGATAGCTATCCGTAACCCGCGTATACTCCTACACACGACGCGTTACCCCGTAAGGAACACATATAGTCTTAACGTCCACGAATATTCTTGTAATGACTGTTACAGCTCAAAGCAGTTCATAACTAAGCCTTACGACACGTTTAACCATCTTACAGACCCTCGTGGATGTGTAGAATTGACCTCAACATATGGTGCATTTTTGTCATTTTTTCTACTCTGGGAAATTTTTTGCAAAATTTTCTCTTCGATTTTGTTCTTTTTAAACTATGTTGTACATGGGAAGAATGTAAGACTTTCAGCTTAGTTTCAGTTAATTTCACCAGAAACTTTTATTGCTATAAATGAATTTATTTGGGTTAAAACCAATGCTAAAATCAGTATGGTGGTTCTAATACTTTACCAATGTTGATGGAAAAAATATCAGATATTCCTTATGAAATTACCAATTAATAAACACAGCACTTTGTTCAATTGGTATCTTAACTTAGAAGCTAATATTGTTTGTTTAATGATATCATTATTTTAGTAAATAACTATTTTTCATGAGATAGATACCGATCAAATATAACAAAGAGTTATGTTGTGAAATCATAAATATTTTTCGCTTCTTTTTAAACCCTATCCCATTCCAATCCTGCGTCTAGTTTCTTTTTTCATTATTTATAATCTACGTAATTTACGTGAGGACGTAATATATATTTTCTTAATATTGTGTTTATCAGTACTTGTTACATACCATAAGGATCGGAAAAAGGTGCAGATTTTGAAGCATGGCTTGAAAATTCAATACGAGTAAAACGGAAGGAGTTACAGCTAATTTAATTGGAACATATGATGAAAACAAGTTTTTATACACTATTTCAGGATGGCAGAGTCTTTTTGATTACTCCTGTAGTGTACATAGCCTTCCTTTGACCTTCTTAAATGCTGCTGCATCAAGATAAGGCTCACTAGAATTAGGTATATAGAGGCAGAAAACAATTTAATTCCCACCGCTCCTTCGGTCATGACTGGCCGATCAAAATCTTCACTACTGACTCTGTCACCGGTGCCAATGGCCATGGAAGTTATTTATTTTCATTAAAAAATGTAATGCAGTACTTTTATTGCAGTGTCAAGCTCCATCAAGAAAATATGATAGCTATCCGTAACCTGCGTATACTCCTACACACGACGCGTTACCCCGTAAGGAACACATATAGTCTTAAAGTCCACGAATATTCTTGTAATGACTGTTACAGCTCAAAGCAGTTCTTAAATGCTGCTGCATCAAGATAAGGCTCATTAGAATTAGGTATATAGAGGCAGAAAAATATTCAATTCCCACCGCTCGTTCGGTCATGACTGGCCGATCAAAATCTTCACTACTGACTCTGTCACCGGTGCCAATGGCCATGGAAGTTATTTATTTTCATTAAAAAATGTAATGCAGTACTTTTATTGCAGTGTCAAGCTCCATCAAGAGGATATGATAGCTATCCGTAACCCGCGTATACTCCTACACACGACGCGTTACCCCGTAAGGAACACATATAGTCTTAACGTCCACGAATATTCTTGTAATGACTGTTACAGCTCAAAGCAGTTCATAACTAAGCCTTACGACACGTTTAACCATCTTACAGACCCTCGTGGATGTGTAGAATTGACCTCAACATATGGTGCATTTTTGTCATTTTTTCTACTCTGGGAAATTTTTTGCAAAATTTTCTCTTCGATTTTGTTCTTTTTAAACTATGTTGTACATGGGAAGAATGTAAGACTTTCAGCTTAGTTTCAGTTAATTTCACCAGAAACTTTTATTGCTATAAATGAATTTATTTGGGTTAAAACCAATGCTAAAATCAGTATGGTGGATCTAATACTTTACCAATGTTGATGGAAAAAATATCAGATATTCCTTATGAAATTACCAATTAATAAACACAGCACTTTGTTCAATTGGTATCTTAGCTTAGAAGCTAATATTGTTTGTTTAATGATATCATTATTTTAGTAAATAACTATTTTTCATGAGATAGATACCGATCAAATATAACAAAGAGTTATGTTGTGAAATCATAAATATTTTTCGCTTCTTTTTAAACCCTATCCCATTCCAATCCTGCGTCTAGTTTCTTTTTTCATTATTTATAATCTACGTAATTTACGTGAGGACGTAATATATATTTTCTTAATATTGTGTTTATCAGTACTTGTTACATACCATAAGGATCGGAAAAAGGTGCAGATTTTGAAGCATGGCTTGAAAATTCAATACGAGTAAAACGGAAGGAGTTACAGCTAATTTAAGTGGAACATATGATGAAAACAAGTTTTTATACACTATTTCAGGATGGCAGAGTCTTTTTGATTACTCCTGTAGTGTACATAGCCTTCCTTTGACCTTCTTAAATGCTGCTGCATCAAGATAAGGCTCACTAGAATTAGGTATATAGAGGCAGAAAACAATTTAATTCCCACCGCTCCTTCGGTCATGACTGGGCGATCAAAATCTTCACTACTGACTCTGTCACCGGTGCCAATGGCCATGGAAGTTATTTATTTTCATTAAAAAATGTAATGCAGTACTTTTATTGCAGTGTCAAGCTCCATCAAGAAATATGATAGCTATCCGTAACCTGCGTATACTCCTACACACGACGCGTTACCCCGTAAGGAACACATATAGTCTTAAAGTCCACGAATATTCTTGTAATGACTGTTACAGCTCAAAGCAGTTCTTAAATGCTGCTGCATCAAGATAAGGCTCATTAGAATTAGGTATATAGAGGCAGAAAAATATTCAATTCCCACCGCTCGTTCGGTCATGACTGGCCGATCAAAATCTTCACTACTGACTCTGTCACCGGTGCCAATGGCCATGGAAGTTATTTATTTTCATTAAAAAATGTAATGCAGTACTTTTATTGCAGTGTCAAGCTCCATCAAGAGGATATGATAGCTATCCGTAACCCGCGTATACTCCTACACACGACGCGTTACCCCGTAAGGAACACATATAGTCTTAACGTCCACGAATATTCTTGTAATGACTCTTACAGCTCAAAGCAGTTCACAACTAAGCCTTACGACACGTTTAACCATCTTACAGACCCTCGTGGATGTGTAGAATTGACCTCAACATATGGTGCATTTTTGTCATTTTTTCTACTCTGGGAAATTTTTTGCAAAATTTTCTCTTCGATTTTGTTCTTTTTAAACTATGTTGTACATGGGAAGAATGTAAGACTTTCAGCTTAGTTTCAGTTAATTTCACCAGAAACTTTTATTGCTATAAATGAATTTATTTGGGTTAAAACCAATGCTAAAATCAGTATGGTGGATCTAATACTTTACCAATGTTGATGGAAAAAATATCAGATATTCCTTATGAAATTACCAATTAATAAACACAGCACTTTGTTCAATTGGTATCTTAGCTTAGAAGCTAATATTGTTTGTTTAATGATATCATTATTTTAGTAAATAACTATTTTTCATGAGATAGATACCGATCAAATATAACAAAGAGTTATGTTGTGAAATTATAAATATTTTTCGCTTCTTTTTAAACCCTATCCCATTCCAATCCTGCGTCTAGTTTCTTTTTTCATTATTTATAATCTACGTAATTTACGTGAGGACGTAATATATATTTTCTTAATATTGTGTTTATCAGTACTTGTTACATACCATAAGGATCGGAAAAAGGTGCAGATTTTGAAGCATGGCTTGAAAATTCAATACGAGTAAAACGGAAGGAGTTACAGCTAATTTAAGGTTAACATATGATGAAAACAAGTTTTTATACACTATTTCAGGATGGCAGAGTCTTTTTGATTACTCCTGTAGTGTACATAGCCTTCCTTTGACCTTCTTAAATGCTGCTGCATCAAGATAAGGCTCACTAGAATTAGGTATATAGAGGCAGAAAACAATTTAATTCCCACCGCTCCTTCGGTCATGACTGGCCGATCAAAATCTTCACTACTGACTCTGTCACCGGTGCCAATGGCCATGGAAGTTATTTATTTTCATTAAAAAATGTAATGCAGTACTTTTATTGCAGTGTCAAGCTCCATCAAGAGGATATGATAGCTATCCGTAACCTGCGTATACTCCTACACACGACGCGTTACCCCGTAAGGAACACATATAGTCTTAAAGTCCACGAATATTCTTGTAATGACTGTTACAGCTCAAAGCAGTTCTTAAATGCTGCTGCATCAAGATAAGGCTCATTAGAATTAGGTATATAGAGGCAGAAAAATATTCAATTCCCACCGCTCGTTCGGTCATGACTGGCCGATCAAAATCTTCACTACTGACTCTGTCACCGGTGCCAATGGCCATGGAAGTTATTTATTTTAATTAAAAAATGTAATGCAGTACTTTTATTGCAGTGTCAAGCTCCATCAAGAGGATATGATAGCTATCCGTAACCCGCGTATACTCCTACACACGACGCGTTACCCCGTAAGGAACACATATAGTCTTAACGTCCACGAATATTCTTGTAATGACTCTTACAGCTCAAAGCAGTTCATAACTAAGCCTTACGACACGTTTAACCATCTTACAGACCCTCGTGGATGTGTAGAATTGACCTCAACATATGGTGCATTTTTGTCATTTTTTCTACTCTGGGAAATTTTTTGCAAAATTTTCTCTTCGATTTTGTTCTTTTT
>JAPQNM010000005.1:19606819-19609319 GCA_029783475.1 Metacarcinus magister | reverse complement strand
GTCACGTCCGGCACTGCAACACCCGACCCAGTGACGTGGCCGACCAGGTGACTTCAGGTGACACGCGGAAGAAGAGTGGAGTGGCCGCCACCACAGCCACGCAGTTGTGTTTGTTGAGTCAACACAAACAACCAACGAAGTGTTACATCGGCGGTCAAGGTTACGGGCAAAACGCAGCACAATAAATGTTAACATACATTACACCACTACAAGAGGCGATGGCTTGCTTGCGGCAACATCTCTTCACTCACACTCACTTACGTCAGGCGAAGAGGGTCATGACGGGCCACGAGACACCTGTACAGTAATCCCGAGATGCGTCTGTGCAGCAGGAGGTGAACGGCTCACCTAAGCCTGGGTGAGCCAGGTACCACGTGGCAAGGACGGGGGCGTCTGCTCCCTCGCGCGGCTCAGCGACGTCTGACCTGAGGCGGGGCCAGCGCCGCCCTGTGGCTCAAACCTGCAAGTCCCGCTCAGGTGCCGCATTCATCATTCAGATTCTGTCCTCTATATCTCACAAAGAGTTCTGATATGAGTCTTGGTGAGGTAATGGGGCCACCTGCTGAGTAAGTTGACGCAATGCTGCTCAACCCTGGTCATATCTCATGGCCTCGCGGCAACACCAGTCACTCACCACCACCTGGCGGACGCCGCTAGCACGATAACACCGCCACAAGAGACACTCGGTGGCCTGGTGAAGCTCTTCCTCCTATTTCAGGCACCCTCACCTTCACACAGACTTACTTCCCTCCCTCCCTCCCTCTCTCCCTCCCTCCCTCCCTTCCTCCCTCCCTCCCTCTCTCCCTCCCTCCCTCCCTCCCTCCCTCCCTTTCATGCCTCAACCTTCTCCTGGCTACCTGATCTCAAGTGTTTGCACACCATGACCATCGCCAGAGGGCATCACCGGAACAACGCAGATGGGAATGAAATTAAGAGAAATATCCTCACCCTCGAGATATACCTTCAGACAGGTAACCACTGAATCCTAAGGACAGCCTGGCCACCACCTGTTTACACCTGCTTCCTCGAAGACGCCTTGCAGGGTCTCCGACGACCAGCACCTTCCCTGGGCCCAATAAACTCACTTTTACGGGAGAACTTGAACCCACGTGCTGGCGTAGTGTGTCCTCGAATGGAGTGTCAGTGAAGGGGGGGCGGGCGTGCTCTGAGAATCGATCGGTCTTATCAAATTACGAGTGGACGGAAGGGGAAGAGAGGTGGCGTGGTGGAGGTCACACTATTTCGTTTGTTTTTCTTTGGTTTGTGTTCATGTTACGGAAGAGGAAATTGTACAGATTCGCGGGTTACTTCCCCTCACAGTAACGGAGTCTCCAGTAAAGTTAAGATGATTTCACTTAAAAAAAAAGATATAGAAAAAAACGAAAACTAGAACCATCTCATCTCTTATCTATGTCCTTGAGCTTCAAAAATAGACATTGTTTCATATGCTTAAATTTTTCTTTCATTGGAACTATATATATATAAAAAAAACCACCACATTACTCTGCAGATCACATGTTTCTTACGTTACAAATTCATCCGGTGTAAATAAATAACCCTCACCATAACCTTTTCGTCTCCCTTTTCAGCCAGACCGTCATAGAAAACTGACGCGAGTATGAGAAAACGGGTTTGTTGATGCTTACGAGAGCAAACTCAACCCCAAAAATATACTCCTTCTCTTAACCTTCCCTCGTCGTGTATCCTAGGCAGACGTTACATCATATAAACAAGCTAAATAATTCACTTGTAACTTGTATAAATGATGTACTGGAATATTGCAAAAAATAAAGCATAGAAATAAGACTTTAATAGACTTTTTTACTTTCGTCCACCTCGCTTCCGTGTATTTTTTTTATTTAACTTTTTATTGTAGCGAGTAAATCAGTAAAACCACAAAGATGGAATTCCTAACACCTGCCTGAATACACCTTTACAATAAGTGCTTGCCGTGAAGAGTGAACACAAAACTTACAAACATACAATACAATACGATTTCAACACATTTTTTTTTCTCTTTCTCTCTCTCTCTCTTTGCTGGTACAAATCCATCAGTGTAAAGTGCTTGCGTGTGCGTGTGTGTGTGTGTGTGTGTCTGGAAAATGATGATGGACATACTCAACATATCAAGCTACACAAATCCACGTCATATTCCCATTAACAAAACACGCCAACCAAACCTTCCCTTAACAACATTCCTCGACATTCCTCGCTGAATCCATATACAAAAACGATCAAGTAGGCATCAAAAACCTTATACAAAAGATAAATAAGTTAACCACCATAAAAAAAAAAATAGCATTACACAGGCGCCACATAGAACACATTTCCGGTGGTCTTACTTAGATGTAGTAATAGGTGAGAGACGCAAGTGACGTAGCAATAGTAAGATATAACAGTGAGCGGCACATCTACCAAGGGGCCGCCCGTACACCTGCCTCAAACTAATGGTCATGACGGGTACTCACCACCCTCCAGCCACCTGCAGCCATCACATCCT
>JAPQNM010000005.1:19601819-19604319 GCA_029783475.1 Metacarcinus magister | reverse complement strand
CAGAAGACACCGTGACCTACCTCCTACCTCCCTTTCTACCTCTTACCTACCTCCTACCTCCTACCTCTCAGTTATAGATAACTAACATTGTAACTACGTATTAACACTTACATAGCAGCGCTGGTAACAGGTAATTGGTAACAGGTAACAGGCGGTAATCCTCTTCTTAACACACGGTATTAACACTACAAAATATACATGAACGCGCAATGGATGGGCGAGGCGAGGTGAGGCGAGGTGAGGTGAGGTGAGGTGTGGCTTTGGTTTGCACTGTTCAGATGGATTTAAGTATAAACACACCGGCTTCTCTACCCTCCCCCATTCCTCGTTGGGTTCTGTCGAGACCTCAAGGCTAGCTAAGCAAGGGTGTAATACTAGGTCTTGCCAGATAATGAATGTTAGGTTATGTTATTCCTTGAAATTAATAATGTAATCTAACTTTTATTAATATTTCTTTTAACGCCACGCTGTTATGATTGCATGTAGTACAACAGGTTATGTAATAATTCTTTGCTTTACGATGTTTTAATAATTATTAGTTTTATTAGTTATGTAGCAGCCCTGTCAGTCATGTTTGCTATCCTGAACCGGATATGCCTCATTATAATTATGGTTTTAATCACCAAATATAACCAGAGTTGATAATTATTAATACGCCAAAACGGCAAATCCTATTACTACTGACTCGTGAAGTAAGGCAGAGGAAGGCTGAAAGGTTGGTACAAGACGGCTGCCTGGTGCTTCGAACGTCTGAACAACACGTAATGAGCGAGTGAGTGAGTGAGTGAAGCAGCTGGCTCCCTCCCCCCACAACCCACTTGGTAACAGAGGGAGGGAGAGGAGGGGTAGCAGACAGGACAGCTTGCCACTTCACACATACAATATATATTTCACCACCAATCTATTTATTCGTTAGAAACTATAATGTTTATCTGAATCCTAGAAGACATTATGAAGGTTTAGTAACACCATTATACCTAAACATTATATTAATGGCTAAGGTGATAACTTATTTTAAACGAGCTGTTGTATGTTTGTGTGTGTGTGTGTTTGTTCAATCTGAGGTACAAGACTCATCAGGCAGTATCCTTCACCTGATGGCTCAGATTGTCTTCGGACGACAGGGCAATGTGTTTTGCAGCAACTATCCAAACTGAAGCGAGCAGTTTGGGTATGTTGGGTGAGTGGTTTTGGGAGTCATGGTCACCCAGCATGTCTATTTACTTAATTTATATATATATATATTTTTTTTTATGTGCTTAACCTATGGCGCCGATAGGCTTAGTGGAGGCGTTAAATGGTCGGCCTCCGCCTGTTAGTAGCGCAGGTTAGATTTTTAAAGTGGCGCCTCGTTTCTTGTTGAGAGGCTCATGCTGCCCGCCGAAACTCCTCGTGCATATAACTTTGCAGTCCCGTCGAAGATAGTGTTACGGCAGCATGTGGGTGATCTTTGGCCACTCGGCGGTTTTACCAAAGAAAAGTGGCCAGCCCGTGCCGGGATTCGAATTTGGGACCCTGAGCTCGTCTGCCCGACCACTAGCCACTAGGCCACCGCCTCCCCAAAGTTTGCAGCTTCTTTCTTCCGATGACAAACACAACACAAGGGAACATAAACTCAAAGCCGTGACCATAACCCAGGCGGAACATAAGACATTTACGTGCTGTGCTTGCCTAGTTTACTCTCCCCTCCTCTTCCCTTCCTCCCTCCTTCCCTCCCTCTCTTTCTCTCTCTCTCTCCTCCCTCCCTGCCTCCCTCCCTCCCTCTCTCCCTTCCTCCACCTCACGCACTGTCTTTAACTCTAGAATACCTGAGAAAAGAGAACAGGGGAAAGTGTAATCCAGTAAGCTCCAGCCTGCCCCCATGCCTCTCTTCCTAGTCCATTAGTGCTTCAGCCAGCCTCGCCAGGAGCCGCCCCCGCCACATCCTGCCTTCCTGCACCCTTCACACGCGCCTTACCACTCACTCACTTACTCACTCACTCACTCACTCACTCACTCGTCAATGTTCCCAGTCCGCCTCACACCAGATGGAACTATATTTATTTTTTGTTATTATTTCTCTATGTGATGTGTATAAGTTTTCTCTTCGTTCGATTACAAAACGATATTCGAGAGAGAGAGAGAGAGAGAGAGAGAGAGAGAGAGAGAGAGAGAGAGAGAGAGAGAGAGAGAGAGAGAGAGAGGGAGAGGGAGAGGGAGAGAGAGAGAGAGAGAGAGAGAGAGAGAGAGAGAGAGAGTAGAGAGAGAGAGAGAGAGAGAGAGAGAGAGAGACGAGAGAGAGAGAGAGAGAGAGAGAGAGAGAGAGAAAGAGAGAGAGAGACGAGAGAGAGAGAGAGAGAGAGAGAGAGAGAGAGAGAGAGAGAGAGAGAGAGAGAGAGAATTAAAACTTTGAAAAAAACGTTTAGCTTTTTGTTCTGATGTGTTACGCCAGGAATTCACCGGTACATACACTTTCAGTTAATTCTCTTTACTGCCACATTCCACTGTAACGCAGCGAGAC
>JAPQNM010000005.1:19584319-19596819 GCA_029783475.1 Metacarcinus magister | reverse complement strand
AGATGAAAGACCGGAAAGAAAGGAGGAAGAAATCAAGGAAATAAGAAGAAAGGAAAGAAAAAAAAATGGTTGGACGAAAGAGAAAAAGGAAAAAAAAATTGAAAAACTCTGAATTATATTAATAAAGACAAGACATAGTGGATTCTTTCTTTTTCTTTCTTTTTCTATTTTTCTTTCTTAGCAAATTTATCATATTTTCATTTCCTTGAGTCTTCAATTCTTTACATTAAGTGAAGTGGAAAAAAAAATCACATGAGAAACCGAGGATGATGAATGAAGGAGGAAGGAGAGAGAGAGAGAAAAAGAGAGAGAGAGAGAGAGAGAGAGAGAGAGAGAGAGAGAGAGAGAGAGAGAGAGAGAGAGAGAGAGAGAGAGAGAGAGAGAGAGAGAGATAATGAGAGAGAGAGAGATAATGAGAGAGAGAGATAATGAGAGAGAGAGAGATAATGAGAGAGAAAATGAGCGAGAGAAGGAAGAAAAAGAAGTGAAGAGGGAAAAAGTAAAGGAAAAAGAAGGAATAAAGGAATAAAATAAAATAAAAAAGATACAAAGATACGAATGAGAATAGGCACTAAAGAGAAGGATAATAATAGCATAGGATAAAAAAAATAAAAGAATACTAAAGAAGACCTAAGAGCAGGATTCTATGAAGGTAACCATGACAACTGTGAGGCAGCGACGGGGGCAAGGCGGAGGTGGAGGTGGAGGTGGAGGTGGAGGTGGAGGTGGAGGTGGAGGTGGAGGTGGAGGTGGAGGCTATTGGATAGTTTTTATGCACCTCTTGACTCCTCATCTGTGTAATTGGTATGACAATCAAAGTAGTAGTAGTAGTAGTAGTAATATTGTATCATTAATAAATAACAACACATACAATACGAACAAAAAATGAAAGTAACAATATAAAACGTAAAGAGCATTAAGTAAAAAAAATAATAATAATAATAACAAAAAAACCGGAGTAAATTGACCAAAGAAACACGGGAAAGATTGATAAGGAGAGGCTGTGAAGGAGATAAGGTGTGGGAGTGAAGGAAGAAGGATGTGAGGCAGTGAGGCAGTGAGAGGAGGTAAGAAGCAAGACACTCACTCACTCACTCAGGCTTGGACATGACCTGAACAGACTGAGTAAAGGCTGCGCAGTGCATAATAATAGTGCTGAACTCCATTTTATCACCAGGGCAACGGGGCACCGACAAACACAGGCTGACACACACACACACACACACACACACACACACACACACACACACATACCTTTCCAACATCTCCCTACAGTATTAGTGAAATGTTTTACGTTGAACAAACATGTTATCAAATTATAATGAAAAACTATGTATCAAAAAAAAAATTAAATTGCAATGACGTTTAATTCTATAACAAATAAAAAGTCATAGGAATTTCCAATGATTCTTTTAGCACATAATATCTGTAAGTTTTGTCTCGTTCCAGGAAATAACCTTGAGTTGAGTGGATCGGAATTTGAAGAAAAGAAAAAACGTTAATTATAAAACGTAAGAGTGTACGAGGATAAAGTGAAACAAATGTGAAATTTTAAAGGATGACACGTAACAAACAGGTTTCATATAGTTTTGTTTCTTTAATATTTGTTTTAACAGAATGGCAATACTTTTTATCATCATTTCAAGACATCCACCAAGTTTTTTTTTATTTGTTCACTTGCACCGGGCTTGTGATCCTTAATTTGTATCACTCAGGTATGAACAAGAAGAAGAGAACAATTACTAAGACTGGAAGGCTCAAGGACGTCAACTTCACCTCACTCAGAAAATAATAAATAAATAAATAAATAAATAAAAACAAATAAGTGTACAGGCACTATACGTAATTAATCGTCTCATCCAGCATTGCAATCACACTAAGTGGATCCAAAATAAGGTATAACGTCCGGAACATTAAGGTAACAATCACCTATTACAAAAACCGAAAAAAATACATGAAACCTATCAAGGCTGAAAGTTGAAGGAATGGTAGCAAAGAAAACGGGGTGACGGATACAAGGGGAACGAGTCCAAAACAAAACCAAAATATACTCAAATTCCCAGCAAGTCATAGTTAACATTTCTATTGATACCTTTCCTTTGCAACACGAAGATTATTTTATTGTGTTCGTTTATAAACACCACCACTATCACCACCGTCATCATCATCATCATCATCATCTTCATCATCATTAATGGTGATGACACATAATCACACAGAGACTCATCACTTTCAAAAGCATAACGAAAACAAAATCATGATTACGACACGTGAAAATGAGACAGAGAGAGAGAGAGATAGAGATAGAGATAGAGAGAGAGAGAGAGAGAGAGAGAGAGAGAGAGAGAGAGAGAGAGAGAGAGAGAGAGAGAGAGAAAAAAAAAATGAGATACAAAAATAAGAGATAATTAATTAGGTATTAGGAGTCTGCCGTTGACGGGATTACAAGACCCATTCATCACGTCATCTACATAAACCCAGACTGCCAGCATTAGACCCTGTCATGGGCTAATCAATACCAACTAAAAATACACACTCTACACTGAAGGAAGGAACGAAAAAAGAAGAAGACTGAAGAAGAAAAAGAAAAGAAAAAAAATTCCTTACATAAAATAAAGCCAAAGAAACTAGGACGTAGCATAAAATGAATAACTTTATGAAAAAAAAAATCCACTGAGAATTGATGATGTATAAATAAAAGACTTCAAAATAAAAATAAAAACATTGAGTGCGTTGTGTTTCATTTAACTAACATTATACATGAACACTTTTTCATCTACTCTACTCTACTCTATTCTACTTATTCATATACTCTATGAATTGATATTGTTGCCACACGCCACCAAGGCAGCAATGACCATCAATATTAATGCCTCGATACCCTTCAAAACGTGTTAAAAACGTGACAATATACTATGTGTGTGTGTGTATGTGTGTGTGTGTGTGTGTGTGTGTGTGTGTGTGTGTGTGTGTGTGTGTGTGTGTGTGTGTGTGTGTGTGTGTGTGTGTTTGCTAAGGTGTGTTATGGGCGAGGATATAGACATGTTTATGGGGCCACTTTAGATAGCAAGGAACCTTTCGACCATCCTTGTCATTGCTATCACCTGACACGTGACCATGACAGATTGGGACCCGTTGCATGGTGACTGTTTTGGGCTTTTTGTGTGCCTAGAGAGAGAGAGAGAGAGAGAGAGAGAGAGAGAGAGAGAGAGAGAGAGAGAGAGAGAGAGAGAGAGAGAGAGAGAGAGAGAGAGAGAGAGAGAGAGAGAGAGAGAGAGTAACAATCCCTTTCTTTCCTTAGATTATACAAATGGACGGCAGTGATATAATAATTGTTTCTACTTATATCCTGTCTATTATTAGTTTATTCTTACTATATATATAAAACATCCACTACTATAATATACACGCACCTTCCCACAGCCAAAAAATATTAAAACAACGATACATACCAAAATAAAAATTAAATAAAAAAAAAGTTAAAAAGAATCACAGTTTAAAGAAAAGAAAAAAGAAACTCGGTCCCCCAAAAACATTTCACAAAAGTTACAAGGCAGACCAACACATTTTACGGAAATCACGAAGCCAGACCAAAAGAATCTCTAAATTATTAACCATCCCAACCTGAGCTACGTAAAGGCGACGCAAATGCCAGCAGTGTGGTGTGCCAGACCTCCTCTACGCTAGCCTTGTGGTGAAGTCCTATATACACACATAAACGCGGGGAGGCAGCTTCCGCGTGTAGACTGACTTGTGATGAAATAAAAACTTCAGGCTCCAATCCATGAACAACTAAATTCGGAACATTATCCTAAAATGACTCGACACATAACTCGACACCATAAAATAAGAACTACAAGAAAAACATGTATATAAAGGTAAATAGCGCCTTTGAAACAACATACTCATATCTTCAATGTTTACCTGGTGACCATCACGCCAGCACTAACACCTGGGCTGGCGGGCAGGTGTCACACTTATCCTCACCTGTGTTTGTGAAGGGCTGGATGTTATTGACTTTGACTTACCTTGAATGTGTGGCCAGGACAGGTAAATATTTATGACTTGAGAGAGAGAGAGAGAGAGAGAGAGAGAGATAGATAGAGAGAGAGAGAGAGAGAGAGAGAGAGAGAGAGAGAGAGAGAGAGAGAGAGAGAGAGAGAGAGAGAGAGAGAGAGAGAGAGAGAGAGAGAGAGAGAGAGAAAAAAAAAGAAAAAAAAAAAGAGACAGACGAAATAAAATTATACTTGTGTATGTGTCAGATCCAGTTCATTGAGCGATAATAGATGGGATAAGGTCTACCCCACAAAATATTCTCTCCATTTAACATTATGCATTGCTTCCTCTCCTCTCCTCTCTCTCTCTCTCTCTCTCTCTCTCTCTCTCTCTCTCTCTCTCTCTCTCTCTCTCTCTCATCTCGTCTCCTCTCTCTCCTCTCTCTCTCTCTCTCTCTCTGCTCTCTCTCTCTCTCTCTCTCTCTCTCCTCTCTCTCTCTCCCTCATACCAGGTATAATATTTTCCTTACTAGAATTGGCCTCACTTCGGTATGATCTTGTAGCCTTTCCGATCAATAGTGTTTTTTGCTTCCACACACAGAGGCAAATGCGTGTGTTTGCAATTCATGTCGTTAAATGCTTGTGTGTCGAGAGGCAATATTCACATGTGTACACACACACACACACACACATACACAGACACAGACACAGACACAGACACACACACACACACACACACACACACACACACACACACACACACACACACACACACACACACACACACAACATTGCACGTGCAGGTCCGGCAACGCTGTTCTATAGTAATATAAAATAATTGCCTGGCTGACAAATAGTGCTGAAAATACTTTCATGCGGAGTAAAGAAATATTGCACAATAAAGATAAATCGAAAGAGATGAAGCTGAGGTGTACCTTGAGGCGATGTTATTGCTGTTGGAACT
Organism: Metacarcinus magister; assembly: GCA_029783475.1. Classification (NCBI taxonomy): domain Eukaryota; kingdom Metazoa; phylum Arthropoda; class Malacostraca; order Decapoda; family Cancridae; genus Metacarcinus; species Metacarcinus magister. Next base: position 19,591,860 of record JAPQNM010000005.1, on the reverse strand, counting down.
CTCGCTATTCTTGACGGCAGGCACCCCGGAGTGAACCAACCACACTGTTGATTCGTCCTCCTCGTCTGTCTCCTGCGGGAGCGGTTCTGTATGGGCGTCATCCAGGGCGTTTCCGTGCCCTTTTGGATGGCAGGAGACCGTGTAGGAGCCATCTACTGGGGAGGCCGTCACTGATACCTGCGCCAGCTGGGGCCCCAAGTGATTGTTGTGACGCACCATGCTGTCCCTACATCACCTGGCTGGCCGTGCTGTGCCCGCCGCGCCTTGCGACCGTGTCTCGGGGAAGTGTTTCAGGTTGTCATGTCTTCCAGGTGAAGGTGATGTCCCAGTGGTGCGTGCCTGCCGGCGTACTTCACTAAGGCAAGGCTCCCTCAACCCCGCCCCCCTGCACGGCACTGTCATCACTACTCATAGTTGTTTCTATAGTTCTCAAAAGCACTTTAATACTTTGACAAGGCTGTCACTTCCCACTTGACAGCACAGCACAGCACAACACGCACACGACAACCCCACCAAGATTGTATATGAAAAATCACTGCCGCTATGTTTCTTTTTCAGCTTTTTCCGTCACAAGAATGTCTTTTAGTTGGTTAATCACAACAATGAAAACTTTATAATTCAAGATGTTATTTCTCATAAAAAAAAAACTAAAACAAACTTTCCAAACTATATAATTCGAATACAACGTTGTCAGAGAAGTAATTTTTAGAAACAGAATTGAAGGCGAGGTGAGGTGAGGACACAGAAAAAGCAGGACGAACCAATGCCTTACTGACTCTGCCGTGCTGCTGCTGCTGCTGCTGCTGCTGCCTGCTGCTGCTGCTTGGCGAGGCGAGGCGAGGCGAGGCGTGATAAGAGACAGCTCTGGATAATTTTACCCATAAACAAAATTACTTCGCGAAAAGGTCAAACAAGGATGGGTTGAAAGCTTCTTCCTCTTTCACGCCCAAAAAGAAAAGATCTGAAGGTCACTGCCACGTCAATACCTCATGATAATTCTAATGTCTTGAAAGGTAAGATGAATATTCTGCAGCATCACGCCCGAAAAAATATCCTGAAAGAAGGTGAAAGAAAGTGAAACAATGAAGGGAACGTTGTGTTGTCTATGAATGAGTAAAGGAGAGAGAGAGAGAGAGAGAGAGAGAGAGAGAGAGAGAGAGAGAGAGAGAGAGAGAGAGAGAGGAGAGAGAGAGAGAGAGAGAGAGAGAGAGAGAGAGAGAGAGAGGAAGAGAGAGAGAGAGAAGAGAGAGAGAGAGAGAGAGGGAAGGAGGAGAGAGAGGAGGAGAGAGGAGAGGAGAGAGAGAGAGGAGGAGAGAGATGAGAGAGAGAGAGAGGAAGAGAGAGAGAGAAGAGAAGGAGAGAGAGAGGAGAGAGAGGAGAGAGAGAGAGAGAGGAGAGAGAGAGAGGAGAGAGAGAGAGAGAGAGAGAGAGAGAGAGAGAGAAGAGAGAGGAGAGGTGGAGAGGAGAGGAGAGGAGAGAGAAGAGAGAGAGAGGAGAGAGAGAGAGGGAGAGAGAGAGAGGGAGGAGGAGGAGGAGAGAGGAGAAGAGAGAGAGAGAGACGGGGGGATGAGAGAGCGAGAGAGAGGAGAGGAGAGAGGAGAAGAGAGAGAGGAAAGAGAGGACGGGGAGAGAGAGAGAGAGGGAGAGGAAGGGGGAGGATGAGGGGAGGGAGGAGGAGGAGAGAAGAGGGGTGGGGGAGAGGAGGAGAGGAGATATGAGTCGCGAGAATTACGGAGGGAGAAGAGGAGTTCGAGGAGAGAGCCGAGGAGCCACACCCTTTAAAAATAATTATACGACCTAATGTTAACTGGACCTCCACCCCTTGCTTCTATTTTTCTGCTACTGTCCTCTTTACAGGGTCTGGCGACAAGTGGGAGTTTTTCTTACGAATTTTTGTTGTCCCTTAGCCAGTACTATTTTAATGTAAAAAAGAAAACTTATAGATATGTAGATAGATTGATTCTAGCAATTGTATTCTGTATAACACAATATTTCTAATGATATCATGCAAGTGTCAAAGCACAATGAATCACAATATACAAAATTTTGAACAGAAACCATACTGTCTATTTTGAGAATGTGACATCACACCTACTCACACACATCTGTTACTGTACATAAATACTATTGTTTCACAGGTTTGTGTTATGTTTGCGCTAGACGTTACTATTGTTACACTATATGATGTGTACATAAGTCACCTTCTTGGGAAAAGATGTCACACACTTCTAAGGACTTATTTATACAAATGAAAGCATTCAATTAGCATGATAATGAGATTTTAGTGAAACATTGTGGAACATGACTAACTCGCCAAGACTAAAATGATCAATGCGTCACCTCATGTGATCAATCTTGCATGCATTAAATGTCTCCTTAACTTATTAATTTTTCACCTCTCTAACTACTCCCTAAGATCCTCCTCCTTTCTTTGTGCTTCTTCCCAGATGAACATAGTTACCCTTCCCTGTCCAAGCAGCTCTTCACCATCCCCTAAACTTGTAAGGGGTTTGCTGACACTTGATAAAGATAATATTGCTTTCATTTTCAGAGGAACACAGGCCATCCGATAGTCACAAAGGGGCTGCAGCCACAAACAATAAATAAAAATAAAAAAAACCTAAAACCTAAATTAAATTAAATATATATAGAAAATAAAAGAACAAGGGAATTAAAAAAATGAAAGGTATTAAAATCTACTGATCATGCAAACGTATAACAAAACAAAACACTCGCAGTCCGATGCACTAGTAAACTCCTTGTTTCTGGGTTACGGCAAACAATTTCCCTTTAAAACCATCTTCTTGCTCTATGTATGGTGTTGAATATGTTTGATTGGGTGAGTTTGCAATGGTTTGTTTGGTTTTAAAACAGTCAAAACTTGGATCATCTAAGAGACTCATGATGTTCATTGTTATATTAGATGCTGTGTTTGTTTGCTTGTCTTGTTGTTCTGAGACATTTAATGGACATGCTAGAACAGTGTTTTCTAACGTATCTTCTTTGTTCTCATCGTCATTTTGGTCGCCTTTCTTTGGTGGTGACTGAAGGACATTTTCTCCTTGAGGTGTGTTGGGTTCCATGAGGTTTGATACGTCATCCGTCCCTGATGGCCCCGGATGAACACTCTCAGAGGAGGCTGGAGCTTCATCTTTACTAATAGATGTATTGGTGTTACTCTGCTGCCTCTCGGGAGTATTTGCAACACAGGACTTGGTAGTAAATGGGTTGTAGGTGGCAACGTCCAAGAAATCCAGGTTGTATCCTTTACCAGAAATTGGCATCTCATCGTCAGATTGCACCAGTGTTTCCTCAGGCATTAGTTGGTGCTTTTCAGATATCTTCTGTTCCATTTCTTTCACCATATTCTTGATGGAGTCGTTGACGTCAAGACTCATGCTCGGTGAAACAAGGATTTTGTCTTTGGATGGGATTAAATTATTCTGGATTTCTTGGATCTGTTGAGAATTCACTTGATCAGCTTCACATATATTAAGGAAACCATCTGTTCCACTAGACACGTGTTGCTCTGTCTTCCCTGCAACACCACCATCAACTTGGGAAAGTCTCCTCTACTCCTTCCTCTGCTACAGGGACACACTGCGGACACACTAGGTCTTTGGGCGCGTTCATAACACTCTCCTTGACTTCCTTTACAGTTATAGATACTGTCTGTGGGCAATGTACTTTCTCAAGTGAATTCATAACAGTAGTTGTAGTGGCAAAGGGTTCAAAGTGACATCATCTAGTAGGTGAAGGAAGTCAGTATAGGATGTCTTGGGTCGGGAGGCTGGAGTACATGTCTCAACTCTAGCTGCTGATTCTCTGCTGACATTTTCTGTGCTGGAAATACACTTACTATCTTGTGGATCCTCTCTACCTCTAGTAAACTCCTTCATACTGACATTTTCTGTGCTGGAAATACACTTACTATCTTGTGGATCCTCTCTACCTTTAATGTCGTCCAGAATATTGCTATTATCTCCCATTGAGAAAGCTACAACTCCTTGATTGTCACTTTCTTGTGTACTTACTTGTTCACTCAGCCAATATATATATATATATATATATATATATATATATATATATATATATATATTAAAAGGGTAATGGCTAAGGGAAAACAGAAATAAGTAAAAAAAAAATCCCGCTTGTCACCAGACCCTGTAAAGAGGACAGTAGGAGAATAGAAGCAAGGGGTGGAGATCCAGTTAACATTAGAAGTGTCTTGACACTCCTCTCTTGAAAGAGTTCAAGTCATAGGCAGGTGGAAAAACAGACAAAGGAAGAGAGTTCCAGAGTTTACCAGTGTAAGGGATGAAAGAGTGAAGATACTGGTTAACTCTTGCATTAGGAAGATGGACAGAATAAGGATGAGAAGAAGTAGAAAGTCTTGTGCAGCGAGGCCACGGGAGGGGGGGGAGGCATGCAGTTAGCAAGTTCAGAAGAGCAGTCAGCATGAAAATAGCGGTAAAAGATAGATAAAGATGCAACATTGCGGCGGTGACTTAAAGAATCAAGAAAGTCAGTTAGAGGAGGAGAGTTGATGAGACGAAAAGCTTTGGACTTCACCCTGTTTATGCATTGCTCTTCAGTCTTCTTAGCCAATTTACGACAAATGACACACCGAGCTTTCACAGATTTTATAAGTTTCCTGGCTCCGGGCACCCAAAACTTTGATTGCAATTTGGCTAAGGTTACCTCTACACCGGCGTGATCTATCTCATGGATGTGCTTAACATACAATCTAGTGAATGAATGTCCCACAGGTAGCAATATGAACACACTCATGTTCCAATTATCCTTCAGCCATTCTGAAATCCTTTGACCAACACATATTAAACCTTCCTCATTCATCACAGCACCAAGTCTCTCATACCTCTTTTCCCAGTCATCAGCTATAGTCCTCTGGACCCACCTTACCCATACATCCTCTGCTACTTTCAAATCATCTGAATGAGGAACTAAAGCAACACCTTTAAATGATTTCAACCTAACTGCCTTCAAAACTCTAGCAGTTACCCTTAAAAGCTTATTGTAACTACCATATCTATTTACATCAATTATGACAGTATTATCCCTACATAAATTATTTACAATTTTGACTGGAGCAGCATCTGGTAGTTCGAGATCATTTGATTGACTGATGGGCCATTCACTAACAGGTAAACACAAAAAGGGGGGTCCATTCTGCCATGAAGAGTTAGAGTCTAAAAGCATAGGGTGTGTAGGCCTTGTGGTTAAGTCTGCTGGATTATTTCCTGAGGATGTCCAAAACCATTCTACAGATTTTGATTTTGTTTGAATTTCTGCTACTCTAGTAGCGACAAAAACATTGAAACTGCTTGACCTATTACAAATTTGTGCTCTGACAATGGATGAATCAATAATATGTATGACTGACTCAAGTTCAATATCTATTTCCTTCTCAATCATAACTCTCAACCGGCAGGCCAACACAGCCCCACATAACTCCAACCGCGGGATGGTAAGCTGTCGAGTAGGGGCAATCTTATTCTTTGCTATCAACAGTTTACTTACAAAGGGTCTTTTCCTCACTTTCCACCTCAAGCATGCACAGGCTCCGTAAGCTAACTTACTTGCGTCTACAAAAATTACTAGATTAGGCTTATTGACGGCATCTTCAGGTTTCACACATCTATGGAATGTCAATGTTTCTAACTCATACATTTCTTTGAATAAATTTCTCCATTTTTCATACGTATACTGTGGCATTGCTTCATCCCAACCTAAGCTTTGCTCATTTTCACTGTCAGTGGTCAGTAAATCGCGCATAAGCAACTTTGCTTTCAAGGTGAATGGCACAATGAACCCCAGAGGATCATACACCGAGGCGGTTTGACTGAGTACCATCCTTCGAGTTAATGTACTGGGGAGTTTCTCATCGATTTCTGATTTCTCTACGGGAGGCCCCATTCGAACATTTTCTACTTTATTAGAGAAATTGATCCTTATGATATAGAAAAACAGGTCTTCTTTAGGATTCCAGTTTAACCCCAGCACCTTTTCGTTGTCAGTTTTCAAGATGTTAAGAAAATGATCTCTCTCGCCTGACATAACCCACTGCTTGATCTGAAATCCTCCCTGAGACAACATTACATTAGCTTCCGCAATACTTCTCTTAGCCCTTTCAACCGTCGATACACTTGACAGTATATCATCAACGTACAAGTTACGATTGATCATCTCTGCAGGTAGGGGAAAGGATTCATCCATCTCAGTAGTTTTACGTAAGGCCATCATTGCTATTATGCCACTAGGTCTATCACCAAAGGTCACAGTAGTAAGCGCGTAGTGATCTGGCTCTCTGTCAGTCTCTAAGTCCCTCCACAAAAACCTATGAGTATGTTTATCAAGTTCTGAAATGCGTACTGAGTTGTACATTTTCTTAATATCTGCTACGATGGCTACAGCATGCTGCCTGAAACGTATCAATATACCAATCATGTTGTTTAGCACATCAGGGCCCTTTGCAAAGTAATCATTAAGTACATGGCCAAGATAGGAGGAAGAAGAGTTGAACACAATTCTCAGCAGAGTCTGGCTTGTGGATTCCATGGTGGGGCAAGTAGTGAACGGGACCATTATAATTGCACATCTCATCTATGTTCAATTTTCTAGCAACTCCCCTATGAACCATATCTAAAATCTGATCATTATATTTTTGTGAGTAGTCACTTCCGAGCTTTATTAACCTCCGTTCAGTAGATTTTAGTCTTCCATATGCAAGGGAAACATTGTTAGGGAGCTTGTTAGGATCCTTGATCCATGGATAGCTTGCAATCCAATACCCATTTATTGAATCATAATCAAGTCCTTTCTCTATCTGCTTTAATTCTGCTTCCTCCCTCAAGCTATGTTCCCCACTCAATAAACACCTCCCGCACTTACAACCACTACATCTAGGTATACAAGAAGTTCCAAAATTTTCAACAGAAAAGAAATCATCTAACTGTTTTGAGAGGTTCTCGCTGTGTCGTGGTATGATGTCATTGACCTCAGTAGCTACAGCCATATGGTTAATCTTTACTGTTAAGAAACTCTCAGTACCTATTTTCCTATTCATAACTGGATGTGAACCTCTTATACACATTCCGAAATTGTTTTGCATTAGCTGTAAGTTATCAATAGTTCTAACCACTTGAGGTATCATGCTGCTGTGATCAGCGCCAATTAGCAAATCTATCTTGCCTGTTGGCCGACCAATTTCCCACTCCTTTACACCAAACAATCTAGCTATGAATGCTGTGTCAACTTCTGCGATGTCAGATGTAATTTCATTAATACCACAAGCTTCAATAGTCCACTCAGTACCTGTCAAATCAGTAATTGGAACCTTATAAACTTTGCTGTCAAACTGCTCAGTGCTATTCCCAACTTTAGTTACAGTGAGACTTACATCTTTACCTCTCAATCCCAACTTGTTTGCCATCCGATGAGTAATCATGGTTAAATTTGAACCTGGATCCCAGAATGTTGCCACCCTTTGCCCTTTACTCTGCACATGTCCAATCATCAGC
>JAPQNM010000005.1:19582656-19584219 GCA_029783475.1 Metacarcinus magister | reverse complement strand
TTTTGCTCCCTCTCTCCGCCGCTACCACAACACATCAGAGAGAGAGAGAGAGAGAGAGAGAGAGAGAGAGAGAGAGAGAGAGAGAGAGAGAGAGAGAGAGAGAGAGAGAGAGAGAGGAGAGAGAGAGAGAGCGAGAGAGAGAGAGAGGAGAGAGAGAGAGAGAGAGAGAGAGAGAGAGAGAGAATACATATAATAAACCTCAATACACAAACAAACAAACAAACACATTTACTTGAATAATAATAATAATAATAACAATAATAAGAAAAAAAAATCCATAAATCAATACACTGAACTAACTATACAGACTAATAAAAAAAAATAAAAAAATCATCAATAGAAGGCTAGACGTACGTATACTTCAGAAAATAAAAAAATAAAATCAATAAAACACTTGACCTTGACCTATAATAACAATTTGGGATGGGCGTGGTGGTGGTGGTGGTGGTGGTGGTGGTGGTGGTGGTGGTGGTGGTGGTGGTGGTGCAATGGCTAAATAACACCCTAACATACTCTACTTTCCTACCATCCCAAGCACCATTTTTATTACCATTATTAACATTATTTATATTCAAGGGAAGTGCACAATTCTGTTCCTCTAGATATTAAAACAGAAGGATTATAGCAGTCTTGTCTCCATTTTTATCTATCTAGTGATGTGTTGAGTCCTTATAATCACGTTGGGATATTCCTGTGTATACTATTCGTGGTTATTCCTGCCAATGTGTTAAAGGTGGTAGTGTTAGTTTCTAGACACCGTAAAACACACACATATACACACACATACATAAACATACACACACACGTACACACATACACGGTCTAGTCTCCCCCTCGTCGTCCCTTCTCCTCCGTCATCGCCCTTCCACCCCCCCACCACCACCCCGCCCACAACCGTCTCAAGGTCAATGGACTCGCCTTGACTTTAGCAGCAATGTTACTCTTCCTGAACATTTATTGAGACTAAAGGTGAAAATAAAGTTCATGGTTCCGTTACAACTTATTTTTCTTTGCCTTGCTCTTCGGTTAGCGTCAATTTTTCTTTTGTTAATAAATTTTTTTCTGTTTTCTCTTCCTGCAGCATTTCCAGTTAGCAAGATTATCCAGTTGATTAATTTTTTTTTAATCTCATTACCTTTGAAGTCCAGAATACTGCCTTGCTTTCTCACCTGTAGCCACACCACGCCAGGTAAATTATCCTCCTCCACACCTGAGTCAGAGCATAACAAGAGGTGCAAACATGTCACTGAACTACTTAGGTGTGGCACTGCTCATTAGAACGCCCTGAGCAGGTAGACGATGATTGAGGCGACGTGTGGTAATGTGTGGATGATTTAGTGGTGGTGGTGGTGGTGGTGGTGGTGGTGGTGGTGTGGTGGTTGAGGGTGAGGATGGAGGGTGAAGATGACACGATTGATGGATGGTTGTGTGGTAGGCTTCGTGTGGTTAATGAAGGTCCTATGAAGACGAGGTAAACAAGTGGACGAGATTGCATGCAAGGGACGAGTTAATGGGTTTGAAGAAGTCACGTGTCTGGGGGGGGGGTGGTGGTGGTGGTGGTGG
>JAPQNM010000005.1:19565156-19567656 GCA_029783475.1 Metacarcinus magister | reverse complement strand
CCAGTGTCACCACCTGCCACACATTACCACCACCTCTTGCTGCATAAAGTTCACTACCGCGTCACTGCTCATCACCACCAGAACCTTAGTCTGCACCAAACACCGCAGCACCATTGCCGCAACGCACCAGTTCCGGAACACTGTGGCTAACGGGAACGGGAACACCAGCCAGAATGCGGCACAGGAATCCAGGAGCCGAGTCTTTACAAACACAGACTGACGGAACTCCTGAGGTAGAAACTGCATGTGACAGGCTTAAAAGGACACTACTTCGGTAAGAAAAAAAAGTATATAATGTATAGAATAAGATGCATTCAAAGACACAGGGATAAGCTTGATTCCAGTATGCATCGTTTTGCGGTTGTTTCCTAAAACGTTGTGGTGGTGTTAGTCTCCGTGACACCACGTGACTATGAGGCCAGGTTACTGTCGCACTGTGGTGGTTGCCTTGCCAGCGTGGACATGCAGAACGAGGCCTAAGGGACATGCCACGCTCGGTGAAGACGTGGTAGTGGTTTGCGAGGTCTCATGAGGTGTGGGTGACGCTGGGACGTGACCGGGCAGCGCGTCGCCGGGTGCCACAGAAGACCCTCACTCACCGACACACACCCGCACACTACCTCTCGCAGCACGCAGCCCCTCCCTCCCTTCCTCCCTCCCTTCCTCCACTGCTCCCTCCTACCAGCCCCCCACCGCATCACTCCATCCACCTTCGCTCTTACCGAATATTTTCTCAACTTCCCTATCGCTTCCCTCTCCCTCTCCTTCACTTTGTTATCCTCGGCCACTATTCAAACCCCTACTTCTGTGCCCTCTCTCCTTCCCCTTCCCCTCCCCGCCCACGTCAGGTATCCTTTGCCATTCAATCAGATCCCTTTCCCAGCCTCCCTCAATACATGTTCCAGTAGCTTTTCCTCTAATACAGCGATTCTCAAACTTTTCTTCCCCCGTTTTACTACAAATTAAAGTCTGACGTTTGAACAACTATTGTGTATTTCACTCTTAATTATGTATGCAATTAAGTTTACTATATTAAGGACATGTTTACAAGATTAATGTATTAATAAATTCTATTCTTTAATTAATTCGATAAAGAGTCAGGAAAATGCAATGTTCTCAAAGCTGAATGTGATCGGAGGCAAGGAATCATTTGTCAACTTCACCCATTCGTCTTTTGCAGAGTCGAATCTTTATCAGAACTGAGATCATCTGCGTCGAGACACAGTTGCTCCATCCATGCGGCGGTGATCATCTTCAGATCCTTGCTTCTAAGGAAAATATCATGTCATTGAAGTCTTGAGTGTGGACAGATGCTAAACCAATTTCGGTCAGCGGCTATTGAACTAAGAAATTGATCCAGTCTAACCAAACACAGCGACCTTGTTGACGTTGACTCGCCTCTGCCAGACGTAGGTAGTTCCATATGTTGCCTATAAACTTAGCGAGTTACTTAACGTATTTAACAACCTAAGTGCATCACGTGTTGAATACAAAGTCACTCCACCGTGCTGTCAGAAAAATACCATCATGTCCTTGAATGTTGCCTTTACCTAAGTGGACTAAGTGCTTCAAGTAGGACACACTTTCCATTTACCAAGATCTCACGTTAGTAATGGAAAAAAATTTGAATATCTCTCTCTCTCTCTCTCTCTCTCTCTCTCTCTCTCTCTCTCTCTCTCTCTCTCTCTCTCTCTCTCTCTCTCTCTCGTCACGGAAATCAATTAGCTCAACAAGGTCTAAGGGTCTAAGCTTATCGTTAGAATAATTATCACAACGTCGCCGGCAGAAAAGTGATCGAAGAGGCGGCGCATGAAAGAGAGAGAGAGAGAGAGAGAGAGAGAGAGAGAGAGAGAGAGAGAGAGAGAGAGAGAGAGAGAGAGAGAGAGAGAGAGAGAGAGAGAGAGAGAGAGAGAGAGAGAGAGAGAGAGAGAGAGAGAGAGAGACCCCCCAAAAAAAAGAAATATGAGAAAAATAAACCAAATAGACATTGTTGAGAAAAAAAAAGTAGGAGGAAGAAAGAGAAAAAATGGAGAAAGAGAATAAAGAAGAAGACATGGGTGGTGGTGGTGGTGGTGGTGGTGGCGGTGGTGGTGGTGGTGGCTAGGGTAAGGGTAAGGGTAAGGGTAAGGGGGTGTGATGGGGGATGGGTAGGAGTACGGCAAGGGATATAGTGGGGAGGGTTGAGGTTAATAGGGGCGTAGCGTCTATGTATGTTGTAGGAGGTGGAAATAAGGTGAGTAAGATCCCCCGTCAACGCATTAATGAGGTCACCACTCCACTCCACTCCACTCCACTCCTACCCCAGCCAAGGGACGTGAGGGGGGCGGTGGAGGGGGGAGGAGGGGGGCAGAGGAGGGGGGGGGAGACGGCCAGGGCGGCGCCAGCACTGGAATAAGCTTTGGAGGGAACAAACTAAATTACACCTTTATCCTCTCCGCCTTTCTCTCTCCTCTCTTTTATTATCACCATTATCTGCCTCTTCTTCTTTCTTTTGCTCCTC
>JAPQNM010000005.1:19552656-19555156 GCA_029783475.1 Metacarcinus magister | reverse complement strand
AGGTTATTTACTTCACGGCTGTTCCCTTCCTTTGACACCTGGAAAATCGAGCAAGGCAGGGCTTAGAGAGGTTAAAAGATTGCACTGCAGGGAAGCACACACAATACTAAAGCAGCAGTCAGCATCACGCACCAACTCGCAGGCTTATATACCTCAAACATGGTGGAATTGACCTTTGCTACATCACATTTTTTTTTCTTCTCGCTAATACACAACAATAAGACAGTTGACATTACTCTAATCACCACCTCTCACACCACCAAGCCATTACCACAAAGCCCAGAGCAAGATCAGAGAGTACAAGTGTCTGTGTCGCCTTTCCCGCGCCACTCTCATTATCATTAGCGTCCATCCAATCTTCATCAAGTGTTGTTCTCGGAGTCCGCGCCTCTATCATGACACTCTCACGAAGAAAACGGCCAACAGGGATGAGGCAGATGGCGAAGAAGGTGAGCCCTCGAGGTGTGTCTTGTTTTCCTGCACCTATGTAGTAGTAGTATCAACAACAGCAACAGCAATAACAACAGCAGGAGAAGCAGTAATAGCATCAGTGGTGGTGTTGGTGGCTGTCTTTGCCGTCGTGAGTGTAGTAAAGGTCGCTTACGAAGATTACAAAAATGATGCGGTTAAGGGATTACAAAGATACACCCACACTAAGCTGCTGCTGCTGTTTCTGCTGCTATTCTGGTGGTGGTGGTGGTGGTGGTGGTGGTGGTGGTGAGGATGAAACAGAAAAAAATTAAGTAACGAAGTAACATTATTAGTCTACTAACTAACCCGTGACTGAAATACGTGAACTAACAAGACTAAAAACACAGTTGCAGTGATGACCATCCAACAGTAACACAATTACAACATTCATTATTTTTTGTAACACAGGAAACGGCAGTGCAGTGCAAAAACGAGGGTACTAAATATACCCCAGTTTTATACGATATTTTCTTTTTTATCAAGTAATATTTTTTTACTAACATTGTATCATTCATTACTTACAGGGAATAATAACAGCCAAGAAAATAAAGGAAAATATTCTTATTGTCAATCTCTCTCTCTCTCTCTCTCTCTCTCTCTCTCTCTCTCTCTCTCTCTCTCTCTCTCTCTCTCTCTCTCTCTCTCTCTCTCTCTCTCTCTCTCTCGCTCTCTCAATTCAATGTTCCCTGTGATTTACGCTGCACCTTTTCCTTAACATCAGCAGCTTCACCTCTACAATTTATATCAGCAGAGTGCCAAAAGCAAAAGTTCCGAACACCAAATCCTTTACACTCTAACACACGACACACAGCATTAGCAGATATATTTATTGTGCTTTCACTTCTTTCAAAATAGCCTTGAAGTAAAAATATTATCCACTGTCTTTCCTTCATCATATATATTCTCTGCAACAAAATGAATCACGCTTGAAGTATTGATTAGAGTATTGTGACGGTGGTGAGTGTGATGGTGGTGAGTGTGACTGTGGTGAGTGTGATGGTGGTGATGATGCTGCGACAGTGTGGCGGTGGTGTTGGCTAATGTAAGATGGATATGAATGTGACAGTCTGTGATGATGGTGAGGCAGGCACTGAATGTGATTATGGCGGGGATGAGAATAGTAGTGGTGATGGTAGTGGTGAAGGATCTTGAAAGGGAGGGAACTTGGGTGAGACATAAGGGAACAATTATATGTAAATGCCGCGTGAAGATTCTAGTCAATGGATTTGATCACACACACACACACACACACACACACACACACACACACACACACACACACACACACACACACACACACACACACACACACACATACACACACACACACACACACACACACACACACACACACACACACACACACACACACAGAACACATATTCCCAGCCTCTATTGACAGTGTGATTATTAGGTTTGCATGATGAATGGAATATAGACCAAGAAAAAGGGAATATGCATCGTCTGAAATAGCAATATTAAGGAGATTACTAATTCAGCAGCTGATCGCTTCTGAATACCGATGCGATGCTGAAGAGATTACTGAATTACTGGAAGAGAGAGAGAGAGAGAGAGAGAGAGAGAGAGAGAGAGAGAGAGAGAGAGAGAGAGAGAGAGAGAGAGGAGAGAGAGAGAGGAGAGAGAGAGAGAGAGAGAGAGAGAGAGAGAGAGAGAGAGAGAGAGAGAGAGAGAGAGAGAGAGAGAGAGAGAGAGAGAGAGAGAGAGAGAGAGAGAGAGAGAGAGAGAGAGAGAGAGAGAGAGAGAGAGAGAGAGAGAGAGAGAGAGGAGAGAGAGAGAGAGAGAGAGAGAGAGAGAGAGAGAGAGAGAGAGAGAGAGAGAGAGAGAAAGGTAAGAGCACCAACAAGGAAAGAGAAAAAACAAATAATTCTGAAAGTAGACACTATTTGTCGGACACAAATATTTCAGTGAATGTTTTATTTATGAATGATGAATGTTGATAGAGCGAGAGTATTTGTTGGTACCTCGGAGGATGGAAAGGGCGCCAACACCACTACCACCACCATCACGC
>JAPQNM010000005.1:19547979-19550056 GCA_029783475.1 Metacarcinus magister | reverse complement strand
AGAGAGAGAGAGAGAGAGAGAGAGAGAGAGAGAGAGGAGAGAGAGAGAGGAGAGAGAGAGAGAGAGAGGAGAGAGAGAGAGAGAGAGAGAGAGAGAGAGGAGAGAGAGAGAGAGAGAGAGAGAGAGAGAGAGAGAGAGAGAGAGAGAGAGAGAGAGAGAGAGAGAGAGAAAGACACAATTTTTACGAAAGATCAGATTAGTGGCCAGCATAATTTACTCATATGGAGAGAAAAAAAGGAACTGAGAATGATCAAAATGACTTTTTGGTCCTAAGAAGAAAATTAATCATTGAGAAGACGATCAAGAAAGGGACGAAACGTAAAGGGATGAAGAGAAAATTGATGAAGAGAAAAGGGATGAAGAGATGGTCTTAAAGAAGCACTGAATCAGAGGCATGTACGGGAAGGAAAGAGTTGGAGTGAGGAGAAGCCACACGCAGTCTGATATTCTAAGATCAAGTGACTTACTGCTATTCACTGAACTGTCTGTCTTCCGTGGCAGCACATCATTCTGATTAGTATAGTGAAATAGTTATATTCTACTTACTAATGATATAAAATAATAACATCACATGAAAATTACAGAGATGACGGGTATAGTTATTTATGTAATGAGGAAAACTTGAAGAAAAATATTGTGGGATAATGTATTAGCTTTGCCTAGTGTCTAACCGGCAACTGCACGCTCGCTGGCGTTTACAAAGCCAGCAGTGTGATTAGTGGATGATTGGCTGGTCCCTAAGGCGTAGGCACCACTTGTCCTCCTCTGTTCATCACCTAATATAGAACCTACTCAATCTGTGTTTCATTCAATACCTCCACGCGGATGCAGGCTGAGTTGGTGATTCTACAGGCTGAACAGCAAGACAGAAATATATAAAACTATGGCAATAAGGCTACGTATATGAAACATTAAATTTTCATAGATAATAGTTTACATCGTTACTCTAATATGTGTTTGAAACCATACGTGATGTCACACTTGTATTTCCTATTAATGTCACAAAAGTGGGTGACGTTCACTCTGGCCGCTGCTGGAACGTGACTGAAATAGTTATATTTCATCAATGCACGATTGTTTCGGGAATTATTGAAACATACATAATAGATGCAGCTTTAACGCTCAAATAATAGTGTGTGCATGAAAATATCTATCTAATCCCAATATCACATAAAGATCAATCGAAACATTGTGACACGCAGGATATTCGTTCATGAGTAATTCATCTAAAGTCTTATGATGGGATAATAGTAATTACCTTATCATTATGTAAAGTTCCATTTAGATATTACTACCAACAAAGGTTTATGTATGACTTCCGTTTATTACATTGTTGATCTTTCGTTTGATGGTAACGTCATGATGCAATGCCACGTTAATTAACAATTGTAAGCATGAATGTGCATGTGCAGGTGGCGTGAGGCCTCGAGGCAGTATGTATGTACGTATGTAACCAGCTGATCAGATATATATTTACGGATACACATTTATGAAGAGCCTTATATATAGTAGGCTCATTTAGCTACAGCCTTATCACAGCAGTCTGATTGGTCTGTATAATATGAAAACTCCAATAAAGTTTTTTTATAATATTATGCTTTTTCTGGTATAACTTACTTAAAGAACTCCACTCGGAATTGCTTAATCAATTTATACACACGTTAATATTCTACTATATTTTTTATCATCAAGGATAATTTACTCATTCCAATATGCAAGAAAAAAAAAAGAAAAAAAGAAAAGGCAAATAATGTATACCACACTTGTTTTTATCTATTTATATTGTTCTTTTTTTTATTCTATTATTATATTTTTGCAGTGGAGCTCTCAAAAAGGTATTCAAGGAAAGTTCAAAATTGTTGGCGAATTTAGTTTTGAAGATGTCTTGATACGCCTCTCTTGAAAGTATTAAAGTCGTAAGAAAGTTAAAACACAGAATTAGCCAGAGAGTTCCAGAGTTTACCATTGGAAGAGATGAAAGAGTGAAGATACTGGTTCATTTTTTTTATGTTAGTGAGTTGAACAGAAAAAGAAATGAGTCTTGTGCAGTGAGGCAGTGGAAGGACAAAATAATAAG
>JAPQNM010000005.1:19535479-19537979 GCA_029783475.1 Metacarcinus magister | reverse complement strand
CATACAAATTGTTTAAATGATGTAAAACAGCAAATTATGGTCGTTGAAAGTTGTTTGAAATATAACGTGGAAGTTTTATTCCTGAATGAACACAAATATGGGGACAAGGTGCATCTAAATGTAGAAAGGAAAAGAAGTTGGTATGTGTTTTTTGTTATGTTTAGTGTTTCTGTGTGGCTAACGTGGAATTAAAGTTATAACAGAAAAAGTAAAGAAGGTTGAGCAGTTCAGATGTTTTACAATGTGTGGAGGTGAATGATTGAGTATTGCTGGAAGGGCTAAGAGAACAAGATGGATGATATGTAGGATTGGAACAGTGTGTGTGTGTGTGTGTGTGTGTGTGTGTGTGTGTGTGTGTGTGTGTGTGTGTGTGTGTGTGTGTGTGTGTGTGTGTGTGTGTGTGTGTGTGTGTGTGTGTGTGTGTGTGTGTGTGTGTGTGCGTGTGCGTGTGTGGGCGAAAACCAGTGAACATAAACCCAGCGAAAAAATATAAATACACGAAAAGATAAAGAGATTTGCGAAAGAAATAAAGTTGACCGTGATGAATGACATTGATGAATACGTGGATGAAGAGGATGAAGAGCCGTACAAGATGAGAAAAATAGATTCATTGATTACATGGTTGATGATATAAGATTGAAGGCAGATGTGATTTGTTAAAAAAAAAAATTTGAGAACAATATCTGCGGGATCCAACCATCATGCTATACTAACGAAAACAAAAATGAGTGACGAATGGAAGTTCAAAAAGAGAATGAAGGGAGAGAGAAAGAGGCTTAGAGTTAGAAGATTAAGGGATGAAGGAATAGAATAATAAACGAATGTAAAGTAAGAGTGACTGAAACACTGAATGATGAATATAAATAGAAATACAAATCTGAGGTTGTGAGAGTTTCAAAAAAGTATAGTTGGATGAAACGAAAAAAAATGATGAGGATGAAAGTGGTGAAAAAAGGGAAGAAAAAGGGAATGCTTATTGGAAAACAGAGATACATACAAAAAAACACTAAAAGAAATATACCAGAGGAGACGAAAAATACAATAAAAAGGCAATATATAGAATGCAAAATAAGAATGAAACGAGTAATATAAGAGTAAAAGGAGAATAGATGAAGACTTTAGAAGAAGACTGAGAAAAACAAGTGATAAAAGAGAGTAAAAGGAGAGCGGATGAAGGTCTTGGAAGTATGAGTCAAAAGACATATTGCAAGTTAAGGATGAGAAAGGATGGACAACAAATGTGAGCAATGAAGCGAATGAAGTGAAAAATCTGAATAAAAGGATGTTAAGGGAAAAGAAAGAGACTGAGAGAAAGATGAATGAAATGATTTAAAAATTCAATGAATGTAAAGAGTGAAGGCAAGGCAATTGTGACGTGTATGGGAACGGTAGGAGGTAGTGAAAAGGTATAGGAACAAGAGAAAATCAAAAGGGAGGAAGTGATGAAAGAGATTGGAAATTTGAAGAATGGAATGGTAGCAGGAGTGGATGTGATGACAGTATGGAGGACAGAATGTGATCGAATGGTTGCAAAAAGCTATGTAGGTTAGCATGGGAAAAAGGAAGGTACCAGGAGAGTAGACAAGGGAATTGAATGCGAGAATCATATACGTACAAGTCTCTTTAAGTATAGCTGGAAGGGTTTATGGAAAAACTATGATTGAAAAGCTGCAGATTAAAGAGTGTAGGATTGGCGAACAGCATGGAGGGTTTATAGAGGAAGGGATGTGTGGATCAGGTCATTTCACTACGGATACGATATGCATGAGCCTATGATAAGGATGATGACGACTATGACAATGAAGATGATGATGATGATGATGATGATGAAGATGATGATGATGAGACTAACGGTCATCAATGTAACTAACTTATTTACTTATCACTTTAAGATCCTACTCACAAACCGACACAACAAAATGAGGACTTGTTAACAACTGGCAAGACAACGCTGACCTACAAAGATAAACAAAGAGACACAATTCCCACCAGTTATGGAGCAATCACATGTCTGCCGAAGATATACAAAGTACTCATTATCTTCATCTGGACGGAGTTAACGAGACACAAACACACACACACACAAACACACACACAAAACAAAACATGACAGTCCATCCCCTGCTGCCCAACAAACACAAAACATGAAGAAGAATACAAAGGACACGACAGATCAGACGTTTGTACCCCAAATTATACATAAAACAACAAAAATAAACCGGAAAACCCAAGCGTGACCTGCACTGATTACAAGGCAGCGTGAGATAGCGTGTCACACATCTACTATATCCCCCAGCAGGTGATCTCCGTGGTGGGGTTTCTGGGGACGTTACTAAGTTTCTGCGAACACCGACGAAGCAGTGAAGGATGGAAGTAGCGGTGTGCGGTAAATCTTGCGGAAATTTTGGGACGTTCGAATTTCCAAGATGGGTTTTTGAAGGTGATCCTTGATTATATTTGTCATGGTTCTGTGGATTGAAGGATGAGGCTTTGGATGCAT
>JAPQNM010000005.1:19527979-19530479 GCA_029783475.1 Metacarcinus magister | reverse complement strand
TGTGTGTGTGTGTGTGTGTGTGTGTGTGTGTGTGTGTGTGTGGTGTGTGTGTGTGTGTGTGTGTGTGTGTGTGTGTGTGTGTGTGTGTGTGTGTGTGTGTGTGTGTGTGTGTGTGGTGTGTGTGTGTGTGTGTGTGTGTGTGTGTGTGTGTGTGTGTGTGTGTGTGTGTGTGTGTGTGTGTGTGGTGTGTGTGTGTGTGTGTGTGTGTGTGTGTGTGTGTGTGTGGTGTGTGTGTGTGTGTGTGTGTGTGTGTGTGTGTGTGTGTGTGTGTGTGTGTGTGTGTGTGTGTGTGTGTGTGTGTGTGTGTGTGTGTGTGGTGTGTGTGTGTGTGTGTGTGTGTGTGTGTGTGTGTGTGTGTGTGTGTGGTGTGTGTGTGTGTGTGTGTGTGTGTGTGTGTGTGTGTGTGTGTGTGTGTGTGTGTGTGTGTGTGTGTGTGGTGTGTGTGTGTGTGTGTGTGTGTGTGTGTGTGTGTGTGTGTGTGTGTGTGTTAGCGTGTATATCTGGCTGAATAAATTAACCCAAACATACACTAAGCACCACACACGCAACACTCACCAACGTTTACAAACTCGCCTACTAAAAACATGGAACATATTTACATATAACTAATTCACCAGCAACTCAAATTCACCCATGTAACAGCATCCAAAAAGCAATAAACACAAACACCAGCAGCGCCACCCACCACTGACCCTCGCTGCGCACGTGTGAGGCCGGGAGGGAAGCAGAAATATTTAGGCTCAAATTCGCACTACACATGGAAAAGCTGGAAAAGGAGGAAAAATATGCGGGAGAGAAAAGAGAACGTGGCAAAGAGGACATAATACAAAAGCAGGCGAGGTGGGTGGAGTCTAGAAAAAGAGAGAGAAAGAAAAAGAGATAGATAACGACAGAGAATTACCGTCCCCACATTCCTGCAGCCTCTCTCCTGGAACCAAAGCTTAATCAGAGATAAGGTTAAAGTCACGTAGTAGCCGCAGGAATCCAGATTCTCAGGAGTCTCATCGCATATACATGACCTGAACATAATTACTCTGGGGGATATTGTTGGGAACCGAACGGGCTGTGTTTGGGGAAGGATTGGAAGCGGAAGGAAGATGTGGGTGGAGGAGGTTAGTTACAGAGCAAGGAATGTAAACTGTAGATCCCAAGAGCTGCGGAGGCGTGGTGTGTGTGTGTGTGTGTGTGTGTGTGTGTGTGTGTGTGTGTGTGTGTGTGTGTGTGTGTGTGTGTGTGTGTGTGTGTGTGTGTGTGTGTGTGTGTGTGTGTGTATTTGTGTTTGTATGAAGGGAGGGGGGGTGGCAGAATGTGGGCGGCTCACCTGTACGGTTCCTTGGTGGGCATCAGGACCCGGGTCGAGTCGTCTTCAGAATCAGAGAGCGGAGGGACGCCCGAGCCCTTCGCCTTGACCCCCGCCGCTGGTCCGCTGTCCACACTGTCCCCAGGCGTCTCCTCTGTGTCCGCTTCCCCCCCATCGTCCACTGTGTTCTGCCGTGACTCCTGCGGCGACGTTGTCTCCTCCTGCTCCTCCATGCACTTCTCCATATCGTCCGAAGCGATTCTTTTCCATCGTGTGAGTCTCCGGGCAGCGAGGGAAGGGCTAGCAATTTGGGTAGGGCGTGCCAGGGCCTCCAGGATTGGGGTAGTCCTCCAAGTGTAGCCCTCGCCCCCCTTGCCCGAGGCGTGTTTAACCGGATCGGTGAGGAGAGTGGTGGAGGAGGTATGGGAGGAGCGTTCAGTGGAGGAGGAGTCGCCCCCGATCCCCCCACCACAGCCATGGTCACTCATGGTCGGCCGGCCATGTTCTGCGTTACACCCTGGCCTGTCCGCTGGTTCTCACGCCCACACTGCAGCACACACACTGCCTCCCAAAGCACCCAACACTCTACCTTCGCACGACACACGTTGTTCTGCCTCGTTCTGTACCGGCTGACACTACTAACACATGGGCGCGTAGCCTCGGCACAACAACACACTTTCACTCTACATGAGCAACAACTTTTTTTTTTCAGTAACTGTCTCACGTTCTAGTAAGTCACTCTCACCTGTGAATAAACCACGAGATTGTAAGCCATTATATAAAAAAAAAGAAATAACAGAACTATTCCGATTTATTGATCTTCCCAAAATATCCGCTTCGCTACTCTACTCTGGCTTCTACATCAACAATGCGTGACATGAATTTTTCAGAGGTGGGCCAATAACGGGTCGGTGGAGTGGTAGTCTTAGTAGCCGGACCACTACTTCCGCCCTTCTCCTCCACCCCATGACCCTAGCCAGCCCTCCCTCGGTGTGTGCGTGTGTGTGTGTGTGTGTGTGTGTGTGTGTGTGTGTGTGTGTGTGTGTGTGTGTGTGTGTGTGTGTGTGTGTGTGTGTGTGTGTGTGTGTGTGTGTGTGTGTGTGTGTGTCCCAAAAACCCTTCTATGCTGTTTTAATAAATCATACAGTCACGACAGCTGTAAAAAATATATTCAATGCACCAATTTTTTAAGGCGTATGT
>JAPQNM010000005.1:19517979-19522979 GCA_029783475.1 Metacarcinus magister | reverse complement strand
ACACACACACACACACACACACACACACACCACACACACACACACACACACACACACACACACACACACACACACACACACACACACACACACACACACACACACACACACACCACACACACACACACACACACACACACACACACACACACACACACACACACACACACACACACACACACACACACACACACACACCACACACACACACACACACACACACACACACACACACCACACACACACACACACACACACACACACACACACACACACACACACACACACACACACACACACACACACACACACACACACACACACACACACACACACACACACACACACACACACACACACACACACACACACACAAAGGAAAGTGCACACAAAGTCACGCCCCCGGATGAAATATAAATATCATAAGACTAGTAAATGAACGAAAAAAATGCATTAGTTATATGTGTGTCTATTGATCCATATTGCTAAATCCATGAATTCAAACAACAAAGTGATACACATAAATACATAAATCAACGGATAAACTTGACTTGTGATGTAATTAATTAACAGTACTGCACGGAAAGGTAAATGAAAATAATGAAAATAATGAAAAATAAAAAAAAATGATGAAAATATGAAGTGGAAAAAAAAAAGTAATATCAGTACGGTGTTTGTCATAGAGAGAGAGAGAGAGAGAAAAAAAAAAGAAAAGAAAAGAGAGATAATGAATGCAAACAAAGGTAGTGAAATGGGTTGGTTGGGTAAATATAGACAAAGAAAACAGTGACGAGATACAACACCAATTACAAGGTTGAAAGCAAATATATATTACAGATTGGCGCAAACAAAGGATATGAACGAATGCACCACAGCCACGGCATTGTTCAAAGGAAACATAACGTATTAATGACAACTTAGAATAACAATGATAATGGTAACTGACATCCATTCTCTCTCTCTCTCTCTCTCTCTCTCTCTCTCTCTCTCTCTCTCTCTCTCTCTCTCTCTCTCTCTCTCTCTCTCTCTCTCTCTCTCTCTTTTCTCTGTCGACGAGTGTTTTGGACTGAGGTAGGATCCTTTGTGGGGTGGAGGAAGGGGTGTTGGGGGAGGGGGGGCAGGAGGGACATGAGAGGGGGGTAGGGTGGGGGTTAGGAGTGGAGGGTTGAGGGTCATTCTTGTTAGCTACACTACTTGTCATTCCTTTTGTTCCCAATGAGTGCACATTCTGTTTTATTTTCTCTCTCTCTCTCTCTTTTGCTTTCACTTTACTTTTCTATTTTTGGTTTCCTATTTTTTTTTTTTTTTTAAGGTAGATTTTTTTTGTTTATGTACGTTGTTGTTCTTGGTGGTGTTATGTTGTTGTTGTTGTTGTAGTAGTGGTGGTGGTAGATTTAGAAAAAGGTGGAGGAAGAGGAGGAGGAGGAGGAGGAGGAATAAGAGGAGAAGAACAAATAAGAGAAACAGGAGAAAAAAGAGAGGGATAGGAGGCGAAAAAAAAAAGAAAAAAAAAGAATAAGAGGCATACACAAGCAAAGACCGATGCATGCTTCTGAGACTTCTTTCCTTGCAACCTTCATTCATTGCATAACTTGACTAAGGTGGCTGGTATTCCCTCTTCCACCTCCACCACCTTCTACTCCAATCCTATCCCTCCTTTTTCTTCCCTTTCTCCCTACAACGAGCGGGCCCTTAATTCCACCTGGTTGCCTATCCAATTATGTTTACCTTCCCATCCAATCTTAACCTCACCACACATTTCTTTTCCTACCCAATATCCATCTTCCAGCAGCCTTTTTAAACCCCTAAAGGAAGCACACAGGATTCACTAATAAAGTCGCAACATTAAGTCCAGGTTAAGGTAGCAGGTTTCATTGACCTTTCATCATTAGTGTCATATTTAATTCATCATGCTAATGGAGGCCTCGGTAAGCTTTCATTAATATCCTAGTTACTGGTATAATTAAAAAGAACAATATTATGAGGATGAGGATGCTCGGTCAATCAGTCACTGGGAAGGTTATATTATATACTATTTCAATTATGTATATCAGTAATGGAGTGTTTCAGGAGGCTTTTCTTCGCCCTCTATCGTTCGTTTGCTAAGTCGACAAACATAAATAAAAAGGAGAGGCAGCATTGGAATAATATAAACGGTGACAAAGGGATAGACTATGACAAGGGAATATAAATAGTAACACAATAGCACACAGTCTAGTACAAAGTCGACTTCTAAAGGTGACTCTTCAATCATTTATGCTTTCCCTTGCGTTGTTTTATTCACGGAGTCACACTCACACGCCGCCTCACACACCCACGCACTCCCCCACGTCACTTTCAACTAGCAACCTCGACCACTGCTATGAAAAGAAACGAAGAGAGGAAGAAAGGAAGAAAAACCTTAGATGTTATTGGACGATATGGAATCAACACTCTTCTCAGTTTTTTTTTCTCTATCCCAAGATTATTGTTGACACGACGAAATCTTAAGGATACGACCTGAGTATTTGTTTTTCCTTATAGCAATGAAACACTACAAGTAATTGCAATGTATAATAATCAACAAAGGAAACTAATCTGAGGGAAAATATTTGGTGTACAATCAGACCCTCGTGGGAAATGTGTGTGTGTGTGTGTGTGGGAACGAGGCTCCTCCCAGGGATGGCGAATCTTTTTGGGATGAACACGAAGCTATATGAGAATGGATGATGTGGTCTTGGTGGCAGCGTGTAAGTGGCGGTAATAAGGAGGCAGCACCACCGGGCGTCAGGGTTACTTGAAATCTTTCCTTTTTTTATGTGCTACTACAGCTTGTGGTCCACTGGGAGGCTTACATTGTAGTATGTGCTTTACCTGTATGTATATATTTTTTTTCTATAAACTAATAAATTTTACCGGGACATATGTTTTTTGTGTTATCAATAAATTACATAACATGGCATATAATTTCATTTTCATAATTTCTTTTTATATGAACTTTCCAGGAAAAAGCGTTCAAGGTGAGGCTGAAAAAAGTTCTTTGTTGACTCGACTCATTTGCCTCAGAAGGTTGTGTTTTAGCCTCCAGCCTCGACCATTCCACAGCCTGGGTTTTCGCCTCTGTTGCTCGCTCAGTCCAAATAATTCTCTTGGCGACTCTCTGTGTAATGCCAGTGACTAATAACATTTAAAGTGTCACAAGCTGGCCTTTCATCGGAATCAATAACCTAATTCACATTCCCGCTCAGTGATACGGATCAGAGAGTTTCCGTTACGAGGCCAACAATTAGATCAGTCCTTCAAACTAAGCACCAACCTCGGTGCATTTCATTCCATGTTGTTATGTGTAATGTATCTTTGTACATAACTATTATTCTGCAACGGTTGCGTTTTCAGCGATCGGCAAATGTAGTTTTATTGATGTTGTCTTCTAATATAACCATTTCTACCTCTTACACGAAGGTATGTTCTATACATTATTTACGTAAGCCTCATAGTTTTTGAGTAATTTTAAAAAACAATATATGTCATCAAAATCCTTAGGGTGTACCCTGGCAATTTTGGTTCATAATGTTACAATTTTTTAATGTGATGAAAATTGTTATTGAAAGGTTCGCGGGCACCAAGAACACGATGGTGGACTCAGTTTTGTGATTACTCATATATCAAACACGGTTTCACCTTGGCTTGCCGAGTACAACTGACTCAATATACTTTACTTTAGGGTAAAATAGTGTTTAATATATGAGTAATCACAAAACTGAGTCCACCATCGTGTTTTTGGTGCCCACAAACCTTTATATAACAATTTTCATCACATTAAAAAATATTAACATTTTGCACCAAAATTGCCAGGAGATAAATACACAGGGAACTAAGTACACAGGAAAATAAATACACAGGGAGATAAATACGAAGGAAAATAAATACGCAGCCTTTCCGTGCATAGAATGAGGTCTGGCACGCTTCTTAAAGGATTCATAGACGAGTAAACCAAAAGCCTCTCACTAATGTCACGTTATTTTTCCCCTCACATGCCACTGCCTCATTGACGTCAAAATTCAGCTCCTTGTAGTACGTCCAGGTGTTTATGCTCACGTCAGGATGCTAATTAGGACTCAGTAAGATAGATATCCTTCCGCAGCATTCTTACCATGACCTAAATTCCATCCATTTCCACCGTCAATGCTCGTCACTTAAGCCCTCATACGATATAAAAAAAAATTTCCCTCACTGTTTCAATTCATCCTTTTCAAATACAATACTCCACGTCAGGCCACATCAAAGAGTTAAGTGACCCAGTGTGACATAAGCTGACTTTCCCGTTTGACCCAGTTTGGTCCTGTAAGGTGAGTAGGGCGTTAGGCAGCCTCCAAACTACTGCGTGTAAATATCCTGGCAGTCTAACTTCAGAGTGGCAGCTCGCTAACTGTGGGGGAACTTTGTTTTTGTCTGTGAGAGAGAGAGAGAGAGAGAGAGAGAGAGAGAGAGAGAGAGAGAGAGAGAGAGAGAGAGAGAGAGAGAGAGAGAGAGAGAGAGAGAGAGAGATAAAGGTGGTGGTGAAGGAAAGTAATAAAGACTATCGACAACTGTCAATATTTGAACATTTTCCTCATGAATACTGTTATGTTCAAACTCATTAAAATACAGAGTTTACATCAAATTACTGAACTATGATTCCGGTAATAATTCAATTTTATACACTCTGGGAACAATATTTACAACTCCGAAATTATGTTTTATTTTTTTTTTTATTATTAATTTTCAAACATTTCTTTCTACGTAGAAGTAAGAAAGGACTGACAAAAAAATCTTCTTTTTTTCATAAGTTTCGTTTAAGACTCCCAAACTATAATTCACTGTATTCCACTATAACTGAAGTCTATAATAACGTTTATGACTTCCAATAACTCTCCCAAGGTCACACACTTCCAAGGTCACCCCATCCCCCCCCAACCCCAACACACACACACACATTCATCTCACAGTTAGGTAGGTGTTCAGTGACTCACACGACCCGC
>JAPQNM010000005.1:19510479-19512979 GCA_029783475.1 Metacarcinus magister | reverse complement strand
AATATAAGAAAAGATGAAAGAGAAAAATTTCCAGGAAACTCATCACAGGTATTAAAGTTTCTTAACCTACTACCTTCCTCACCTTTACATCACCACCACCACCACCACCATTACCACCAGAGGATTTTTTACCACCTACCACCACCACAACCACCACACTTATCACATCCCTCTTCCACCTCCCGCCACACTCAAACCCCAAACCACCACCACAACCTCACCACCACATCGTTAACTCTAGGAAGAATATACGAAGTGAAGATAGAGAGAGTAGACTACGCTAACGTGTACCCAAATTCATGTAATAACGAATAGCGAAGAGAACAGTAGATCTAAGATTACAGCGGCAGGGAGTGAAACCAAAAAAGATGAGAAAAATACGTTAGGGTTATTGTTCAAGGTGATGATGATACACACCTAAAGATTAACAATGATGATGAGAGGAGGAGGAGGAGGAGGAGGAGGAGGAGGAGGAGGAGGAGGAGGAGGAGGAGGAGGAGGAGGAGGAGGAGGAGGAGGAGGAGGATTAGGATTAGGAGGAGGGAATCAAGAGGAGGGAAAGGGAAAGGAAAAGGAAATGGAAATGGAGGAGGAGGAGAGAGGAGACTGATGAGCTGGACAAAAAAGAAGAGGAGGAGGAGGAGGAGGAGGAGGAGGAGGAGGAAGGAGGAGGAGGAGGAGGAGGAGGAGGAGGAGGAGGATAAAGAGAAGGAGGAGGTTACACTATAAATATCTTAAGCATTATGAGCTCATGTGGGAGGTGAAGACTGGAGAGTTAAGATGCAGCAACGGTAATTAGAGAGAGCGAGAGAGAGAGAGAGAGAGAGAGAGAGAGAGAGAGAGAGAGAGAGAGAGAGAGAGAGAGAGAGAGAGAGAGAGAGAGAGAGAGAGAGAGAGAGAGAGAGAGAGAGAGAGAGATAATAAATTGTAAAGCAAAATACTATATAAAAGAGTATAAATCACCTAGGTTATTAATGAGTGGCGCATATAATGAATTAGTAACATCAATTATGAGCAACTGGTAGATGTGACCAATACAATTATATATATGTGGGTTGAAAGTAAATGGATCAACTATACATATTACTAGTCTCTCTCTCTCTCTCTCTCTCTCTCTCTCTCTCTCTCTCTCTCTCTCTCTCTCTCTCTCTCTCTCTCTCTCTCTCTCTCTCTCTCTCTCTCTCTCTCTCTCTCTCTCTCTCTCTCTCTCTCTCTCTCTTCCCCCCCCCCCCCCCTACACGAAAAGAATTTAATTAATATACTTCTTGAAAAAAAATAATAAAAAAAAAAACCACACCAGATAAGGAAAGGTAACAGACGAGAGTGCTCTTCTACCTTACCTTGCCTTGCACCTGTTCCAGTCTAACCATTACGTATTCCATTCACCTTTACCTTCTGCCGCCGTTAATGAAGCTCCCTCCTCCAATGACGGGAAAAAGTCTACATTTTCTTTATGGTACGCAGAGAGAGAGAGAAAGAGAGAGAGACACATGGATGCACAGGTGTGGATGAATGAATGAATGAACAGGTGTATAGAAAAAAGATGAGTCGGTAAGTAGATTGACATACATAAAGGCAAGAGGTAGGTCATATGAGGATAGATAGGTAGGTAAGAAGATAAATAGGTCAATAGGTAGATAGGACGGTAAGATGCGGTACAAAAACAGACAGGTAGAGACAGACAGACAGACACTGGTACAGAGATAGATAGAAAGACAGAGATATGTGTGCAAATCGATGGATGAGGAGAGGAAGATGAATGACAGGAAAGACAGGACAAAGGACAAAGAGAACTGAGAGAAATAACGATTGGAGAGAGAGAGAGAGAGAGAGGAGAGAGACAGAGAGAGAAAGAAAAGAGAGAGAGACGCTAATATATCAAAGTCAACCTTACATTTCTTCATTCTACTCAGTAAGCCTTCTCTACACGCCCCTACTTCCATCCTCTTCTCTTAAACTCCCCTCTGCCTCCTCTCCTCTTCCCCTTCACCTCTCTCCATATCCCAAACAATTATCCATCAACCTTTTCCCAAACTCTAGCAAATCCCCTATACGGATCTCTCTCTCTCTCTCTCTCTCTCTCTCTCTCTCTCTCTCTCTCTCTCTCTCTCTCTCTCTCTCTCTCTCTCTCTCTCTCTCTCTCTCTCTCTCTCTCTCTCTCTCTCTCTCTCTCTCTCTCTCTCTCTCTCTCTCTCTCTCTCTCTCTCTCTGCCCAAAACCTTATCCAAAACTTCCTTCTTCCTGCCCCCTTTCCTTCCTCTGACCTTCCTTGCCACTTCCTCCCTCCATAAACTACTACTACATCGATCTTTCGCCTCTTCCCCTCAATGAAAGAGGAACCTTACCACTTCTACACAGCCACAGCCGGTATCCAAAGCACTCCCCTTGATCTTTCCTCTCATGCACGGCCTCACAGAAACACACACACACACACACACACAGACACAAAAGAAAAGAAAAGAAACACTGCCTCTTCACAACACTACTATTACAAACTTTC
>JAPQNM010000005.1:19465479-19492979 GCA_029783475.1 Metacarcinus magister | reverse complement strand
ATAGTTTCATTTTACTGCGTAATTATTAGCCATAGAACAAATATTCATAATATCAGTTGTACAGTTTAATTAGGTGTATCAGATGCTGCAGTGATATTTCCAATATCTCTAATAGCTTTTGAGAAAATGAGGAGAAAAGTTATGTTTATGTAGAAATATTAAGTTTCATTTTACTTAGTAATTATTAGTCATAGAACAAATATTCATAATTTCAGTTTTAGAGATTAATTAGGTCTATCAGATGCTGCAGTGATATTTCCAATATCTCTAATAGTTTTCGAGAAAATGAGGAGCAAATTCATGTTTTTATATAAATATTAAGTTTCATTTTACTGCGTAATTATTAGTCATAGAACAAATATTCATAATATCAGTTGTACAATTTAATTAGGTCTATCAGATGCTATAATTATATTTCCAATATCTCTAATAGCTTTCGAGAAAATGACGAGGAAAATCATGTTTATATATAAAAATACGGTTTTATTTTACTGCGTAATTATTAGTCATAGAACAAATATTCATAATATCAGTTGTACAGTTGAATTAGGTGTATCAGATGATGCAATGATATTTCCAATATCTCTAATAGCTTTCGAGAAAACGAGGAAGAAAGTAATTTTAAAAAAAGTAAAATTCATTATTTATTAGTACTAGTGAAAATATTCATAATGACAGCAGTAGATTTTAATCAGGTCTATCAGATGCTGTAATGATATTTCCAATATCTCTAATAGCTTTCGAGAAAATGAGGAGGAAAGTCATGTTTTTATATAAATATTAAGTTTCATTTTACTGCGTAACTATTAGCCATAGAACAAATATTCATAATATCAGTTGTACAATTTAATTAGGTGTATCAAATGCTGCAATGATATTTCTAATATCTCTAATAGCTTTCGAGAAAATGAGGAGAAAAGTTATGTTTATATAGAAATATTAAGTTTCATTTTACTGAGTAATTATTAGTCATAGAACAAATATTGATAATGTCAGTTTTACAGTTTAATTAGGTTTATCAGATGCTGCAGTGATATTTCCAATATCTCTAATAGCTTTCGAGAAAATGAGGAGGAAAATCATGTTTTTATATAAATATTAAGTTTCGTTTTACTGCGTAATTATTAGTCATAGAACAAATATTCATAATGACAGTTGTACAGTTTAATTAGTTGTATCAGATGCTGCAGTGATATTTCCAATATCTCTAATAGCTTTCGAGAAAATGAGGAGGAAAATCATGTTTTTATATAAATATTAAGTTTCATTTTACTGCGTAATTATTAGTCATAGAAAAAATATTCATAACATCAGTTGTAGAGTTTGATTAGGTGTATCAGCTGTTGCAATGATATTTCCATTATCTCTAATAGCTTTCGATAAAATGAGGAAGAAAGTCATGTTTTTAAATAAATATTAAGTTTAATTTTACTGCGTAATTATTAGTCATAGAACAAATATTCATAATATCAGTTGTACAATTTAATTAGGTCTATCAGATGCTACAATTATATTTCCAATATCTCTAATAGCTTTCGAGAAAATGACGAGGAAAATCAAGTTTTTATATAAAAATACGGTTTTATTTTACTGCGTAATTATTAGTCATAGAACAAATATTCATAATATCAGTTGTACAGTTGAATTAGGTTAATCAGATGATGCAATGATATTTCCAATATCTCTAATAGCTTTCGAGAAAACGAGGAAGAAAGTAATTAAAAAAAAAGTAAAATTCATTTTTTATTAGTACTAGTGAAAATATTCATAATGACAGTAGTAGATTTTAATCAGGTCTATCAGATGCTGTAATGATATTTCCAATATCTCTAATAGCTTTCGAGAAAATGAGGAGGAATATCATGTTTTTATATAAATATTAAGTTTCATTTTACTGCGTAATTATTAGTCATAGAACAAATATTCATAATGTCAGTTTTACAGTTTAATTAGGTCTATCAGATGCTGCAGTGATATTTCCAATATCTCTAATAGCTTTCGAGAAAATGAGGAGGAAAATCATGTTTTTATATTAATATTAAGTTTCATTTTACTGCGTAATTATTAGTCATAGAACAAATATTCATAATGAGAGTTGTACAGTTTAATTAGTTGTATCAGATGCTGCAATGATATTTCCAATATCTCTAATAGCTTTCGAGAAAATGAGGAGGAAAGTCATGTTTTTATATAAATATTAAGTTTCATTTTACTGCGTAATTATTAGCCATAGAACAAATATTCATAATATCAGTTGTACAGTTTAATTAGGTGTATCAGATGCTGCAATGATATTTCCAATATCTCTAATAGCTTTCGAGAAAATGAGAAGAAAATTTGTTTATATAGAAATATTAAGTTTCATTTTACTGAGTAATTATTAGTCATAGAACAAATATTCATAAAGACAGTTGTACAGTTTAATTAGGTGTATCAGATGCTGTAATGATATTTCCAATATCTATAATAGCTTTCGAGAAAATGAGGAGGAAAGTCATGTTTTTATATAAATATAAAGTTTAATTTTACTGCGTAATTATTAGTCATAGAATTGATATTCATAATTTCAGTTTTACAGTTTAATTAGTTGTATCAGATGTTGCAATGATATTTCCAATATCTCTAATAGCTTTCGAGAAAATGAGTAGGAAAATCATGTTTTTATATAAATATTAAGTTTCATTTTACTG
The DNA here is from genome assembly GCA_029783475.1 of Metacarcinus magister. NCBI lineage: Eukaryota > Metazoa > Arthropoda > Malacostraca > Decapoda > Cancridae > Metacarcinus > Metacarcinus magister. The sequence goes on along the minus strand of JAPQNM010000005.1, from coordinate 19,490,289 downwards.
CGTAATTATTAGTCATAGAAAAAATATTCATAACATCAGTTGTAGAGTTTAATTAGGTGTATCAGCTGTTGCAATGATATTTCCAATATCTCTAATAGCTTTCGATAAAATGAGGAAGAAAGTCATGTTTTTAAATAAATATTAAGTTTAATTTTACTGCGTAATTATTAGTCATAGAACAAATATTCATAATATCAGTTGTACAATTTAATTAGGTCTATCAGATGCTGCAATTATATTTCCAATATCTCTAATAACTTTCGAGAAAATGACGAGGAAAATCATGTTTTTATATAAAAATACGGTTTTATTTTACTGCGTAATTATTAGTCATAGAACAAATATTCATAATATCAGTTGTACAGTTGAATTAGGTTTATCAGATGATGCAATGATATTTCCAATATCTCTAATAGCTTTCGAGAAAACGAGGAAGAAAGTAATTTAAAAAAAAGTAAAATTCATTATTTATTAGTACTAGTGAAAATATTCATAATGACAGTAGTAGATTTTAATCAGGTCTATCAGATGCTGTAATGATATTTCCAATATCTCTAATAGCTTTCGAGAAAATGAGGAGGAATGTCATGTTTTTATATAAATATATAGTTTCATTTTACTGCATAATTATTAGTCATAGAACAAATATTCATAATGTCAGTTTTACAGTTTAATTAGGTTTATCAGATGCTGCAGTGATATTTCCAATATCTCTAATAGCTTTCGAGAAAATGAGGAGGAAAATCATGTTTTTATATAAATATTAAGTTTCATTTTACTGCGTAATTATTATTCATAGAAAAAATATTCATAACATCAGTTGTAGATTTTAATTTGGTGTATCAGCTGTTGCAATTATATTTCCAATATCTCTAATAGCTTCCGAGAAAATGAGGAAAAAAGTCATGTTTTTAAATAAATATTAAGTTTAGTTTTACTGCGTAATTATTAGTCATAGAACAAATATTCATAATATCAGTTGTACAATTTAATTAGGTCTATCAGATGCTATAATTATATTTCCAATATCTCTAATAGCTTTCGAGAAAATGACGAGGAAAATCATGTTTATATATAAAAATACGGTTTTATTTTACTGCGTAATTATTAGTCATAGAACAAATATTCATAATATCAGTTGTACAGTTGAATTAGGTGTATCAGATGATGCAATGATATTTCCAATATCTCTAATAGCTTTCGAGAAAACGAGGAAGAAAGTAATTTAAAAAAAAGTAAAATTCATTATTTATTAGTACTAGTGAAAATATTCATAATGACAGCAGTAGATTTTAATCAGGTCTATCAGATGCTGTAATGATATTTCCAATATCTCTAATAGCTTTCGAGAAAATGAGGAGGAAAGTCATGTTTTTATATAAATATTAAGTTTCATTTTACTGCGTAACTATTAGCCATAGAACAAATATTCATAATATCAGTTGTACAATTTAATTAGGTGTATCAAATGCTGCAATGATATTTCCAATATCTCTAATAGCTTTCGAGAAAATGAGGAGAAAAGTTATGTTTATATAGAAATATTAAGTTTCATTTTACTGAGTAATTATTAGTCATAGAACAAATATTGATAATGTCAGTTTTACAGTTTAATTAGGTTTATCAGATGCTGCAGTGATATTTCCAATATCTCTAATAGCTTTCGAGAAAATGAGGAGGAAAATCATGTTTTTATATAAATATTAAGTTTCATTTTACTGCGTAATTATTAGTCATAGAACAAATATTCATAATGACAGTTGTACAGTTTAATTAGTTGTATCAGATGTTGCAGTGATATTTCCAATATCTCTAATAGCTTTCGAGAAAATGAGGAGGAAAATCATGTTTTTATATAAATATTAAGTTTCATTTTACTGCGTAATTATTAGTCATAGAAAAAATATTCATAACATCAGTTGTAGAGTTTGATTAGGTGTATCAGCTGTTGCAATGATATTTCCATTATCTCTAATAGCTTTCGATAAAATGAGGAAGAAAGTCATGTTTTTAAATAAATATTAAGTTTAATTTTACTGCGTAATTATTAGTCATAGAACAAATATTCATAATATCAGTTGTACAATTTAATTAGGTCTATCAGATGCTACAATTATATTTCCAATATCTCTAATAGCTTTCGAGAAAATGACGAGGAAAATCAAGTTTTTATATAAAAATACGGTTTTATTTTACTGCGTAATTATTAGTCATAGAACAAATATTCATAATATCAGTTGTACAGTTGAACTAGGTTAATCAGAGAATGCAATGATATTTCCAATATCTCTAATAGCTTTCGAGAAAACGAGGAAGAAAGTAATTTTAAAAAAAGTAAAATTCATTATTTATTAGTACTAGTGAAAATATTCATAATGACAGTAGTAGATTTTAATCAGGTCTATCAGATGCTGTAATGATATTTCCAATATCTCTAATAGCTTTCGAGAAAATGAGGAGGAATATCATGTTTTTATATAAATATTAAGTTTCATTTTACTGCGTAATTATTAGTCATAGAACAAATATTCATAATGTCAGTTTTACAGTTTAATTAGGTCTATCAGATGCTGCAGTGATATTTCCAATATCTCTAATAGCTTTCGAGAAAATGAGGAGGAAAATCATGTTTTTATATTAATATTAAGTTTCATTTTACTGCGTAATTATTAGTCATAGAACAAATATTCATAATGAGAGTTGTACAGTTTAATTAGTTGTATCAGATGCTGCAATGATATTTCCAATATCTCTAATAGCTTTCGAGAAAATGAGGAGGAAAGTCATGTTTTTATATAAATATTAAGTTTCAAATTATTACTGCGTAATTATTAGTACATAGTGAACAAATATTCATAATATCAGTTGTACAGTTTAATTAGGTGTATCAGATGCTGTAATGATATTTCCAATATCTCTAATAGCTTTCGAGAAAATGAGGAGGAATGTCATGTTTTTATATAAATATATAGTTTCATTTTACTGCATAATTATTAGTCATAGAACAAATATTCATAATGTCAGTTTTACAGTTTAATTAGTTTCATCAGATGCTGCAGTGATATTTCCAATATCTCTAATAGCTTTCGAGAAAATGAGGAGGAAAATCATGTTTTTATATAAATATTAAGTTTCATTTTACTGCGTAATTATTAGTCATAGAAAAAATATTCATAACATCAGTTGTAGAGTTTAATTAGGTGTATCAGCTGTTGCAATTATATTTCCAATATCTCTAATAGCTTCCGAGAAAATGAGGAAAAAAGTCATGTTTTTAAATAAATATTAAGTTTAGTTTTACTGCGTAATTATTAGTCATAGAACAAATATTCATAATATCAGTTGTACAATTTAATTAGTACTATCAGATGCTATAATTATATTTCCAATATCTCTAATAGCTTTCGAGAAAATGACGAGGAAAATCATGTTTATATATAAAAATACGGTTTTATTTTACTGCGTAATTATTAGTCATAGAACAAATATGCATAATATCAGTTGTACAGTTGAATTAGGTGTATCAGATGATGCAATGATATTTCCAATATCTCTAATAGCTTTCGAGAAAACGAGGAAGAAAGTAATTTAAAAAAAAGTAAAATTCATTATTTATTAGTACTAGTGAAAATATTCATAATGACAGCAGTAGATTTTAATCAGGTCTATCAGATGCTGTAATGATATTTCCAATATCTCTAATAGCTTTCGAGAAAATGAGGAGGAAAGTCATGTTTTTATATAAATATTAAGTTTCATTTTACTGCGTAACTATTAGCCATAGAACAAATATTCATAATATCAGTTGTACAATTTAATTAGGTGTATCAAATGCTGCAATGATATTTCCAATATCTCTAATAGCTTTCGAGAAAATGAGGAGAAAAGTTATGTTTATATAGAAATATTAAGTTTCATTTTACTGAGTAATTATTAGTCATAGAACAAATATTGATAATGTCAGTTTTACAGTTTAATTAGGTTTATCAGATGCTGCAGTGATATTTCCAATATCTCTAATAGCTTTCGAGAAAATGAGGAGGAAAATCATGTTTTTATATAAATATAAGTTTCATTTTACTGCGTAATTATTAGTCATAGAACAAATATTCATAATGACAGTTGTACAGTTTAATTAGTTGTATCAGATGTTGCAGTGATATTTCCAATATCTCTAATAGCTTTCGAGAAAATGAGGAGGAAAATCATGTTTTTATATAAATATTAAGTTTCATTTTACTGCGTAATTATTAGTCATAGAAAAAATATTCATAACATCAGTTGTAGAGTTTGATTAGGTGTATCAGCTGTTGCAATGATATTTCCATTATCTCTAATAGCTTTCGATAAAATGAGGAAGAAAGTCATGTTTTTAAATAAATATTAAGTTTAATTTTACTGCGTAATTATTAGTCATAGAACAAATATTCATAATATCAGTTGTACAATTTAATTAGGTCTATCAGATGCTACAATTATATTTCCAATATCTCTAATAGCTTTCGAGAAAATGACGAGGAAAATCATGTTTTTATATAAAAATACGGTTTTATTTTACTGCGTAATTATTAGTCATAGAACAAATATTCATAATATCAGTTGTACAGTTGAACTAGGTTAATCAGAGAATGCAATGATATTTCCAATATCTCTAATAGCTTTCGAGAAAACGAGGAAGAAAGTAATTTAAAAAAAAGTAAAATTCATTATTTATTAGTACTAGTGAAAATATTCATAATGACAGTAGTAGATTTTAATCAGGTCTATCAGATGCTGTAATGATATTTCCAATATCTCTAATAGCTTTCGAGAAAATGAGGAGGAAATTCATGTTTTTATATAAATATTAAGTTTCATTTTACTGCGTAGTTATTAGTCATAGAACAAATATTCATAATGAGAGTTGTACAGTTTAATTAGGTGTATCAGATGCTGCAATGATATTTCCAATATCTCTAATAGCTTTCGAGAAAATGAGGAGGAAAATCATGTTTTTATGTAAATATTAAGTTTCATTTTACTGCGTAATTATTAGCCATAGAACAAATATTCATAATATCAGTTGTACAGTTTAATTAGGTGTATCAGATGCTGCAATGATATTTCCAATATCTCTAATAGCTTTCGAGGAAATGAGGAGGAAAGTCATGTTTTTAAATAAATATTAAGTTTAATTTTACTGCGTAATTATTAGTCATAGAACAAATATTCATAATATCAGTTTTACAGTTTAATTAGGTGTATCAGATGCTGCAATGATATTTCCAATATCTGTAATAGCTTTCGGGAAAATGAGGAGGAAAGTCATGTTTATATATATATATATTAAGTTTCATTTTACTGCGTAATTATTAGTCATAGAACAAATATTCATAATGACAGTTGTACAGTTTAATTAGGTGTATCAGATGCTGCAATGATATATCCAATATTTCCAATATTTTCAATATCCAATATCTAATGCTAGCTAGAAGAGCCCGTCGCTGACGGCCGACGGAGCGACGGTTATATATTGCTGCCGGCGGTGTTGCCAAACCGTAGTTATCGTACCGTAAAATTATCTATTGAATATCACATAAATACTCATAAGAACGGTAATTCTGATACATAAGACAATAGAAATTTGTAAATAATGATAAAAGTTGTTACACTGGCCTATACATCATATGTATATGCATGGGAATGATATAAAGATCTTGGCACAGACGTCGTGCCGCAAACACAGGAGAAGGAGACGCTGCTGGCACATATGGTGTGCCGCAAGCACTGAATGGGTTAAAAGCTACTTACTCGCTATCACCAGTTTTCTTACTTATTTTTTTTTTCGACCACCACTTTCCAAACTCTTAACATTCTACATTCTACCACTTACGTTAAACTTTGGACATCAAATAATAACAAAGTTGGACAACTTCAACAGCTAAAATATACCTCCTCTTACCTTCCAGCACCTGTGTACGTGTACCTGGTCCTCTTAGCCAGGTGCCCTTACTTCTTGTTCTCTTTTACCTGTTCTCATCCCCGCACACCTCGTCTCTACCTGACCCAGTCTCATCTAGTCACCTGAGCGCTCACCTTCTGCACCTTTCTTTTGTCTCAATGGCCCTTCTTTTGTTCCTGGCTCGGTTCCTTCCATTTCTGAAATTATTCCGTCTCTCTCTCTCTCTCTCTCTCTCTCTCTCTCTCTCTCTCTCTCTCTCTCTCTCTCTCTCTCTCTCTCTCTCTCTCTCTCTCTCTCTCTCTCTCTCTCTCTTTCTCTTTCTCTTCGCTAACTATGGCTGCATTTGCCCCATAAAGTTCCATCGTCTCCATTAACTTCCTTAAACTTCTCCGCCTCGTCGCCAACCCGTCGCCACAGCAACCTCCCGCCACACAACACCATCACCAAAAAAGAAAGAAAAATAACGAAAAGGTAAATAAATCCTTCAATAAACACAGTAAATCAGTACAGAAGCAAGACCCACGTCCCAGTAAATCCTTTGATGGACGCACACACTTGCAACAACAACAACAACAAAAAAACCCTCATCACTTATTTTGTTTTACTCATTTTTTCTATGTTTAAAAAGGACTGTTCCGACGACATAATCAAAGCACCAGCAGGTATAGTAAACCCAAAGATAGAGAAAAATGCCGTATCCTCTCTCTGTGACGTGGTTTCTATGGCAGGATTTTGAGAGGAATGAAAAGCTGAGGCTCACCTAGAAAAAAAAAATAAAAACAAGAGGAAGGGAACGAGTATTGTCTTGAACTTCAGATGAGAGGAAGGAGTGGTGGTACATTGAGACTTAAAGAGGAAAGGAAAGAACTGTGAGAGGAAAATGTGTGTTGTTGAGCTTAAAAGGTGAGGATAGAGTGAAGGGTAGTTAAAATAAAAGAGGAAAGTAAAGAACTATGAGAGAAAGAGTAAACTATATGTTGTTGAACTTGAGAAAAGGAAGGAAGGCTTGTAGTGTTAAAACTTAAGAGGGAAGAAGAGGACTTGAAGAGGAAGAGGTAAATGTATGCTATTGAAATTAAGAGGAAAGGAAAGAAGGCTTGTATTATTGAAATTTAAGAGGGAAGAGGACTTTAAGAACAAGAGGAAAATGTAACCTATTAAAATCAGGAGAAAAGGAAGGAAGACTAGTAATAAGAAGACAATAAGAGGAAAATATAAGCAATTGAACTTAAAAAGAAAATAAGGAAGGCATATATTATTGAAACCGAAGAGGGAAGAAGTCTATCAAGCCTACGAATGAAGGAAGGAGTGTGCTAGTGTGACTAAGAAAACATATTGCTCATGTATGGTCTTGTTTTCCGCTTGTGAAAGCATTGCAGACATCCACTCCAGAACAAAGGGTTGAGGAAATGCACAAAGAGACGGACGCCATTACCATCTGCCGTAATGATAATGGTTTTATGCAACCCATTAACTTTATTGTCCTACATTTGCATAATTTCCAGCAGTTTTTTTCTCCTCCAAAACCCAATTCATACTGCCACGGGAAGAAAAAAATATATAAATAATGACCGTATCTGGAGTCATTTGTGAGCTACACACTTTAAAATAGAGTAGTAGGTGATAATAATAATAATAGTAGTAGTAGTAGTAGTAGAAGTAGTAGTAGAAGTAGTAAAAACAAAAGTAGAAGCAGCACTATGAGAGAAAACAATAGTATGGTTTTAGTCGTACAATAATAATGTTAAGAACTTTGGTCATTCCTCCCTCGATATCACACCGAGGACACGATTCCCTCACCCAAAGTCGGTCATCAGCAACACTTGGAACAAACTTTTAGGTGATTGGTGGAGAGAAGGGGATAAGGAGGAGGAGGAGGAGGAGGAGGAGGAGGAGGAGGAGGAGGAGGAGGAGGAGGAGAAGGAGAAGGAGAAGGAGAAGGAGAAGGAGAAGGAGAAGGAGGAGGAGGAGGAGGAGGAGGAGGAGGAGGAGGAGGAGGAGGAAGGGGAATAGTTTACTCATATCCTCTTCCTCTTCCTTTTATCTCTTCTTCTTCTTCTTCTGGTTCTCCTCTTCCTCCTTCTCTTCAAGCTCTTCATCGATGACTGCTCAATCTCAGACGCATTTCTTTCTTCTTTTTTTTTTTGAGCTAGTTCATATTCGATGCAGTATTGATAAAACTCATCTTTTATTGAAGCTCTCATTGTGTTCTAGGAAAGAGATGGCGCTGGTGGCGGTATACCCTGAGTGTGTGTGTGTGTGTGTGCGTGTGCGTGTGCGTGTGCGTGTGCGTGTGCGTGTGTGTGTGTGGGGGGGGGGTGTTGAAAATTAGTCTGTTCCCTTTATCTGATTACGTAAGAGGTTATCCAGTGCCGGGAAGAACAAGCGAGTCAATAATGCAAATATTTCGACGCGAGAGAGAGAGAGAGAGAGAGAGAGAGAGAGAGAGAGAGAGAGAGAGAGAGAGAGAGAGAGAGAGAGAGAGAGAGAGAGAGAGAGAGAGAGAGAGAGAGAGCAGTATGTTATAGACACCACCAGTAAATTATCACTGCCACCCCCATCCTTGCTCTCACCAGGCCCAATCAGCTTCTAAGCTTGCTCTACCATAACTCTCTCTCTCTCTCTCTCTCTCTCTCTCTCTCTCTCTCTCTCTCTCTCTCTCTCTCTCTCTCTCTCTCTCTCTCTCTCTCTCTCTCTCTCTCTCTCTCTTAGTATTATTATTCTGTAAATTAATTTCTTCTTTTCTTCATTACAATTCCAAAGCATATCTTTTATATATATATATATATATATATATATATATATATATATATATATATATATATATATATACTAACAAGATACATTATTAAAAAGGAAAGATGAAAGGAAAAAAAATTGCATTGAAGAGAAGCAACACTATGAGGAAGCGTGACAAGTTCTCATGTACTGCAACAATAAATGAATAATACAAATTGCAAGATACATTTCTTTTTTATTTTTTAAGGCAATGTGGAGGAGGGAATGTTGCCATGCAGAATATATTACTAACGATCGATGTATTTTCTTCATTTCTTCCACCACCATCACCACCACCATCACCACCACCACCACCATCACCACCAACACAGTAAGTATTAAGAACGGGTGAGAGAGAGAGAAAGGCATGCAATAACAAACCTATTTGCTTATTCATTGCAACACTTGACACACATACATGAAAAACACCTTTAGCTTCAGTATGAATGTTGCATAACACATCAGGCCCATACACGTGCACCATCTTCCTTGCATATCCCTACTCGTTCACAACACCAGAACACACTGGTTCTCTTCATATCAACACCATAGCATATACAACTTCCCAACAGATCGACAGACCACCTAACTTTGCATCAGTCCTTGTTATCTCATTATGGACACCCTTCCCTCACCCCAATATTCACCAGTCACTCATAGACGTGTAACCAGTATTCACACCACACGGCATTAACATCACAGTAATCAAATATCTCTTCTCAGAACACTAGCATCACAATATCCGTGTCTCCCGCCCGTCTTCCCCCCCCCACTCCCTTCATTCATCAACACCAAGTAATGACACTCCTGCTCAGTACATATGAAACATCTTACCACAATCCATCACTTTCTAAGACCCAAACATCCATCGTTGAGCTGAGTTGAGTTGTTTGGGTCAAATATCACCTTCGCAATGGCACTTCTGATGATATTAATAAATGATTCCTCAACTCTTTTAATGTGGTTTCACTTATTTATTTTTTTCCTGGATTTTCTTTTACGTGTCCTTGTAGATCAATTCCATGTGACCCTTTCCGTTGTTTCTACGTTACACAACCAAGTATCTACCATCCCAACACCGTATAATCCTTCCCACCACCACAGTACTAACGACACACACTCTCCACCACACACCAGCACTCACGGGACGTCAACACCACCCAGAACACCAACACACACACTCCGTCCAAACATAACATACCAAAACCCCCTTACGTACACACCAGAAACAAGGCTCTTAACAACACACACACACATACACACACACACACACACACACACACACACACACACACACACACACACACACACACACACACACACACACACACACACACACACACACACTAACACAGCTTCCGGCCACACCAAACGAGGATGGGGAAGTAATATCAACCTCAATTTCCCTCTACTTTTTGGATGACCATGGAGAGTATGTGTTTTATGTGGTAAGATTGCACCTTCAAGACAGAGCGGTCAGTCGGTGTGACAGTAGGGAAGTGATAACAAAGAGAGAGACGGCACCAGTTTCCTCAGTTATTAATCAACGTGTGAGTGACAGCCCACCGAGGGAATGGCTGTCGTGCCTCGTAAGTGTTATGTCGACTCTTGTCAAAGTGGAGCGATGAGAAAGGTGTTGGATTATTATGGAGAGCAGTGTTACCAATCGCCGCTGCTTTAATGTTTCCACTGAGCATCATCAATCATGTCTGTGCTTTAAGCCTTGCAACAAACTACACACACACACGCACACACACACACACACACACACACACACACACACACACACACACACACACACACACACACACACACATCTAGCCAGTTGAATAAAATATGACAACACGGGGATTGGTTAAAAGGATATTGCCAGGCGTCTTGTTGGAACACAGGGAGAGTCAGAGGCACACCCACACCCCTCGCACCGAGCCTCTGCAGTAGGCGCCCCTGGGGGTGTCACACTCACCACCGCAGTCACGCTGGAGTCACGACCATCGATCAGAAGCCGAAATGTCACTTTTTTCACATAAGGGTAACAGTAACAGGGCGTGACAGACAGACAATCCAGCAGACATCCAGGCTGCTGACACGCCCATCACCACCCTACTGAACACACGCCCCTTCAGAACCACCTGCATCCGTGAGGGGAGTGGTGAACTGTGTCCCTCAATGTCCTGCACACTAGGGCATACACAAAGCGCACTAACATACATACAGACACACACACACATACATACACACACGGGGAGACGCACACACACTAGGCCGGAGTGAAGAGGTAAGGCGAGCGACACAGAGAGGGAGACACACGCGGCTGTGTGTACCAGTTGCCAGCAGGACGCAGACTGAGGTGAGAGCTCTACTGTCCTCTCCCTCTCTCCCTCTCTCCCTCTCTCCCTCTCTCCCTCTCTCCCTCTCTCCCTCCCTCCCTCCCTCCCTCTCTCCTTCCCTCCCACTTCCTTTTTTTTCTCACTCCCTCTTTCTCTCCCGTCCTATTGCTCATTATTTTTTCTTCCTCATCCTTTTCTTTAGTATTTCCTGTCTCTTTCTTCCACTTGTTCCTCTTGGTATTTTTTTCCTTTCTTCCCTGTGTTCGTTCCCTCCATGTTCTCATCGCATAGAAAATTCTCACCTTTAAAGAGTCCACTCAACCTCTCCACTTTCCTCTCCTCTCTCAACTTCCCCTACAACACTCGTTAAGTTTATTCTACACGCCACTTCAATCCACCATATAGCTGCTCCACTTCAATCCACCTCCACACGAAGCTGTACAGTTAAGGTGCATCTTCACTTCTTCACATCATTCCACTTCATGCAACACTATACGTACACTTAACCACTTCAAGCACATCCCACAGGCCTACACGACTCAGCAAACAAACACACACACACTTATACACACACACACACACACACACACACACACACACCCACACACACACACACACACACACACACACACACACTATCACACACTATCACACTTCACCACACTCCTCCACTCCCTTCATCTGTAATGTTAATAATTTTCCTCCCTAACAATTCCTGATCCACGTTTCCCCTAAAATAAATTGACGTAGTTCATTCATTCTCTTCATTCACTCATTTTTTGTTCATCATTCATTATGAAGCCAATCATCGCAATCTACTTTTTTTTTTTTTATGATGTAGCTCTATATGGTGTAACAGTATATCTTTAAACATCTATTTTTATAACCTACATTACATTTTTTTTTTTTCATTTTTTTTCTTGTACCATTAACAGATATCCATTTCCTGCATCGACTCCTCGCCTAATGGTGCTGCCACGTGTCACACCACCACTGTATACTCCACCTTCCTACCACCTTGCTCCTATTTTTAGCACCACAATTCCACCTCTGCAGAAGCATCGACACTTTGGGTGAGTCAATTAAAAAAATATATATATCTGGACAAAGAAGCTATTTAAGAATCTTTATAACCATTTTCATGTTTTATATTGGCAATCAGAACCGCTGGAATCGATACCTTGACGCACCTCACTGAAAAAACAATGTGAAAACGTCAATAGATTCTTGCATAAGTAGGTAGGGGCAAGAGACGCCTGATCGCGGCTGCATAAATCAAGGAATTTTATGTTATGTATTTTTTTCCATAACTCTAGCCACTCTACCTTCCCCTTCACCCTTATTTGATGCCTTTAATATCCCGTCTGATGAGGTGGGAGTGGCAAGGGCGGGTAGTTCACTTCTAGCCGTGTGTGGGGAGCACTGCTTTAAGTCGAAGGGAGGCTGGGAGGACGGGAGGTGAGGAGGAGAGGAGGAAGAGAGGAGGGGAGTCCAGCATAGCCACAGTGGGGATTCCTTGGCTGGGGAAGGAGAGGGAAAGAAGGCTGGAAGGATCAGAGGACTTTCTTTAACCTCTTTTCCTCCTCCTACACCTCCAGCTTCCCATTTCTAAATTCTTCGTTTCTTTCCTCTTTCACCTCCACCTATACCTCTGTTTATCCTCGAGTGTTTTACGTCTAGGGATTATTTAACTTTATCGTGTGTTTATCCCCTTAAATCTTTACTAATACTCTCTCTCTCTCTCTCTCTCTCTCTCTCTCTCTCTCTCTCTCTCTCTCTCTCTCTCTCTCTCTCTCTCTCTCTCTCTCTCTCTCTCTCTCTCTCTCTCTCTCTCTCTCTCTCTCTCTCTCTCTCTCTCTCTTCTAATTCTAATTAATGAACAATGATCTTTGGTTCAGAACCACACAAGGAAGACAGATTCAACCATTAAATGCGTCTGTTTATCTTTTACGCCTTCAGTTTTTTTTTTCTCTTTCTTTCACAAACTCACCGTAATTAACTTCACTCCTCCGTCATAATCAATGCCATATCTTCCCTCCCTTCCTTCCTCACCTTACATCCCCGGTCACTCCTTTGTATTATGTGGCAATAACCAGTAGTAGCAGTAGTAGTAGTAGTAGTAGTAGTAGTAGTATCCGATCACCTTCAACCAACCCCCTTCAAAAAATACCTTAACTTTCTTTCCACGTGTAAATATGAGGTGTAAAAATATGTGTTACTGTTTATATTTCTCACGTCATCTAGTTAGGTTAGGTTAGGTTAGGTTAGCTTCTGTTAGGTTAGGTTAGGTTAGGTTAGGTTAGGTTAGGTTAGGTTAAATCATGAAGCTAAATATACACTCCATGTTCTATTTTGAGTGAGTCTACAGTCCAAGGTTATTAATGCAGAGGATCAATACATAATTCCATACAACTCAAACACTTGGGAACCATAAAAACAACGATAACAATTATAAAAAAGAAAAATAATTAATCTCAAAGAGGATGGCTTTAAGATACTCCAAGACGAGCTGAAGAGGAAATGAAGAGGAGGAGGAGGAGGAGGAGGAGGAGGAGGAGGAGGAGGAGGAGGAGGAGGAGGAGGAGGAGGAGGAGGAGGAGGAGGAGGAGCCTAGGAATAAATAAATAATGAAGGATAAGATGCAATAAGCTCCATAATGCACTCTTGATTCTTATTTCTATTGTTGTTGATGATAAAGAATGGTGTGTGTGTGTGTGTGTGTGTGTGTGTGTGTGTGTGTGTGTGTGTGTGTGTGTGTGTGTGGGTGTGTGTGTGTGTGGGGGGTGGGGGGGTGTGAATGAATGGAATGAATGAATAAATAAATTAATCAATGAAAAGAAAGGGAAAAAAAAGAAGAAAAAAAAAGAAGAGCTATTAATTCATTATGTTCTATATAAATTCCTCCCGTCCATCACTTTCCCAATAATGAAATACTAAAAAGAAAAGTGAGATATTTCACTGTCAAGCATTCCATCGACGTTACGCAGAAGAGGAAGTAAATTAGCATTGAATGGAGCAAAAAATTAATGTAACGGAAGGAAGGAAAGAAAAAGAAATAGGAATGGTAAGAGGTAAAAAGAGCAGGAGGAGTAAATGGATGAGAAGGAAAAGAAAGAAGAGGAGGAGGAGGAAAAATGATAATCAATTGACCAAGAAGATGAATGATGATTATTTGCACAAGAACAGAACAGTTACTGGCAAAGAAAGTGGACTGATATTCTCTCCTTCCTCTTCCTCTTCCTCTTCCTTTTCCTCTTTCTCCTCCTCCTCCTCCTCCTCCCCCTCCCCCTCCCCCTTCCTTCTTCTCCTCCCTATTCTTCTTCTCTTCCCTTCCTTATCCCCTTCGTTTGGAGAAGCGGAGAGCAAACACACACGTCACACTGGTGGACAAAGACATCGGAGGGATGAGCAAACATAGCTAAAAAAAGAAGAAAAAAAAACCTTCTCCATTCTCAGAAGGCAACGCAAACACACACACACACACACACACACACACACACACACACACACACACACACACACACACACACACACACACACACACACACACACGCCAAAAATAAATCTCCCTTTAAAAAGATAATGAGTAATCACGCAGACAGACAGACAAACAAGGAAGGAGAGAGAGAGAGAGAGAGAGAGAGAGAGAGAGAGAGAGAGAGAGAGAGAGAGAGAGAGAGAGAGAGAGAGAGAGAGAGAGAGAGAGAACAAGAAAAAATAAGAGAGATAAAGAGTGAGAGAGGGAATGTCGTCGTCTCTGGATTAGAACCCAAACACTGGAAACTAAGAGAGACAACAAGAGGACACACCAAGTTCCAGATGGTAAAGTGATTTTCTGTCTTTTCCCTTCCAGTGGATTGCAATAAAGGATTTCCTGTTACTGATCCTGAACTGCTATCATTATCTATTACTACTACTACTACTACTATTACTACTTCTACTTCTACTTCTACTATTACTACTACTACTACTACTATCACTCTTTCTCTCTCTTTATCTTTGGTGTGTGTGTGTGTGTGTGTGTGTGTGTGTGTGTGTGTGTGTGTGTGTATGTGTGTGTTCAAGTTAATGTTGTTTGTTACACATTTTCCTTTGATAGTGATTGGCGGTTCAATTACAACCAACGGCATATAAGTGTATTTCTCTCTCTCTCGCTCTCTCTCTCTCTCTCTCTCTCTCTCTCTCTCTCTCTCTCTCTCTCTCTCTCTCTCTCTCTCTCTCTCTCTCTCTCTCTCTCTCTCTCTCTCTCTCTCTCTCTCTCTCTCTCTCTCTCTCTCTCTCGCAGTGTAGGTGAAAAGAATAATATTGACTTTTTTACCTATCTATCATGAGTCAATATTAGGCGCGAAGTAATAAAACGGTGCATGTTTAGTCTGTATGTCATAGTTAAGCGGTGGTCAATATACAATGCACGCCCCATTGCACCCATTTATATTAGTGAATCATGATGCGTTTGGGAGCCATTCTGGATACACACACACACACACGCACACACACACACACACGCACACACACGCACACACACACACACACACACACGCACACACACACACGCACACACGCACACTCTGGACCGAACTCTGTTATTGGCCAGCATGGGATGTCTCTTGGCTCATGTCCAGGAACCTTCTGTTATGAATTCGGCATTTCATTTCGGATGTGAAAACGTGTATGTTGCTAGGAATGTAGTATGAAGGTATGTATATAAAGTGGTATCTGATAAACGACTAACTTGCCTTCAGTATGTATTTATTTTTTCTCTGATTTGATGTCATTGGGATATATGTTCAATACTTGGCCGTTTAGCTTTTAATAAGTTTAATATTCTCTTTATGTCATTTTATCATCAAGTATTATCTTAAGTGGGTAAAAATGTCATCTTTTAAGAGCAAATTAGTCAAATTATAGACTCATTTATTTCAACTCGATACTGAAGGATGGACTCTATAAAGATTTTCGTCTTATCTACTCCTTTTTAACTGTCTTAAATTTTTCACACTCAGCTGCGATATTGCATCTGTTTATGTCTTATATCGTTATTTTCATGATCACTGTTTTTTCTGAACTTGCGAACTGCATGCCTCACCCTCTAAAAGGCTTCCCTGCACAAGACTTTTTACTTACTCTCGTCCATTATCTTTGCACCTCACTAATGCAAGAGTTAACCATTATCTTCCTTCCTTCACCCCTTTCACAGGTAAATTTTGGAACTTTCTCTTGTTTTTTCTTTCCATCTTCATACGACTTATATACTTTCAAGAGAGGAGTATCAAGACACTTCTATAACTACATTAGCTAATCCCTTTTGACTCCTTTCTGAATAATTTTCGGGATCAGCGATGCAAAGTTTTTTTTTCACTGGCCTGCTTTAACTGTAGAAAAAAAAATAATAATGAAAAGAAAAGTACAATTTAAGTGCAATTACCAAGAATAACGAGCAACACAAAGTAGTAGAATTACGGAAACTATGAGGTAATTAACGGAAATTCTCAATTAAAAATGTGCACCATCTGTAACACTAATTATAAACCCTTACAGCAGTAATTACGAACACTGTGAAGCAGAACAATTCCATAATGACGAAAACATACTGTAGCCTTGGAAGGAGGAAGAGCAGGCAAAACCCAGGGGAGAAAAGCATCACCTCAAACTAACAAGGGGACTGTGATGTGCACTGAAGGATAACGAAACAAAATATAAAAACAAATACGAAGATGAATCAGAACAGAACCAAAAAAAAACAATATGACAAAAATTACACAAAAAACAAACAAATAAAGAATATAAAAAAAACACAAACCATCTTCCCTCGCTTCCAATACTACCTTCAAACACCACCGACTAACAGACACAAATAAACACAATACACAAACATACAAGAAATATAGAGAATGCAGGACAGGATGAATAATAGAAATTTTGAAAAATTCCCAATAGGATCGCTGTCTAAACTCTATCAGGAACTTCAATACAGAGAAGACACACACAAGGCTGTTCCCTCGAGGTTCAAACACACAAACTCAACCTTCTACTGTAAAGGATGGCTACACTTGGAAAGAAGAAGGAGTAGCGTGGAATAGATTATCCTTATAAATGTAATAGATTTGTGTGTGTGTGTGTCCGTGTCCGTGTCCGTGTCCGTGTGTGTGTGTGTGTCCGTGTCCGTGTCCGTGTGGGTGGGTGTGTGTGTGTGTGTGTTGGTGTTTGGCTCCGTAATAGATTAATGGGTTTCTATAATTGTCTTCTCCTTTCGCCTCGCCTCTTATAAGTAGGTCTTGCCCCTTGCAGAACTAGGCATTGGGTGAAATAACATGCATAATAGAGTGAGAGAGAGAAGAGAGAGAGAGAGAGAGAGAGAGAGAGAGAGAGAGAGAGAGAGAGAGAGAGAGAGAGAGAGAGAGAGAGAGAGAGAGAGAGAGAGATGCACACACCCACACACTATAATATACAAACTATAATACTCTCTTATGCCTTTGTGATGGAAATTTAATCCACAACAAATCCATCCAAACCCACATACATCCACACAGGGCTTCCTCATCCTCCATAATATTACTCCCACCCTAGCACCACCAACGCCTCTCCTCCCTCACTACACACATCACTCCCAACCTTTCCAGCCAGTTAATTCTAAGCCCAACTAACCTTTACTTTTAACATCAATCTGTTTAAATAAAAAATAATTATCTCTTCTCTCATCACCACCTGTAGGGACCGCAGCGAGATCACAGGTAAGGCCTCGAGGCAGGTAAGGCCAATTAATTAATAGCATTCTGCAGACCATCATTAGCCTCAACACAAAATGTACCTACAGCCTACCTGCCTTACCTTACCTTGCCTACCTGTACCCTCCTATCCACACACCCGCACACCCTCCTGCCATCTCTCTATATCGTAAATTGATGAAATAGTGTGTGTGTGTGTGTGTGTGTGTGTGTGTGTGTGTGTGTGTGCGTGTGCGTGTGCGTGTGTGTGTGTGTGTGTGTGTGTGTATGCTAATATGTATTTGCTTTGATAAATTAATTATACAGATGTCGTCGAGTTAAATATATTGCTTTAATTACCATCATATATTATCATGTTTATTAGAGAGAGAGAGAAAGAGAAAGAGAGAGACATAAAAAGAGAGAAAGATGGAGAGAGTAACAGGAGAGGATGACGTAGGAAATTAAATGTATGAGGAAAATAAACACAAAAATAAAGCAAAACCATAAATAATCACATAAAATTAGCCTTACACGATCTTTACGATGACGTCAACTTGCTCCATCATCATCATTATCATCATTATCACGATCACTATCATTATCATCATCATCATCATCATCATTATTTACACCCACTTCATGTCACGCTATTTCTGGTACATCGTTTTACCCTTTTAAACTTATGGTCGTCCAAACTTTACATGAAGTTATAAATTTTTCCCGTTTAAGCCTCTCATTAATAGCCTTTCTATGTTTATAAACCCTAAGCTGGAAGGAGGCAAAGGAAGGCTTACTGAAGGCTTGGTTATGTGGAAAACTACCAACTTTAATCATTTTTCCTCATGTATAAATAAAATAAGGCAAGTCGATTAGGAGGTTGTTCCAGCACTAAACCTGGATAATTGTGATGTTTGTTAAGGGAGAGGCAAGTAGGGTGGAAGAGGCGTGTGGATGGATAGGTAGGTGTGTGTGTGGGTGGACGCGTGATGAGTGTGTGGAGAGGTGAGGAGCGGCTAGGTGCATGACAATTTAAATGGAACGTAAATGAAGAAAAAAACTATATTTTGGTGTGTGAGAGCATGAATTATAAGGGAAACACAAACCTCTGAGCATTTATAAAAGTTTCAACATCACTTTACCTCCCTCTCTGCTTACCCTCCCTGCCTGCCTGCCTGCCTGCTTGCCTGCCTGCCTGCCTGCCTGCCTGCCTGCCTCCCTCCCTCCCTCCCTCCCTCTTCCCACCCTTTCCAAGCGGGCCATTACATTCCCCATCTTCCTTGTCCTAACAAAGCCATGCTCCGGAAATACAATTAACCCGTCTGGTGCCTCTCTGCCTTCTCGCTTCCTTCCTCCTCCTTGTTGCTGTTGTTGTTTTCATTATTATTATAATTATTACTATTATTATTACTATATTACTATCATCATTATTATAACTATCATTATTATTATTATTATTATTAGTTGTTGTTGTAGAAGTATTAGGTGTTAGTATCATCATCATCAATATTCTTCCTCGTCTCTCTCCTTCTCTTTCTCCTCTTCCTCCTCCACATACTCAATCTCATTCCTCCTTTTTCCTTCTTCCCCAATCCCTTTCATCTCTTCTCTTCATTTCCCTTCTGACTTTGTTTTCCGTCAAAAAGTTATCCTCGCTTTCTGTTCAGCTTCATTTCGACAAGTTTCCGCTGTTCTCATTAGCTGGTATAGGCGGCGTGGTGTACTTTTTTCTCGTGACACCAAAAGTTCCAGCAAGTCATTAGCCGGTACACCTTTTCTATTCCAGGTGGTATGTTACCCTCAAAGTGAATTAAGGGATGGTGGAGGCACAGAAACGGTACAGGAAGCCAACACGTATTGCACAACTCGTTTTGTACTACGACCACCACCAGAATTGAATACATATCGATCGGTTTTCCAGTGTTATTTAATGATTGTATTGCTTTACGCTTCATGGCTCATTTGAATAGGCGTATTCCTCTTTGTTGTGACGTTATTTGCACACCCACACATACACATACACACACATATACATACATACAGGCTCAATACTTCAATATTTCGTGTAGAACCAATCATACGTGGATCAAAGAGTGTGTTTTAATGTCTTATGAACGTAATGGAATGCGTGTTTCTGTTTAGAATGATGATGTTAGTGTAAAACAAAGAATAATAAAGATATGAGTGAATTTGAGGACAGCCTTCCCACGTGCTGTCTCTCAAGAAGTAAAGTGTAAGTGACATAAAGTAAGAACAATTGAGTGATGTGAATGTCAATTTGTCAATACTGGATAAATGTATTCCTTGACGACATTTTGCATCTTTACATCAGTGTCTGGCATCAAAGGTCAACTCGATGGGAAGATATTTATTTCATTACTCTCCTTTTCCATGATTGACATGTTCATCCACACAGCACTAAATCCATTCTCTGTCATCCACCTCACCCTCCACCTCTCCACCACCACAGCACACGCACACGCACACGCACACGCACACACACACACACACACACACACACACACACACACACACACACACTCGAGTCCACATAAATAAGTGCAGAAGTGAACTCAACTAAGAGAAACATTCATATTTCTGGTTACATGATTTCCTTTGAACATAAATAACTCTCTACTTCTAAGGAAATGATCTCTTCTTCCTCTGCAAATCACTAACGGTATTGACAGGAAGGTCTATTACTGTCTCATCTCATATTCCGTACGGCCGGACAGCCTCGTTTATTGTCCGATTACTGGGTTCCTGCCAGAAGCGGCCTGACTTGATAGTTCCGCCTCCATCCATAACCTTAGTAACATCTCAGTAACCTTAATAGTCTTCCCTAACTGATTCACACTTACCTAGCATCTTAATTCGAACACATTAATACAGTTTTTAATTATAATTATGTACAAATACTGGAATATATTTTGGCATGGATCTAAAAAAACATCCCTAACCCACATGTTGTACTTAAAATTCTTTGTTGATGTTGTGATTCCGTTTTGTCGACTGACGCGTTGGAATAAGGCTTCTGTTTGTGTTTCCACCATCCTTGCCATAGAAATAATAGGCAACAGAAGCCTCCCTTTACGCCAGGTTGCAGTGGAGAAACACCTACCCTTGTATCTACCTATTTTTTTCATTCCTCCCATACAAAGCAATTTTAATCACATGCTATAATTGCCCCATTTGTCGATTTTTTTCCAGGTGCATTCTCTCTTTTCACTCATTGCCCGCCCATTAACGTGTGAAGGTGATCATGATATAATCCCCGAGTGTGCTGAGAGGACATGAACAAAAAATGGTTGTTTAATTTCACGTAGGATTGTGGGCGAGTGAAAGTCCAACGGTACATTTGCTACTAAGTGCATTCTAGTGAAAAGCGCGTGAAGGATTAAAATGGCAGCACCCACCAATTAATACCTGTTTGCTTTTAACAGGTATAGGTGGTGAGGAAAAGTTAGCTACAGGGAATAGGAAAATGGTAGCTACGTAGTGTCATAACCTTTATATATCTGGTTCGGTGTTGCAGTGTAAGGTACGTAGACACCACTTAGCTTTCTCGACACTAGATTCTCTTTTTAAATCTAACTTTTGCAATCCTAACTTGGGAGATTACGTTAGGGGATAGAAAATAGCACGTTGTTCCTAGCTCTCTCTCTTTTTTTTTCTCTCTCTCTCTCTTTCCCTATCACACACACACACGCACACGCACACGCACACACACACACACACACACACACACACTCGATTTCAACTCCATAAAACTGTTTGGTATTCTGAACTCTCTTCTTCTGTCTAGCTTATAAATAGAATCTCTTTGACAGCCTCAAATTAAAGCAGACTTCTTCTATGTCACTCTGGCTAAACTAGACTTAAACTTACTGAGTTTTTTTAAGTCTTTTGTCTGTCTTCCTATTACCCTTTACAACTTTGTCTACCTTCCCTTTTACCCCCCACCCCAAAAAAAAGGTGACAAGGAAATAGCATCACGTTCTTCTAATTTCACGCCTTCTCGCTATTTCTACTCCGTTTTTCTTCTACTTTCGGTGTTTTTCACGAAAGAATCATTTGAGTTACGGTGAAGCGTCATGACTTCTCTCACTGGCAGCATACAAACGGTTGGGAAGGAAAGGTGATACATATAAGATATTCTCTCAAGCGGATGAATCTTGCTAGACACCTTTCATAATGTTAGTTGACTTCCATGATCAAATACAAACATTTTTTGACATATACTATTCTGACATTCTTTTATTCAATAGATAATCGTTTTAATGTTTGTGTTCTCATGCCATTGCCTCAGGTTGTGTACACTTTTGCGATTTAATATTCCCTTTGTGTTCCCTTCAATTCAAAGGAAACATTATGGCCTTGAACATCAATGAAAAAGCCATTCTTTATCTGCTACTGAAATGCCAAAGAAAGTTACACGGATTCATTCATCTTTTTCTTTTTTCTTTCCTTCGTAAATGTTCTGACCTCGCCACATCTTTCTTTCTCTCCCTGACATTCAACTTGAGGCTTTAAGTTATTCAAGTAGTCGGCAGATGTGATACATGTCATCCATCAGCTTTCAGTTCTCTTAAATCGTTTTATCTACGTCATCACCATCGGACTCACTGTTCTTCATCTCTTTATCTTCTCTTTGGAGTCTCGACACACTGTCTTTAATCTCTTTATCTACGCCTCTGGGTCGCATCTGTGCCAAGGCTTTTCCTTTACATCTAAGTTTAGTTTGTTTGTTATCTGTGCACGTCCTCTTCCTTCCTTCGTATCTATGCAGCATTCACGTTGATACTCACAATGTTCAATCTTTTTACAGACTCATGTTAGTCCGTACACACTGGAAGCAGTTGGTCCACGTGGCCTTTCATCTATCTTGCTTTCCAACATTTCATTCGCCAAGAAATATTTTAAAGTAATTTGGTGAGATCATTTACCTTTACAATTTTTCCTTTCCTTCAGCGCAGCGGGAGTAGGAAGTCTTTTCACTTTACATAGCCTTTGAGAAGCCTCCATTGTGATAATCTTATAATAAAAAGAGACCTGTAATATTCATCTCATACTTCTTTTTAATCTTTTTCCTTTGTTACAAGGTTTCATTCCATAACAACTCTATTAGATTACGAATAATATATACATAATAAATAAAATAAAAAATGACATTATCCTGAAAAAATTAAATATATATATGAACAGCGATTCCTGCTTTCATTCAGTTTCTTTGTTCTACTTAAAATTTAAGTGAAAATTTAAAAAGAGACACACTATAAAGAGAATGTATCTTTCTCATAATCCTATTTTAGAGGCAGAGTTGCTGACGGTCTCCCTTTTAGTACTCTTTCCGTCCCACTGTTTCGTCAGGTAGTAGTCTTCCCATGTACAGGTAATCCACTAGTACACGCCACAGGTATTGTCTCTATCGAAGATGATGATAGTGTTTCGGTACATTTCTTAAGCTGCACCAGAACAAAAGGTAAATAAAAAAAACACAAAGTAACTAAAAAACGTTAATTCATATAAAAAAAAGTATGATACTTTCCCCTTATCTCACATTACCTATACATCTGGACACATTTCTTTTTCAAATCCTAGGTAACAGGTATGCGGATAAATCATGTAACAGTGAGGCACATACGGGATAAGTTCTGTGCGTTCAAGAGGAGAGTGTCTGATGCTGAGAAGTAGTGGTTGAGCCGCGACACAGCTGCGAGGGGAGTTGAGTATCCCGGCAAAGTGTAATTGGATCCAAAACTTATGGGTCTGTAATGCCTGGAGGAAGCCAACGAGCACACCGCTAGATCAAGGGGTGCCGACGGCGAGCTCATAATAATTAGGTCACAGAACATAATTTTTTTTCTTCAATTATATCATTAAACGAGAGATTCCTTAAATGTTGGAAATGTGAAGGTTGTATCGATGCTGGTGGCGTTTGAAGGACCAAGTTGATGCCTTTGAGTAGTGTGTGTATTAGGACAACTTGTATTACTTAGGTCAGTGTGAGTCAGTATGAACAACTGTGTGAGGGAGGGAAGGATGGAGGGAGAGGAGAGAAGACGTGAAGCCAGTGAGAGACAACATCTCAAAAAGAACTCGTGAGGGTTTTCTTTGCAGGGCAGCACTAACAAAGGGAAACGACTGACACAGATGTTCAAAGCGACTATTCCCAAGACACTGTTTAGTAGATTCCCCTCACTCCCATTCGCCTTCATCAACTCCTCTTACCCTCCTTCGCTCACACAGCCGCCCTGGCCCCGCCTCACTCACTCACTCACTCACTCCACACCCACACTATCACCCTCTTCACCTACAAATTTCCACACATCTTCGTAAAACGTTTTAAAGAGATGCATACAAAAATCGAGACACTGCAATACAATACTTGGCAGGTAATAATGTTTGCATATGCGTCGGGGGGATGTTAGGCAAACTATACTTAACATCTTTATATTCAAGACGCAAGGAAGGTATTAGGTGAACAGAGGCGAGCGGGCTGACGTTCCCCTCTGTTAAGGAGGAGGAAGAAGAGGAGGAAGAGGAGGAAGTGGGCGTGATTAGCATGCCAGTCAATAGTGGCAAATTATCTCTCAAGGGACAGGTAATTGGAGGAGGAAGGATTGTGACTCCATTTGCCCATGAGTGGATCAAACACGGGAAGCTGCCTCATGCAACACTGATGAGTGGAGAGGAGAGTGACGGAGGGTGGAAGTGGAACGTGGAGATGGAGGAGGTAGAACGTGGAGGTGGTGGAGGTGGAAAGTGGAGGTGGTGGAGGTGACAGTGGTGGTGAAAGTGACAGTGGTGATGTTGGTGCTAATATTGCCATTTTCCGTCTAGCTGCTTGTAGAGAGTGGTATCTTCAAAGGTAGAAAAACACGTCCTCGCCACATTCCAGGCGTCTCAGCCATTTCATTTACACAAGAGTGCGAGGGATGGAGGGTAGCCCCGGGAGCCTATAGAGAGGATCCATAACAAAACCACAGCTGCCGCAGAAACCATCAAACTTCAATAAAAGGGAATACCAAAAAATGCTCGTGACAGTGAGTAATTC
>JAPQNM010000005.1:19442979-19455479 GCA_029783475.1 Metacarcinus magister | reverse complement strand
CTCGTTACATACCCGAATTAAGTGTCGCGCCATTAGGGACAGGTGAGCCTTTGCCAGCCCCACCCAGCGGGAATTTAATTAACAAGGCAGGTGTTGTAAGAGCGAGCGTGTGAGTGAGGAAGCAGGGAAGTCATTGCAATATAACGAAGTGAGGGAAAAGAGAAGCGTGAGTGCGTGGTGTAAAGAGAGAGAGAGAGAGAGAGAGAGAGAGAGAGAGAGAGAGAGAGAGAGAGAGAGAGAGAGAGAGAGAGAGAGAGAGAGAGAGAGAGAGAGACACCCATTAAATACAACAGTCCTACGGTTCCATATATTTCATGCATGACTACACACAACCTCTCCTGTGATCCCATGACTCTGCCTCCCTCGTGTATCTCTCGAAGGCTTCTATTCACAAACCTCTACTCGTGTCCTACAAGTCTCCTTATATGATTCTCCAGCGCCAAGGTCTCAGAAAAACGACAACGTATCTTTCTAAACTCTAAGAGAAACCTTTTTCCAATCTTTAGTAACTTTTAGGTCATATTTTGTAAACTTCTTCGCCGGCCTCAAAGAATCTTCACCCCTCCATCTTGTCTTGTCTTCTAAGAAATTTCCGTCTTTTACTTTACTATATTGTTTTTGTTTTTGTTTTGTGGGTGTTGTGGTGGTTGTTGTTGTTGTTGTTGTTGTTGTTGTTGTTGTTGGTAATGGTGATGGTGGTGTTTCTGTTACCGCTGTTTTTGTTGGTGTTTTTTATGCTATTGTTGTTGTTGATGGTGGTGGTAGGGATGGTAGTGTTCCTGCTGCTGTTATTGATGTTTCTCTTCCATTTCCTCCTCTTCCTGTTATCATTCTTTTCCTCCTCCTCCTCCTCCTCCTCCTATGCATCATCATCATCATTATCGTCATCATCCTCATTCTCATCCTTTCAATTCCATTTTTATTCACAAATAATCCTTCCACAACCTCTATATTCCATCCTCCACATCTCCCTCCACTAAACCTAACCCCTTCACACCCCCACCTCACCCCTTCCACCTCAAAATGTCCTTCCACTGCACCAAGACATCTTCCACATCCAATTCCTCTCTTCTTCTTCCATCTGCATCCATGCCAACCTTTCCCTCCCATCACTCTCTCCTTTTCATTTCTTCCACTCATGATAATTTCCTCCTCGTCTTTCTTCAATTTGTGGCTGAGTTCTTTTGGTCCTGACTGCCTCAATTTCTTTTCCCTTATGGCCCCTGATTCCTGATATCCTTCTTATTACCTTCAGTCGCTCGTATTTTATTTCTTGCCAAGAGGAATTTCTACTCTATCATCCCTATTGCCTCTTATCTCTATTTTTTTTTTCCCCCATTTTCGTTGAGTATTTTTCTTCCTTCGCTCGTTTATTCTCGGTGATAAAAACCTTAATTTATATAAAAGTAAATGAATGAGGTTTAATATTAGTTATTTTTTTGTAGTAGCCTGTAATAGCAATAATAGGTTTTTTAGTAAATACAACCACCACCACCACCACCACCAACAACAACAACAACAAAACACAACAACAACAACAATAACAATCACAAACACAAACAAGTCTCTCAACTTTCACCAAACTTTTTTCTTGTTCTTCAATTCTCAACCTAGTCTTCCTTGAGCTTCCTAAGGTGTATTTCTTTTTTTTTTTTCTCTCTCTCTTCATTTGTGTCACGTCTCTTCCTTCCACCAGATCTCCCTCCACCCCTGCCCTCCCCCCCTTGTCCTCGAGCACGCACCTATCTTTCGTTGTCGTCAATCACATAGTCCTCGCCGCGCCTCGCCCTATCTCGCCTCTTAAAGAATAACATTATCAGGTTGACGCAGTGTAAAAGTCATGGCATTCTCACCTAGGATCTTTTTTTTATTTTTTGAGGTACATGACTTGCAGGTCTCTCTCTCTCTCTCTCTCTCTCTCTCTCTCTCTCTCTCTCTCTCTCTCTCTCTCTCTCTCTCTCTCTCTCTCTCTCTCTCTCTCTCTCTCTCTCTCTCTCTCTTTTCAGGTGATAGGTGTGAATTTGAGATGTCACAAGAGCAGGTCATATGTGTGTGTGTGTGTGTGTGTGTGTGTGTGTGTGTGTGTGTGTGTGTGTGTGTGTGTGTGTGTGTGTGTGTGTGTGTGTGTGTGTGTGTGACAGGCGGTATGAAACTAATTAATTTTGAGCTTCCCCACATGTGACAGCGTGTTATCGTTCGTTACATACCTCGGTGACACGACCAATGACACGCTCTACTAATACTCTTGAGGTGACTGTGTACTAATGTTGCTCGTGGGAATACACTAACTAACTAAAAATTCTTCATCAAAACCCGATACTCTGAACATGATTTATTCTGCATGTGGTGGGTTTTTTTTTATAACGTAACTGAATACTGCTTAGAAACACAAGTGAAATAGTGAGAGAAATCTAATTGGAGTGTCATGATGTAATTTTAACTGTATCCTTGCAATGTTGAGTGTTTTTTTGTGATTATTTCATATCATAAACTGTTTTTTATCTCCTACAATCTGCTACAATGCTTTTCTTGTCATCTTCCGCGACTGTTTTCATGGTTTTTGAATGTGTTAATAACCACATGTCTCACACCGACTTGTAAATCCTTTCTCGTACTACACAAAGCTGTTTATCATTCATCATTCTTCTTCTGTACACCTGAATAATTAAAAAATTCAACATTATATTCACACTATGATACCTTTCATTTTGTAAACTTATATTCCTCTCTGTTCACACTATCAACTATGACTAAACTGAACTTCTGAATTTGTACATAATTGTTTTTACTACCTTTTTTGCGTGAAAATCAAAACACACTCTTAAGTAGCCGATTTTCAGGCCTTTAGACTCTGAGAAAAGAAAGAAGTTAATTAAAAGACTGGACTGGATAGCAGACATACGACAGGATTCTTACGTGGGAAACGGTGCCCGCCAGCCGCTCCCCAGATGCTTCTACAAGGTTTCAATTTCCTTTACCGGTACCTAGACGCGGATGAGGCGATGGAGGGGTGAGAGGGTGAGGGGAGAAGTAGCACCGTACTGCCCACACTTAACGTCGTCCTCGGATATTGCTTTTCCTCTCCTCGCTGCCACCATAAATCACGATGATATATATAGCAGATTAATATTAATAAGCCGTATTGCATCTGTCGTTGAATTATGTGTGTGCGAGTCAGGAATTTTTTTTTCACAGATACGTTACAAATGACCAAACTCGTATATTAGTAAAGGTTAAATATTACGATAAGTTATGTAGTTTTTTTTTTTTTTCTCTCTCTCTCTCTCTCTCTCTCTCTCTCTCTCTCTCTCTCTCTCTCTCTCTCTCTCTCTCTCTCTCTCTCTCTCTCTCTCTCTCTCTCTCTCTCTCTCTCTCTCTCTCTCTCTCTCGTCGATAAGCCAATAGATACTCATGAGGAGAAGAGAAGATGGAAGAGGGGGAAGGGGTGGGAGGAGAGATGGCGCCGCACTCCCACATCTCGTAATTCTCTCGTAAAGCCTTAGAATCGATCCACACGCCTAGTCCTTATCCTTTGGGTGGTGGAGGAGAGGCGGGTGGGGGGGGAGGGCGGAGATAACCGAAGCCAACATGGGCGTGAGAAGAAAAAAATAAAACAAATAAAACTCCCAATAGAAGGCGTCCATCTAGGGTTCTTAAACTTGCTCCTGAAATACTGGTTTGAGGGAGATAACTACCGTGGGTGTTGACAGAGTGGGTGAGAAAGTGTAAGAGTGTAAGTGTAAGTTTAAATGTATGTATAAGTGTACGTGTAAGTGTAAGAGAGCTTGGTGTGGTGGTCACTACTACTACTACTACTACTACAGACGATACCCTACATACATACATACATACATACATACATACATACATACATAAAATACAGCAGCTCCCTCATCGATCTGTAGTATATTATTATTAGACGCCTCGCTTTTCTTTTTGTGTTCCTGTGGTTGTTTGTATAGTTTTTTTTTGTTGATTGTTGATTGTGTTATTGTTGTTATTGTCATTTTTGTTCTTGTTCTTGCTTATGTTGATTTTTTCTTATTTTGCTTATTAAATTGTTACTCTTTCCTCACTCTCCCTTTCCTTCCCTTTTCCTCCTTTTCCTCCTTTTTTTTCCATTTTCTTTACCAACAGGCTATAACTGAGGAAAACTTTACGCAATCAAAAACAAAATACATTCCCTGTTATACGCATACAAATATCAACACAAAGGGGGGGGGAGAAAATACATAATTCCCTTTGTGACTTCAAACACAAAGCCACACAAACAGAAAACGCAAAGTTGCAACGAGAAAAATATAAAGAGAATAATAAAAAAATTGATAAATAAAAACCCTACATTACTCCATATTTCCAATCAACCAGAAAATACTCCATACAGCATTTTGAACGAGAGGGATTCTGGGAGTAAGCTATAGATAGATAGCAGTATATAGGCGGCTGGTAACGAGGGCGCTGAGAATATCATTGAAACGACAACAGTAAAGAGCGACCAGAGTAGGAGGGAATGATGGAGTGAGCAGCGACAGAGATAGATAGAGAGATAGAGAGAGAAAAGAAAGAGATAGAGGCAAGGTAAGGGGAAGTAGAAGGGTGTGGATAGGCTGAGAATGAGGAATTAGGGGACAAGGAAGGAAGGAAGGAAGGAAGGACGGTAGAAAGGGGACGGGGAGCATCAGGGGGAAGGAAGGGAAAAGTGAGGATTGTCTGTGTTCACTGTGGAAAAAAAAGTCGTCGAAAACACACCGTAGAGAGGGCTTCAAACTTTCCTAGAGGAGGGAAGGGATGCCGGTACCTCCTAGTCTTTTATCATCTAAACAATAGGAAGAAGAAATACGTTCGAAAACTTATATAAAAATGAAAACACACGTAGAGGTATCATTCCAGGATGTGTTACGAAACATTTAAGTTGTTAAGAGCATACAACTTTAAGGAACTTCCCAATACCAGGTTAAATTCAAGGCTTGGGTGTTATTTTTGCCTAAGAATTTTACTCTATTTGATGGGAATCCTTCAGAAATGTCTGGGACGTGCCCTATGGATATATAAAATTAATTATGTTGTTACGGATGGTCAATATCAACAATATCTTCTTTAAAGTGCACGTTTTACGGACATTTTCACGTCCGTGTGCGTAGTGTTAATGACGATAATTTTAACTATAACACATAATCAGTTACAAGTTTTGTTTACCCGTCTTGCTGGGTTCTGAAACATCATTATTACATACAAAAATACAACTACTAATATTACAATAACAACTATTTCTACTTCTACTACTACTACTACTACTACTACCACTACTACTACTACTACTACTACTACTACTACTACTACTACTACTACAAAACGTTACCCAGGACCTGAAACAATCTCCTATATTACGTATTCTTTTGACAGATCCTCACCGTAACGAAAACAAACACTTAAGAATGCCTCTTAGGACCTTCTATTGGCTCTAAACATCTCATCATTCCGAGTGGTCTTTAATTAAAGCATCGGAGGCTGATTGAAGACCTGAAGATGACACTCAAGGGATTTAAAGCGTGAAATTATACTATCGACCCCAGCGATGTCCTGCTAGAAAGTGTCAAAGGAACGAATAAGGGTGACAGGATGAGGATGACAGGGTGAGGGTGAAGTTAGTAGGGTGACGGTGGCAGGGTGAGGGTGGCAGGGTGAGATTCGTAGGGTGAAGGCGGCAGGGCACGGTACGGTAGCGGCGGGTCGATGCTCCAGCAGACCCAGCACCTGCCAGGCCCGCGTCTTATCCAGTGTGACTACTGAAAACTTTTGCCACTTTACTGCCTATTGTATTGCCAGCAGGATTTCGGAAGAGGAGGAGGAAGAGGAGGAAAAGGAAGAGGAAGAAGGGAAAAAGAAGAGGAAGAGGAAAAGGAAGAGGAGGAGGAAGAGGAAGAGGAAGAGGAAGAGGAGGAGGACGAGGAGATACATTATCATTCATCTCATTAGTATGTTTGTCAACTGTCACACACCAACACACGCACACGCACACAAACACAAACCACACACACACACACACACACACACACACACACACACACACACACACACACTCACACACACACACACACACACACACACACACACACACACACACACTAAAACAGGAATATAAAAGTTTCATTTAACTCTTTAATTTGTGTGCAGCTGCGGGAATGAAATAAAAATACTCTCTACAGTAGTGACCTTTTTTCTCTTCATGGCAACAATAGCAGCAGCAGGAAGAGGAGAAGTAGGAGGAGGAGGAGGAGGAGGAGGAGGAGGAGGAGGAGGAGGAGGAGGAGGAGGAGGAGGAGGAGGAGGAGGAGGAGGAGTAGGAGGAGGAGCAGTAGGAGGAAGCTTTGTCAACAGGAACAGTGCACCAAGGGCGTGAGGTGGCAGTGTTTCATGTATACATTCAGACTTTTCCCTAAAGCCGACGTGTTGGTCTCTCTCTCTCTCTCTCTCTCTCTCTCTCTCTCTCTCTCTTTCTCTTTCTCTTTCTCTCTCTCTCTCTCTCTCTCTCTCTCTCTCTCTCTCTCTCTCTCTCTCTCTCTCTCTCTCTCTCTCTCTCTCTCTCTCTTTCCCAACCATGCACCAATCACCGCCATTCTCCTCACAAGTGCTCTTACTAGCATACACAGCAGACGTTGTAATATTAAGGGATCGCTCGCTCGCCCTCCTCCCCTCCTCTCCATCGACCATCATCTTCATCATCATCCTGGACTCATTTCCAGGTCGCCATAAAATTAATGATGCGTTCGCAATATACTTCACTATCTGATACATGTACACCAGGCACGGCGCCCCCACCAGCACCACCCTCACTGTACAAGCCCCAGCACCGAATATCCAGCGGTACCTTCCCTTCAGTTTCTGGAGTAGCTGTGGCCTTGGCAGCGTTCCAGAATGGCCACAAGAGGAAGGGGAGGGAGGAGAAGGACAGGAGGCAGGGATGGATGAAGGAAGGGAGAGGGGAGAGGAGAAGTAAATGAAGACGTAGCAAGAGAAAGAAAGAAATGAAGGAAGGAAGGAAAGTTATTTGTGCCTAAAATCATTAAACGGAAGGGGGAAGGAATGATTGAAGTGAGAATATCAAAGTGTTGTTTAAAAAAATGCGGGAGATCGAGGTTGAAATTTTGTGGATTGTGAGGATGTGGAGGATTTCGATTACGGCGGAAGGAGGGAGGAGAGGGATGAGGTGAAAGAAAAATTACGTGATTTATTGTTAGATCATCCTGATGGCCCCTGAATACCAAGATGAGGTACGCCTGGTGACATAGGATAAGGAGGCGGCCCAGGGGGGGAGGAAACAAGGAGGGAAGGAGAGTAGTAGGAAAGGGTCAGAGGATCAGGAAGGAAGGGGAAGGATGGATGAAGGAAGATATTGGTAAGTAAAAGAATTGTTCTAGGAAATCTCCTATCGTGACTTTACCGTTTAAATCATTTCTACATTGAATATAAAAAAAGGAGGTTAGCGAAAGTATGAAAATAATTGATTTCATTGACTAGATATGTGTTATAGTTATAAGGTTAGAAAGCTACAATGCCATATTATTTGAAAAAAGAA
Organism: Metacarcinus magister; assembly: GCA_029783475.1. Taxonomy (NCBI): domain Eukaryota; kingdom Metazoa; phylum Arthropoda; class Malacostraca; order Decapoda; family Cancridae; genus Metacarcinus; species Metacarcinus magister. The sequence continues at coordinate 19,447,903 of JAPQNM010000005.1, read as the reverse complement.
AAAAAAGCGAGTAAAAAAACACGAAAAAGTATGTTCCTCCAATATGCAGCATTAACTGTTTAAAAAGTTTGTGGTATTTAGATCCACAAATCCACCAAAAAACCAACAAAAACAGGAGGCGCACCGCTGCAAATGTTCATCCCTGGCAGCTGTATATATGAGGAAAGAATTACGTGGAAAAAGGTACAACTAATTCCCTTTAATCGTTGGTGAAAACAAACCACACGCTTACCGGAAATGACTAATTAAATCAACGTGTGTGTGTGTGTGTGTGTGTGTGTGTGTGTGTGTGTGTGTGTGTGTGTGTGTGTGTGTGTGTGTGTGTGTGTGTGTGTGTGTGTGTGTGTGTGTGTGTGTGTGTGTGTGTGTGTGTGTGTGTGTGTGTGTGTGTGTGCGTGCGTGTGCGTGTGCGTGTGCGTGTGTGTGTGTGTTAGCCTCGGTCACCAGGGACTTTCCTAACTCAATAACCTGACGATGCGAAGAATGATAACCACCGAGAGACAGTCATCGTCTGGGGATTGCTAACGAGTCTGGCGATGACGTGTGGAGGGAGGGAGTAGAGGGGAGTGAGAGATAGAGAAAAAGAAAGGAAAGGAAAGGAATAAAGAGAGAGAGAGAGAGAGAAAGAGAGGGGGGGGGGCACAGTACATAATGGGAGGAAAGAAATAAAGAAGGGTCGCACGGAAAATATTAATGACCTACACGAATCAATACAAAACGAAGGTAATAACAGGAAAAAAACATCATCAGAACAGGAGAGGAAAATTCAGGAAATGAGTAAGGAAAAAAAAAATAATAAAAAAACCTCACCCACCCTCAAGAAGAATAGAATGGTCATCCCTAAAGGAAAGAGAACTATAGCAAATATTTAAACAGTCAACAAAAACTCGAAATAAAAGAAAAGAAAATGAAAGAAAACACACCAATGATATTAACCAAACAATAAACAGCTTTTCCTTTTGGCAAACACACAGAAAATGGGCAAGTAAACTAATCATTAAAAAAAAAGAAGAAGAAACGATACAACACAACAACAACAATTAAAAAAACACAAAAACAAACAACACTAAAACACTACATCTTAACCAACCATGCCGGGAGAGTCTAACACAACCGCACCAGTAACTTAACAGAACCAGGTAAAACTTCCATAAAAATACCATAAAAAGAGCGAGAGATGCTGGGAGAAAACGTGGCAATTACTCTCCCTTCCGCAGCATCACCAAGACGAAGAGCGAGGCCATCATTTTCCCGCTACAGAACGAAGGAAAAGAGGCTGCCACACGGCCTTCCACTCTTGGGTTTTAGTAGCGCTATGTCAGCTAAGAGAGCTAAGAGAACCGAGGTTTCCCCACTGAAGTGTCAGCCTCGAGGACAAACAATATGTGGGATGTCAGCTAAATGTTCAATGGAGGAAGAAGAAGAGGACGAGGAGGAGGAGGAGGAGAAAGTGTAGAAAATGAAGAAGAATAAGATCAAGAACAAAAAGAGGAAAAAGAAGAAGAAAAAAGTTAAAAAGAATGTGATACTGAAAAGAAAAAGAAAAGAAAAGTGCAAGGTGGAAGATGAATGACTAGTAAGGAGGATACTTAACACAGAAAATGAAGGGAGGATAGGAGACTATATACCAAAAATGATGGAAGAAGATAGAGGAGAATAGGGAGAAAGTGTGGAAAGAGGGGGAAGATAAGGAAGATAGCCCAGAAGAGATGAGGGAGAGAGAAAAAATAAACACGAGGCCACAATGATGAAATGGGACATGAAGGAGAGAAGCGATGAGAAAGAAGGAGAGAAAAAAATGAGATAACAAAAATATATGGAAGACATAAATGAAAAACGAGACAAAATAAGAACAAGGGATAGAAGGAGGAAGAAGAGAGGGAGGGGAAGAGAGAAAACTAATGGTAAGAGGTGACGAGACGGACGAGACAAGGAGACAAGGATGGAAGAATAGACGGAGTGAAGGAGTGAAGGAAGGAAGGAGGGAGAAAAAAAGATTGGAAAAAGGAGTGCAGGGGAGTAATAACGGCACACATCACAGTTGTCTGACAGGATGGGGTGGAGAGGATGGGGCCAAAGATGCAGTGAGGTGGTAATAGTAGTGGTGGGGGTGGTGGTGGGAGTGGTGTTACTGGGGCAGAGGGTGCGCTGGGAACTGGAAAGGTTAAAGGTGAAGGGTGAAGGTATCTCCGTGTCAACATTACCCAGCGAAGGGCACGACACAACCCCTGCAGGAGAGATGTGAGCGTCTGGTGACAGGTTGTACGGCGGGGAAGTGACATCACCAGGACGGGGACGCTTGGGGTTGAAAAGTTACTGTGGTGGTGGTGGTGGTGGTTCAGGTGTTTGTAATTAAGGTACTACACCAACTTGATATATTTCAGTTTGTCTCAGTTTCACTCCCCACCTTACCTTACCTGCCTCCCTTTAAATTACATTTCCACATCAAAACAGACAGACAAACATACACACAGATACATAAACATTCCTTAATAATGCACAGAAAACACAGAAATAACAGAGATAAAGAAAAGTAATTCAAACAATTGTCTGCATATTCAACACAATCACTTCCTGTATTTCCTCTCATTCCTACCAACCTCGAAACCCGCCCATCACTCCTCCCCCTTCCCCTCCTACGCTCCCTTTCTACACAGCCCAGCTAACCCATGTCCTACACTCAGGTCCTATCATACATACACACATACACACTGCTGAAACAACCTTCCCCCTTCACACAAGTCTCTCGTTTGTTGCCAACCCACACAAACCACCAACCACAACCACTACCACACTACCACAATTCTGGAGCCGCCGAGGACAACGATTGCTACACTGTGACCACTTTTGAAAGAGAGAAAAAGAGAGAAAGAGAGAGAGAAAGCGGATTCCATGGACTCCAATTCAACCAGAAATCAACATACTTTATTTATAGTACTCGCATAGGCTTCGCTACTGCTATCATTTACCGTACTCTTCCCTATCCTGAGCCTCCTGCCGTTCCGAACCCATGATTTAAAGTACAGAGGAGACACAGGATAACAAGGCGAACCGAGACCAAAATGAAAATGCAAGCCAGATCGTCCCTTACAAAGAAACGAATCCCATCCTTTCTCCCCCTTCAAGTATGTTTGAAATCCTATTGTTGTTTAAGGATCACTGATATTAGTCCTTCTCTTCCTCCTCCTACTCTTTGTTGGTGTGTAATCTAAGAGATGGAAGGGATGAAAATATAAAGGAGGGGAAGAGGGAGCGAATGGTATAGAAAGGAAAGAAGAGAAAGAGAAGGAAGGAAGGCAGATCCAGGAGAGGTACATGAAAAGAAAGAGGAAGAGAAGGAACGATAAACGAAGGGAAGGGAAGAAGGGGGGGAAAAGAGGACAACATAAGAAAAAGAGAATGAAATACTAGTAAGCAAAATAGAAAAGGAATATGAAAAAATTACATACAAACATGAAAAAAAACATTAAAAAGAGAGAAAACCAAAGGGACGAATATGGAAAAAAAAATGAGAGAGATAAGAACAAGAGAAAGTGAACGAAGAAAAACATGAGTGGGTGGCAACAATCAGGTCGATAAAGGACGCTAATAAAATTCTCCGACAGAATTGTGGAATGTGAAGGAAAGAAAATTTAAAAGACCAGAGAAGCAAGAGAAAAGTTTCCAATTTCCTGAAACGTAAGTTGGGAATAAAAAAAAAAATTCTTGGTTGATATAACAAGATCAAAGAGGATTAAAAGTTATATTCAGAGGATGAAATAAGTGAAGCAGTGAGGAGGGAAAATGTAATAGTAGGAAGAAAGAGAAAGTGAAATAGGAGGAAAGAGAGAGAGATAGATAGATAGATAGATAGATAGATAGATAGATGATAGATAGAGAGAGATAAACACACAGACAAATAAACAAACACACATGTAGATAGAGGTAAACAGATAAACAGACTGACACACAACTAGGTAGATAGTTAGATAGATATATTGATAGATAGCTAGATAGATAGAATGATAAATAAATATAGACATACAAACATACATACATACAAACATACAGACAAACAGACACACACATAATCGCACCAAGGAAAGGTCACAAGATATGAAAGTAAAATTATTGAAAATGGGAAGGAAAATATATGAGAGACAGACAGACAGACAGACAGACAGACAGACAGACAGATAGACAAAAAAATAAAGGCACACAAATACACACACACACACACACACACACACCATGTCGCCCTAGGTAGGAGGAAGAGGAGGAGGAAGAGAAGGAGGAAGAGGAGGCGGCAGCAAGTGACGGAACAGACTACCGAGGAGGAGACAGCGTTGGGGCGGGAAGGAGAGGCGGTGGGAACTGGCAGATAAATTGTTCGATACCATACACAGTGCAGGTCGCCGCCGGTTCAATCAGAGGGGAAAGGAGCAGATGGAAGAAGGGGAAACAGGGGAAACACCGACGACAGAGAAGGGGGGTGAGGGGTGCTTTGGTTTTATATAGACAGAAACAAGGGGAATAGGAGAGTGTGAGGGGTTAGCTATAGGGAGAGGGAAAAAAGAACAGGGAAGAGGTGAGAAAATGAGAGGAAAATGAGTGTAGGTGACTGGGAGCTGGATGTGAGGGAACAGGAAGTGAGGTTGAGTGAGGGGAGAGAAAGATGGTTGACGGGATAGCTGTGTAGTGAAAGGGTAGAGGAGGAGGAGGAGGAGGAGGAGGAAGAAGAAGAGGAAGAGGAGAAGGAGGAGAAGGAGGAGGAGGAGGAGGAGGAGGAGGAGGAGGAGGAGAAGGAGGAGGAGGAGAAGGAGGAGGAGGAGGAGGAGGAGGAGGAGGAGGAGAAGGAGGAGGAGGAGGAGGAGGGGGTAAGGAAGGAGACTGAGGGGAAAGTAGAACGTAGGAAAGGGGAACGGAACTAGATAAAGAGAAGGAA
>JAPQNM010000005.1:19417979-19440479 GCA_029783475.1 Metacarcinus magister | reverse complement strand
ATCAAAATTTCTCGCAACAACCCGCCTCTGTGACAAGGGCAGCTCGACAGGTGATGGGTCGAGGCAGCTGTTACATGGATAAACAAACATAAATGAAGCAGCATTCACCCCATGTTAAGGCAAAACAAGCATAGAACACTGCAACACATCCCCACGCAACACTATACAGCTATTCTGCTTTCATTACGCAACACAAAGGTAGAAAGAGAAGCTTCCATGTATTTATATAACGCAACATGCATATATCAATGTAACATAACTCTACGCAACACAATACCCACTTTCATGTTACAAAATATTAATTACAACACACGGCAATGCAACATAACTATTCCACTACAGCTACACAAAACCATAAAACCTAGCAACACTCTAGAGAAACACACATCCTCCACGAAGCATAATAACACGACAGCCACGTCAAAGCAAATCTTCAAGGACAAGAGAAATATCAACAGAACTACAAGAACAGAAAGAGGAACAGCATATAACGTTATAATTGGAGTGAAAGCGCATGATGTTATGTGAACCAGATATGTACGTACAATGGGATGAAAGGGGAAGGAAGGAATAAACAACGATAGGGGAAAGGGGATAATGGAAGATGAAGATGATAAAAGGAATAAAGAGGGTAACACAGAAAGAAGAAGCGATAAACAAAGGTGATAAAAGAGGGAGAGATGTAATGGTAGATGGAGAAAGAATACAAGATAAGATACACAATCTTTAATAATGGAAGAAGATTTAAGTGCTTGGTCGTAGGAGGAAAAAAAATATAAAGAAAAAGAGAGACGAACAAGAAGACAAACAGAAAGACAAAGACATAGACAGACAGAGAAAGAGACTGATATAGGTAGAGAGAGAGAGAGAGAAAAAAAAAAGGAGAAAGACTGCATTTCAACCTCATCAATTATACAATTTTCTCAATCAGGAAGCATTTCACAAACTATCTTTGCTGACGACAGAATTATCATACATTATCGCTTTCTCCCCATGTGTGTGTGTGTGTGTGTGTGTGTGTGTGTGTGTGTGTGTGTGTGTGTGTGTGTGTTGTGTGTGTGTGTGTGTGTGTGTGTGTGTGTGTGTGTGTGTGTGTGTGTGTGTGTGTGTGTGTGTGTGTGTGTGTGTGTGTGTGTGTGTGTGTGTGTGTGTGGTGTGTGTGTGTGTGTGTGTGTGTGTGTGTGTGTGTGTGTGTGTGTGTGTGTGTGTGTGTGTGTGTGTGTGTGTGTGTGGTGTGTGTTGTGTGTGTGTGTGTGTGTGTGTGTGTGTGTGTGTGTGTGTGTGTGTGTGTGTGTGTGTGTGTGTGTGTGTGTGTGTGGTGTGTGTGTGTGTGTGTGTGTGTGTGTGTGTGTGTGTGTGTGTGTGTGTGTGTGTGTGTGTGTGTGTGTGTGGTGTGTGTGTGTGTGTGTGTGTGTGTGTGTGTGTGTGTGTGTGTGTGTGTGTGTGTGTGTGTGTGTGTGGTGTGTGTGTGTGTGTGTGTGTGTGTGTGTGTGTGTGTGTGTGTGTGTGTGTGTGTGTGTGTGTGTGTGTGTGTGTGTGTGTGTGTGTGTGTTGTGTGTGTGTGTGTGTGTGTGTGTGTGTGTGTGTGTGTGTGTGTGTGTGTGTGTGTGTGTGTGTGTGTGTGTGTGTGTGTGTGAAAGAGAGAAAGAAAGAAAGATAGATAGAGAGAGAGAGAAAGAGAGATATAGAGAGAGAGAGGAGCTGCAATGTCTTTCTAATTACCCTCCAAAAGAATCACCTCGTTAATTTGTCGACGCTGTTCAACATGAAATCTTTATCCACTTACCCGGATAGGAAACTCTCGTGCACTTCGAATTGTGTCACGAAGCCGCCGTTAGCATGCAGAATGACATGACAAAAAGTGATTACATAAACTGAACTCATACGGGCTTTCCCAAGTGACAAGATGTTCTATGTATTATGTTTGCTTCACTCAATTATTACTGTAACTTCTTAACGATTTTATTTATTTTTTCACTAAAGTTGTCTTGTTAGCCTTCGGTGAAACATTTCCTTGCAGTTGGCCTCAAGAAATCATGATATATTGCTTACAACTTCGTGCAATATCAGTGTCAATACTTTATGCGACACAGTATATTGACGTTTAGTATTTTATGAGATATCGGTCAAATACTTTAAAATATACAGGTTTTTCTTCTTGTATCCGAGTTTGTTGAATATGTATTTTACTTCTGCATTCGTTTTAGCAAGTCTCTATAAGCAAATTACTCTCAGTATTATAGTATTCATTGCAAGATATTATTTTCGAGTGTTTCAAAATTTTTTAACATAATTCAGTATTTTTTCTGTGTGTGCAAAGCTTACCCACTTGACATGCAATTATCCTAGCTTCTTCCTCATCTTCCTCCTCTTCTTCTTCCTTTTCCTCCTCTTCCTCTTCTTCTTTGTCTTTTTAACAGTGTCACCATATAATATAATAATCGCAGCTCCCTCTCACGTCATCTTTCCAGTCTTGCATCTCTGTATTTCTTTCAAACACACATACTACCCTATAATTATAATCCCTTTAAAATTGTCGTTCTCATTAATGTTCCGTTAATAATACCTGTGATTACTAACGCTTCATTTATCAGGCGAGGTCAGTGGGTGGTGGTAATATTATCTTCACCTCCACACCACATTAGGAGAGAAGGAAGAAAATAAGGTTAAAAAAAAAGTCATATTACTAGGATTTTGTATCATCTAAATGCTTTAAAATCTCAACCAGTTATATACATTAAAAATAGATAAATCTGATACAATCTCTCTCCCCTCTCCCTCTCTCTCTCTCTCTCTCTCTCTCTCTCTCTCTCTCTCTCTCTCTCTCTCTCTCTCTCTGAAATACATACATTCTTCCAAGGACGCTTATATAATGGAAGAAAGCAAAGCGGAAAGATGTAAAGAAGATGAGGAGGGAGGCTAGAGAGAGAGAGAGAGAGAGAGAGAGAGAGAGAGAGAGAGAGAGAGAGAGAGAGAGAGAGAGAGAGAGAGAGAGAGAGAGAGAGAGAGAGAGAGAGAGAGAGAGAGAGAGAGAGAGAGAGAGAGAGCAGAGAGAGAGAGAGAGTAGAGAGCAGAGAGAGAGAGAGAGAGGAGAGAGAGAGAGAATGATGGCATGAGGAGGAAAGAAGTAAGTGTTTGATGGGCCCATAAATACCTACCAAAAGAAGGTGATGATGAAGATGAGGAGAAGGAAAATATATAAAAGAAAAGGGAAGAAAGGAAGAAGAGAGAGAAATACCTTGAGTAAAAAAAACACCTTTCTCTATCTCAATGGCAAAAAGTAAATATAGAAATTTTCCTTTTATTGACTGAAACAATATACTGTATTGTTCTATTTTTTCCTCCTTGTGTCACTGTGATGATAACCAAACAAAGAAAATGTTAACGAAGATATTAGGCTTTTGATTGCTACCACTATGTTTTTGTTCGCCTCCCTCTCCTCCTCCTCCTCCTCCTCCTCCTCCTCCTCCTCCTCGTTTTTTTACTTTTTCCTCTTCGTCCCCTACACCACCATCTTTATTTCCTCTTTTTCCTCCCAGATCCTCCCAGAATCTTTATATCCTCTACTTATCATACTACAAAAATATTTTAAGTGCACCCATGAAAATTATTTGCAAAACAATAAAATACGGACTCTTGACATTACAGAAAATATGTGAAAGAAGAAAATGCAAATGAACTAAAACTCGTGTAGTATTTATGGGGTAACTTTTTTCTTACAGCTACAAGAGTGGGGAAACATATATCAGTTTATGGAGGGGGGGGAGGAGGATGAGGATGAGGAGAGGATGAGGATGAGGATGAGGAGGAGGAGGAGGAGGAGGGAGGAGGAGGAGGGAGGAAGGAAATGGGAGCCACTATACTTCCCTCCTTCCACGGACCATCTCTGTCAATTCCTCTTTAATGCTTTACTACTACATCTGACGACTCTTTTTTTTCTTTCTCTCTCTCTCTCTCTCTCTCTCTCTCTCTCTCTCTCTCTCTCTCTCTCTCTCTCTCTCTCTCTCTCTCTCTCTCTCTCTCTCTCTCTCTCTCTCTCTCTCTCTCTCTCTCTCTCTCTCTACAGACACCAATTCAATAACAGAAACAATTATTGGAGATCACGTGACCGGGAGATAAATTGAAGGAGGCTGAGAGTAGGAATGCCCTCACACCACTACCCTGACAGTCTCCGCGGCGCAGGGCAGGACTACCCAAACCCAGCCAGGCAAGGACGGTATAAGAGAGACTGCTTTCCGCAACGCTCACCACCAGCACCTTCCTAAAATGAATCCCACACTCAAGATGGCGCGTCGAGGTAGCTTGGTCTGACACTGCGGTTTTAACTTGTGTTTTTATCTTTCTCTGTCTATTTTTCGTTTTCTATTTCAAGGTCATTTTTCTTCTCATTAGGTTAGTTATAGTTTTGTTGCTGTTATGATGGGTTTGTTTTCCTAAGTCACCGTGTTTTTTATGGTATATTTATAGTTTACCTTTTTGTTTGAGTTACTTTTATCAAGTTACTTCCCTTCGTCTTCCTTTTCAATGTGTTACCTTCACGTGGAATAAAAAAAAGTCTTGGTTTACTTTAGAGATCCTGACCACAGCGACTTACTTCTGTTTGTCTTCCTTTTTCTCGGGTATACAAAAGAACGCCTGGAGGAAAGCAAAAAATTAAATAGATAAATATAAATCAAATAAAAGAAGAAAAGAAAAAAACAAATGATAAATAAACAATAGAAGACTTTCTAACTTTCTAATCATCCACTTTTGAGAGAATAAAGTGAACACAAAAATGACGAAGCGCAAGAAAAAAGAATGCGATAAACAAACTTTCCAGCATCCTAATAATCCAATTTCAAAAAACGTACGAGGGTAAAAATAGAGAAATATTACGAGAAGAGAAAAGAAAAAAAAATCAAATAAAGGAGAAACTATTCCAAACTTTTCAATACCCCACAAAATATGGCCACGAAATACCAGCATACCTTTTTCATAACTTCTCTCAATTAAATACGAAGAGCAAGTCTAGAATTCCAAAGTGATTCGTTAACGCTTCAAAAATTCCTTTACCCTTACCCTAGACGGCCGACATTCCTTCTCCCATCAAGCCCAGGCGATAGAAGGGGATGACGTGGAATAAGATTAAGGAGAAACCGAGGGAAACGCCGTGATGGATTATTGGAATAAATTGAATGAACTTCCTAAACCCATTAAGTTGATTCTGATTACTGGACGACACTCTGGAGACCCTGCAACCCTTGGCTTCCCTTAATCGGTTTGGATCGTGTTAGCAACTGTGTAAATTCGCTTGAGAGATTGAGGCGATGGGGAAATGTGACGGTGATTTGGTGTCAGGGAAGTGAGTGTGAATTTCCTGTGAACTGACGCTGGGAGAGGAAAGAAAATAGATAAAGACGTGAGAGAATATTGGTTTAGCGTCTGTGATATAAGGAAGTGAAGGGTATGACAGAATCCAATGAGGTAATGTTTTGAGGAAAGTACAGGTAGGTATTTTCCTGGTGTTTTTGAGGTACAAGGCGTAGGGTGGTAAGGGAAAATATGGTAAGTGCTCAGCGATGACACATGACACACACACAGCAGCATATAATAACAAAAACATTAAATAACAAGAACATGTGTTTATTGGAGCACCTCCCTGTGGCGACTGGAATGACACACGCACACACACACACACACACACACACACACACACACACACGCACACGCACACGCACACACACACACACACACACACACACACACACACACACACACACACACACACACACACACACACACACACACACTTTGTAACACCCAGACAATAGAATCAAGAAAGTCACTCCCAATGAAATATAAAAATAAGGAGGTAAGAACATGAGATGATGAAGAATGAAGGAAATATCATATAATAGAATAAAAGTGTGAAGGATGTACAGGATGACAAAGGAGGAAAAACTCTGGTAGGAAACAGAAGAAGAGAGAACAAAACTAAGAGCAAGACAAAGAATACAAGACGATATTATACAAGAACGTAAAAAAAAAAACAAGCAGGAGAGGAGGAGGAGGAAGCAAGATAAAATTCAAAGGCAAAAAAAAACATGAATAAGGAAGAACAAAATAAAAAAATAAGTAGAGTAAGTAAAGAAAAGGAAAATGAGATGATGGAAGAAGGGAAAGACAAACTCATAGGAGACAAAAATAACCCCAAACACACAAAAAAATAACAGGAACTAGACAATAAGAGATAGAATAAGACAAATAACAAAGAAAAGGAAAAAGGAGAGGAGACGCGTAAGTGAAGTAAATAAAAATATATGAAGGTGATAGAACAACAGGTGGAGGCAGAGCGGATTAGGAAGGAGGAGGAGATAGAGGAAGGGAAGGAAGAGGAAATAGAGGAAGAGAGGAGAGGAGAGAGGAGAGGAAAGAGGAGAGATAAGCCAAAAAGAGAAATTCACCCAAGAAGTGAAGAGGACCACAGCGAAGGGTGCTATTATTTAAGATAACGTTGCTCTCTCTCTCTCTCTCTCTCTCTCTCTCTCTCTCTCTCTCTCTCTCTCTCTCTCTCTCTCTCTCTCTCTCTCTCTCTCTCTCTCTCTCTCTCTCTCTCTCTCCTTCATTTCATTTTCTCCTCCCGCACACAGCCACATTTGCCTTCCTTAACTCCTTCCTTTCTTAATCTTATCCTTCACATTTTCTTGACACTCCAGTTCTTTTCACCATCTTTTTACCTCCCTCCCTCACGTAGCACTTTACTAAATCATCTGTCTTACTTGTGTGCGAGAAAACAAGGGTCACATGCAAGCGGGGAACACAAGTAAGCAGACTAATTACCTACTTATTCAGACAGGTAACAAAAAACGGAATTCAACCTTTTAACTCCATTTAGGGACTCACAAACATGGCACTAAAGAGTCACTTGCTCACCTCCCTTGGCCTGAATAAGTCTAGAAAACGTAAGAGGAACAGAGGGAAGGAGGTAAAGCAGGTGTGTCAGTGGCAGGTAAAGAAGAATGAGGATTAGCAAATGGGTGGGAGATGTAATTGAAGGTAGAAGGTGAGAAACGAAAAGAGAAAGGCGTGGATATAGAGGAAAGTAGCAATATGAGGGAAGGGGAGAAGGGAAAAAGAGAGGGTGTGAAGGGATGGATATGAAAGGGATTAACTAAAGGAAAGTGGAGGAGGGGAAAGGGAAAAAATATGGATATGAAGGTTGTAATAGAGCGAGATAAAAAGAAAACTTATGATGGGAAGACTTTTTATGTGTAGCAAGTATATAAAAAAAAAATAATACAAAAAAAAAAGTACAAAAAGAAGAAAGAAAATGGAAGAGCAACTTTTTTTTATATGTGAAGTAAAGAATACAAACTTTAACAACAAACATACGAACACAAAAGTTAATATTAATACCGTACTTGAGTTGCTAGACACGCACACGTAAACACACACACACACACATACACACACCCACACACACACACACACACACACACACACACACACACACACACACACACACACACACACACACACACACACACACACACACACACACACACACACACACACACACACACACACACACACACACACACACACACACACACAAAACGGGCACAAAATAAGCTTCAAAAAATATTAATGAAGCTTTACCATAGAATCCCCAATAAAATAGAGAACGTAAACACACAAAACTAATGATAAAACAAACAGCGATAAAACACCACCACCATCACCACCAAAACAACAACACAACAGTAAATTACTCTCACCGCAATAAAAAAAAAAACAGAAACACAGCAGCAGCAGCAGAAACAGAAGCAGGAGGAGGAGGAGGAGGAGGAGGATGACGAAACAAGCATTGACACGTTATTGGGGAATTGAAAATAATGAAGCAACATCACCACCACGACAGAAGACAATACACAGGTGGGAGTGATGAGGAAAAAAAGGTGAAAAACGAAAGGAAAAACAGGAGGGAAAAGAAAGGAAAACCAGCTAGCTTCCTGTCCCTAAAGGTTACAATTCCTTCAACAATAAATCAGAAAGTATTGAGTAATCCATCAGCAGCACATTTACCACCACACACACACACACACACACACACTCACACTCACACACACACACACACTCACACTCACACACACACCTCAGAAATTCATGGAAAGAACAAACAGTGGTATAAAATATATACGAGAGAGAGGAGAGAAAGCAAGGTGGAAAAACAAACGAGAGCAGAATAAAAATATTGGACAGATGGAGAAAAGAGAGAGAGAGAGAGAAAGAAAAAAAAAAAAAGAGAGAGAAAGAGAATAGAGAAAGAGAATAGAGAAAGAGAAGTGTGAGAAAGACCGGGTGACCACCAGATCGATGAGAAAGAGGTGCTAACGAATGTCCAGCGAGTGATGGAGAGTGACAGATGATTTGGTGTGTGGTGATGTGTGGTGGTGTGTGGTAGTGTGTGACGGGTGATGGTGGGTGGTGGTGTGACGGGTGATAGTGGGTGGTGGTGTAACGGGTGGTGTGACGGGTGGTGGTGTGTAGGGGGATGCATGGTGGTTGAATGCTGTTAGTAGATACCCTGCATGATCAACTTTTTAGGGGAAACAAATGGAGACAAGTAGTGAGAAATGCCTAGAAAAAATGATGAGTTTACTGAGGAACATGAGAACGCAAGTGGAGGTAAGTAAACATGTTGGGAAAAGAAAAAGGATATTATAGTAAAAAAAAATATATAATACAAGAAAATACAGAGAAGAAATAGTAGATGGACAGATAGAGACAAGTATAGGTCGTGTAGAGAAAGGGAAAGAAAAGGATGGAAGAAGAAGAGGGATGAATGATGACAGAGGAAGATAGGCGTAAATAGGTCACACGAATTTATGGAATGATGGATGTAGCAAAGATAAGCAGAGAGAGGGAGAGATAAGTATGTATGTGTATACGTGTATATGTATGTAGAGGGAGATAAAATAGAAAATAAAACTATATAAACAAAAAAAACAAATAAACAAGGTAAAAACATTAAATTTGATAAAAAAAAAACGAGCATCCTGCATCGAAATATTGCAATAACGATGATGGAATGATGAAAAAAAAGGAAAAAACTAAATAAATATAGCAAAAAAATCATACATAGGATAGAAAGTCACAGGAAAAAAAAGGATACTCTAACTACTACTACTACTTACTACTACTACTACTACTACTACTACTACTACTACTACTACTACTACTACTACTACTACTACTACTGCTATTACTACTACTACTACTACCACCACCACAACACACACATACTCACACACACACACCACCATCAATTATGCTTTGATAACCCAACACTTCTTAATTAGGTGCGTCCTCCCCTTCTTATTTTCCCTGAGTATTGTATCAAAGGCATTAGCTCTCCCCAAAAACAAGATTGCCACTTAATGCTTCCTTCACTCTGTCATCTACACATTCCTCGCTTCCACTTTGTCTTCACCGTTTCTGGCTCATCTCTTCTCCCTTCTATTTTATTTGCTTTTATTTTCTTTACCATGGTCAAACTTAGATAACTAGCTTAATATTTTTTTCTCTTCCTTTTCCTCCTCCTCCTCCTCTCTCCCTTTGCTTCCTCCTCCTCCTCCTCCTCCTCCTCCTCCTCCTCCTCCTCTCCCTCTTCCTCTTCCTCTTCTTCCATCTCCTCCTCTTCTCCTCCTCTTCCTCCTCCTCTTTCCTAGTCCAAGTGCAGGTGCAAGTTTCAGGTGGATAGAGTATGGTGACCTCGGCCTTGCGTATTGCGGTGGCAGTTGAAAAGTCTTATAGGTGTGGCTCTGCAGAAGTGAGAATTAAGGGCGGGGTCGATCTGCCACACCCACACCCACACCCCGTCTCACTGCCATCCCCTCCGCCTTCGCTGCTGCTGCCGTTCACCACCCACTCGTCATACTGCTACTCCTGCTACCGCTGCTGGTGGTGTTGTTACTGCTACTTCCGGCAACCGATTCAATAGTTCCTCTCTCGTCAATCTTCATTCCTAGTATAACCATCAAGACGTGTTATCGTAAGCTATCGTTACAATCTCTCCTCATTTGTCTTACTATTTCTTCTTCTTCTTTTCTCTCAATTCTTCTTCTTCTTCTTTTCTCTCTCAATTCTTCTTCTTCTTGTTATCTCTCTCAATTCTTCTTCTTCTTGTTATCTCTCTCAATTCTCTTCTTCTTGTTATCTCTCTCAATTATTCTTTTCTCTTTTCTCTCCGTTCTCCTTTTTTCTTCCTTCTTCCTTCTTCCTTCTTCCTCTTCCTCTTCCTCTTCTTCTTCTTCTTCTTCTTCTTCTTCTTCTTCTTCTTCTTCTTCTTCCTCCTCCTTCTTCTTCTTCCTCTTCCTCCTCTTCCTTCTCCTCCTCTCCACCCAGCAGGATCAATAGGGGTGGCCCAAAAAGCTATTTCCTTGGCCCACCCTTATGAGTCGCGCCAGCCCCCGTGAGTGTGCCTCGAGGTGTGTGCACGGACGGTAAAGGTGCACCAGGTAAAGCCAGGGAGTCAGGTCCGAATCCCTAGCTCCCACTTGCAAACTTTCACCTGCAACTCCTAGGCATTAAATGAGGTAAAGAAAATATTTAAAAAAGTATCTTTCTAATAAACTTTGTCCTCAAAAATATGATGATGTGATGTGATGAAGAAAAAAAATGTATATAGTAAAAAAAAAAAATTAAATAAAAAGTATTGGAAGTAAATTGCAGTTTAAGATATTTCAAGCCATTTTTGGATTTCGTTTTTTTCTTTTCTTTTTGTGGCACGACAATGTATCTTGTCTTCACGATACTCTCTTTCTCTCTTTCTCTCTCTCTCTCTCTCTCTCTCTCTCTCTCTCTCTCTCTCTCTCTCTCTCTCTCTCTCTCTCTCTCTCTCTCTCATCTCTCTCTCTACTCAGGCCGCAGATAACATAACTCTCGGCCAACAAAATCGAGCCAATGCTGCAAGGCGTTGGTTGTGTGTATAGGCGGATGAGGCGATGGTCTGTGCGAGGCCTAAACGCCACCTTGTTTACGTTCTTAAGGCACCCCGTAGACTACTGAAAGAAAAATAAACTCTTGGAGAAAAACATATATATATAACTCCATATACATTTCAATCTCTATTCTGTTGTTGTTTTTTCTACTTCCTATATTTGTGTTCTATTTTTGGTGTCCGTTTTTGTTGGGGGGAGTTTATTTATTATTTATTATTTATTATTTTCAATTTATTTTTATTTTCCGACACTAAGCTTTAAAACTAATAACGCCCAGCACATGAATGATGCATCCCGAGTGTATAGAAACGTGTCATCTGAATAACTAATGCCGACCAAATTGCATTCGTTTACATAAAATATTTCAAAACTAAATATTCCACCAAGACACACACACACACGCACACGCACACGCACACGCACACACACGCACACACACACACACACACACACACACACACACACAAAGCAAGAGAGAGAGTGAGAGAAAAAAAAATAAGAGGGTGATATTGAGTGTGTGAGAGAGATAGATTGACCCTTCAACCTCTTGGGATATTTGATGAAACTTGAAGCTCGTTATAGAAAGCCATTTGTTCTTGTCACGTCGCTCTCTCCCTTCCTCCCTCCTCTTACCATACTCCCTTCTCTTCCTCCTCTTTTTTATCGTATGCATAATGATATCTACCTAAGTGTTTAATGGCCTCCCTTAATGTTATCCAGCCTACATTAGCATTATCCAGCCTTCCTTAATGCTATCCAGCTTACGTCTACATTATCCAGCCTACCTCAGCATTATCTACCTTCCCTTATCGTTATCCAACCTGCCTCAGCAATATTCAGCTTGTCTCAACATCATCCAGTCTGTCTTATTCTTACCTACCTTGTCTCAGTGTTACCTGGCCTGCCTCAGAGTCCATTGACCTACCTCTGAAGTTACGTGTACTGCAGCAGAGCTATTTTGAGTGCAAGTAGGTTTTTTTATTTACCTCCTAACTGAAGGTTTTATCAGTCCTGTTTGCATAACGACAATGGCTACTACTCTCCCTCACCCCTCACCTCCTTGCCTCACTCCCTCACTCTCTCTCTCTCCCTCAATGCCCATCACTCCGTCACTCTCTCAATCCCCCTCACTCTCTTTTACTACAGAGGAAATGACTGCGTGCAAAAGAGAGTATACACGAACGGAAGAAAAAGAAGAAAGTAAGAGGAGAGGTGTACAAAGGAAGGGGACAATGGAAATAAAAAAAGTCAAGAAAAAAATAAATAAAAAGCAATGTACAGAGAGATAGGAAGAAACATACAGGAAATAGAGGAAAGGAGGAGGAGGAAGGAAGGAAGGAGAGAGACAAGGATAATGGAGAAGATGAGAGAGGATATATATAAGTGGAGAAGAAGTGAGAAGATGAAGAATGGAGGGAATGATAGAGAGGAAAATCCATGTAAAAGAGAGGAACGATAGATTTAGTGAAGTAGTGGAGAGTAAAGAAATATACGAGAGGAGGAAGAAGGACAAAGAAAAAATTAAAGGAAAAGGGAAATGCAGTGACGAATATGAATAAAAATCAACTGCGATAAAGATAAAATATATGTGTAAGAGAAGTGGAAAAAATAAAGGATGTTAAGAAACTGGGAAAAATAGATAAAAAGATAAAAAAAAAGTAAAGAAGTGAATAAATAACAGCGGAAAGAACACGAAAGGTAACAAAAGAAAAGAAAAATAGAAGGTAGGAAGCGGAAGAAAGAGGAAAAATAAAAGTACTAGGAATAATGGAGCAAGTGTCGAGGTGAGAAGAAAAAAAAAAAGAGTAGTGATAGATGGATGAAGGAAAACAAGGAAGGGCGGGGATAGCTAATCTTGTTTTTCTACCTTCAAAGGAAAAGAACCTTACAGCTGGAACGAAGAACAGCTGTCTTCCCAAGATAACTGAACAACGCTGTATAAAAAGAGAACCATTAGAAACCCATTACGTGACTGGACTCTCTCTCTCTCTCTCTCTCTCTCTCTCTCTCTCTCTCTCTCTCTCTCTCTCTCTCTCTCTCTCTCTCTCTCTCTCTCTCTCTCTCTCTCTCTCTCTCTCTCTCTCTCTCTCACACACAGAATGATAAATAAATGGCATTAATACACACTGAAGGAGACAAGAGACAGGATGGAGTAAGACAGAAACAGTGACAAGATGAGACAAAATATGGAAAAAACAGATAGCAATGAACCCAATGGTATTATACATTTTCGTTTCTATTTTATGTGTACTATTATTCCTTATTACACTTTATACCCAGTGATTGATGGGAGTTAGGTTACAAAACACTGCAACGTACCCAGTAATGTGATAATATTCTCTTTTATCTAGGCTGTTGTTTTTTTTCTCTTTTTTTGATCACCATATATGCCTGACCTTTGATGATAATTCAGTTACAAAAAAACAAAACCAGACACATTACCCAATAACACCACTATACACGTACAGTACTTGTTTGTGAGGTGATACTCAGGTAGATGCATCATTTTACCTGCGACCATTACAGCGTGCGAGCAATGGCACATGAATATTATTTTTTCCTTTTTTTCAAGTTCACAGTATACGCCATTGTTCGTAGGGAATTGTGCATAAAAAAAAAAAATGGATGTTGAATATATGATTGAGGTTTGAATGAACGATACAGATTACAGGAAGAATACGTGGGCGAGCATTGCAAAACAAAAATAAAACAGAAAAAAGTGCTATATATTTACAACTGAATATTTCTTTTTTACTGTATACATTTATTGCTGGAAATACGAATCATTGCAGGTATTAATTTTTTCACGTAATGGTGTGAGAGGAAATCTGCAAATCGACGGAAATGAATTGAATATTTACATTACTACTCTCTCTCTCTCTCTCTCTCTCTCTCTCTCTCTCTCTCTCTCTCTCTCCTCTCTCTCTCTCTCTCTCTCTCTCTCTCTCTCTCTCTCTCTCTCTCTCTCTCTCTCTCTCTCTCTCTCTCTCTCTCTCTCTCTCTCTCTCTCTCCCCCTCTCTCTCACTTTCCATTGCCGCCATTAGGTGTAATTGGATGGTCTGTGTTTTTACTGTTGGCACGAAATGGCCTTGACCTCGACGGTGATGCTGGCTAATGTTATCTGAGGTGAAGGAGGAGGAGGAGGAGGAGGAAGAGCACAGTCATTACTACCAACGTTCAGGTAAAGGAGGAAGGCGGAGACACCAGGGATTCTTGGTCTTGTCAGATAATAGGCTTAGATAATAGCCTGAGCTGCCTCACGATTCCCATGTCCTATTCGTTGGTCTGGTGGAAGGAATGGAGAGGAGTTGACCTCTCAGCATTGGGCTGATCACCAAAGAAGATGTATTAATGGTTATTTTCATTCTACTTATTAGACAAACAAAGGTGAAACAGGGTTTGATATTATAGTAATCATGAAACTGAAGCCAGATTCGTGTTCGTCATGGTTGAGAAACTATGTAACAATTTTCATGAGATTCTGAGGTGTGGAAATTTTCATGAACTTTTCACGGGTACTACCTCAGAATTTCTTTTCAGAAATCATGTTTTGTAGAATAACTCAAAAAGTATGAGGTTTATGTAAAATAAGTATTGAATATAAAAGAAAGAAGAGGAAATGCCCGCTCTTTTGAATTATAGCGGAATGGAATTAGAACGTAAGAAGGGATGAAGAAATGGAAATCATTACATACTATTTTTTTTTCAAAGCTTACATATTCTCCAAAGATATAAGAATCATTGGATAACTAATAACGGTAACCAATAGAGGGCATCAAGATCCATAACTTTGCTCTTAAATTTATTTCCTGTAGGAGTAATATCTACGTAGTAAAATGGGAAGAATAATGTTCGACCTCAATTATGGTTGAATATATAATAACTACATACTAACTAGTAACTACAAACTAACTGGATACTAACTATATAATAACTATATACTAACTACACACAAGGTCGTGTCTATGCATTTTTGTCGTAGGAGACCAGCATCAGCCAGTAAAGTGAAATAATGGCTATTTCCATTATACTCATTAGACAAGCAAGGGTGAAATTGTGTTTAATATTATAGTAATCATAAAATTCATGCCAGATTCATGTTCTTCATGGCCTTGAACTTCAATGTAACAGTTTTCATGAGATTCCGAGGTGTGGAAGTTTGCATGAAATTCATGATTTTTTTTTCTTCAAAAATCATGTTTTTTTTAAATAACTCAAAAAGTATGAGGTTTACGTAAAATAAGTATAGAAAATAAAAAAAGAGCAAAAAACGCCTGTTATTTTGGGATGTAGTGATGTGGAATCAAAACGTAAGTATAGATGTAGAAATGGAAAAATTACATATATTTTTTTCAACATAACTTAAATTTTCTCCAAATATATGAGAATTATTGGATAATTGACGACATTAACCGATAGAGAGCATCAAGATCCATAACTTTGCTTCTATGAATTTTTCCTGTAGGAGTAATATTTACGTAATAAAATGGGGAATAATAACGTTCAACTTCAATTATGGTTGAATTTTCGCCCAAAAAATATATAAGACGAATATTACAGTAATGGTAAAACTAAGTCCAGATTCGTGATCAGCATGACCGAGAACCCCTTGGTAACAATTTTCATGAGTTTTGTACTCTCTCTCTCTCTCTCTCTCTCTCTCTCTCTCTCTCTCTCTCTCTCTCTCTCTCTCTCTCTCTCTCTCTCTCTCTCTCTCTCTCTCTCTCTCTCTCTCTCTCTCTCTTAACTTCACAAGAAGGACTGTCAATAATGCATCAAGACTATTAAGAAATACATGTTTTCCTTCATGATGTTTCACCCCGCACTTTCTATAACCTAAGTCGTTTTCTACATCACACTAACTATGAAAGGTAAGAAATGTTCACACTATTACGTCAAGACATAGAGGCAGTGCATGCTACGACCACAAAAGAGTAACAGTACATAATTCCCACTCCAGGCCGCCCCCACGTGTAACCTATTACAGAACAAAACACAATAAAACACAACTTGCACAACACACTACTCGAACTTCGTGACAAACACCGTAAAGGCAGGAAACTTGTGCCGCGTATCATGCCAAAGTAGTATATTGGAGTAGGCACCAATCAAATTACCTTGTTATGGTTATAAATTCTCAACGCCCACACCAAAGCCACGAGCTGCCAATACAGAGACGAGGAGCATCAGCCACACCATCGCCGCTTCAAAACATTGACCTACCTTCAGTCGGAAAATGAGAAGCAATCGAGGGTGGTTGGCAAGGTAAATGGAAACCCAACAGACAAATCCCTGGAAACGAGCTCCAATATATCAAATGTTTACCCATAACGAGCCTCTTGAGACAGTCAGCCGAGCTCCATCGAACTCTCAAAGGTTGTTAGTGGCGAAGCTCACATCAACATGTCTCGGCTGTCACTGCCGCCCTCTGCCCCCGAGGCCTCCAAGAACTGAGTTTATAATTGGATGCTTCGAGTGTTGCTAACGGAGATGCAATAAAGTTCTGTCTCTATGAAAATCATAACTTTTGGAGAAAAAAAGAATTATATATATGTATGTATGTATATATATATATATGTGTGTGTGTGTGTGTGTGTGTGTGTGTGTGTGTGTGTGTGTGTGTGTGTGTGTGTGTGTGTGTGTGTGTGTGTGTGTGTGTGTGTGTGTGTGTGTGTGTGTGTGTGTGTGTGTGTGTGTGTGTGTGTGTGTGTGTGTGTGTGGTGTGTGTGTGTGTGTGTGTGTGTGTGTGTGTGTGTGTGTGTGTGTGTGTGTGTGTGTGGGTGTGTGTGTGTGTGTGTGTGTGTGTGTGTGTGTGTGTGTGTGTGTGTGTGTGTGTGTGTGTGTGTGTGTGGTGTGTGTGTGTGTGTGTGTGTGTGTGTGTGTGTGTGTGTGTGTGGTGTGTGTGTGTGTGTGTGTGTGTGTGTGTGTGTGTGTGTGTGTGTGTGTGTGGTGTGTGTGTGTGTGTGTGTGTGTGTGTGTGTGTGTGTGTGTGTGTGTGTGTGTGTGTGTGTGTGTGTGTGTGTGTGTGTGTGTGTGTGTGTGTGTGTGTGTGTGTGGTGTGTGTGTGTGTGTGTGTGTGTGTGTGTGTGTGTGTGTGTGTGTGTGTGTGTGTGTGTGTGTGTGTGTGTGTGTGGTGTGTGTGTGTGTGTGTGTGTGTGTGTGTGTGTGTGTGTGTGTGTGTGTGTGTGTGTGTGTGTGTGTGTGTAGTCTGTGCTGAAGCGTTAGCCAGTGTGCTCTATTTGTAGGTCACTTGATTTTTCTTTCTATTTTTCATTCTTCCTTTTTTCATGTTCTGTCGAACGGTGCATCAAGGCTGTCTACTATATTTATGTACATCATAACACATACACGCACACGCAGGCACACACAGACGCAGAGACGCAGACACACACACACACACACACACACACACACACACACACACACACACACACACACACACACACCAACACACCAACACACACACACACACACACACACACACACACACACACACACACACACACACACACACACACACACACACACACACACACACACACACACACAAACACACACACACACACCCACACCCACACCCACACCCACACCCACACCCACACACACACACACACAGCACACAGCACACAGCACACACACAGCACCACAGGGAGGTGGCACACTAACCCAGGTTGATAAGGTAAATGACCTTAAGTTGTTTATTGACTTCCACTTGAGGAGGACCTCGCCTAGCACGGTCTTGCCAGTAACGGCGGAAGTTTAAATGGTGGCGGCGCACCATCACTCGGGAGCGTCCACCTCGTTAAGGCACTTTGGACCCTCGAAAAAAGGGTGCAAAAAAGAAAAGAAGTGATTACAGCAACGCCCCCAAAGACAAGAGGATAAGACACCCTTGGCACTAAACTTTGGCGTGGAATGGTAAGCTGATGAGTCCTGTGAGGAAGGTCGTTTGTTTCTTAAAGTGATACAGCGACAACGAGAAATGAAACACTTTTGTGGAGAGAAAAGAGGAAAAGGAAAACATGTAGGGATTTTCTTGTTGGGTAAAGGAGAGGGAGAGAAGGAGATTGATGGGTGAGCAAGAGCGGAAGAATGGGAGAAACATTGTGTGTGGGAAGAACGGAATGTGGAAGGGTGTAAAGCTGTAGGTTTTGAAGAGATGGACGAAAGGGAATCAAAGGGAGAGGAAAAAAAAAGGTTGAGGGAAGGTTAGAAAAAGGTGGAGTAAAATTAGAAAAGCATGAAAAATTAGTAAGAAAGTAATGAAAGGGAACAAAGAGAAGAAAAGGATGAACAAATATTGAGAAAATTATGTTACAAACGCGAAAAAGCATGGAAACGAGGCAGAAAAACAACACAATAAAAAAAAAAAAATCACACTTACGATAGAAGTAAAAAAAAAAAAAAATTCCAGGCGAACAGTGACTAATTACAGTAGTGGAAGCTGCGTACCTGTCGTTGTTTGAGTCCACCCTGAAGCTGTGGAAGCTGGAACGTGACCCCCAAGCAGAGAGTGAAGCCTTGACACTGGGGGGGAGGTCCAGGATGTCCCTCACCTCAATCACCTCCTCCGTCTCACACCGCGGCATCCTAGTCTTCTTCTTGCGCCACTTCACACCCTGCGATGCATTTCTCCGGGAGCTTGAGTCACCCATAGCGGCGTACCCTTCATGGGAGCCGCCCACATTCACGTCATTTGAATCATTGCTACACGTATCACTCCCCCCACCGACGTGCTCCCCTTCCGAGTCACTCCTATCACTTCTCTCGTTGTCGCTTTCCTCCTTGATTTCTGTCTCCGTGTTGCCGCGTGGTGTGTCTGTTCCCTCCGTGGTGGCTCCTCTATCGCCTTCCTCCGCGTTGCCTTGCCTTCCTGCCGCCTCCTTGGGCCTCGAGGCTTTTACCGGCGCGGCGACGGGTTCATCACGGACCTTATCACGCTCCTTCAGAAACTGTCTCGTGTTTGTTTCCTTGTAATAAGTTTCACAATATTTATCTATCTGTATATATATTACGAAGTTGATATTTTTCCTTTTAGAAAGAGTGTTGCTAAATGTGGAGCAACAAACGGGTATTCATATGTACATGCTCGCCTACACACACGCACACACACACACACACACACACACACACACACACACACACACACACACACACACACACACACACACACACACACACACACACACACACACACACATACACACACACACACGCAAGAGCCGCCAATACCAAGAAGAATATATGCTTGCCAAATGCTAACGAGACCTTGTCAATCTATATTTAGAAGTGGACGCATCACCCTCACTAATAGTTAGGAACAAATGAGCATCGTTGGATATAATGGCCGCCAATATAAGCATAATCACTCCATTAGAGTGTACAATGGAGAAAAGAAAACTATAATGGTAGTGTGTGTGTGTATGTGTGTGTGTGTGTGTGTGTGTGTGTGTGTGTGTGTGTGTGTGTGTGTGTGTGTGTGTGTGTGTGTGTGTGTGATGAAGGGTGTTTACTGAGGATAGAGGAGGGATGAAGGGATGATAGTAGTGGTGGTAGTATGGAGGAGGAGGAGGAGGAGGAGGAGGAGGAGGAGGAGGAGGAGGAGGAGGAGGAGGAGGAGGAGGAGGAGGAGGAGGAGGAGGAGGAGAGAAGGAGGAGAAGAGAAGGGAGAGGAGAGAGGGGAGAGGAGAGGAAAAGTTAGATGACAAAAATATATTGGTGGTCGTGAAAGGAGCTAGAGAGTAGGGGAGCCACGTAATTTGTCTTTCTTGAGAGAGAGAGAGAGAGAGAGAGAGAGAGAGAGAGAGAGAGAGAGAGAGAGAGAGAGAGAGAGAGAGAGAGAGAGAGAGAGAGAGAGAGAGAGAGAGAGAGGAGAGAGGAGAGAGAGAGAGAGAGAGAGAGAGAGAGAGAGAGAGACTTAAATTAATTACAAGTCTAGCAACTAAAAAAAAAAGAAATTATACGAGACTAAAGAGAATAATTAATAAAACCATTTTTCTGAAACACTATAAAATATGACAGCAAGAGCAAAAAATAAATAAAATACACAAAAGAAGAAGAAAAAAAAAGGAAACGAAAAATCAGTAATATTCGAGAGCAAAAATAAATTACGAAAAATATTTATATCCGTTAATATGTTGAAATTAAACAGATGTGAGTAGGAGTCAAAATTACAGTAAAACAGCACGTAATGACGACTCTGCAGTCATCTCAAAACTTATAATGAGACTCGAAGTTATTATGAGAGTTGAAACTTGTTAAATTATGAATCCTTATCTGATCCTAATTAGACAGTTAAGAGGAAATACGAGGCAGGAAAAACCATCATCCAATGGCGAAAGAGGATGAAGATTTAGACCACGCAGGAAATATAAGAAGCGTTAGGTTAGGTTAGGTTAGGTTAAGGTAGGGTAAGTTAGGTTGGGTTAGGTTAGGTTAGGTTAGGTTAGGTTAGGTTAGGTCAGGTTAGGTTAGGTTAGGTTAGGTTAGGTTAGGTTAGGTTAGGTTAGGTTAGGTTAGGTTAGGTCAGGTTAGGTTAGGTCAGGTTAGGTCAGGTCAGGTTAGGTTAGATTAAGTTTGGTTGGGTTGGCTTAGGTTAGGGTAAGTCAGGTTAAGATAGGTTAGGTTAGAGTAAGTTATATTTGGTTTGGTTAGGTTAGGTTTCACTAGTTAAGGTTAGATCGTGGCAAAAATCCATAAAGAATACAATAAGGTTATGAATGACGATGCAATAAGGAAAAAAGTAATTCACATAGATTGAATTATATAAACTTGTATGTTAATATGGAAAAAGAGTGGAAAGAACACCAGTTACTACAAGAACATTTCCCAAAGAATCTTGACGTAACACCTAACACTCAATTATAACTTACATAACAAGAAGTAGATAACAACCAACTCCTTCAGACAACCACTCTATCAACCACACTAAACACCACACACCAACCTTCTCTAATATGGCACATCACGCACATGTACTGATAAGGTCATGCATTTCAACAAGCTCTTCTTTGGGAGAGTTGCATCAGTTACCCTTGAGATAGACGTAGGGTATCAGAGAAAACGGAAGTGCACATATATCTATCGTGAGTAAAAGGTGCATAAGGTAGGTCTCAAAGAACTCTGACCACGGGGTTTCTCCTATAAAAGTTTTCCTTGGATCGTAATGGTACCAAAGGGAGTGAAAGGAATATGAAACGTAAGGCGAAAGCAGTAGGAAGGAAAAGTTCAGGGAAAGAAAGAGAGTAGGAGAGAGAAAAAAAAAAGATAAAGATATAGAGAAATAAATCTTTAACAATGAGTGAAAAGGATAATCACCGTAAGTAACAAGGAAGTCAAAACAATAGGAAAGGTAAGGCGGAAGCACAAGGAAAGAAAATTCAGGGGAAAAAAAGAAAAAAAAAGTGAGAACGAAAAACAAAATAAAGAAAGATAGATAAGAAATAAATCCTTAACAATGAGTGAAAATAATAATCCTGTTATTTATCAAGTTAGCTTAGCGGGGGACAGCGGGCGATGGTAGAGAAAGTGAAGCAGTTAGAAGCAGGAAGAGAGGGAGGCAGGACGTAAGAAGTAAAGAAAATTGAAAAGCTGGAGAGAAAAAGAAAGGAATGAATAGTGGTGTGGTTGGAGGGGGTGGGGGAGGGGGCGAGGGAAGGATAGCTGGAGAGAAAGAAACTTGAAGGAGGCGTGCGAGAAGATGCCTTAGAAATACCTTACTTTATTCTTTTCACTAATGCAAATCGAAGAGTCTTGTCTATGACGCCTTGCCTTCCTACACGCTTGAATAAAAGAAGGAAAGTGAGAGGATGCAAGAAGGTAAGAAAGAAGTAAAGGAAAGGAAGCAGGGAGAGAGGGAATGGAAGGAGGGTTGGAGGGATGGAGGGAAGAGAGGAAAGGCATTAGTGTGTTGAGGGAGAAAGGAAAGGGAAAGAAGAGGTGGAAGGAATACATTAATGAAAATAAGGAAAAAAATGGAACAAGTAATTAAAGGATTGAAAGAATGAAGGAATGAAGGAAGGAAGGAAGGAAGGAAAGAAGGAAGAGGGAAAGGAATGGAATAAACGGTTACAGTTAAGGATGGAAGGAGAGTTAAGTGCAAGGAGGGAAGTAGGGAGGGAGGGAGGGAGGGAAGAGGACAAAAGAAAGAAGGGAGGGAGAGAGGGAGAAAGAGAAGCTGGGAGGAAGGGAGGGAAAGAGGACGATAGAAGGAAAAGGGAAGGGCAAGTCGGAGTAAAAGAAGGAAGGGAGAAAGGAGAAGTAATAGAAGAGAGAAAGAGGTGGAGAAAAGAAGAGAGAAGATAGAAGAGAAGCCATTGGAGAGGAGAGGAGAGAAGAGGAGAGTAAGGGAGAAGGAAGAAGAGAAAGCATAGGAGAGGAAAGGGAAAGAGAGGAGAGAAGAAAGAAAAGGAATGGACAGGAGACAGTAGGATAAAGGAGGAAGGGAGAATAGGGTAGGAAAGGAGAGGAGAGATAGAGGAGATAATGGAATCAACAAAACCTACAATAGTCATTTTC
>JAPQNM010000005.1:19385479-19412979 GCA_029783475.1 Metacarcinus magister | reverse complement strand
CACACACACACACACACACACACACACTGACATACAATACGAACACAATTATTTAATGTAAAACGAACAAAGGATGAAGGGAAAATAATAAAAGAACAGAGAAAAGAATGGAGGAATTAAGAAGGGGAACACGTTGACGAGCAGGGGGAGAGAAAGAGAAAGAGAAAGAGAGAGAGAGAGAGAGAGAGAGAGAGAGAGAGAGAGAGAGAGAGAGAGAGAGAGAGAGAGAGAGAGAGAGAGAGAATATTAAAACGGGTGAAAGGAAAAGAACACTGAGGAGTCACTTAGCTGATCCAACTTGGCTGAAATAAAAACATGCCGCCTTATTTTTCACGCAACGCACGCACGCTATTGGCTGGATGAATACCAAAGGCTGCAGGTGATTGGCTGACTGCCTCGCCTGCATAAATGGAACGGCGCTAGACTTGCTATCTAGGTTAATGAATGATTTATTATGATCACGTATAATACATACATCGCTCCGCTGCACTACACAAGTAATGCATTAATGGATGGAATGCATAAGTAAAAGGCATTCTACATCAGCCAATAATGTTTTAAATTGAATGCTAAAAGAACCACAGCAAATAAAATTAAACATCAGAAAACGTTTGTTGTCCATTTACTCACTTAATGTTCTTTTAAATATCAGACTTACTTTACTTTTTATCTACATCAAGGAGTCTATAATTGTTTTCCACGTCCAGTAGTGTATCGGAAATGTACTTCAATGCAATGCTATAATTATGACAACAGAACACAACGCTCGTCTGTCTTGTGGGTACAGCCTTGACAAGTCCCACTGAACCAGGCGAGGCAGACACCCAATCATCGTCCGTCAAGGCGAGACTCCACCAGCCAATAACACTCGCTTTGTGAAAATGAACCCTAGCAAATTTATGACCAATTTTCAACGGATGAAGTGTAGCAAGTGTAGACAACCCTCGGCATTATCCCAGTGTGCAGCCAAGTATTAGGAGGTACAGGTGAGGGTACAGGTGAGGTAATAGAGAGGTGAAAGGGGCATATGTACAAGCAACACCCGTCACACTTTCTTCAATACAGACAGCCGCCGCCGCTTCCCCTTCCACTCACCCGTACAGAATACACGCGAGCCAGCGCAGGCACGACCAGGAAGGAGCACACATAACCACGGTAATGACGGAGTGTTGAGGATAACCACGAGGAAAAGTAGGTGGATAACGCTACATAATTACCCTTACCTACTGAATAACAGTAATTAACAAGGATGGATGGATTTTGTTGATTACTCACGTTGTATATGCTCTATTTTCCCCTCTTTCTCTAATCTTTCTTTCTCACTAGTTTTATTACTTTTTGTTCTTACACGAGAGAGAGAGAGAGAGAGAGAGAGAGAGAGAGAGAGAGAGAGAGAGAGAGAGAGAGAGAGAGAGAGAGAGAGAGAGAGAGAGAGAGAGAGAGAGAGACAGGGACGGACAGAGACAGGTAGACAAACAAGCAGAGAGGAAGGGGCAGAGTTTGCTGACACTAAGACGAGGGCTGAAGTTCAACAAGTTTGAGTGATTTGGAGTGACATTGTTAGAAGGAGTTGGAGGGAACACTGGAGTTGAAAGAGGAAATGGGGAAAGGAGATCAAGGCAGGAAGGAATCAGGTAAATACAGTTCAGAAATCACATTGGAGAGGCAAAGAAGGAGGAGGAGGAGAAGGAGATAAGATAAACAATAGGATAAAAAAAGACAAGAATGAAAAAGTGATTAAAGATAGTAATGGTAGATTGACTCAAGTAGATTAGGTTCTGTGTGTGGAGTTGGTGTGGTTGAAGAGACTATTGTGGGGAGAGACTATAGTTAGGGGAGAAGTTTCTGTCGATAAAACTTCATTAGATAAAATGTAGCAGAGAAAGAATGTTGAAATATAAGAAACATGACAAAGAGTGATGGAAAAGCTTTGGGGTACAGGAGGGGAACAGAAAAGGGTTATAGTGGTAGTGGTGGTGGTGGTGGTGGTGGTGGTGGTGGTGGTGGTGGTGGTGGTGGTGGTGGTGGTTAAAACATGAAGGGGGAAAAAAATAACATTGAGGACAAAAAAACACCAGAAAAAATCTTTGCAAGGGTACAGGTGGTAAAGAAACTGATGGAGGAAAACTGAGGGGAAAAAATGGTACTAAAAATACCAAGATAAAAATAAAACATGAAAGCTATATTTACCAGTCAAAAAACACACAGCCCATCAATCCTTCCCTTCCTCCCCTTCCATGACTCCCTCACCGCCCTTCCTGCCGCGTCACAAGACTGATGGTGCTCCATGGAAGGTCACACAAGAAGCCTGACGTGGACACATCTCTCCGACTCTCTCCCCGCGGCTTCCCATGGAGAACAAGATGAAAAATGGACAGGATGCGGAGTAAATCACAAGACCTTTTCTCTAACGTGACCTGAGCGGCAGATTAACAGAGTATTCCGGCTACTTTCTACGCACTTAAAAATATAGAAGAAGAAACACGATGCAAAAAACTACAAAATGAATGAATAGAAAGATCGAAATACGTGTGAAGGACATAAATTATTGTCCAACGGATGAAAAAAAGTGAAAAGCGTATATTCAAGGAAGATTTTTTTTTTCTTCAAGACATCCAAGTGTGTTAAACTGCACTTTTCTTGGGTTAATTAACGCAGTGTACCTACTACTGAAGGATATGTTGGTGAGACGCTCGAGGAGGATTTCAGGACTGCAAATGCCTTCACAACATATGGAAAAAGCCTTAACCTTTCTCCCGTACAGTTGAATGTCGGCAGAACAGCTCCGTAGAGTTTCTCCCACACACAACTATGAGTGCATTTGTGTACGTATGTATATTTATGTATGTGAATGCATGTGTATTTGAATGTGTCTGTATATTTGTGATTGTGAGTGTCTATGAGTGTGAATGAGTATGTTTCTATGTGTGTATATGTGTGTATGTGTATGTATGTGTGCGCTAGTGATAGTGAAGCGGCGTCAGGGGAAGGTGTGTGTCCGTGCAATATAATACGCCATTCCTGACCTATGCCTTTTACAACCTGGTTTACGAACGCACACAAGGCCACTCCACCAAGCACACATTCACGTGACGCCCCACAAGGACTAATTAGGATAACCAAAGGACTCACTTCACCTTAGTCATCACCTCTTACCTCCCAGCACACCACAAAATCAACCTGTACACCTCACTTATCCACCTCACGTATTCACCTCATCTATCCACCTCACTTATCCACCTCACCTATCCACCTCATCTATCCACCTCCTCTCACCTCACCTTCACAGCACCTCGATAATCAAGTCACTACACAGGTACACTCCCAAGGTGACTATGATTATAACCTAACTAGAGAACAAAAGGAAAGACTAAAAATTTTATTCCCCGCTCACGTCTTCTTCCTCATATCAAAAAAAGATGAAGAATAACTAGGAGGGAGTCATTATTTTTATCACATTCTTTTCCTACAGCGTAATTTTTTTTAATCTCTAACCAGCTTACGCAAAATTCCCGTGACCCTTTGCTACGCCACCTTCACGAGTATTGGAAGGAGGATTTAGGAGGCCAATAATGAGGCATCAGCACGATAACCCATTTTCGTGGCCGGCAGAATATTGCTTACTATCAGAAAAGGCGGAGGAGAAGGCGGCGGCTGGCGGGCTGGAGGCGGGAAATTGTGCGGAGGGAAGGGAAATGCAGCGACGGTGACGGCGGTGGTGGTGGTGATGATGATGGTGTGACGGTGATGAAAGGCGGTGACGGCGTGGATGATAACGGGATGTCGGGGTTACGTTCAGGGAAATGGCGGGGATGTGATGGTATACTGAGATGAAGGGAGGAGGAGGAGGAGGAGGAAAGAGGAGGAGGAATAGGAGGAAGAGGAGGAGGAGGAGGAATAGCTGTGAGTGTGCACGAAGGGGAGTAATGTCATAGCAACATCTACTGTCTGGCCTTTATCACGACTATCTCTCTCTCTCTCTCTCTCTCTCTCTCTCTCTCTCTCTCTCTCTCTCTCTCTCTCTCTCTCTCTCTCTCTCTCTCTCTCTCTCTCTCTCTCTCTCTCTCTCTCTCACATGGATACACTTTCTCATTTCCAAAACAAACACACTTTTTTTTTCTTTTATCCCTCTTCCCTCCACCATCTGCCACGTTTCCTTATTGCCTATGAATACAAAGTGAACGAAGACTTGCCATTACCTTCTAGGGCATGAAACCAATTTTACACACAGTTACGTATCTGGGTGGTTGCTGTAGTTAAAAGATGAAATATAGTGCAGGTTCCCCTCTCAATTCCCGACACAGAGAACGTTAATAAAGGCTGAGAGAAAATGGGCACGGCTTGCAAACTTAAGATAAACTCATTCTTTTGCGTATCTAATGTATCTCTCTCTCTCTCTAGATAAGTAAATAGATTAATAAATAGATATAATAGATAGTAGGAGAGATAGATGGATAGATAGATATAGACAGAGAGACAAAATATTGATACCATACACTGAAAACAGAAAATATAGTACATGAAAATAGATAAATTTCTCGAACTAAGACTGAAGAGGAATAGAAGTTGGAAAAGGAAAGATGAAAGAGCGGAAGAAACGAATTGAGAAAAGAAACGTAGTGTGATGGAGGTGGTGGTGGTGATAGGAGGAGGAGGAGGAGGAGGAGGAGGAGGAGGAGGAGGAAGGGAAGGAGGAATAGGAGGAGAAGAGAGAAGAGGAGGAAGCGGAGGAGAAATAAAAAAAAGAGAAAGATAACGGGGAAAAAAGAGGCAGCACAGAAAAAACAAAAATCACGAAGGGATGATAATAATGAAGAAAAGAAAATGGAGGAGAAGAAAGATGAAGAGCAAGAGGAAGAGGAAGAGGAAGAGGAGAGGCGAGTCAACCCACACTGTGTTGCCGCGTCCTTCCTTTGTCTCCTGGCCAGTGTTTCCTCCCTTCAATGACCTACGTACGCCCTTTGTTTCGCGTAAAAGCTGCCCGTTAAACCAGACACGCATCTTACAGCCTCCACAATAACCCCCTCCCCCCCTTTACACACACACACACACACACACACACACACATACCCCCTCCCCCCACGCACACACACTGCTGGGATACAAGAATGCTTTCCTACACTATCATCATAAGCATCATCATCATCATCATCATCATCATCATCATCATCACCACCACCACCACCACCACCACCACCACCACCACTACAATCTATTGAAACCTCTCTCGTTATCATCATAATTAACTTATTATCAAATTGGTTTCGGATTTCCATTAATTAGTTTCAAATCATCATCACAGATAAAAAAAATTAAATAAACTAGACGTATCGCTTTATCTCATATTTCCAGATAAGATTAGGTTTGCGCCGCTGATCGTGTCCTCAATTTTGGTGCAGTTAAATTTATTCATTTTTCATTTCATTCTTCTCTTCCCAATTACTTCATGCTCCTCCTCCTCCTCCTCCTCTTCTTTTTCATCTCACTTTATTTTATCGGAGTTGTCTTCTTCTCAATTTTACCTTTCCATCTTCTTTATCGTTTATTCCCACACTACGTTCTTTTCTTCCTCTTCTTCATACTGAAATTCCTCTTACTCATCCACGTATTCCTATAACTCCTTCTCTGCTTACTCCTAATCCATCTCTTCCTTGCCTCCTTCTTTCTCTTCCTCTTATTCTTCTACATCCTTATATAACTCCTCCTCTTCCTATTCCCGCTCCTTTTCTTACTTGCCTCTTTCCTTCTCTTCCTCTTACTGTTCTACATCCTCTTATAACTCCTCCTCTTCCTACTCCTAATCATTTTCTTCCTTGTCTCCTTCCTTCTCTTTCTCTTTCTCCTCCTCATTTCCTACACCGCTTCAGGAAATGCAGGGGCCGCGTATTCGGGTAGGTGCACAATTACAGCGGCGAGCAGTGCCATAATGGGCGCCGTGATGGGTATTAGTGGCGCCCCCTGGCACGAGGATTCCCTACAGGATGGATAATGGTCCCGCAGGAACTCCTCTGACGCACCTGAGATGAGTGAACCATTGAAAGTTTTGTCTCTCGCTCTCTCTCTCTCTCTCTCTCTCTCTCTCTCTCTCTCTCTCTCTCTCTCTCTCTCTCTCTCTCTCTCTCTCTCTCTCTCTCTCTCTCTCTCTCTCTCTCTCTCTCTCTCTCTCTCTCTCTCTTTCTGACAGTTGAATCAATGTCTTGTCCCATTTCTAACTCCAGTGACTTTTGCAGGAGAAAAAGAAATAGTTTTAAATAGTTTTCAATCCTAGTCCTTCAGCTTTCTCTCTCTTCTATATATATATTTCACTTTCAGCCCCATTCCTCTTCTTTTCATTCTTATCTTTATTATTATTCATATTTTTCTTACTCCTCCTCCTCCTCCTCTTCCTTCTCTTCGTTAATTAATGGGGTAACCATCCTAACGCTTTGCAAACTCCGAGTTACTAATGGCTTCCGAGGATGCTGTAGAGGACTGAATTCAAACCTTTAGAACGCTCGAGGCTTCACCCGCTGGCAGATTTAACTAATGGTGTAACTTTGTGGATAATCAAGCCTGAAATGCGTGAGACTGGCTACCTTGCTGATACGGATGGTAGAGAGAGACAGACAGACAGTTAAACACACACACACACACACACACACAAACACACACACACACATATCAGTTAGACACAAACAGTTAAACAAAGCTTGAGAGAGTAACACGAATATAAGAAAACAGTGAAGGAGACAGCGAGGAAGACAGGAAACAAATGGTGTGTCTGACCATAACAAAACAGAAGACAAACACACATTCACACTTAGAGACAGTTAGATAAGAGAGAGAGAGAGAAAAAAAAAAAGAGAAAAAAAAAGAGAGAGAGACACACACACACAAAGGCCACTTATAAACGCATACAGTATACTACAACACGCAAAATACTCCTTCATAACCATAACAAAACAAAAGAGTTAATACCAACAAAGAATTCTAAAAACACACAATCAATAAGGAGAGAGCCACTTAGCGTCCCCCTCCACATCCTTACCACTCACCCACAAATAACACTCACCAGTTACTCCCCTCTCTTTCTCCCCTCTTTCTCTCTCTCTTTTTCTCTCTCTTACTCCCCTCAAATACTCGACGTTCTATCAATATTCCACTCAGCCTTCCACCTCTTCACGTATACAGACAACGTAGAGGAAACTGAAGATATTTACATAACATACACAGTCGATTCGAGGAGATTACGACTCTATCCACCCGTGTCCCTTGGGCGGTGACCTTGAGGAGGAAAGGTAATGGGGAAGGGTGCGGAAAGGGGAGGAATCTTGGCTGGAAGGCTTACGATGTTGAGTTAATTTAAGGGACATTTGGGAGCTTAATTAAGGTTGTATTTTACCCAGAGCTGCAGAAATTGA
Organism: Metacarcinus magister; assembly: GCA_029783475.1. Taxonomy (NCBI): domain Eukaryota; kingdom Metazoa; phylum Arthropoda; class Malacostraca; order Decapoda; family Cancridae; genus Metacarcinus; species Metacarcinus magister. Next base: position 19,405,579 of record JAPQNM010000005.1, on the reverse strand, counting down.
GAGAGAGAGAGAGAGAGAGAGAGAGAGAGAGAGAGAGAGAGAGAGAGAGAGAGAGAGAGAGAGAGAGAGAGAGAGAGAGAGAGAGAGAGAGATAATGAAAGAGATTATATGTGTGGTATAGAAACACTCATTTCAATCCTAATAACTGTAACTCCAGTATCTCATAACATGCTAGTCTTAACGTTACCATCATCATCACCATTACTACCACCGCCACCACCACTACTACTACTACCTCGATATGATATTACACAACATAAAAACCACCTTTAATATAAAACAAACTTCCACAAAAACACCCTCACTCTTCACCAATATTACACGCGGAAGTATCATGAGTGGGAGGGTGAGTGGATGCAAGTGTGGTTATATGGGTGGATGTGTGGATTATGGCTTTTGTTTCTCTCATTAAGGCCTGACCTGACTTCTGGCAACACAACACTATGGCTGGAGGTTAACGCAGCATTGTGTGTGTGTGTGTGTGTGTGTGTGTGTGTGTGTGTGTGTGTGTGTGTGTGTGTGTGTGTGTGTGTGTGTGAAGTTTAAACATTGCTATGATTACACTCTAGAATCGAGGTCAGGGAGGCGGAGCGGCATTATGAAGACTCACTCACCTTAAAGTAGCAAGTAGTTATGTCTCAGATGCCAAGTATAGTAGTGGAGATATACCTCAAATCTAAACCAGATAAATATTTACGTTGCACACTCCATAACACACACAAACACACACGCACACGCACGAAAACACACACACACACACACACACGAAAACACACACACACAACACACACACACACACACACACACACACACACACACATACACGAAAACACACACAACACACACACACACTTATCCCCTCCCTGCACCTGGCTGCCTTGCATACATAATCACACACATTTACTCGCGAACGTTTCCACGAAGCGACGTTTTGCACTACCAACCCTGGCAAATAGTTTCTGCTTCGTTGACAAACAAGAGCCTCTCATTATCCTACCTCGTTAACCTCATCTGCCTTCCATCTCGTCATTTGCACGCTGAAGTCAAGGGCACAGTGTTGCTCCTTCACTCTACCAAGCCGCTCTACTCCCCTTTTCAATAGTTACCATGAATTTTTAAAGAAAGTCTGCGAGGGGGTTCTCATCCTTCTAAGGGTTTATCGTCGTCATGTTTGTGTAGGAATTCTTTACTCCTGCGAGGCGTGATGTGTCCCTGAACGACTTTTCTGCCTCCTCCCTTACCCCTGTTCCTCCCTTCCTACCAACCTCCTACCATTTCTACCTGCCACCTTCCCTATCTCCCTGCCTTCTTACCTTAATGAACGTTCCTCGTCCTTCAGCACCGCACCCAACCCAAAACTTTAAACGTTATCTCTCTCTCTCTCTCTCTCTCTCTCTCTCTCTCTCTCTCTCTCTCTCTCTCTCTCTCTCTCTCTCTCTCTCTCTCTCTCTCTCTCTCTCTCTCTCTCTCTCTCTCTCTCTGTCGTGAATTCATTAAGGCAGTGTTTACATTAGCTTATACATTGTTACGCCAGCAAAAGACAAACACAAATGCTTGACGCGAAAATTTGCTCTTTTAAGATGAATCAGTGAAGAATGTTTCCATTGTTTCCTTGACACAGCTGACGGAAAGGAAATAGTTTTATCATCAGCAGTTTTCTCTTTCTAATATCGAGGCTTTACGTCAGCTGTCTCACGTCTGTCTGTCTGCTACTCTGGTCTCATTTTTCAAGGATGTCTCAACCAATCCCAATACTCGAAACTTTCAGGAACTTTCAAAAAACCAGCAGCACATCACAAAGACACTCCTTAATGCATAATCTTCTTCCGCTAAAATAAAAATAAAACAAAACGAAGATAACAAAAACCATATTAGCGATAAATTGAAACAAATATATATAAAAAAAGATGGAGCCACAATTATGGAGGAAGTAACGGGCGGTGGAATGGAAAAAGAGGTCGTGAATTATGTATAAGAAGCCGTGAAGATATATGTATTCGTAAAATGGGGACGAGTAGCACTACACTCCTCCATCTTCCTCCACCAGCAAACACGTGTAGAAGCACCACCTTGATGCTGAAAAGTTGGCCATTCAGAGTCTTCCTTCCACGTCACAAATTTTCTTTTCATATTATGCTTAAAAATATATATAGAAGCTTCATATAAACCACTTAAAAATAAAAAGCATTTCATGTATTTTCAGTGACAGGATTTAAGGTATTTTTTCCCCTAATGAGCAGATGACAGGAAGCAATTAGACTTTTAATGACTCACGTGCACATCAAACACTTTTAGAAATTACAGTACTATTAGATATCATGAATGACTAGCTGGCAGTTTTTCCTTCTTTTTCTCCGTTTTCATTCGTCCTATAATATTTAGTCTTATTCCCCTCCCCTTCCCATCGCTTCCACTCCCAAGCCTCTTTTTTCACATCATATGCCCTCCCTTCTCCACCTCTTCCCCTCAAATCCTCTTCCTCCTCACCCGTTTCCTCTCCCCTCGCCTCGCCTCGCACACTTTCACCGCCGTCGACAGACTGCACCACACTTCACTCCCCAGTTGGCAGCCTTCGTTCGTCACAACCCTTCCCTCCTTAACGACTGGGAGAAACTTTACAAAACTCAAGTTACATATTCTGAAGTTACCATGTATTCGATAGTAAGGAAAACAATATAACATGAACGCCATATGCTGGAAATACAACAACAATAAAAAAATATATAAAAAAAATTAGCTAGCAAATTAATTCCGGGTATAACTTCAATTCGACGTCGCTAAAATAAACGTTGAAAAAAACTTAACAATTTTCAACGCAATGAATCTTGACGGTGCTCATGAATAATACTACGAGTTAATTTCCATACTTAATCAGGCATTACTACTATTTTTTTTTGGGGGAGGGGGAGACGGAGCAAATGTCCAAGTTATAAAACAAAAGGCGCCAGGAGGGATGCGTATAACAAAAAAAAAAGATGAAAAAGTTAGGGAGGAAAGATAGAAAGTTTACCCCAACACCTGCCCAAAACAGCGTAAATTCCCTAAGGCTGATCCGTTCCCTGAATAAAAAAAGAATAAGATGAAAAATATATATTAAACCTAAAGAATATTCGTTCTTTAGAAAGTTATAAAATAAAGAAACCGATATCTAAATTAACAAAGATGCAAGACACGTTTTCTACCTGTCTTACAAGTGAAATTAACGACACGATAAACACACCTGCTAACTTTGATGACTTCGATTACACGAAAGTTTCCCTGAGGAGCACAAAAAATATTGGTGTAAAGGGCGGTTGGCGGGCGTCGAGGGAGGAAAAGGTCGGGCAACAAGCATGTATGTATGTATGTATGTACACCTGGGCAGCAGTTGGCCGGAATCAATAATGGGTAAAGTTGCAGTGGTGGTACACACTACGCCTCGCTCCCCTGCAAGACAGCCGCCTCTCACGCGCTTCAAACATGTCTTTTAACGCGAGCAAAACTACATTACATGCGTTCCATAGCAGTGAAATGTTACACACAGGTTCAAGATACGAGGGAAATTAATTGTAAGCTTGTGTAAACCAGTTTTATACTCAAGTTGAGCAGTTCTACAATTTAAATACAATGGTTTTATACTTTGTGAGAATAAATCTGTTTCAGAATCGCATTAATTAGTTTTCAACGCTAAGCCATTCTAGACGTGAATTCAACAATCCTGAGCTGAAGAAACAACGTTGGTGGTGAATATAATAGTCTCTTGCAAGGACAAAAAAAAAAGTAAACCAGTAGAAGAAAATTACGTAAGTACCTCAGGGACTACACTGACCCAACACTCTTTGAAACTCGCTAGTATTTTGTTTCTGTATAGGAGGATAGAAAGAGTAAGAGGAAGGGGAAGGAGCGGTACTTGAGACTTCCTTTCTATTTTTTTCTCCTAACTTATGTAATCCTCCGTTGGTCTCCTCTTCATGTACACAGGGAGAGGGAGAAGAAAAAAAAGAGAGGAGAGAAGGAGGGAAGAATCATTCGTTTCACACTAAGCCTACACATTATAATACCACATATGATGGTCTCAATGTCAAACACCACGAGGCAACCACTACAGGTATTCATGGGCAGACAAACAAGCAGGTAGAGAGGACAGGTAACAGCAGGAAATACTCATCACGTTAAGGAGGAAAACGGAAAAGCGGAAAACCAAAACTCACTCTGTCACTCACCCTCCGCCCCCAACACTACCAAAAAAATTGAAAAGAAGTGAAGGCGAGAGGAAAAAGAAATAGAGTTGGATCGACCAGCTCAAAGACAAAGGAGTGTGGTGACGGAATGAGGTTCAGGGGATTTCAACTAAAATTCCATTCCCTTAGGTAAGAATAGCATTGGATACAACAGAATAAGTAGTAAGTGTTATTTCTTTGACATGCAATACACTGCCTGTCCACGCACACGCACACGCACACACACACACACACACACACACACACACACACACACACACACACACACGCAAATCAACATCACCTCCTGCGGGACGGATAATCAAGCCCCAAATGTTGTCTACACCACGACAATTCCTCCAAAGCAATTTCACCACCATCACTACCTCCTCCTCCTCCTCCTCCTCCTCCTCCTCCTCCTCTCCTCTTCCTCCTACCCCTCCTCCTCCTCCCCGTGGCAGTGACAAGAGCCTCTAAATCCCAGAGCTTGCAATATCACACCTATAGTCTGTCTGTTGTTCCGTAGAGGAGGAGGAGGAGGAGGAGGAGGAGGAGGAATACAAAGGAATACAAAGGAATACAAAGGAATAACAGGCAACAACAGCCCTGGTGGGCCTTACAAGGTTGCCTGTGTAGCTACACAGGAGGAGGAGGAGGAGGAGGAGGAGGAGGAGGAGGAGGAGGAGGAGGAGGAGGAGGAGGAGGAGGAGGAGGAGGAGGAGGAGGAGGAGGAGGAGGAAGAGGAAGAGGTGGTGTTTGTCTCCAGATCATTCCGGTAATGTTGTTGTTGTCTTCTTCTTCACTATCTTCATCTTCATCTTTATCTTATTTCCTTTTAATTTTCTTCATCTCCTCTTTGTTTGCATATCTTCTACAGTGAAAGGTAGTAAGCAGTGTGTTTGTGTTTCATTTCAAGGATCGTTATTGTTACTGTCAATACGATGTTGTTTGTAATGGTGGTGGTGGTGGTGGTGGTGGTGGTGGTGGTGGTGGTGGTGGTGGTGGTGGTGGTGGTGGTGGTGGTGGTGGTGGTGGTGGTATAAAGAATTGGAAAGAGGGAAGAAATAAAATATAGGACATGAAAAGGGGAATGAAAAAAACACTACAACAAAAAACAGAAAAAGAAAAACAGGAAGAGGGAGACAAAAGGGACACACACACAAAACAAAAAAAAATTACAAGGAAAGAACAATAAAAATGAGAAAAAAATAACTGAGAACAAAGGGTAAAAAAAATATGAAGATAACATGAAAAGTGTGATGAAAAGGACAATTGGAGGAAGGAGAGGGGATGAGAAAAGGGAGTAAGGATAGAGTATAATAAAAGGGAAGGAAGAGACGCAATGGATAAGGAGCCTAGAGATACGCCTTTGAATACTTCTGAATGGGAGGCAGACTAACGCCTTGGGGGAACTAACACATGTTCTTAATGAAGGTCTCTTTCTTCTTCTTCTTTTTCTTTCTCTTTTACTTCTTCTACTACTTCTTCTTCTTCTTCTTCTTTTTCTTTTTTCTATTTTTTTAATTTTTTCTTCTTCTGCCTTTTATTTTATTTTATTTTTCCTTCTACTCTTCTTCCTCCTCCTCCTTCTCTTCCTCTAATCATTATCATCATTAGTAGTTATCATTATTATTATCATTATCATCATCATTATTATTATTCTTGCATTCCTTTTGCAGTTTTCGCTCGAGTAAATGGAGTTTATATGTTACACAAAGACAGCAAAGGATGAAAGACAAAGGAATGCTTGTATATATACTTTCTCTCTCTCTCTCTCTCTCTCTCTCTCTCTCTCTCTCTCTCTCTCTCTCTCTCTCTCTCTCTCTCTCTCTCTCTCTCTCTCTCTCTCTCTCTCTCTCTCTCTCTCTCTCTCTCTCTCTCTCTCTCTCTCTCTCTCTCTCTCTCACTTCCTCGTTCTCTCCTCTTATATTTATGTTCCGCTCACGTTCCTCCGTCATCCCTTCTGCCTTCGATTTATTCAAATGTCTCCTTCTTCCCTCACTTCTCCACACGCACACACCTTACCAACACTTCTTAGTACACATCTGCCCTTACACGCCCCCCCCCCCACCCCCCCCCCACACACACACACACACGAGTCGCTTATCAGGCACACCTACACACCTGCCAACACGCCTGGTAGAGCTTACACACCTGCAGAAACGGAAGCACCACCAAGGGCAGTGCCAAGGCCCCATCGACCAACTAATCAAGACGCCTGACTAGCCAATCTGTGTCTGGAAATTACTGCCGCCCGTCAATACATCTGCTTAGTATTGATTGTTAAACGTGCGGTATAAATTTGCGTATTTCTTTTCGTTTACCGTCACGTTGAAATTGACGGTGTAACGATGGGAATAGGAAAAACAAAGGAAGAAAAGGCAAATGATGAGGGTAATTGAGAGGAACGCTGCAAATGGCCCTCGATGCATTGGTATAACGAAACGCAACGTAAGTTCAAGGAAAAGCATCATAGCACTGTACTCTGTGTGCAATGTGAATACAGCGACACAGAATATACATACACAGTAGAGTAGATTAGTAAATAAGAAGTGAGTGAGCCAGGTGATGGGGAGGTGATGGCAACACTCACCTTTGTACGTCGTCCACGTGGGAGTTACGCAGAAGGTGTCGGATCTTCTCACGAGCCGTCAACCCATCGTCGCCCTCAAACACTTCGGAGCGCGCCCTCTGCAGGAGTTCATTGATCCTGGTGAGGGTGGAGGAGCGCCTCAGGGACCCCAGTGACACCCGAGGTTGTGGCTTTGTTGAGTCACCACTTCGATTCCCCTTCGTCGCCTCGGCCGAGGGTTGGCTCCCGCCTTCACCAGCCCCACCGTCCTCGTCTGAGTCACCAGGGCTCTGCATTTCTATTTTAGGAATTCCAACCTTGGGCATAGGTTCCCTAGAGAGCTTTGAGGCACCGTTGACGTACTTGGGAGGCTCTGTTCGCCTCCACACGGGGAAGTGATCACCTGTGTAGCCCGGCAGCAGCACAGCACGCCGAGGGTCAATGAGGGGAGCCACTACCTCCACACTCTCCTCACTGGTGCCGACGTCATGGTAAGGACGACCGTGAGACCTTGGAGGAGGTTCGTCGTCGTCATCGTCGTCTGCCCACAGAGGGAGGACGTGATGGGCCGTCCTGGGCAGGTACACATGACCGTCGAGGCAGTCCAGGTCATCGAGGGAGCCATACTCCTCCTCCAGGAGCCAAGGCATCTTGTAAAACGGGTGCTGGAACTCCTTCGGCATGGTGGCGTGGCAGCCTGCCGCTCAGGGACCTTGGTTGGTCGTGACGGGTCCTCCCTTGGCTCAGTCGTGCACGCAGCTCATCTTCAAGGTGTTCTCTGCACCAACACACCCACTCTCTACACACACATCGCGATCCTTTTATCGGTAACCGTCAAGACACACATGTGTAAGCATCTGCTCTTTTCCACACTTTGGTGCCCCCCACTCCCGCCCCTCAACACTCACACACACACACACACACGCAAACCTCTCCTCTCCCCTCCACACACTCACCCCACAGAAAAACACACCTTCACCACACAACTGTTCTAACCAACACACCTGTACCGCTTCACAAATCTGCCCTTCGGACGGACTGTCATGGTTACCTGCAAAGAGAAAGAACACAGTGTTACAAAACAAGTCACAGCCATCAACTAAAACATCACACAAAAAATTGGGTAAAAATCAATGCCACAAGTGTATGTTCAATAATGACAACCTTCCTGCAGCCTGTAATACCAGTCACTTTGCGGTGACTGTTCGCGACAAGTGACGTGTAATCAGTGAACAGAGACATCTACCGAGGCATTCAATACTACAGCAACACGTAAACTCTGGAACTCTCTTCCTTTGTCTGTTTTTTCACCTGCATATGACTTGAACTCTTTCAAAGGAGGAGTGTCAAGAAACCTCTAATGTTAAAATGGACCTCCACCCCCTGCTATTTTCTCCCACAGTCCTCTTTAGAAGGTCTGACAAGCGGGATTTTTCTTTGCGTATATTTGTTGTCCTTTAGCCAGTACCCTTTTAATGTAAGAAAGAAAAAAACGTGAACCAATACAGTGTTGCGTCCTGACTCACACGTGTTATAAATCCAACTCATGAACAAATTAAGCTTGAAACATGACAAAAATACATCAACGAAGGTTATGATGTTTATGATGATGAGGTTCAAAAAGAAGAAACAAGAACAAAAGTATATACGTAAATCTACCTTCACGGATTTTTCCTATTTCATTCCACTGACACTGCCTTGTATGTACCTAAACTCAGCCTCTACCTTGCAGCGTTCCATTCATCACAGTCTCCACACAACCATTATCTTCCACAATAGCATGACACAAATACAGAAAAAACACAACAATAAATCACCCAAAACGAATATCATGAAAGGTGCCCATTCCCCATATACCCATTGATACACCTACAGCTTTGCGGTACACCTGAAAAACGACCAGGGAGGAGGAGGAGGAGGAGGAGGAGGAGGAGGAGGAGGAGGAGGAGGAGGAGGAGGAGGAGAAAAAGGAGGAGAAAGTACTATCCAATCTTTCCACTTACTATCCTCTCACCCTCCTTCTCTTTTATCTACCTTGTCTCCCTCTTTACTTCTTCCTTAATGTTCCCTTCTTTCCTCCCTTCGCCTCTCCATCCATGTGCCGCAGTGGGTGTCAAGGCAGATGATGCGGACATTTGTAAGCTTAATGTCATACCGGAAGGGATGTGTGTGCGTGTGCGTGTGTCGTGTGTGTGTGTGTGTGTGTGTGTGTGTGTGTGTGTGTGTGTGTGTGTGTGTGTGTGTGTGTGTGTGTGTGTGTGTGTGTGTGTGAAAAAATATAAAAAATTATTCATAAATGACCAAGGGATAAAATATTAAATAATTAAAAGTATGAATATTTATTTACTTGCCAAGATTTCCTTTAGAGGCAAAAATATCTGAAGCAATTACCTGAAAATAACTTGGTAGGGAAATATATATTTTTCTGTAATATAAAAAAGAAAAAAAATACTTGAATTAGTTATATTTCAAAGGAGGACAAAATTCAGTTAATACTTTTGAGATGAACTTATTCCCGTTCTTTGATGTGTTTCTCAGATAATCGATTCATTATGAGATAGATAAATATATAAATAGATTGATAGATGGATGGATGGATAGATAGAAAGATAGACAATAGATAAAATAAAGATTAATAAATTCATAGCAATAACAACAACATCAACATAAAAAAATGTAACATCAAAAAAGAACAAACAAAAATAAAGATATATGAAACGGAAAAAATAAAACACAAAGTGACGAACGTTAGACAGAGATGAAAGGAAAAAAATATATATAAAAAAACAACTACTGGAATATACAATAAAATGAAAATATACCTTTTCCTTCAACGCCGCACTGAACTATTTATTTTTCATAGCAGGATTTTTTTTCTTTCTCTCTCTCTCTCTCTCTCTCTCTCTCTCTCTCTCTCTCTCTCTCTCTCTCTCTCTCCTCTCTCTCTCTCTCTCTCTCTCTCTCTCTCTCTCTCTCTCTCTCTCTCTCTCTCTCTCTCTCTCTCTCTCTCTCTCTCTCTCTCTCTCTCTCTCTCTCTCTCTCTCTCTCTCTCTCTCTCTCTCTCGTAAGCACTTGCTACTTATTGTCATTCTTATTCCATCAGTCTATTTATCAATCTAACTTTCTATTCATCTATATTTATATCTATCTATCTATCTATTAGTCTTCACTCATTTATCCTATTTACTGATAATCTTTTTTTTCTATTATCTTCTAACCTTCCTACAGCTCTTTATTGTGAAGGAAGTGAGTACATATATAAGCTGTCATCTTTTCTAGTTCCGTTTTAGCCTCAAGCCTTCAGAAATACATACCAATTCCAGCCAACACGAACACAATCATTTCAGAGTTTCAAGGTAAAGTGGAAGCAATTTTCAAGGTAAGTAAAAAGGGAAACAGGAAGGCAGTTTTAATTTTCATACAAACGCGGAAATGATTTCAAGCCAATAAACCGCCAAGATTTGTGGCGAATTTATGGCTCGTACGATGCGCCAATATATACCATTTCCACGTGAATTAAACACTTTACTTCTTTTTACCTGCGTCAATTAAGTTATGTATGTAATCAGAGGCTTAATTACGCCCTGTCACCTTTATATAAAAAAAAACACCTCGAAGCCAAACTAAAATTATTAAAGTGTATCAGCTAAGCTTTGAACACATAATAAAAAACGTTCCTAGTACTCAAGGCCTTTGAAAAATATATATTATGTACTAATTAAAAAAAAAAAGAAATGTTTGACACACAACAAAACTCATCGACGCACAAACATGGCCCCGACGAACTGAATTTGTATGTAAACAGCGAAAATGTACCGAAAATATACATTTACCTCTACCTCTCTCTCTCTCTCTCTCTCTCTCTCTCTCTCTCTCTCTCTCTCTCTCTCTCTCTCTCTCTCTCTCTCTCTCTCTCTCTCTCTCTCTCTCTCTCTCTCTCTCTCTCTCTCTCTCTCTCTCTCTCTCTCTCTCTCTCTCTCTCCTCTCTCTCTCTCTCTCTCTCTCTCTCTCTCTCTCTCTCTCTCTCTCTCTCTCTCTCTCTCTCTCTCTCTCTCCTCTCTCTCTCTCTCTCTCTCTCTCTCTCTCTCTCTCTCTCTCTCTCTCTCTCTCTCTCTCTCTCTCTCTCTCTCTCTCTCTCTCTCTCTCTCTGACTGCAGTGCGCCACTTTAAGATGCAAATTGACGGGAATGCCTCATTACCCACCCAGTTTGTCTGTTCCTGCTGCCCTTACTCTGCACCCCTACCACGTGTATGGAGTGGACCCCTCTCCCTCCCACCCATGATGCTACTCTACCACCCACACCCATACCCATACCATACCACACCACACACCCATATCAACCCAACACCCACCTACACACACACACACACACACACACTCACACTCCCCGTGCAACTGGCCACTACCTTTTAGGACCCAATTTTAGGTGCACACTGAAAAAGCATAACTGCAGGTTAATGAGCGTGAAATCACCCAAATGCCGAGTCCCTCACGCGGCAAATAGACGGGGAAAACACTTTTGTTCCTGCCGCCAGGGAGACAAACGGGGCTGCAGACTCACATAGACGTCAAAAGAGGCGCCGAAATGAAAAAGGTGAGAGCAGGTGAGGTAGATCCGAATGAGAAAATTGACCAGCAGGTGTGAAAGGCAAACCATTAAAAAGGAAGATAAGACAGGTGGAAAGGTGAAAGGCAGGTATGAAGGTAGTGAAATATTACAGAGGGTGCGGAAGACAGGTATGAAGATCAGAGGCTCCCATGGCGGTATGCGAGGAAAGATGAAGGTGAGGGCGGCACGAAGGGTGAGAGTGAGAGGAGGAAGAAGGGAAATAGAGGACGAAACGTGTGTATATAATAAATCTTGTGGAGACTCTTGACTTTTTAAATGCAATAAAAAAAAACATTATTTCATCACACTTTTCAAATTCCTCACAGCCTCTTTTAGACCCTCACACCATCAGCCATTCTAAGTTTCTTTTTTTATGTTCCAGTTTCATTTTCGTTGATCCAGTACACTTATATCTCTCTGTCTCCTTCAGGCGGGTCTTCGTGTGTCCTCCATAATCCACCCTCCAACACCTGTTCCTATTCAGAGTCCTTTGCTCCTCTCATCCATTCCTCGAGTGTAATCCTCTTATTGTCCTTTGGGAACACGGAGAGAAAGAGAGAGATAGATAGATATAGATAGATAGATATAGATAGATAGAAAGGAAAGCATTAAGAGCCGCTGGAGTACAGTGTGTGTGTGTGTGTGTGTGTGTGTGTGTGTGTCTGTAAAACCAAAAATGAATGTATAACAAATAAGCAGTATCTGGATTATCCGTTTCTATGTTACGTATTTTTTTCTTATCGGTTCAATTGAAAACGAGAAAGGAGGCGGCACAGAGCGATGCAAGGGAGAGAAGAAAAAAACTAAGCCAGTCCAATGTGTTTACCTTGCTGCTGCACATCCATTATAAGCAATAGTTTTTTTTTCTTCTTCTTTTTTTCCAACGTTTCCTTTCACCCTTTAAGACTCGCGTTACCCTCTATGTAACACCCAACCACACACGCGCACACACACACACACACACACACACCAACAACAACAACAACTACAACAAACACACAAATAAACACTCAGTTCGTTAAGTGATTCGGTGGATTAGCTCAGGTAAACATTAAAGGCCTCAGTGGATTATCTCATTATATTACCTGGCAACCTAAACTTACCTGTGTGTTCATACGTAGCAGCTGTTCACCTCTATCAACCTTCAATGACCTTTGTTTTCCTACCTGATTCTCACACACAAAAAAGTTTCCCTCACCTTTAAAATGAAAGAAACATTACCTAATTTCCCACCTGCCATACCTTAGAGGCTATCTATATTGATGGTTCAACGCCCGGCGGTAAATTTTGGAATAAGGAATATAAAATAGGTCTTGGTTCTGGCCATAAAATGCTCCCTTCCCTCTGTGAATGTTTAGTGGATTCGTGTCTTGCATATCGTGTTCCATCCATCACGCGGACGGAATACAACTCCAGACAACGATTGATGTTCATAACTTTGCATGGCCATTTGAAACCTGCAATCTATCTATCTATCTATCTATCTATCTATCTATCTATCTATTTATTTATCTATCTATCTATCTATCTATCTATTCATCTATCTTTATCTACATACATAACATTTTATTGTATTTCATTTTATCATCATTATTTACTGCTCCTAGGATGCTCGTTTGGTTTGGTTAGGCTGTGATGAGGTTCCTGACTGCTCCCATGGGTAATTATCTCAGGATTTGACTGATTTAAAAGCACTTTGTCGGGTTATTTGCATGTTATGTAAAGATTATGAATGAAGTTTAATTATATATCTGAATTACTGCATCAAAGTAATCTCTCATCATGTTCTCTCTCTCTCTCTCTCTCTCTCTCTCTCTCTCTCTCTCTCTCTCTCTCTCTCTCTCTCTCTCTCTCTCTCTCTCTCTCTCTCTCTCTCTCTCTCTCTCTCTCTCTCTCTCTCTCTCTCTCTCTCTCTCTTACACACACACACACGCACACACACACCCCACCACACCACCAAAACAAACACGGTATTGAGTGTAAGGGTGGGTGGAGGGCCAACAAGCCATCCTGTCCCCCCTCTCATGCCTTCTTCCTTCCACCTGATGCTTGCCTGGCCTGACCACGCATACATCCAGGTACCAGGTGTTGATCCCCGGCATTCAGGTTCGTGACTCTCCATTAGGCGCACGCACGAGGTGAAAAAATAAAAATAAAAAAAGGAGCATCAAGCGTCCGTGTCTGGGTCCTCGAAATAGTTGGTTTTCCTACTCGCTTTTCGACTTGTAAGTACGTATAGTCAGTTCTCCAGATGATTATAGATCCTCTCGGTAATTTTCTTAGGCCATAAAGTCGTAAAGTCGTAAAGAGTAGTGCCAATATTCACTTCCACTTCCTGACTGCTCACATATCCGTTTGGTGTTTGGTTAGTCTGTGCTCAGTGCAGCTCAATACGACAACACTCAGAATAGGAACGTTGTTGTGTTTACCTTAAGTCTCTGCATAAGTCTATACACAACATACATATATACGAATGCGGTCTGGTTGTGGTGCTGATGCTGTTGGTTTTCAGTGTTTCCAATCATCAAAAAATCTATGTATCTGGATTAGGTTTCTATTAAAGGGGAGAAACCGAGACAAGGCGTCTTTAGGGTTCGGGGAGAGTTTAACCTTCCCTCTCTCTCTCTCTCTCCCTCCACACGATATTTAGTAGTAAGAAGAAACAATACAAGGAAAGGGCTTGCTTCGTCCATAATAATCACCTTTAACGACATGTAAGGATTACGGTGGCAGTATTCTTTCAACCTGGTAACTGATGTGGGTGGGACTAAAGGGTATTCAACCATACATAACCATATTTCCGCCTCATACATCTATGCAGATATTTTCGTCACCGCTGCATTTCACATATCAGTTTTTTTCGGATATTTACATACATACATACATACATACATACATACATACATATGTACTTACAAATTAACATACAGGATCCAAACACATTAGCATCTTCCTCTCTCTACCTCACACACACACACACATACATAAAAAGGAAAGCAGGAGAGAAAAAAATTAAACGAAAACTCAGTGAAGCGTTCAGGCAGTGGTAATAGAAACACCAACACCATCACCACCACCATCACCACCACCACCACCACCACCACCACCACCACCACCACCACCACCACCACCACCACCACCACCGGAGATGGAATAACAAACCATTATGCAATTATACATTTGTTATTCTTGTTGTTAGCTCACGTGTTATTCCCCACCAGTTGTGTTTACAGAAAGTGAGAGACGAGGAATGGCACGAGGATTTACATGAGAGATGGAAGGTGTCAGGGGAGGTGTAAAGATAACGAGGAGAGAGAGAGAGAGAGAGAGAGAGAGAGAGAGAGAGAGAGAGAGAGAGAGAGAGAGAGAGAGAGAGAGAGAGAGAGAGAGAGAGAGAGAGAGAGAGAGAGAGAGAGAGAGAAAGTGAGAGGTCAACTTCAAGAACTGAGCGAAAAGTTCTGTAATGGTACTGAGGACAAAAATAAAATCCTGAAATCAGAGAAAAATCGGGAAGATAAATGAGAGAGAGAGAGAGAGAGAGAGAGAGAGAGAGAGAGAGAGAGAGAGAGAGAGAGAGAGAGAGAGAGAGAGAGAGAGAGAGAGAGAGAGAGAGAGAGATGAGAGAGAGAGAGAGAGAGAGAGAGAGAGAGAGAGAGATGAGAGAGAGAGGGAGAGAGAGGAGAGAAAGAGAGAGAGAGAGACAAAAAAAATAAACTAGCTGCATCCTATATTAAAAAGGTGAAAAATAGTTGAAAAAATAACTCTGGACCTCACCCAGCCTGTGCTTCCTACATAATAAAGCCTGCAGTGTGTCAGGCCAGGGCGGGAGGAAGGGAGGGAGGGAGGAAGGGAGGACGGGATCGAGGAAGAAAGAAACAGGAGAGCAGCAGGCATAGAGAAGAAGGAGGAAGAGAAAGAAAGACAAGGAATAGGAAGAGGAAGAGGAGGAGGAAGCATGACGATAACTTTAACGATCACAACGACTAAGAGAAAAACTTCAAAGACAACAAGAACGAAGACAAGAGGAACAAGAACGATGATTAGAAGAGAAGCGAGGAAGGAGAATAAAAAGAAGACATGAAGAGGAAACGGAGACAGACCGTGACACCAAGAATACAAAAGAGAAAGTGAGAAAGAGATAGACAAGGCAGGAGACAGGAGGACACGAGGGAGAGAGGCAAGATCGCTCCTTTGCCCTCTCTAGTTCTGCACTCTGAGGAGGGAAAGAAGGAGGAAGAACCGGAAAGAGGAAGGAAAGGAGGAAGGGAGGAAAAGAGTGAAAAGAGGTCTGCCCTTTCGCCACACTCATGCTACTCTTCCTTTCTTTTCCTCTCTTTTAAGTCCAGTGGCTAGCCGGCCCCCGAATGTCATAATATTATTAGAAAGCCGAGTCGCCAAGCTTTGCCAGCCAGGTAAGATATTAAATTTTAAACTACGTGTCACCGAGGGAGGGAAGAAGAAGAGGAGGAGGAGGAGGAGGGGGAGATAAAAATGTGCACGTGGATAAATAAAAGCAGGATTGAATGAATGAATGAATGAATGAATAGAAGAATGAACGAATGAAAGAATGAATGGATGAATAGAAGAATGAATGAATGAAAGAATGAATGGATGAAAGAATGAATGAACGTGTTGAATGAAGGTAAAAAGAAATATAACAAGAGATGAAAGTAAAAATAAAAAATTGGAAGATGTTATCACTACATCCACGCTATTCAGAGAATTTTGGTCAATTTCAGGAAATTTGTCGAGAGATATGACGAATACCAATGCTGTGTGTGTGTGTGTGTGTGTCTGTGTCTGTGTCTGTGTGTGTGCGTGTGCGTGTGCGTGTGTGTGTGTGTCCTAGAGTTCTCTTCTTCCACGTCCCTAAGGAGTAAACTTTTCCGCACTATTTGACGAGACACAATTAGGCTCAAGTGAGAAAAGATCCAGTTACCTTCACCTCGTTGCTGCGGGAAAACTTTCTCCTCTGCCTCCAACACTTACATGGTTACTTCCCCTTGATGTACCGTGACACTCTCTCTTCCACTCCTCCAGCACTCCTCTCCATCCTTCCAATACTCTCCCTTCCACCCCTCCAACACTTTCCCCTCCACCCCTCCAACACTCTCCCTTCCACCCCTCCAGCACGACACGCCTTCCCCTCTTCTTCCTTCCCCTCAGAGAATTTCACACCCTCTCTCCTTACGTTACCAATGCGAAAAATAACAGCTGGTACCTAAGCCTCCCTTGCCTTGCTCTCCCTCTGGATCCTGATGCCCTAGTAACCTTAACATCTGTCATAAATATAAGAAAAATTCCTTGCCAAGCCATTTCCCTCCCTGCTTCTTCCTTCTTTCTTTCCTTCCATCTCGTTTCCCCTTATCATTCTTTCCTCTCCTTCTGTTGCTTCCCGCCCCAGACTAGCGCCATCTTCCCTCGCTTCTGCTTGTTCTATGATGTTATGAAGTCAGATGAGATTGCAGGTCGTCTTTGTACGCCGTGGGACTCGTATAATGTAGTCTGTTTGTTATGATGGAAGGAGGAAGGGAAGGAGAGGAAGGGAGAGGAAGGGAGAGAGAGAGAAAGTGAGAGAAAGAGATATAAAAAAATCAGACAGAAATACAAACACATACATAACAAACAGAAAGACAGACGGACACACAAACAGACACACAAACAGACACAGAAAGACAGACTGAGACAAAAATATACTGAGACAGACACAGGCAAACAGAAAGACTGATACGGAAAGGACAAAAGACACATTAGCATAAGAACACACACACACACACACACACACACAGACACAGACACAGACACAGACACAGACACAGACACAGACACAGACACAGACACAGACACACACACACACACACACACACACACACACACACACACACACACACACACACACACACACACACACACACACACACACACACACACACACACACACACACACACACACACACACACACACACACACACACACACACACACACACACACACACACACACACACACATCAAACGTTGATTAGAAGAAAAAACCTACCAGCAGTAAAAACACGTCAAATTCTAATCAACCGTCGGGTACAAACAAAAATAACGAAACAAAGAAAGTAGCATATTTACCCCGAAGCTTAAATTTTCAGCGTGTTTGCGTGAACGAGTGAACTTTTTTTCATCAGCAGCAGCAGACACACACACAATCCATCAGAAGTTTTGATAATGAATACAAGTTAAAAAAAATATCATCACAAAAACGAGGCAGCATGTATTGAATGTCCCTTTACCTTAGTATATATATATTAAAACAGTTCCAGCAATACACATTCAGGCTCTTTTTTAATTAAACTAAAAAAAATAATTATATTTGAATACATGAATGCAAATACAAATTAAACATTAAACGAAGCAAAAACACCAATGATTTTTTCTTCATTATATATATATTTCTAGCAACTTTCACTTATAATTAAAAAACATGATTAAAAAAAATGTACTTTCATTAAATATTTCCCTGCAGTATGTGATTAAACCAGTGAAGGTCATATAAAAGACACGCCAAGAGCCAAGGAGGTTCAGGGAATGTTATGAAGAAACCAAATATTAAATAGCTCACAAACTTCCGCTACTCTGACCTGAACAGGGCAACGCAGACGAGGAGAACTTAATGGGTTTCCTTAAGGGTAAGTGCACGAGTGGAGAGGAGACAAAATAAGAGAGAGAGAGAGAGAGAGAGAGAGACAGAGAAAGAAAAAGAAGAGTCAGCCAGCCAGCTAGTCAGCCAGTCAGCCAGCCGACCAGCCAGCCAGACAGACAGACAGACAAATAATTAAACCCAGCCATCTACACAGACAGAGAGGCAGACAGACAGATAGCCATACAACAAGCCACACAACATTCCAGCCAGCCGGATATAGATACAGACAGACAGTCAAACAGGCAAACAGAAAAGGCGTAAATCACGGTAGTGCACCAGCTAACTAATTCCGGGTTACATTACGATGGGAAGGAAGGAAGGAAGGAGGGAAGTAAGGGTGAGTGGGAGAGGAAATGTCTGGCTGGCTGGTTTCGAGCTAATAATAATATACGGCTTGAAGAGGGATACTTATGGCAGAGAGAGAGAGAGAGAGAGAGAGAGAGAGAGAGAGAGAGAGAGAGAGAGAGAGAGAGAGAGAGAGAGAGGGAGAGGGAGAGGGAGAGGGAGAGAGAGAGAGAGAGAGAGAGAGAGAGAGAGAGAGAGAGAGAGAGAGAGAGAGAGAGAGAGAGAGAGAGAGAGAGGGGGGTTGAGAAGGGTGAGAAATGGCTTGATAAATGAGTACCGTGGGAATGTACATAAAAGAGATCTATGTGTGTGTGTGTGTGTGTCTATGTGTGTGTATGTGTGTGTGTATGTGTGTGTGTATGTGTGTATGTGTGTGTGTGTGTGTGTGTGTGTGTGTGTGTGTGTGTGTGTCTGTACTCGTATCAATAACATTCCACACCCCATTTTAGCAAACACCATTTCTCTCTATTAGGAATGGTAAGAGCGGGAGGAGGAGGAAGAGGAGGAGGAGGAAGAGGAGGAGGAAGAGGAGGAGGAGGAGGAGAGCATTCACAAGAGAGATGTAAACATAAAACTTACAATTGCCTGAGAATTAAGGCGAGGCAGGGAGAACACAGAGGCGAGGAGTGATGTGGGGCAAGGAAGGAGATGAATATATTATGAGAAGAAAAGAAAAGTAGTGGTAAATGTTAGTACCGTGTGAGAAGGGGAGAGAGACGACCACAGCTTCAAGAGAAAAGACCATTCGAAATATACGTGATATAGAAGAGAGAAAGAGAGATACACAGAGAGAGAGAGAGAGAAAGAAAGAGAGGTATGTAAGGGGTGAGGTCTCTGTAAAAGATTTCAAGCCTATCCGTTCTCAACATTGACTAATATTCACTCCATTCACAGCCTATAAGAAAAAATATGGGTACACAAAATACATATATATCCTTTCCCTTCCATTTCCTTTTATATCCCTCCACCTTCATCTCTTTTATCTTCTGTTCCTCGTATCCTTTTCCTCTCAAATCCTCTTATGATCCGAATTCTTCTCTCTCTTTCCCTTTCTTTTATTTTTCCTTCTCAGCCTCCACCTCTTCATCCTCATCCTCTTTCTCCTCCTCATTTTGCTTTCTCGTCCTACTCTTCTCTTCTCTTTCTTTATTATCATTTTTTCTACCTTTCTATTCTACGACAGCTCTACTTCCTCCTCCTCCTTCATGTACTCCTCTAATGATATCTTTCCTTAATTCCCTTGCTTCCGAATAGCTTCCGTTCTTGGTAATGTCTCGTTCAGTAGTAATAAGAAGCAAGATAACTATCAATCATTTACCTTGTACAGCTCATTCCTCCACCAACACATTAGTTAAGTGACTGGCACGGCCCTGGAACCCTTGACAGTGATGCAGATCAAGGTGTAAAATACCTCGATCAAATGTTTGTTTATTTTTCTTCTAAAAGCGTCAATCAAAAAAGACAGTTCGTTTAATCAGGTTTTGTCTGAGTGCTTGCCTGCTCTCTCTATCTCTATCTCTATCTCTCTCAGTCTGTCTCGCATACCTGCCTGCTTCCCTGCTCTACCTGCCTGCCTGCCTGCCTGCCTCTCTGCCTGCCTGTCTAATAATTTTTGTTGAGTAATCCTCCAGAAATACTTCAATCTCTGGGGATACTGATATATGAAAAAATTGTTACTCTCCCA
>JAPQNM010000005.1:19362979-19382979 GCA_029783475.1 Metacarcinus magister | reverse complement strand
GGAGCTATTCCACGTATCTCCTCCACCCGAGTCTCCGTGCTCCACCTCTCCGTATGTTGGTGGCTCTACTTCAAGTGCCTGGCGTGCATGGAGGTTGGATTCACGAAGCACGAACTTTAGGCATCTCATTGTAAGGATGTGTACTCAGGCTACAAGGAGTTAAGTGGGTTTTCTCTCTCTCTCTCTCTCTCTCTCCTCTCTCTCTCTTCTCGTCTCTCTCTCGTCTCTCTCTCTCTCTCTCTCTCTCTCTCTCTCTCTCTCTCTCCTCTCTCTCTCTCTCCTCTCTCTCTCTCTCTCTCTATCCTCTCTCTCTCTCCTCTCCTGTTCCGGTGTATTGCAGAAAAGGATGTGAAAGGAAGGAAAGTGACGTGAGGGGAAGGGAATAGAGATTAGAGAGGGAGATAGATAGGGAAAGAGAGAGAGAGAGAGGGAAAGAAAGTGAGAGACAGACAAACAAACAGACATACATACATACAGACAAAATAAACAACCAGGCAAACATAACACAACCCAACACAAGACAAACTAATCAAAACAAAATACAATCAAAATATAAACCGGACCAGGAACACCCACACACCCCACATCAACCCCCCTCCCCCTCTCCCCGCCCCCTCCCAAGCGAGTGAACTCAAACAACAACAATACCCTCCCCCCCCCTCCCCCAACGGTGCATACGGTAAAGATATCTCAAAACCCAATATCCCCGCAGCCTCTATCATAAAACCTTAGCATCCGAGCGTAATTCTACCGCCAGACCATTACATGACTTTCACTGTTTATCCTAAAAATATCAAAACACTGATGCTCTCTCTTTATTGCAAGCATAGCAGCCTCCCAATTTACATTCACCTCAATTATCTTTTAGTATTACCATCATTTTTTCATGTTGGCGTCGATCCTTGGTAGTTTTCTATTGAATTGTATGTTTTTCCCTTGGATGCTGAAAGGAAATACTGGGTTAGGGTTAAACTTAGGGTAAGATTATACGTGCAGGTCTTCGTGTACCATCCATGCCCCCCCTTTGTAACTCTACCTTAGTCATCCCCTTTAGCTCTGAGTATAAAGGTAAAACGATACAAACAACTATTAGCAGGCGATTTAATATATGAAGCATTTAAGGAACATTTTGTGTGTATTCATTTTTTTAGTCCACTGGCCCTGCATGTTATGAATATTAGCAGCATACCTGGCCCTCTCCACTTCAAAGGCGAACCACCTGCAAAGTATCAGGAATATATTCATGAAGGAAGTATAGTCATGAATATCACAAGTTTCCAAACGTTTCCAAGCTCCATCAGCGACTTAGCATACATATGAACAAAATATACATACATATACATACATATATACATACATACAACTCCTTACGTACTACACACACACGAGTACATGCTTACACGCAATTATTCAATACATTAAAGTACAGACATGAATTAAGTTGAGTACAGGTGCGCCGCTGAACCACCTGTTATAAATTCACTTATATCCTGCGCGACACACGGCTATCCGCTACCTGTCCCTCGCTGCTCCTCAGTAAATATTGCGAAAAATGTTACTTCCATAAACTGAAGCTTCGGTGGTAAACTTTAATCCGTGAAAAGCTCGAAAAATACAGTGCGATGCTGGTCATGAAAATATAATGATAATAAATAAATAAAAGATTTTTGTCCGTTCATCTATTGTCTATTCTAAGGATTAAGGAAAAATATATCTGGACTTTTTTTTTTTTTATCTTTTTTTCATTGAGTTTCGTTCGTGCACCATTGACTTAAAACTGAAAAATTACGATGTTAACAAAATCTATTAAATATACTACGTGTGCACACCTTATATTTTTTATGTTTTATCTGTGACTTTGATATGATAATTCACTCTGTATGTGTTTCCTCTCAAGTCAAACCTACGATGTGTACTCACTCTCACTCTCTCTCACTCTCACTCTCTCTCTCTCTCTCTCTCTCTCTCTCTCTCTCTCTCTCTCTCTCTCTCTCTCTCTCTCTCTCTCTCTTTCAGGGTAACATGAAGTTTCCTCCCTATTATCTATGACGCTGGGGAAGGAAATGGAAGTGAGAAGAAGGGAAGGGAAGGGAAGGGAAGGGAAGGGAAAGGAAAGGAAGGGAAGGGAAGGGAAGGAAATGGAAGTCAGAAGAAGGGAAGGGAAGGGAAGGGAAAGGAAAGGAAAGGAAGGTAAGGGAAGGGAAGGAAATGGAAGTCAGAAGAAGGGAAGGGAAGGGAAGGGAAGAGAAGGGAAGCAGTGGAGGGAAGGGAAGGAAAGGGAAAAGAAGGGATGGGAAGGGAAGGGAAGGAAAGGGAAAAGAAGGGATGGGATGGGAAGGGAAGGGAAGGAAAGAAGGAAAGAAAAGAAAAGGAATGAATAGGAAAAGAAAGGAGAGGAAAAGAAAGGAAAGGAAAGGAAAGGAAAGGAAAGGAAAGGAAAGGAAAGGAAAGGAAATAAAAGGAAAGGAAAGGAAATTGAGAGGAAAGAAAAGGAAACGAAACGAAAGGAAGAAAAGGAAAGAGAAGGAAAGGAAAAGAAAGGATAGGAAGGAGGAGAATGAACGTTAAAGGATAAGAAGGATAGGTGGTGGGGTGGTGGTGTATTTATATAAAAACATGACTTTCCTCCTCATTTTCTCGAAAGCTATTAGAGATATTTCAAATATCATTGCAGAATCTGATAGACCTAATTAAACTGTACAACCGTAATTATGAATATTTGTTCTATGACTCATAATTAAGCAGTAAAATGAAACTTAATATTCATATAAAAACATTACTTTCCTCCTCATTTTCTCGCAAGCTATTAGAGATATTGGAAATATCATTGCAGCATCTGATACACCTAATT
This sequence comes from Metacarcinus magister, assembly GCA_029783475.1. Taxonomy (NCBI): domain Eukaryota; kingdom Metazoa; phylum Arthropoda; class Malacostraca; order Decapoda; family Cancridae; genus Metacarcinus; species Metacarcinus magister. The sequence goes on along the minus strand of JAPQNM010000005.1, from coordinate 19,380,128 downwards.
AAACTGTAAAACTGTTATTATGAATATTTGTTCTATGACTAATAATTACGCAGTAAAATGAAACTTAATATTTATATAAAAACACGAATTTCCTCCTCATTTTCTCGAAAGCTATTAGAGATATTGGAAATATCATTGCATCATCTGATACACCTAATTAAACTGTACAACGATCATTATGAATATTTGTTCTATGACTAATAATTACGCAGTAAAATGAAACTTAATATTAATATAAAAACATGAATTTCCTCCTCATTTTCTCGAAAGCTATTAGAGATATTGGAAATATCACTGCAGCATCTGATAGACCTAATTAAACTGTAAAACTGACATTATGAATATTTGTTCTATGACTAATAATTACGCAGTAAAATGAAACTTAATATTTATATAAAAACACGAATTTTCTCCTCATTTTCTCGAAAGCTATTAGAGATATTGGAAATAACATTGCATCATCTGATACACCTAATTAAACTGTACAACTATCATTATGAATATTTGTTCTATGACTAATAATTACTCAGTAAAATGAAACTTAATATTAATATAAAAACATGGCTTTCCTCCTCATTTTCTCGAAAGCTATTAGAGATATTGGAAATAACACTGCAGCATCTGATAGACCTAATTAAACTGTAAAACTGACATTATGAATATTTGTTCTATGACTAATAATTACGCAGTAAAATGAAACTTAATATTTATATAAAAACACGAATTTCCTACTCATTTTCTCGAAAGCTATTAGAGATATTGGAAATATCATTGCATCATCTGATACACTTAATTAAACTGTACAACTATCATTATGAATATTTGTTCTATGACTAATAATTACGCAGTAAAATGAAACTTAATATTAATATAAAAACATGACTTTCCTCCTCATTTTCTCGAAAGCTATTAGAGATATTGGAAATATCACTGCAGCATCTGATAGACTTAATTAAACTGTAAAACTGACATTATGAATATTTGTTCTATGACTAATAATTACGCAGTAAAATGAAACTTAATATTTATATAAAAACACGAATTTCCTCCTCATTTTATCGAAAGCTATTAGAGATATTGGAAATATCATTGCATCATCTGATACACCTAATTAAACTGTACAACTATCATTATGAATATTTGTTCTATGACTAATAATTACGCAGTAAAATGAAACTTAATATTAATATAAAAACATGACTTTCCTCCTCATTTTCTCGCAAGCTATTAGATATTGGAAATATAACTACAGCATCTGATAGACTTAATTAAACTGTAAAACGGACATTATGAATATTTGTTCTATGACTAATAATTACGCAGTAAAATGAAACTTAATATTTATATAAAAACACGAATTTCCTCCTCATTTTCTCGAAAGCTATTAGAGATATTGGAAATATCATTGAATCATATGATACAGCTAATTAAACTGTACAACTATCATTATGAATATTTGTTCTATGACTAATAATTACGCAGTAAAATGAAACTTAATATTAATATAAAAACATGACTTTCCTCCTCATTTTCTCGAAAGCTATTAGAGATATTGGAAATATCACTGCAGCATCTGATAGACATAAGTAAAATGTAAAACTGACATTATGAATATTTGTTCTATGACTAATAATTACGCAGTAAAATGAAACTTAATATTTATATAAAAACAGGAATTTCCTACTCATTTTCTCGAAAGCTATTAGAGATATTGGAAATATCATTGCATCATCTGATACACCTAATTAAACTGTACAACTATCATTATGAATATTTGTTCTATGACTAATAATTACGCAGTAAAATGAAACTTAATATTAATATAAAAACATGACTTTCCTCCTCATTTTCTCGAAAGCTATTAGAGATATTGGAAATATCACTGCAGCATCCGATAGACTTAATTAAACTGTAAAACTGACATTATGAATATTTGTTCTATGACTAATAATTACGCAGTAAAATGAAACTTAATATTTATATAAAAACACGAATTTCCTCCTCATTTTATCGAAAGCTATTAGAGATATTGGAAATATCATTGCATCATCTGATACACCTAATTAAACTGTACAACTATCATTATGAATATTTGTTCTATGACTAATAATTACGCAGTAAAATGAAACTTAATATTAATATAAAAACATGACTTTCCTCCTCATTTTCTCGAAAGCTATTAGAGATATTGGAAATATCACTGCAGCATCTGATAGACCTAATTAAACTGTAAAACTGACATTATGAATATTTGTTCTATGACTAATAATTACGCAGTAAAATGAAACTTAATATTTATATAAAAACACGAATTTCCTCCTCATTTTATCGAAAGCTATTAGAGATATTGGAAATATCATTGCATCATCTGATACACCTAATTAAACTGTACAACTATCATTATGAATATTTGTTCTATGACTAATAATTACGCAGTAAAATGAAACTTAATATTAATCTAAAAACATGACTTTCCTCTTCATTTTCTCGAAAACTATTAGATATTGGAAATATCACTGCAGCATCTGATATAACTAATTAAACTGTAAAACTGACATTATGAATATTTGTTCTATGACTAATAATTACGCAGTTAAATGAAACTTAATATTTATATAAAAACACGAATTTCCTCCTCATTTTCTCGAAAGCTATTAGAGATATTGGAAATATCATTGCATCATCTGATACACCTAATTAAACTGTACAACTATCATTATGAATATTTGTTCTATGACTAATAATTACGCAGTAAAATGAAACTTAATATTAATCTAAAAACATGACTTTCCTCTTCATTTTCTCGAAAGCTATTAGATATTGGAAATATCACTGCAGCATCTGATAGACCTAATTAAACTGTAAAACGGACATTATGAATATTTGTTCTATGACTAATAATTACGCAGTAAAATGAAACTTAATATTTATATAAAAACACGAATTTCCTCCTCATTTTCTCGAATGCTATTAGAGATATTGGAAATATCATTGAATCATATGATACAGCTAATTAAACTGTACAACTATCATTATGAATATTTGTTCTATGACTAATAATTACGCAGTAAAATGAAACTTAATATTAATATAAAAATATGACTTTCCTCCTCATTTTCTCGAAAGCTATTAGAGATATTGGAAATATCACTGCAGCATCTGATAGACATAATTAAAATGTAAAACTGACATTATGAATATTTGTTCTATGACTAATAATTACGCAGTAAAATGAAACTTAATATTTATATAAAAACACGAATTTCCTCCTCATTTTCTCGAAAGCTATTAGAGATATTGGAAATATCATTGCATCATCTGATACACCTAATTAAACTTTACAGCTATCATTATGAATATTTGTTCTATGACTAATAATTACGCAGAAAAATGAAACTTAATATTAATATAAAAATATGACTTTCCTCCTCATTTTCTCGAAAGCTATTAGAGATATTGGAAATATCACTGCAGCATCTAATAGACCTAATTAAACTGTAAAACTGACATTATGAATATTTTTTCTATGACTAATAATTACGCAGTAAAATGAAACTTAATATTTATATAAAAACACGAATTTCCTCCTCATTTTCTCGAAAGCTATTAGAGATATTGGAAATATCATTGCATCATCTGATACACCTAATTAAACTGTACAACTATCATTATGAATATTTGTTCTATGACTAATAATTACGCAGTAAAATGAAACTTAATATTAATATAAAAACATGACTTTCCTCCTCATTTTCTCGAAAGCTATTAGATATTGGAAATATCACTGCAGCATCTGATAGACCTAATTAAACTGTAAAACTGACATTATGAATATTTGTTCTATGACTAATAATTACGCAGTAAAATGAAACTTAATATTAATATAAAAACATGACTTTCCTCCTCATTTTCTCGAAAGCTATTAGAGATATTGGAAATATCACTGCAGCATCTGATAGACCTAATTAAACTGTAAAACTGACATTATGAATATTTCTTCTATGACAAATAATTATGAAGTAAAATGAAACTTAATATTTTTATAAAAACACGAATTTCCTCCTCATTTTCTCGAATGCTATTAGAGATATTGGAAATATCATTGCATCATCTGATACACCTAATTAAACTGTACAACTATCATTATGAATATTTGTTCTATGACTAATAATTACGCAGTAAAATGAAACTTAATATTAATATAAAAACATGACTTTCTTCCTCATTTTCTCGAAAGCTATTAGATATTGGAAATATCACTGCAGCATCTGATAGACGTAATTAAACTGTAAAACTGACATTATAAATATTTGTTCTATGACTAATAATTACGCAGTAAAATGAAACTTAATATTTATATAGAAACACGAATTTCCTACTCATTTCCTCGAAAGCTATTAGAGATATTGGAAATATCATTGCATCTTCTGATACACCTAATTAAACTGTACAACGATCATTATGAATATTTGTTCTATGACTAATAATTACGCAGTAAAATGAAACTTAATATTAATATAAAAACATGACTTTCCTCCTCATTTTCTCGAAAGCTATTAGAGATATTGGAAATATCACTGCAGCATCTGATAGACCTAATTAAACTGTAAAACTGACATTATGAATATTTGTTCTATGACTAATAATTATGCAGTAAAATGAAACTTAATATTTATATAAAAACACGAATTTCCTCCTTATTTTCTCGAAAGCTATTAGAGATATTGGAAATATCATTGCATCATCTGATACACCTAATTAAACTGTACAACTATCATTATGAATATTTGTTCTATGACTAATAATTACGCAGTAAAATGAAACTTAATATTTATATAAAAACACGAATTTCCTCCTCATTTTCTCGAAAGCTATTAGAGATATTGGAAATATCACTGCAGCATCTGATAGACCTAATTAAACTGTAAAACTGACATTATAAATATTTGTTCTATGACTAATAATTACGCAGTAAAATGAAACTTAATATTTATATAAAAACACGAATTTCCTACTCATTTTCTCGAAAGCTATTAGAGATATTGGAAATATCATTGCATCTTCTGATACACCTAATTAAACTGTACAACTATCATTATGAATATTTGTTCTATGACTAATAATTACGCAGTAAAATGAAACTTAATATTAATATAAAAACATGACTTTCTTCCTCATTTTCTCGAAAGCTATTAGAGATATTGGAAATATCACTGCAGCATCTGATAGACCTAATTAAACTGTAAAACTGACATTATGAATATTTGTTCTATGACTAATAATTATGCAGTAAAATGAAACTTAATATTTATATAAAAACACGAATTTCCTCCTTATTTTCTCGAAAGCTATTAGAGATATTGGAAATATCATTGCATCATCTGATACACCTAATTAAACTGTACAACTATCATTATGAATATTTGTTCTATGACTAATAATTACGCAGTAAAATGAAACTTAATATTTATATAAAAACACGAATTTCCTCCTCATTTTCTCGAAAGCTATTAGAGATATTGGAAATATCACTGCAGCATCTGATAGACCTAATTAAACTGTAAAACTGACATTATAAATATTTGTTCTATGACTAATAATTACGCAGTAAAATGAAACTTAATATTTATATAAAAACACGAATTTCCTACTCATTTTCTCGAAAGCTATTAGAGATATTGGAAATATCATTGCATCTTCTGATACACCTAATTAAACTGTACAACTATCATTATGAATATTTGTTCTATGACTAATAATTACGCAGTAAAATGAAACTTAATATTAATATAAAAACATGACTTTCTTCCTCATTTTCTCGAAAGCTATTAGATATTGGAAATATCACTGCAGCATCTGATAGACGTAATTAAACTGTAAAACTGAAATTATAAATATTTGTTCTATGACTAATAATTACGCAGTAAAATGAAACTTAATATTTATATAGAAACACGAATTTCCTACTCATTTCCTCGAAAGCTATTAGAGATATTGGAAATATCATTGCATCTTCTGATACACCTAATTAAACTGTACAACGATCATTATGAATATTTGTTCTATGACTAATAATTACGCAGTAAAATGAAACTTAATATTAATATAAAAACATGACTTTCCTCCTCATTTTCTCGAAAGCTATTAGAGATATTGGAAATATCACTGCAGCATCTGATAGACCTAATTAAACTGTAAAACTGACATTATGAATATTTGTTCTATGACTAATAATTATGCAGTAAAATGAAACTTAATATTTATATAAAAACACGAATTTCCTCCTCATTTTCTCGAAAGCTATTAGAGATATTGGAAATATCATTGCATCATCTGATACACCTAATCAAACTGTACAACTATCATTATGAATATTTGTTCTATGACTAATAATTACGCAGTAAAATGAAACTTAATATTTATATAAAAACACGAATTTCCTCCTCATTTTCTCGAAAGCTATTAGAGATATTGGAAATATCACTGCAGCATCTGATAGACCTAATTAAACTGTAAAACTGACATTATAAATATTTGTTCTATGACTAATAATTACGCAGTAAAATGAAACTTAATATTTATATAAAAACACGAATTTCCTACTCATTTTCTCGAAAGCTATTAGAGATATTGGAAATATCATTGCATCTTCTGATACACCTAATTAAACTGTACAACGATCATTATGAATATTTGTTCTATGACTAATAATTACGCAGTAAAATGAAACTTAATATTAATATAAAAACATGACTTTCCTCCTCATTTTCTCAAAAGCTATTAGAGATATATGAAATATCACTGCAGCATCTGATAGACCTAATTAAACTGTAAAACTGACATATAAATATTTGTTCTATGACTAATAATTACGCAGTAAAATGAAACTTAATATTTATATAAAAACACGAATTTCCTCCTCATTTTCTCGAAAGCTATTAGAGATATTGGAAATATCATTGCATTATCTGATACACCTAATTAAACTGTACAACTATCATTATGAATATTTGTTCTATGACTAATAATTACGCAGTAAAATGAAACTTAATATAAATATAAAAACATGACTTTCCTCCTCATTTTCTCGAAAGCTATTAGAGATATTGGAAATATCACTGCAGCATCTGATAGACCTAATTAAACTGTAAAACTGACATTATGAATATTTGTTCTATGACTAATAATTATGAAGTAAAATGAAACTTAATATTTTTATAAAAACACGAATTTCCTCCTCATTTTCTCGAAGGCTATTAGAGATATTGGAAATATCATTGCAACATCTGATACACCTAATTAAACTGTACAACTATCATTATGAATATTTGTTCTATGACTAATAATTACGCAGTAAAATGAAACTTAATATTAATATAAAAACATGACTTTCCTCCTCATTTTCTCGAAAGCTATTAGATATTGGAAATATCACTGCAGCATCTGATAGACGTAATTAAACTGTAAAACTGACATTATGAATATTTATTCTATGACTTATAATTACGCAGTAAAATGAAACTTAATATTTATATAAAAACACGAATTTCCTCCTCATTTTCTCGAAAGCTATTAGAGATATTGGAAATATCACTGCAGCATCTGATAGACCTAATTAAATTGTAAAACTGACATTATGAATATTTGTTCTATGACTAATAATTACGCAGTAAAATGAAACTTAATATTTATATAAAAACACGAATTTCCTCCTCATTTTCTCGAATGCTATTAGAGATATTGGAAATATCATTGAATCATATGATACAGCTAATTAAATTGTACAACTATCATTAGGAATATTTGTTCTATGACTAATAATTACGCAGTAAAATGAAACTTAATATTAATATAAAAACATGACTTTCCTCCTCATTTTCTCGAAAGCTATTAGAGATATTGGAAATATCACTGCAGCATCTGATAGACATAATTAAAATGTAAAACTGACATTATGAATATTTGTTCTATGACTAATAATTACGCAGTAAAATGAAACTTAATATTTATATAAAAACACGAATTTCCTCCTCATTTTCTCGAAAGCTATTAGAGATATTGGAAATATCATTGCATCATCTGATACACCTAATTAAACTTTACAGCTATCATTATGAATATTTGTTCTATGACTAATAATTACGCAGAAAAATGAAACTTAATATTAATATAAAAATATGACTTTCCTCCTCATTTTCTCGAAAGCTATTAGAGATATTGGAAATATCACTGCAGCATCTAATAGACCTAATTAAACTGTAAAACTGACATTATGAATATTTGTTCTATGACTAATAATTACGCAGTAAAATGAAACTTAATATTTATATAAAAACACGAATTTCCTCCTCATTTTCTCGAAAGCTATTAGAGATATTGGAAATATCATTGCATCATCTGATACACCTAGTTAAACTGTACAACTATCATTATGAATATTTGTTCTATGACTAATAATTACGCAGTAAAATGAAACTTAATATTAATATAAAAACATGACTTTCCTCCTCATTTTCTCGAAAGCTATTAGATATTGGAAATATCACTGCAGCATCTGATAGACCTAATTAAACTGTAAAACTGACATTATGAATATTTGTTCTATGACTAATAATTACGCAGTAAAATGAAACTTAATATTAATATAAAAACATGACTTTCCTCCTCATTTTCTCGAAAGCTATTAGAGATATTGGAAATATCACTGCAGCATCTGATAGACCTAATTAAACTGTAAAACTGACATTATGAATATTTCTTCTATGACAAATAATTATGAAGTAAAATGAAACTTAATATTTTTATAAAAACACGAATTTCCTCCTCATTTTCTCGAAGGCTATTAGAGATATTGGAAATATCATTGCATCATCTGATACACCTAATTAAACTGTACAACTATCATTATGAATATTTGTTCTATGACTAATAATTACGCAGTAAAATGAAACTTAATATTAATATAAAAACATGACTTTCTTCCTCATTTTCTCGAAAGCTATTAGATATTGGAAATATCACTGCAGCATCTGATAGACGTAATTAAACTGTAAAACTGACATTATAAATATTTGTTCTATGACTAATAATTACGCAGTAAAATGAAACTTAATATTTATATAGAAACACGAATTTCCTACTCATTTCCTCGAAAGCTATTAGAGATATTGGAAATATCATTGCATCTTCTGATACACCTAATTAAACTGTACAACGATCATTATGAATATTTGTTCTATGACTAATAATTACGCAGTAAAATGAAACTTAATATTAATATAAAAACATGACTTTCCTCCTCATTTTCTCGAAAGCTATTAGAGATATTGGAAATATCACTGCAGCATCTGATAGACCTAATTAAACTGTAAAACTGACATTATGAATATTTGTTCTATGACTAATAATTATGCAGTAAAATGAAACTTAATATTTATATAAAAACACGAATTTCCTCCTTATTTTCTCGAAAGCTATTAGAGATATTGGAAATATCATTGCATCATCTGATACACCTAATTAAACTGTACAACTATCATTATGAATATTTGTTCTATGACTAATAATTACGCAGTAAAATGAAACTTAATATTTATATAAAAACACGAATTTCCTCCTCATTTTCTCGAAAGCTATTAGAGATATTGGAAATATCACTGCAGCATCTGATAGACCTAATTAAACTGTAAAACTGACATTATAAATATTTGTTCTATGACTAATAATTACGCAGTAAAATGAAACTTAATATTTATATAAAAACACGAATTTCCTACTCATTTTCTCGAAAGCTATTAGAGATATTGGAAATATCATTGCATCTTCTGATACACCTAATTAAACTGTACAACTATCATTATGAATATTTGTTCTATGACTAATAATTACGCAGTAAAATGAAACTTAATATTAATATAAAAACATGACTTTCTTCCTCATTTTCTCGAAAGCTATTAGATATTGGAAATATCACTGCAGCATCTGATAGACGTAATTAAACTGTAAATCTGACATTATGAATATTTGTTCTATGACTAATAATTACGCAGTAAAATGAAACTTAATATTTATATAGAAAACACGAATTTCCTACTCATTTTCCTCGAAAGCTATTAGAGATATTGGAAATATCATTGCATCTTCTGATACACTTAATTAAACTGTACAACGATCATTATGAATATTTGTTCTATGACTAATAATTACGCAGTAAAATGAAACTTAATATTAATATAAAAACATGACTTTCCTCCTCATTTTCTCGAAAGCTATTAGAGATATTGGAAATATCACTGCAGCATCTGATAGACCTAATTAAACTGTAAAACTGACATTATGAATATTTGTTCTATGACTAATAATTACGCAGTAAAATGAAACTTAATATTTATATAAAAACACGAATTTCCTCCTCATTTTCTCGAAAGCTATTAGAGATATTGGAAATATCATTGCATCATCTGATACACCTAATTAAACTGTACAACTATCATTATGAATATTTGTTCTATGACTAATAATTACGCAGTAAAATGAAACTTAATATTTATATAAAAACACGAATTTCCTCCTCATTTTCTCGAAAGCTATTAGAGATATTGGAAATATCACTGCAGCATCTGATAGACCTAATTAAACTGTAAAACTGACATTATGAATATTTGTTCTATGACTAATAATTACGCAGTAAAATGAAACTTAATATTTATATAAAAACACGAATTTCCTACTCATTTTCTCGAAAGCTATTAGAGATATTGGAAATATCATTGCATCTTCTGATACACCTAATTAAACTGTACAACGATCATTATGAATATTTGTTCTATGACTAATAATTACGCAGTAAAATGAAACTTAATATTAATATAAAAACATGACTTTCCTCCTCATTTTCTCGAAAGCTATTAGAGATATTGAAATATCACTGCAGCATCTGATAGAACTAATTAAACTGTAAAACTGACATTATAATATTTGTTCTATGACTAATAATTACGCAGTAAAATGAAACTTAATATTTATATAAAAACACGAATTTCCTCCTCATTTTCTCGAAGGCTATTAGAGATATTGGAAATATCATTGCATCATCTGATACACCTAATTAAACTGTACAACTATCATTATGAATATTTGTTCTATGACTAATAATTACGCAGTAAAATGAAACTTAATATTAATATAAAAACATGACTTTCCTCCTCATTTTCTCGAAAGCTATTAGAGATATTGGAAATATCACTGCAGCATCTGATAGACCTAATTAAACTGTAAAACTGACATTATGAATATTTGTTCTATGACTAATAATTACGCAGTAAAATGAAACTTAATATTTTTATAAAAACACGAATTTCCTCCTCATTTTCTCGAAGGCTATTAGAGATATTGGAAATATCATTGCAACATCTGATACACCTAATTAAACTGTACAACTATCATTATGAATATTTGTTCTATGACTAATAATTACGCAGTAAAATGAAACTTAATATTAATATAAAAACATGACTTTCCTCCTCATTTTCTCGAAAGCTATTAGATATTGGAAATATCACTGCAGCATCTGATAGACGTAATTAAACTGTAAAACTGACATTATGAATATTTGTTCTATGACTAATAATTACGCAGTAAAATGAAACTTAATATTTATATAAAAACACGAATTTCCTCCTCATTTTCTCGAAAGCTATTAGAGATATTGGAAATATCACTGCAGCATCTGATAGACCTAATTAAACTGTAAAACTGACATTATGAATATTTGTTCTATGACTAATAATTACGCAGTAAAATGAAACTTAATATTTATATAAAAACACGAATTTCCTACTCATTTTCTCGAAAGCTATTAGAGATATTGGAAATATCATTGCATCATCTGATACACCTAATTAAACTGTACAACTATCATTATGAATATTTGTTCTATGACTAATAATTACGCAGTAAAATGAAACTTAATATTTATATAAAAACACGAATTTCCTCCTCATTTTCTCGAAAGCTATTAGAGATATTGGAAATATCATGGAATCATATGATACAGCTAATTAAACTGTACAACTATCATTATGAATATTTGTTCTATGACTAATAATTACGCAGTAAAATGAAACTTAATATTAATATAAAAACATGACTTTCCTCCTCATTTTCTCGAAAGCTATTAGAGATATTGGAAATATCACTGCAGCATCTGATAGACCTAATTAAACTGTAAAACTGACATTATGAATATTTGTTCTATGACTAATAATTACGCAGTAAAATGAAACTTAATATTTATATAAAAACACGAATTTCCTCCTCATTTTCTCGAAAGCTATTAGAGATATTGGAAATATCATTGCATCATCTGATACACCTAATTAAACTGTACAACTATCATTATGAATATTTGTTCTATGACTAATAATTACGCAGTAAAATGAAACTTAATATTTATATAAAAACACGAATTTTCTTCTCATTTTATCGAAAGCTATTAGAGATATTGGAAATATCATTGCATCATCTGATACACCTAATTAAACTGTACAACTATCATTATGAATATTTGTTCTATGACTATTAATTACGCAGTAAAATGAAACTTAATATTAATATAAAACATGACTTTCCTCCTCATTTTCTCGAAAGCTATTAGATATTGGAAATATCACTGCAGCATCTGATAGAACTAATTAAACTGTAAAACTGACATTATGAATATTTGTTCTATGACTAATAATTACGCAGTTAAATGAAACTTAATATTTATATAAAAACACGAATTTCCTCCTCATTTTCTCGAAAGCTATTAGAGATATTGGAAATATCATTGAATCATATGATACAGCTAATTAAACTGTACAACTATCATTACGAATATTTGTTCTATGACTAATAATTACGCAGTAAAATGAAACTTAATATTAATATAAAAACATGACTTTCCTCCTCATTTTCTCGAAAGCTATTAGAAATATTGGAAATATCACTGCAGCATCTGATAGACATAATTAAAATGTAAAACTAACATTATGAATATTTGTTCTATAACTAATAATTACGCAGTAAAATGAAACTTAATATTTATATAAAAACACGAATTTCCTCCTCATTTTCTCGAAAGCTATTAGAGATATTGGAAATATCATTGCATCATCTGATACACCTAATTAAACTGTACAACTATCATTATGAATATTTCTTCTATGACTAATAATTACGCAGTAAAAGGAAACTTAATATTTATATAAAAACACGAATTTCCTCCTCATTTTCTCGAAAGCTATTAGAGATATTGGAAATATCACTGCAGCATCTGATAGACCTAATTAAACTGTAAAACTGACATTATGAATATTTGTTCTATGACTAATAATTACGCAGTAAAATGAAACTTAATATTTATATAAAAACACGAATTTCCTACTCATTTTCTCGAAAGCTATTAGAGATATTGGAAATATCATTGCATCATCTGATACACCTAATTAAACTGTACAACGATCATTATGAATATTTGTTCTATGACTAATAATTACGCAGTAAAATGAAACTTAATATTAATATAAAAACATGACTTTCCTCCTCATTTTCTCGAAAGCTATTAGAGATATTGGAAATATCATTGCATCATCTGATACACCTAAGTAAACTGTACAACTATCATTATGAATATTTGTTCTATGACTAATAATTACGCAGTAAAATGAAACTTAATATTAATATAAAAACATGACTTTCCTCCTCATTTTCTCGCAAGCTATTAGATATTGGAAATATAACTACAGCATCTGATAGACCTAATTAAACTGTAAAACTGACATTATGAATATGTGTTCTATGACTAATAATTACGCAGTAAAATGAAACTTAATATTTATATAAAAACACGAATTTCCTCCTCATTTTCTCGAAAGCCATTAGAGATATTGGAAATATCATTGAATCATATGATACAGCTAATTAAACTGTACAACTATCATTATGAATATTTTTTCTATGACTAATAATTACGCAGTAAAATGAAACTTAATATTAATATAAAAACATGACTTTCCTCCTCATTTTCTCGAAAGCTATTAGAGATATTGGAAATATCACTGCAGCATCTGATAGACATAATTAAAATGTAGAACTGACATAATGAATATTTGTTCTATGACTAATAATTACGCAGTAAAATGAAACTTAATATTTATATAAAAACACGAATTTCCTCCTCATTTTCTCGAAAGCTATTAGAGATATTGGAAATATCATTGCATCATCTGATACACCTAATTAAACTGTACAACTATCATTATGAATATTTGTTCTTTGACTAATAATTACGCAGTAAAATGAAACTTAATATTAATATAAAAACATGACTTTCCTCCTCATTTTCTCGAAAGCTATTAGAGATATTGGAAATATCACTGCAGCATCTAATAGACCTAATTAAACTGTAAAACTGACATTATGAATATTTGTTCTATGACTAATAATTACGAAGTAAAATGAAACTTAATATTTTTATAAAAACACGAATTTCCTCCTCATTTTCTCGAAGGCTATTAGAGATATTGGAAATATCATTGCATCATCTGATACACCTAATTAAACTGTACAACTATCAATATGAATATTTGTTCTATGACTAATAATTACGCAGTAAAATGAAACTTAATATTAATATAAAAACATGACTTTCCTCCTCATTTTCTCGAAAGCTATTAGATATTGGAAATATCACTGCAGCATCTGATAAACGTAATTAAACTGTAAAACTGACATTATGAATATTTGTTCTATGTCTAATAATTACGCAGTAAAATGAAACTTAATATTTATATAAAAACACGAATTTCCTCCTCATTTTCTCGAAAGCTATTAGAGATATTGGAAATATCACATCAGCATCTGATAGACCTAATTAAACTGCAAAACTGACATTATGAATATTTGTTCTATGACTAATAATTACGCAGTAAAATGAAACTTAATATTTATATAAAAACACGAATTTCCTACTCATTTTCTCGAAAGCTATTAGAGATATTGGAAATATCATTGCATCATCTGATACACCTAATTAAACTGTACCATGATCATTATGAATATTTGTTCTTTGACTAATAATTACGCAGTAAAATGAAACTTAATATTAATATAAAAACATGACTTTCCTCCTCATTTTCTCGAAAGCTATTAGAGATATTGGAAATATCACTGCAGCATCTAATAGACCTAATTAAACTGTAAAACTGACATTATGAATATTTGTTCTATGACTAATAATTACGAAGTAAAATGAAACTTAATATTTTTATAAAAACACGAATTTCCTCCTCATTTTCTCGAAGGCTATTAGAGATATTGGAAATATCATTGCATCATCTGATACACCTAATTAAACTGTACAACTATCATTATGAATATTTGTTCTATGACTAATAATTACGCAGTAAAATGAAACTTAATATTAATATAAAAACATGACTTTCCTCCTCATTTTCTCGAAAGCTATTAGATATTGGAAATATCACTGCAGCATCTGATAGACGTAATTAAACTGTAAAACTGACATTATGAATATTTGTTCTATGTCTAATAATTACGCAGTAAAATGAAACTTAATATTTATATAAAAACACGAATTTCCTCCTCATTTTCTCGAAAGCTATTAGAGATATTGGAAATATCACATCAGCATCTGATAGACCTAATTAAACTGCAAAACTGACATTATGAATATTTGTTCTATGACTAATAATTACGCAGTAAAATGAAACTTAATATTTATATAAAAACACGAATTTCCTACTCATTTTCTCGAAAGCTATTAGAGATATTGGAAATATCATTGCATCATCTGATACACCTAATTAAACTGTACAACGATCATTATGAATATTTGTTCTATGATTAATAATTACGCAGTAAAATGAAACTTAATATTAATATAAAAACATGACTTTCCTCCTCATTTTCTCGAAAGCTATTAGAGATATTGGAAATATCACTGCAGCATCTGATAAACCTAATTAAACTGTAAAACTGACATTATGAATATTTGTTCTATGACTAATAATTATGCAGTAAAATGAAACTTAATATTTATATAAAAACACGAATTTCCTCCTCATTTTCTCGAAAGCTATTAGAGATATTGGAAATATCATTGCATCATCTGATACACCTAATTAAACTGTACAACGATCATTATGAATATTTGTTCTATGACTAATAATTACGCAGTAAAATGAATCTTAATATTAATATAAAAACATGACTTTCCTCCTCATTTTCTCGAAATCTATTAGAGATATTGGAAATATCACTGCAGCATCTGATAGACCTAATTAAACTGTAAAACTGACATTATGAATATTTCTTCTATGACTAATAATTACGCAGTAAAATTAAACCGTATATTTATATAAAAACACGACTTTCCTCCTCATTTTCTCGAAAGCTATTAGAGATATTGGAAATATCATTGCAGCATCTGATAGACCTAATTAAAATCTACTACTGTCATTATGAATATTTGCTCTAGTATTAATAAATACTGAATTTTACTTTTTTTTAATTACTTTCTTCATCATTTTCTCGAAAGCTATTAGAGATATTAGAAATATCATTGCCTCATCTGATACACCTAATTCAATTTCCCTTAGCAGCGTTGGAGGAAGGTAAGAGAACTAAATGATGGATTGTGACTCAAGCGAATGAAACTGAAAAACGAATCACTGCCTGACACCACCAACTACACGGACCCAGCGATAACCACTACTACCTCACACGTACGCACACACACACAAACAAAATAAGTAAATAAGGAAAGAAAGAAAAAAAGAAAAGAAATCAGTATCCAATATGTTGTTTTTCCATTAATTAATAAGGTGTGTCAGTACCATGCAGGTGGTTAACACAGGACAATTAGGGTACGTTGGGTAGCTACTAATGTTTTCAAGGTGGTTGCGTTCCATTCTCCTCCTCCTCTTCCTCCTCTTCCTCTTCCTCTTCCTCCTCCTCTTCCTCTTCCTCTTCCTCCTCCTCTTCCACCTTCACAGTCCAACCTTCCTCCTCTCAAAGTGTTTTATTCACTCAAAACACTGAACTTTGTGGAGCTAAACTGACATTGCATTTAACTTTTTTTTCTAGC
>JAPQNM010000005.1:19352979-19357979 GCA_029783475.1 Metacarcinus magister | reverse complement strand
AGAATACACATTAATCAAAAAACACCAAATTAAGGTGATACATTTCCACCTTCATTGTCTTTTAACGACATTCGCAAATTGCAATTAAAACAGACGAACACGATAAAATAGGAAGGTCTAGTATCTTTCTTGATATATTTATTGACATTTTCTTTTATTGAATCTCCAAGTATTCCCATTTGTCAAGAAGTGTTGAGGATATTTAGTATTCGTTTTTCTTATCTATGTGTCTCCATCATTCCTTAACTCCAACTTCATCTTCATCACATTACCATAATTTTATTCCTCTCTCTCGCTCTCTCTCTCTCTCTCTCTCTCTCTCTCTCTCTCTCTCTCTCTCTCTCTCTCTCTCTCTCTCTCTCTCTCTCTCTCTCTCTCTCTCTCTCTCTCTCTCTCTCTCTCTCTCTCTCTCTCTCTCTCTCTCGCAATCTTTTATAAAACTTGAGCGATTCGCGTGACATCTGAGGAAGCTCATTATACTAACATCTATGTAAATGGACGACACGTGTGACAAAGATGCGACAAAGATATGAGTTCTAACGTTGAGTGGAAGATTAAACACGAAACTTGGAAAAATATGTATAAAAAAAAAAAGTGTGTGTGTGTGCATGTGTGGTTATGATGAAAAAATCTGAACAAATTTATCAAGAACTTTCCTGGGCATAACTGAGATTTTCTTCCCGTACTTTTTGTTTTATTTTCCCCTCCTGAACCTTCCCTTCCTGAACCTTCCCTCACCTGCATCCCAAGGCACCACCACCACCACCACCACCTCCAGCTGCGTCTGCCCTGATGGCCAACTCTCCGTCAGGCAAGGATCCCAAACGTACCACTCGGCTCTCTTCTGCTTCACCCCAAACTCTGGCCTCTCGTGTTCTTCATTCAAAGCACTCCCTACACCACGGTCATCCCCACCACTTACGATCCCTCCTCCTCCTCCTTCCTCCTCTTCTTATTTTCCTTCTCCTCCTCCTCCTCCTCCTCCTCCTCCTCCCAAGGCACACATGATCGCCCTCGTCAATATGCCTTATTTTCATATTGAATCTTTGAATCTTTCTTCCGTTTTCTTCGCAAGATTTTAAAGTTATGGTAAAAGAAAACGCGAACTTCGTCCCCTGCGGTTCTACGCTTGAGTATAGACACATACACACGCACACACGCACACGCACACACACAAGTAAAATAACGATGTATGTATTGGTGTTCTGATCTGATGTGAGGTTCGTCTTTAAAGTTAAGATTACGAGTCGCTGCACCTCGTAACACAGGACTAAGTCAGGTCAGGTTAGGTTAGGTTAGGTTAGGTTAGGTTAGGTTAGGTTAGGTTAGGTTAGGTTAGGTTAGGTTAGGTTAGGTTAGGTTAGTTTAGGTTAGGTTAGGTTAGGTCTCATGATATTAAAGAAGACTTAACTTTCATCTCCTCGTCGACTCTGCACCCACTTCCAATCAAAGAAATCATGTCAATCTTGTCTCACCTGGTTATCATCTATTTCCTAAGCCTCCTCCTCCTCTTCCTCCTCCTCCAGTCTTCCTTCCCTCTCAGCTTCGATCTCCAATACTTAGTTCTATTATCGTCAATCTATCTATCCTTAATTCCCTTTCACCTCAATTCCACTTCAGTATTCCACTTTTTTATCAGTCTCCTCCTTCTCTCCTCCTCTCTTCACTGCCTTTACCTTTGAAATAATTCGTGTAACCTATTCACCACACATCCCACATACCTTCACACACCATTTATCTATTATTATCCCCCTCCTCCTCCTCCACCTCCACCTCCTCCACCTCCTCCTCCTCTTCCTCCTCCTTCTCGTAAGTACACTCCATCATTTTAATACCCACTTTCCATTGCTCTCTCACACTGTCTGTCCTTAAGAGGGTGGAAAAACTACAGCACACAACATTTCTTCTATACAATCGCCCACCTTCCTTCCTTCCTCCCACCTGCCCGCCTACATACATATGATTTCTTTCCCTTTGTGACTCGTTCTCTTTACCTCCTTCAACGACCCAATCAGCGGCACTGCAGGTAAGGCGCTCCAGCCCTATCAGCTGAATGTGTTCTGGTCGAAGGGTATAAAAAGAAACCTGAGGAAGGGAAATAGAAGAGAAGAGAGCGGTAGGCTTAAGGAAAGGCTAAGGATTAAAGAGGAGGACAGATAAGAAGAGCAGGGGAATAGGAGGATAAAGGGAAAGGAAAGAGAAGTAGGACACGTGTAGGCTGGGAAGGAAAGAAAAGGAGAGAGAGAGAGAGAGAGAGAGAGAGAGAGAGAGAGAGAGAGAGAGAGAGAGAGAGAGAGAGAGAGAGAGAGAGAGAGAGAGAGAGAGAATGGTGCAAGGAAAATGGGAATGAAAGAGAACCAGGAACAGACAAGATAAAAGTAAGTACATGGATGGAAAGAGAAAGAGGTAAAAAAAGGTGAAAGGAAGAGGGGGAAGAAAAGAGGGAAAGGAAAGAGGAAAGAATGAAAGAGGAGAATAGAGGAAGAAAGAGTGAGTGAAAAGTGAGAAGCAGGATGGATGGTGAAGGAAAGAGAAACGACCTGAAGGAGAAACCTGTAGTTCCATCCCTCCCTCCCTCCTTCCTTCCTTCCTTCCTTCCTTCCTTATTTAATTTTTCCCTTGCAAATTGTTTCCTCAAAGCTCGGTAACTCTCATAGGAATGTTTGTCATTACACACACACACACACACACACACACACACACACACACACGCACACACACACCCACACACACACACACACACACATGTACCCAGAAACACAAATATCCCTACATACTCATCTACATATATACATACATACATATACGAGGTAAAAATACTAAAAATACACCTATAAGTATACGCGAGGAAGTATACGTTGCAAGTAAACAAAATCATAGGCATGGATACATCGCTTCAACGCCTCCAGCTGCTGTGTGTTTTTTTTTCCCTCTCCCGGGCGTACCTTCCCTCACCGCCTCCCAGCCCAAGCCAGGTCCAAAAGGTCAGGATAAGCTGCAAAGGTCCATGACGTCATCACGTACATACATCATTGTTAGTCATGACACATACACTCATAAAAACACACACCCATACACATACATACAGCTTTTTTTTTTCTCTCTAAATTAATCGAACAATTAGCAAACATTATTCAACTCACGAATATGAATGAGTGGAATAATCTAAAGTTTGCCGTGGTTGAGGTACATACACTGTTATTCATCCCACAAACACTCATGAAAACACACACACACATACACACACACATATATTTTTCTTCTTCTGTATAAATCAATCAAACTATTACCAAACATTATTCAACTCAAGAATATGAATGAGTGGAATAATCTGAAACTTGCAGTGGAGGAGGTAAGAATCAGTATGGTGATGAGGATATGCAGTATAGACTTACATTACATCACGCTATGCACTCACTAGGAACAGGAGGGAAATGTCAATGGTCAACCTGTAGGGACTAAGGAGGGACTAGGGGTCACACCTTCTATGACCTCTGTGTTTTCCTGTGTAACCTGTGTTGATGGGAAGATTTATATATTGTTTTGTTATTATTGTTGCTGTAAGTGGTGTGTGTTTGTTCTCTCTCTCTCTCTCTCTCTCTCTCTCTCTCTCTCTCTCTCTCTCTCTCTCTCTCTCTCTCTCTCTCTCTCTCTCTCTCTCTCTCTCTCTCTCTCTCTCTCTCTCTCTCTCTCTCTCTCTCTCTCTCTCAATTTACTATTATACCAACCTTTCACCTTTCCCTTCACCCTTTTGCTGTTTGTTCTTCCTATGTGTTCCTATGTGTTCCTTCACCCAATTTCCACACACACACACACAGACAGACACAGACACAGACAGACACACACACACCTACAAATCCCAACTAAGCACTGTTGCCTCGAGATATAAATGTGTATAATATTTTACGGTGAGAAGTGAAGGTGAAGGAAGGTATGATGTTACTGGGCTGCAGATGACACTTTTATTTCCTCACATATTATTGTAATTGTTTTTATTTCCTTTCCTCTTGAACTGTTTGTCTGTGTTATGTTATACTTCAGAATGTTTCTTTCTCATTTTCTTAGTTATATGTTTGTGTCGTCTTATCTTTCGTGTCTTGCTACCTCTTTCTTATTTATTAGTTACCATATATATAGTTATTTGTTTAGCTAATAACTCAGATGTTATTTTTACTTCTATACTCTCGTTCCCGTGTTTATTTATTTATTTTAGTTGTTTTTGGTTTTACATATAGCTGCTGCACCTTTTTTGCAACTCGCTATAACGAGTTGCAAATGAGCCCGTTTGCATACAATTACCTGTCTGTGTTAATTGCACCTGATCATTATTTGTTATCATTTCTATCTAAATTACAACATTGATGCGACATATTTTTTTTACGTCGTTTTCAAACACACATCATTTAACCTTTTTTCAAATGTAAAGGAACGCAACTGTGCCCAAAGGTGTATCATACTAATTATTGTAACGTTCCAATTTAAATAAAAAATGCATCTTATTTATCTTTTTCAACGCAGATATAAAAGCAAGACAATGTGTTTCTTTCCTGTAAAGATAAAAATGGTATGTAAAAGAGAGACACATTGAGGAATACTACACGTCTTACACAGGTGGAGGAGCATTTAACCCACGTCCTACACAGGTGAAGACAAACACTAAGTAGTACTACAGAGAGAATGTATAATGTAGTGTATATATTTGGGTTGAAGAAGAGGAATGCCAAGCCGCGCACGCACTCACACACACACAGACACACACACACACACACACACACACACACACACACACACACACACACACACACACACACACACACACACACACACACACACACACATTGATCCCGCTTTCCTAACATCATTTATGCCTCCTCCTCCTCCTCCTCCTCCTCCTCCTCCTCCTCCAGCGTTTGTGATGGAAATGCAAGAGTTGGTGTAAACATCACCCGTATCTTAGGTCTGTTAGGTAGGGGTGTGAGGGGGTGGGTGAGGGGGGGGGG
>JAPQNM010000005.1:19337979-19347979 GCA_029783475.1 Metacarcinus magister | reverse complement strand
CTTTTTCTCTCACTCTCTTTCCTAAACATTCTCTTTGTCCCTCACTCTCTTTCCTAAACTCTCTCTCTCTCTCTCTCTCTCTCTCTCTCTCTCTCTCTCTCTCTCTCTCTCTCTCTCTCTCTCTCTCTCTCTCTCTCTCTCTCTCTCTCTCTCTCTCTCTCTCTCTCTCTCTCTCTCTCTCTCTCTCTCTCTCTCTCTCTCTCTCTCTCTCTCTCTCTCTCTCTCTCTCTCTCTCTCTCTCTCTCTCTCTCTCTCTCTGCCAGCCTCCCCTTCCTACCAATTCATCACCTGTCCCCCTACAAATGACAGTCTTCCTGTACCACTGAGAACTGACACATCGCCTTCCTGACGCCTCCCAATCCAGCCTCTCCACCCCATCACACCGCATCGCCAATACACAATCTTATAACCCACAATTCTAACGCCAAAAACACCATTTCCACTGATGCATAAATCATTTCTATTGTGTATAAAGATAATATTTTGTTCACGAGTCTGTTTGGTTCCGTTCCTTGATTCCACTTGGCTTTCTTTGCGTTGAAATATGACAGAGAACTATTGACATTCCAGTTACGCTTCCAGACATATTTAGTGATAACCAGGATCGTGCGTACGCAGACGAGCCTGGAAATCTTGCTGTAAAATGGAAGGCAATCTAAAAAATCCATTTCTACCGCCAGGGATGAAGTGGAAGGAGGATGGGAGCATTACTAGGAAGGAGTGCCACGTATTCCATCCTATCATCATCCAACATCATCTGAAGCGAGATTACAACATTTCTTCACTTTACTATTTGCTATGTAGATTTTCCTAATCTCGAAGGAAATACGTATGTTAAATAATTTTGGTTTTTCATCTAACATATTTTTTTTTTTTTCGTTTCGTTGATTTCCCACTTGTACGTTGTTTTTTTTTATTTTCCTTCCATATCTTGTCTTCTCGTTTTTTTTTCATTCTTCTTTCGTGTTGATTAATGTTTTACTATATTTTTATCCAGAAGACAGAACTGGAGTCACCGTCTTAGTCTTAGTGACGCAGCTTAGTGGGAGAGAAAGTTCGGTCTGATTCCTGTTATTTTGCTTCTTCTTCTTCTTCTTCTTCTTCTTGTTCTTCTTCTTCTTCTTTGCTGGACGAGACGATGAGGTCCATAAAAGGTAATCCTCAGATGACCTCATTTCTGCTGCTCCTCGTTGTCCTTCAGGAGCGGCATCAGAAGGATTTTTTTTTATATATATATATATATTACTTTTCTGTATTATCATTTCTCTCTCTGCGTATCAGTTTTTTATCCCCTGGTGTGATTTGTATCCATGTCATAACTAAACCTGCTTTTGTGTGCTCGTGTCCTGTTGTGTGTCCTAATCCAGCAGCGGAAATTACACTTTTCTTTACATACAGGATTACTTGGGGTTCCTGCCATACACATTTGGAGTAATCCTCTTGCGCACACACACACACACACACACCAACCTACATACACAATCATCCTCTCATGGTATATACGTACATAACTTTTTTAATTCACCGTTTTCTATTTTACAATCATCTTTTAGGGTGGAGAGTGAAACTATTTTGTTTTTGGAGTTAGTGAGTGAAAGAGTGAGTGAGTGAGTGAGTGAGTGAGTGAGTGAGTGAGATTACCTTATCATCTCATCAACTTATCCCCTCCCCTCTAGTCCTCTTACGGGCACTCTCTCAATCTTCTTCACTGGGATACTCAACCCGTCATTTTTCCAAGACACGAAAGGTTTGTATCCTTCAAAACGTTAAATCTCCCATATATTCTCCTCTGGGAATATTCTAAACTTTACGAGACTGTCTTTCAAGTGACGTAATCTTCTCAGGTATGCTATGTAAGAAATATCTGGTATGTTTACTGTTTAATCCCCTTTACTCTTAGGTTTTGGAATAGTCTCCCGGTCCTCTACTCTTCCTCTTTATGTCACGAGACTTTTCCAGCAAGGGAGTCAAGCCACTTCAGGAACTCGAGTGAATTATCCCCATTGGATCACAAACTCTTTTCTTTCACGAAACTCTTTGAACATTGGGAGGTCTTCTTTTGCTTTCTCTTTTGTATTGATTTCCAAAACTGGGCGTATATGAGTTCGTATGTAAAATTAAATTGATAAATTAAATAGCTACTAATGCAATAGTTGAGCTTTATGTAACATATTTCATCAACATTAACCTTTTCTTCTCGGCCTTTGTCTTTTTTTTTTATTTCAAACTGTTCCTTCTTTTCTTAAGAGGAAAGAATTGAGACACTTACAAACTTTTATAAACTGGTTTCTCTTATCCTATAAAAGTTTCTCTCCACTTACGATTGCAAGACACACGCACACGCAAACGCACGCCACGTCCCCCCCCCCACACACACACATACACACACACACACACACACACACACACACACACACACACACACACACACACACACACACACACGTCCGTTCATTTTGTAGTGGTGTAGGCGCGTGGGTCTGTGTGGTGGCCAGCAGGCGTGTAATGGAGGTGACGAGCTGCTGTTGTCCCCACGCCACCCATGACACGCCAACCCCACGGGAAAAAAGGGGACAAAATAGTTCATTTTTTCCTCCAGCCACGGATGCGGGAAACATAAAAAATAGTACATATCATTCGGAATACTAACAGGGCAGCGGCGCCGAGACAGGGAATAGCCGAGCCTCCCATTGAGAGAAAGAAAAAAAAATAGAAAAAAAAGAGACAAGGGATGCAGACAAGTGGAATGCAGCATGAGCACAGCCAACATTCCACGCTGTCCACATCCTGACATGGCGCTCCAACGAGACACATATTGTCCTTATTTTTAGGGACCGGTTACACATGGAAGCTACTCTATATTAAATTAATGGGTTAGAGTGTGTCAGGAAGCTGCACTGTTACACGCACGGTCTAAAACTAAGTCCTACCCATTCTATCCTCTATCCTCTATCCTCTATCCTCTATCCTCTATCCTCGCTCTGTTCCTCTGTCTATTCTGCTTCTTCCCCTCATTCCAGCCTCACCAAACCGATCTTTTATGGAAAATGTGTGTGTGGGTGTGGGTGTGTCTGTGTGTGTGTGTGTGTGTGTGTGTGTGTGTGTGTGTGTGTGTGTGTGTGTGTGTGTGTGTGTGTGTGTGTGTGTGTTACATACATACATACATACATACATACATATATATATACATATATATATATATATATATATATATATATATATATATATATATATATATATATATATATATCATGTTTCTTGCTAAAATTCCATATCGCTGAACAAGATACCAGGACCCTCACAGCAGAGGGATAATTGAAAGAAGACACGGTGGCAAAGGGAGGGAGATGGAGCTATGAAGAAAAGAGAGGAAGAGACTATAAGAAAAGAAAAAAGTAGGGGAATAGACTGGGAGGGAATGAATGGCTATTGGCTGGAAGACCGAGACACCGGAGTGTGCGGATTTTGTGGCGGAGGCGAGTGAACGAGACAGAACTACAGGGTGTTTTGTCTAGTGGCGGCTTAGGGCGTCTTAGGGGTCTGCAAACCACACAGTGTCCATTATGATGGCCGCGGTGAGCCTGCCATCACGTCATTTTCGAAATCTTGTGAAATGGAAGGTTTGCCTCTGGAAGCCGAAAAGAAAATGAACACCACACGTTTACTGAGAAGCGAGACAAGGAGGATTTGAGGTCTACCCTTTTTGAAGCAGATAGTAGCGGCGGCGGCGGTGGTGGTATCAGGCGGAGAAAGGGTTGTCATAATGCAGACTGTGGTCGGGTAACACCATCTAGCTGCCACGACTTTATCTCCTGCCGCCCAACTACACACACTCCCGCCCTCCCTAACCTAACCTAACCTAACCAAACCTAACACTCCAACCTCACACAGTCCTGTACCACGTATAACCCCGCCCTGCCTTGTCCTGCAGCCTGTTACTGATACTTTTACAGGCTCACACCCGCGCCCTCACTCTTCAGTTTTCCCCCACTCGCTGACGCTCCCCTCACCGCCCACCCCGACCCAGGCTCCGTTCCCGCCCCGTCCCTGCCACTCACTGCAGTTGGATTTAACGTTCAGATTGTACGTGAAAATTTAACGCCCCGAGGATTAACTGCTGCAAGAATATTATCATAGATGGAAATTATTAGAAAATTAATTATATTCATGTCAATCATTGGAGAAAATTATAATTGAGTTTTTGTTCTCTCTGTTTCTCCCTCCCTCTATTTCTCCCTCTCTCTATTTCTCCCTCTCTCTATTTCTCCCTCTCTCTATTTCTCCCTCTCTCTATTTATCTCTCTCTCTCTCTTTCTTTCTCCTTTTTTCTTTTCTGTTTACTACTTCGTATTATCATTACTATTTTGTCTTCTCTATCTGTTCATTTTGCTTCTTCTCCTTTACTTCCTCAAATTATTTCTCTTCGCTTTTGTTTTCTCTTCGTATTTATTGTTCTTCACGCTTTCTTCTCGCAACCAAGTAAACAATATAAGAAAAAGACAAGGACTCTCTCTCTCCCTCCCTTCCTCCCTCCCTCCACACAACACAACACAACACAACAAATAACAGTAACAAAAACAAACAAACAAGTCAAGCTCCGTCCAATACTTCCAGTTTCACCTCCACGAAGGGATTAAAAGTCAGAAAAGGTACAGTGTTCTTAGGAGGAGGAGGAGGAGAAAGAGAAAGAGAAAAAGAAAAAGAAAGAGAAAGAAAAAGAGCAAGAGAAAGAAAGAAAGAGGAATAGCAAAAAGAGAAGGAGGAAGAGGATAAAAAGGAGGAGGAGGAGGAACAAAAAAAGCAGAGGAGGAATATAAACAGGAAGAGGAAGAGATAAAGGAAGAGGATGAAGAGGAGGAGGAAGGATAACTGGAGGTGTGATGATAATGGCATTAATTAGGAAATCCTTAGGTGGCAACAACACTCACCTGTCTTGGAGGGAAGGAACCTACCTGAGGAGGGAAGGGAGGAAGAGTAAGGAGGGAGGGAAAGAAAGAGAAACAAAGGAAAGTAAGGAAGGAGAGAAACGAGGAAGTCAGGGGGGAGAAAGAGACGAGGGAGAGAAATGAGGAACATAAATAAAACAGAGAAACAAGAGAGGATAAGGAGGAGGAGGAGGAGGAGGAGGAGGAGGAGGAGGAGGAGGAGGGAGAGAAACAAAGCAGAGTAAGTAGGAATAATGCAAGAGAAAAAAGAGAAGGAAGAGAAAAAATAAGAAAAAAGAATAATAGAAACAGAAAAGTAGTATGTAAGACAAGGAAAGAAGGACAGGAGAAGCGAGACAAACAATGAGGGTAAGGAGGAAAAGAAAGAGAATGTGAGAGAGACGGAAGGTAGGAGTTAAGAGAGGAGGAAGAGAGGTTAAGGGGAGACAGTGGGAGGGAGGGAGGAAGGGAAGGTGGGGGGTAGGAGGGAAGAATGGAAGGAGGGACAGTAACGTTTAATTAAGAGGGGAGAAATGAGGATTTGGAGAGAATCGTGACGAGAAGCTCAAGTATTATATTATTGTGTACTTGTATGAAAGCCATTAAACTAGGAGGAAGAGGAGGAGGAGGAGGAGGAGGAGGAGGAGGAGGAGGAGGAGGAGGAGGAGGAGGAGGAGGAGGAGGAGGAGGAGGAGGAGGAGGAGGGATTTAGGTAGAGAAAAATGAGAGCAAAAGAGAGGAAAAAGCAAATGGGGATGAAAGAGGAGAGGGAGCAGATGAGGGATATAGAGAGATAAAGAAAAGAGAAGAATAGAAAAAAAGAGGAGAGAGAGAGAGAGAGAGAGAGAGAGAGAGAGAGAGAGAGAGAGAGAGAGAGAGAGAGAGAGAGAGAGAGAGAGAGAGAGAGAGAGAGAGATGAAGAGAGAGAGAGAGAGCCAAGTATTATCTAGAACTGACATATAATCTCTTTCCTCAAACTGGCCTCAATGTTACAATTTTATTTTCTCCACTGCACTTGGAAAAAAAGACATTCCTTTCCTCCAAACTTTACTCATAACAAGGAGAGAGAGAGAGAGAGAGAGAGAGAGAGAGAGAGAGAGAGAGAGAGAGAGAGAGAGAGAGAGAGAGAGAGAGAGAGAGAGAGAGAGAGAGAGAGAGAGAGAATAATCTACCTGGACCCTAAACAAATATTAATCGAGCCTTGTTTTCTTTTATTACCACGTACTGTACACTTAGCACGCAGCAATACACCTTAGTAGTGGCAGGGGAAGTCTCACATAATACACCATGAGGTTAGGTTAGGCTAGGTTATGTAAGGTTAAGCTATGGTAGGTTAGGTTAGGTTAGGTTAGGTTAGGTTAGGTTAGGTTAGGTTAGGTTAGGTTAGGTTAGGTTAGGTTAGGTTAGGTTAGGTTAGGTTAGGTTAGGTTAGGTTAGGTTAGGCTAGGCTAGGTTAAGTAAGGTTAGGTTAGGTTAGGTACACACTGACTGACTGACTGACTGACTGACTGAGGGAAACTCTTCTTTCTGTTCTATGCAATCCAGAATGAAAATGAAAGAGAAGCCTGCACCACCACCACCACCACCACCACCACCACCACCACCACCAGCCACCACCACACCAAAAGGTCACACATTTATGTTCCTTACAACTCGTACTTATTCAGAGGGAAATGAATGGATGTATGTAAGGAGCAGAGAGTGAGTGTAGGAGGGAAGAGGGAAGGAAGGGAAGGGAAAAAGGAATATTGAAGCAAGAAAGAAAAGAGCTAGAAAGTGAGGGAAATATGGAAAGGAAAGTGGTAGACAAGGAGGAGGATATAAAACATGTTGAAACAGACAGACAGAAAGACAGACAGATAGACAGACAGACACACACATATATATACAGACAGACAGACAGACAGACAGACAGACAGACAGGCAGACAGGCAGACAGGCAGACAGGCAGAGAGGGAGAGAACCACTGATGCAGCAAAGCAGAGTATGAAACAGGAGGGGAAGTGTTCCAGAGAGGAGAGGAGGAAGCAGAGCGGCACACAGAAAGAGGAAGAGTAGAGAGGGCGGCACATCTGCAACGATGAAAGAAATGGTAACCGAGGAGGAGGAGGAGGAAGAAGAAAAAAAGAAGAGGAGGAGGAGGAGAAGGTAAATAGAGAAACAGGAGCAAAAGAAAGAACATTTGATAACATAAGTAGATAGAGACCACAAAAAAAAGAAGAGAAGGCGGTAGATGCAAGATATAGGAGAGCAAAGAGAGGGGAAAGGAGGAGGCAGTGGCGTCTCAAAGGGAGAAAAGGTGGTGTTGGCGGAGCAAATACGTTCATAAAGAGGCATTCGAAGAGGACAAGCAATGAGGGAGAAGCAGCGGAGGAATAGAAGACGATGTGAAGAACAAAATGAGGCAGCGACAGAGAGGAAGAGAAGAAGATAAACAGCGGATGGTGGAAGGAAAACAGGATGTACCACAAGGAAAAAAGAAAAATAAAGAAGTAAATATGGAAATAGAATAAAATAAACTAAAAACTAGATTGTGAAGTAAAGTTGAAAGTGAAAATAATAATGTCAAAGAAACAGACGAGGTAGCAGAGAGGAAGAACATGAGGTGAAAAGGAGTATAAATAGGAGAGAATGAGGAGCTAAACAAGGGGAAAGTAAGGTAAAGAGGAGTAGTTTTGGGGTCGGAGTAGCAGTGAGGAGTGATTGTAAGAGGAATTTTTGTCACGTGCGTGTGTTGATGTTGGTGTTGGTGTTGTTGTTATCAGACAGAATATCTTAGCTACGTCAGGACTATTAACGCCGCCGTGTGTGTGTGTGTGTGTGTGTGTGTTCAGTTTTTCTTTTTACCTTCCACAAACTCCATGAAAACACACCCACACCACACACACACCACACACACCACACACACACACACACACACACACACACACACACACACACACACACACGCAAACACGCACCTCCTTTGATGAGGTTTCTGTGTTTATTCTGATGATGTTTCCTTATTCTTTCTCTCATTTCATTTTCCAGCTTCGTCTTTCTCCTCCTCCACCTCCTTCCATTCTTTATACCTCTTACTTTCTTTCTGCAACCACTTTCTTTGCTTCTTTACTCTCCTCCTCCTTGACCTCTTCTTCCTGGTTCAAAGCGTGTCCCGGGTATATCCAAACACTAGTCTTATGCACCACTTCCTACCACCGTCTTTGTCCTCTTCCTCTTCCTTTTCCTCTTCCTCTTACTCTTTTTCCCGCCTATAACTTATCTTACTCTCTTACTCTTACTCCTTCCTTCTTCCTACAGTGTGAGATATTTCTCCTTCAATGTACGTTGGTCCCTTTACTGCTATTAATCTTCTATTCCTCCTCCTTCTCCTCCTCCTTCTCTTCCTCCTCCTCTTTCTCCTCGTCCTCCTCCTCCTCGTTCTCGTCCTCTTCCTCCTCCTCTTCCTTTTCCTCTTCCTCCTTCTCTTACGTCTGTTTTTGCTCCATCCCTTGATCATATTAAGGAACAAAAAATTGTAGGTAATAAGGATATTTCTAGTTATTTCGAATACAAAGGGGAGGGGAGAGGAGGAGGAGGAGGAAAAAGAAGAAATGAAATATATTAAGTGCACAAAATACATTAAGTCCACATAATGCTTCATACACAAAGGCATTATATTTAAGTACACAGGCATATCAAGGGAACATATGACTATTTTTATTTATATAAGAAATACGACGATTTTTTCAATACATAATAATCCTGCAGATGATAGTTCCCAAATAGAAGAAGAAAAATACTTATACAACCGAGAACAGTATTTGTTGGGGAATTGTATTCAAATTCTTTCTATATTTTCTTTTCAAAACGTTCCAACACAATTTCTCTTCACAGTATAGAGTAGTAGTTTGTTCCCAATGTTTATGACACAGTTAGAAAATGGAAAAATTATAAAATAAATATTTCACTGCGAGACAGAAAACTCCACACAACAATCAGATGACCTGTATTTCACGTGAAGGTTTTTTTTTCAAAGAATAAATATTTACAACCATGTACACATATACTTGAATTAAAAAAAAAAAAAAGTTCACTTACATATCCTTTTCATCGGTGTAACAGTTAGGTTGAATAACTGTGTTGAGTGTGTTTAATAATAGTAACTTGCCCTGAGTCACCGTAATTATCACCGTTAATAAGTCGTAGGTGTACAAACGCGTCGAGCACAGTGAAGTTCTGCGACGACACGTGGCTAGAAATTTAGTTATGCTTCAGAAGACACACTCGTTGGGATGAGGTTAATAGTTGTTTTCAGTTTTCAGTCAGTTATTTCTATCGTTCAATCACACTGGATGTTTTCAGTAAATTCATGTATAATAATAACTGCCATAGGTCGTGTTTAATCACCAAGTTGCAGTACAGTGAAATTGTTTATTGAATTACGGTTAATGTTCCCTCATAGTCACAGTGATTAATTGCACGAGTCCGTTGCATCACAGTTAACGTCTGGTCTGCCGAGATGAAAATAAATTGGTTTGATTCGCTGGTAATTATAGTCTTGTCCAATTCCAGTTAATGATCCCACTCAGTCACGTTGATAATAGAGTTGAATTGACTTTAACATTCCAGTCATTACGTTGTTTAAAATCGCGTTTATTACCACACCATAATTGCACTGAGAGACGCTGTTGACGTTTACATTAATTCGTACTTCATTAACTTTTTTGAGTCGAGATTCATAATTGCGTTGACTCGCTTGCGTTCAGTCACTATTCATTTTCCCCTTGCGTCGTATTTATCTTAAGTCACGTTGAGTAGCTGTTAATATTTCCGTAAAGTCGCTATTAAAGACAAATTTGAGTCACGGTAAATATTATAACAACAACAACAACATCAGCAACAACAACAACAAAGACAAGAAAAGAAGCAAGCCAACATCACTGCAATATTTCTTGACTTCAATATCTATACAAACGACGAAACGACAAGACTGACAAACGATCCAGAGCAAACAGAATAATGTGTGTGTGTGTGTGTGTGTGTGTGTGTGTGTGTGTGTGTGTGTGTGTGTGTGTGTGTGTGTGTGTGTGTGT
>JAPQNM010000005.1:19317979-19332979 GCA_029783475.1 Metacarcinus magister | reverse complement strand
GTGTGTGTGTGTGTGTGTGTGTGTGTGTGTGTGTGTGTGTGTGTGTGTATCTGCAATTTGGAGGTCACAGCACGGATACACAACACGTCTCGTAATGAAACTCGTGTTCTGGACTGGTTGCTCTCAGCCTGGCGGAACACATTGCATCCTCGCCTTGGTAACAGTGTCGGGGATTATTTCGCTCCTTACCTAAAAACAATTTCCGAATGCAAGCGAAGTAATTTATTGCATAGCTTACGTATTCATATTATAAATGCATACATCCAGCGAAATATTTGTTGCAGTAAAAGAGGCAGGATGATTAAAAATGTATTTGACAGCATAAAGGGGAGTCGTCTTATATAATCACACTCAACAAATTCGAAAACTTTTTGTTGGGCACACTCAATTGTGAATCTCAACGCAAAATTTTACTGGTGCACTGAAATATTCGTTTAAAAATGGTACATATCAGTAAAGCAAATACCAAGGAGAGCAAGAAAGGAAACTAGACCATTTACTGCACCGAATCACACACGCACTGAAATCGTCGACTGAAATGTGCAGTGCGTCGCTAGTCCACCTCCTCATGAACTGAATAGGGACAAGCTGACATCACCAAAGAAACACCTCTGGATTATGTACCACCCTGAAAACAACTGTATCGGTGCGAAAAGTGGAACAATTTGCAATAATCACTTAGTACCCTTGATCTTCGGTGTTGACGTGGGAGTGTGGCGCTACAAACAGTAATGCAAGAACACCCCAACTCTTCTTAACTCTCGTATACATATTTCTGTTTGTACCTTATGACTATTATCAGGTTTCAATACATAGGATATTCCGTTGAAAAAGCCAAAAATTAAAAACTAGTCCACACTAAACAACTTATCTCACCCTCTTTTTCCCTCTCCATCAGCTATTAATACTTAAGATTCATATAAAAGTCTGAAGTACTCTCACCCTCAAAAATAATGTCTTGATTAATTTACCGTTGATAAAAACATCATTTCA
This sequence comes from Metacarcinus magister, assembly GCA_029783475.1. Lineage (NCBI taxonomy): Eukaryota > Metazoa > Arthropoda > Malacostraca > Decapoda > Cancridae > Metacarcinus > Metacarcinus magister. Next base: position 19,331,986 of record JAPQNM010000005.1, on the reverse strand, counting down.
AGCCTCCTGCCATAACATCATAACCTTCCTGATCTCACTAAAACGTAATAACAAGCTCATAAGATATCATTCTCTTCTTCATAGTTGATTGAATCTACGAACGTGGGTCCCATTTACAACGTGGGCCTATTAGGTGTCCACAAACGCAATTGGTGAATTAGACTTCCAGTAATGACTTCCCATAACGACTGTAATTTGCACCAGGGATCATTAACTACTGTGTGTGTGTGTGTGTGTGTGTGTGTGTGTGTGTGTGTGTGTGTGTGTGTGTGTGTGTGTGTGTGTGTGTGTGTGTGTGTGTGTGTGTGTGTGTGTGTGTGTGTGTGTGTGTGTGTGTGTGTGTGTGTGTGTGTGGTGTGTGTGTGTGTGTGTGTGTGTGTGTGTGTGTGTGTGTGTGTGTGTGTGTGTGTGTGTGTGTGTGTGTGTGGTGTGTGTGTGTGTGTGTGGTGTGTGTGTGTGTGTGTGTGTGTGTGTGTGTGTGTGTGTGTGTGTGTGTGTGTGTGTGTGTGTGTGTGTGTGTGTGTGTGTGTGTGTGTGTGTGTGTGTGTGTGTGTGTGTGTGTGTGTGTGTGTGTGTGTGTTGTGTGTGTGTGTGTGTGTGTGTGTGTGTGTGTGTGTGTGTGTGTGTGTGTGTGTGTGTGTGTGTGTGTGTGTGTGTGTGTGTGTGTGTGTGTGTGTGTGTGTGTGTGTGTGTGTGGTGTGTGTGTGTGTGTGTGTGTGTGTGTGTGTGTGTGTGTGGTGTGTGTGTGTGTGTGTGTGTGTGGTGTGTGTGTGTGTGTGTGTGGTGTGTGTGTGTGTGTGTGTGTGTGTGTGTGTGTGTGTGTGTGTGTGTGTGTGTGTGTGTGTGTGTGTGTGTGTGTGTGTGTGTGTGTGTGGTGTGTGTGTGTGTGTGTGTGTGTGTGTGTGTGTGTGTGTGTGTGTGTGTGTGTGTGTGTGTGTGTGTGTGTGTGTGTGTGTGTGTGTGTGTGTGTGTGTGTGTGTGCAGAGCGAGAGGGAAAAGCAGTAAAGAGATTAAGGAGAGAGAGAGAGAGAGAGAGAGAGAGAGAGAGAGAGAGAGAGAGAGAGAGAGAGAGAGAGAGAGAGAGAGAAAGAAAGAGAAAGAAAGAAAGAGAGAGAAAGAGAGAAATAGGAAGATAGATAGATAAAGAGAGAGAGAGTTTGACAAATGGAAAACCGATATAACAATAATGCTGAGGGTGTGCGGAGTTTTGTCTTAATCTCTCTCTCTCTCTCTCTCTCTCTCTCTCTCTCTCTCTCTTCTCTCTCTCTCTCTCTCTCTCTCTCCTCTCTCTCCTCTCTCTCTCTCTCTCTCTCTCTCTCTCTCTCTCTCTCTCTCTCTCTCTCTCTCTCTCTCTCTCAAACACACACAGACACATACACACATACACACACACACACACACACACTGTACTGCGGTTACCAGCACACTCTTTCACCTTCAACAAACAATACATAAAGTAACTCGCGATATATATATATATATATATATTATATTATATATATCTATATATCTATATATATATCTCTCTCTCTCTCTCTCTCTCTCTCTCTCTCTCTCTCTCTCTCTCTCTCTCTCTCTCTCTCTCTCTCTCTCTCTCTCTCTCTCTCTCTCTCTTCTCTCTCTCTCTCTCTCTCTCTCTCTCTCTCTCTCTCTCTCTCTCTCTCTCTCTCTCTCTCTCTCTCTCTCTCTCTCTCTCTCTCTCTCTCTCTCTCTCTCTCTCTCTCTCCTCTCTCTCTCTCTCTCTCTCTCTCTCTCTCTCTCTCTCTCTCTCTCTCTCTCTCTCTCTCTTTACTCTTTCATGCAGTTGGACAGACCCTTCCTCTTTCTCGCTCTCTCTCTAATTCTCCTCCCTCGCCCCTCCTCTCATTCCCTTTCCTCGCCTGCCAAAACCCATCAGGTGTTCAAAATTGGCCAGGTAACAACAAACTAGTTCTCAATTTTCGCAGGTGGCACTACAACCTATTATCCTCCATTGCTGGTTCCGTAACGAGTACAACAACAAATATTTATGGAGGAGTTCATTTGGTTTCATGTAGCAGTTTACCTGGGAACGGGTCCATAACTTACCTGTAGTAATACGTAACAACTTAATGCTAGTCTATCTCTCTCTCTCTCTTTCTCTCTGTCTCTCTCTCTCTCTCTCTCTCTCTCTCTCTCTCTCTCTCTCTCTCTCTCTCTCTCTCTCTCGAAAGCAAGCAAGCAAGCAAGCTAACAAGCAAGAAACAAAGGCAGAGTAAAAGGAAAAATGAAGCATCACAACACCATGAAACTAATTCAATGAAATTTCAAAACTGAAAATAAAGAAAAAGTTAAAAGAAAAATAATGATCATCAGAAATGCTGCATGAACAATTTTATTTTTATCTATTATTCTTTTGTCTTGATTGCCTTGTTAACAGTTTTCTTTCATTGTTTATTATTTATTTTTTCCAATTCCTCTCGAACTCTAGGAATTATTATTTTTTCAAACTGCCAGTTCTTCCAGCCTTTCAGTGCCATTCCAGGACGAAGCAGCGGGCGCTCTTGGATTTGACTGACGTGTCCAAAGGAGAAATGGTTACTGACAGAGCCAATGGAGTGTTGTATAAGAGGTGGGAAGAGGGGACAAGAGGAGTGAGGGGATGAAATGGGAAAAAAAGAGGAGCTACAATGACTAAGGGGATGAGAATGAAAAGGAGAAGGTGACAAAGAGCGTGAAGGATGAGATGGGGGAAAAAAAAGAGGTAGAAAGGAAAGAATAGGAGGAGGGAAGAAAGGCAGGAGAGAAAAAGAAGGAAAAAATCCGACAAAAGAAAAGAGGGTAAGTGGGGAAGAGGTGAGGAGGAAAAGGAGGAAGAAAAATTAAAGGAGAGCAGGAGTAAAGAGCCAAGGAGGGAAGAAAGTTTAAAAGAAGAGAGAAAGAGAAAATTGAAGATGAGGAGACGGAAGAAAGGAAGCAAGTGAGAATAATAGGAAAAGAGAGATGAGTAGAAGGAAAAACTGAATGAAGAGATGAGAGAGAGAAAGAGAGAAAGAGAAAGAGAGAGAGAGAGAGAGAGAGAGAGAGAGAGAGAGAGAGAGAGAGAGAGAGAGAGAGAGAGAGAGAGAGAGAGAGAGAGAGAGAGACAGACAGTCAAACACGATAAGGCGATTACATGAAAACTTTTTGTTCACGAAAAGAATATTGCGGTTTTTGTCTGCTGTTGCCATCGCCGTCGCCGTCGCCGCCACCACCACCACCACCACCACCATCACCACCACCACCACCACCACCACCACCACCACCACCGTGCAAGCAGTATGTAGTTATGAAAGATGCAGGGATGGAAAATGAGAATCCATAAATCAACTGAGCAGCGCGGATTCAGAGGCGTTGGGTTCTCGTACCTCCATCAGTGAACACACACTAATGTTTGGCTGCGTACCGAGGAGGAGGTGAAGGAGGACCATGACGAGGATGGACGAGGAGGAGGAAGAGATGGTGGGGAACGAAGTGAAGGAAGAGAGGGGTGGGGAGGGGAGGAAAGGAGAGGAGAGGGATTGGGAAGAGAAGAGAAGAGAAGAGAAGAGAAGAGAAGAGAAGAGAAGAGAAGAGAAGAGAAGAGAAGAGAAGAGAAGAGAAGAGAGAGGAGAAGAGAAGAGATGAGGAGAAGAGAAGAGATGAGGAGAAGAGAAGAGATGAGGAGAAGAGAAGAGATGAGGAGAAGAGAAGAGATGAGGAGAAGAGAAGAGAAGAGAAGAGAAGAAAAGAGAAGAGAGAAGAGAGAAGAGAGAGAGAGAGAAGAGAGAAGAGAGGAGAGAGGAGAGAGGAGAGAGGAGAGAGGAGAGAGGAGAGGAGAGGAGAGGAGAGGAGGAGGAAGCGTTGACATCAAGACAGGACAGGAGAGTTCCAACGCTTCTTCACCTTAATTATATTAATGACAGTGAATGATTAAAATAAATAATAATAAACATGGAGGAAACTCACGAAAACTCGTTTAATATAATGTAAGAGATCTAAGAAAATAAAAGCAAAAACAAAATTATACTCTCAATCCCATCAATCAATTACTAAATCAATCAATCAATCTATTTATCTATCAAATTATACATTTATGCATCCATCTATTCAGCGATCCATCAACCTATCTATCAATCTCTCTTTCCTGAAGGTGTACTCGAGTAAGGTCACCCCAGAACTTTTCCCTCACAGCCACACAGCAGCAGAGGTGCGGCTAAGGAAGGAAAGGTCACATAAGGTATGGATCCACCATAACTTAAGGAGATACTATACTTCCTCCCTTTTCTTCCCAACGTTTTGTTCTCGTAGACTGTGAAGACAAACTTTCCCTCGCCATAAATTGTTGTGTTAGAACATGGGTTCCCAAAGTGGATGGTGTAAAGATCCGAGGAGGAGGTGAGGAGAAACGGGGCGGCAGGATGGTATCAGAACAAAGTAATGATTTATATTTTGTTATAAATCTATGATATGAAATATATAATAAATTACTATACACGGGGATCTAAGGATTATTTTTTAGTGTGTTTCAGCCTGATATTGATAAAGGTCTTTTTTTATTATATACTTGTTTTACGTACAACTCATACTTTTCAAGTTATTTCAAAAAACATTATTTCTTGGTAAGTTCATGCAAATTTCAACATCTCCGAATCTCATGAACATAAAGATTCTCAGTCATGCTGTACACGAACCTGGCCTCAGTTTTCAGATTAATAAAATATCAAAGCAAATTTCACCCATGTTTTCGTAATAGGAGTAATGGAAATAACCATTATTTAAGTTTAATGGGTGATGCCGGTCTCCTACAGCCTGGGAGCCAAGGGGACAGCAGCGTGAAAAAAGGTTGGGAACCACTGTGATAGAAGAAGAAAAAAATTAAAAGAAAATAGAGATAGGAAGTAAAAAAGTAAGCAATGAAATTTCTTATCTCAACTTTTTTTTTCACTGGAGAGAAGGTGGAGGAGGAGGAAGAGAAGGGAACAGGGACGTTCGTCGAGGGGAAATTAGATATGCGAAAGAGTAGTTAGAGTTGGAAGTGACGTCAGAAGTGTCAGGTGCCTTGAGGTACGAAGCCGTTGTGCGCGGGGAAGCGACTAATTAATGCCCCGTTTTGGGTGTCGAGGCGCGAGACAATGGCGCCCAACCTCTCACGGGTCTTCCTCCCTTACTATACATGTCCCTAATGAACCACTTAAGCACCTTCCTACTGCCTTATACTTGTCCCAAGGGAAGATAATCCCTTAAAACGCTATTTTCCTTCCACAAAAATGTCCCAGTTGAAGATAATCCTTTTAAACACCTTACGCCTTCCTAATACGAAGGTTAAACAAAGATGATTGATCCTATTAAGCATCTTCCTCCCTCCCTATACGTTTCCAAAAGGAAGATAATCCTTTCCTTCCCCATAAGTGTCCTAAACAAAGATATTTTTAAGCGTCATCCTATCGCACTACACGTGTCCCCAACTAACCTTTAAAGTACCTTCCTTCTCCGCTAAAGTGTCATTTAATCTACCTGTGTCTTGCCTCATTACGCTGAAAGGTGAGAAATAGGTAGGTTTATGAAGCAAAGCCTCTCCCCCAAGACCTCAATGCACAGACTCCACCGCCGCCAGACACAGCCGCTGCAGCATCCCTCCCTCGTGCAAGATATTTGGCTAATTATACCACGAAGAGGAAACGTAATGGGTTGGTGAAATCCGTGAGAAATTTGATATTAAGTGATACAGTTACATGAGGAGGAACACCTTGCCAGACACCACTACCGCACCTTAGGAGTGAAAAAAAAAAAAAGCTAACTGATCATATGAGTGAATTAAAGAAAATATGTGTTATATCGATATGGGATTTGGATTCTTCAACTACGTATCGATTAAATATTCTGACAAATTGAGAAAAAATCTGTATATTCATTCCGGCTTTCCGAGTGGCGCCTCTGATTAAGTGTGACAGGCAAGCCGGCATGAGGAATGAGGTAATCCATCACAAACCCCAAACTCAAAATTAATTCAAAACGGAATGAAGAGAGACAGAAAAAAAAGAGAGGAATTGAATAAGAATATTTTTTAAGTAATCAAGCTTCCCATGGCCGTTTGCAGTTTGGTAATTAGAGAAATGGCGCTGGTGAGGGAAGGAAGGGAGGGAGGGAGAGAGGGAGGGAGGGAGGGAGGGGGAGGGGAAAGGGTCATTAGCAGAACGAGTGAGGAGAAGATTAATTTGAACCAGTAATTCCTCTACCGCATACATGAACGCAAATTGACTCCAGATGATTCAGGTGTCAGGAGATGAAAGGATTAGTATAATTTTCCTTCACTCTTTTCCTGTACTTATTATTCACAATAGGACTACGCATACGTATTGCACTGTATAATCCAGAGAGAAAGAGAGAGAGAGAGAGAGAGAGAGAGAGAGAGAGAGAGAGAGAGAGAGAGAGAGAGAGAGAGAGAGAGAGAGAGAGAGAGAGAGGAGAGAGAGAGAGAGAGAGAGAGAGAGAGAGAGAGAGAGAGAGAGAGAGAGAGAGAGAGAGGAGAGAGAGAGAGAGAGAGAGAGAGAGAGAGAGAGAGAGAGAGAGAGAGAGAGAGAGAGAGAGAGAGAGAGAGAGAGAGAGAGAGAGAGAGAGAGAGAGAGAGAGAGAGAGAGAGAGAGAGGAGAGAGAGAGAGAGAGAGAGAGAGAGAGAGAGAGAGAGAGAGAGAGAGAGAGAGAGAGAGAGAGAGAGAGAGAGAGAGAGAGAGAGAGAGAGAGAGAGAGGAGAGAGAGAGAGAGAGAGAGAGAGAGAGAGAGAGAGAGAGAGAGAGAGAGAGAGAGGAGAGAGAGAGAGAGAGAGAGAGAGAGAGAGAGAGAGAGAGAGAGAGAGAGAGAGAGAGAGAGAGAGAGAGAGAGAGAGAGAGAGAGAGAGAGAGAGAGAGAGAGAGAGAGAGAGAGAGAGAGAGAGATTCTGTATGCAGGGCAGCGGGAGGAAGCGTTGGTCAAGGCAACAGCTGCACACACAGTCACAAGATATGCACGCAGTCATCCTTGTGATTACCTTGCTTGTTTGAGTGAGTGAGTGAGTGAGTGAGTGAGTGAGTGAGTGAGTGAGTGAGTGAGTGAGTGAGTGAGTGAGTGAGTGAGTGAGTGAGTGAGTGAGTGAGTGAGTGAGTGAGTGAGTGAGTGAGTGAGTGAGTGAGTGAGTGAGTGAGTGAGTGAGTGAGTGAGTGAGTGAGTGAGTGAGTGAGTGAGTGAGTGAGTGAGTGAGTGAGAGAGAGAGAGAGAGAGAGAGAGAGAGAGAGAGAGAGAGAGAGAGAGAGAGAGAGAGAGAGAGAGAGAGAGAGAGAGAGAGAGAGAGAGAGTACTCAGCTTTATTTCTGGTTTGATTATAAAACTATCATCACCCAGAGGAGAGGAGAAAAAAAAAAACGCTTCACATGATTGGAATGCACGTCATGAGTGAGAAAATTAATTACAATCGGCGCCAAATTGAAAAAAAAACAAAAAAAAATGATAAAAAAGCAGAAAAAAAAAATCCAACCTTAGATAATAATTCGTTTACATTTTCTATTAATTCGTTTTATCCTAACACGATGTAATTATAATGACGTTTAGAACTCAATTCCTTCCACATGTAAGTTAATGTAAGCGCATTATCAAAACATAATGATGTATTATACTTTGTTTTATCAAATGTGTCAGAACTTTTACTTTCATATATTTTCTTGATTTCTTATTGTTGCAATCTAATAGAGAGAGAAAAAACAATATACCAATTATAATACATCTTAAGTCTTCTTGCATTCTGGTTACCTCATGTCAGTGTTATATGGTATCAATTATTTATCATCTACGTTCTAAGATACTAGTCACCTTTTTCCTAGTGTTTCAAAATATTAGTCTCCTCTTTCCTTAGTGTTTAAAGATATCAGTCACCTTTTTCTTAACGTAGTACATGAAAAACTAGTGTCTTCTCTCAATATCTAACGACAAACACATCACATTTCCAAGTTTTCCCAAGATGCTACAGTTACCTCTCCTCAATGCTCCACTCCAGGACACGGCCGACAAGGAGAAGCTCTGAAGCCCCCAGCCCACACACGCCTTGGCACGCATAGAACAGAGTGCATCCTTCTTTTTCTTACATGTATGTGAAGTATGTGAAGAGCACGTATATACCTTGATAAGTCAGTGAGCCAGCTTCTTCCAGCTCTCGTAACTTGCAAGACACGGAGATTAAACTTTGACTCACAGGCCTAAAGTGAAGGAGGTGGAAGAGGGAAAGTCAAGAAGAGAATTGGGTTTTACGACACACTAAGATCAAAAGTTATTCGATTCACTAACCAAATGTGAAGAGGGAATAAAAATGAGAGAAAAAAAAAGTATAAGATTCTGAACTGAGAAAATAAAAACTGTCTTACCAAGTTGACCTGATGGAAGCATTAAAACTAAGATATAAAACGGAATTTTTCAAGCGTTAAGATGGAAGTGGTTTCACTCATCGACTTTTCCTGTGAAAGGTTACATCATGAAGGTATAAAAAAGAAATAAAAAAAGGATTCAGCCTCACGTCACCACCTCGTCCATTGATGTATGATTCGAGAAATTAATCCCTCGCCCCCATTCCCTTCTCCTTCCTAACCTGCCCTTCTTAGCTCTTGATCTCTTGAAAGGACTGGCCTGGCAGCTCGGTGGTCCCCGCGGCACCTGTGCAGCGAGACGATCAAAATCCCTCGTGATGGAATTTGAAACGTTTGATATGTTAGAACCCAAAATAAAAGTCCGATTTTGCCGCACTTTTGATAAATCATTTCATATTACATTTTCTCTTCATTTATCACAGATTTATTTTCTCTCTTCCTGTCAGCCTTCAGACATCGTTTATACATTTTTATATTCACAATTAATTTCCCTCGAAAAATAATATAATTCTATTGTATCTGATGATAATATTCTCAACGGACCAACAGTTAATCTCCTTCAAATATAACTCCATTTCGTTTTATCCATTAGCAGTTAAGTTCCTCCATAATAATACCATTAGTTTCCTAAATTGCTCGTCAGTTTAACTCGTGAGCTTTGCAGTGAGCGTCAATTTCCATCACACAACAATGCCATAACACCATTACCTGCACTGATACCAACACTGAAAAGCACCACCTTACAGACAGGACCTTTGAGGCGGGTCACCCAGGACACCCTCTCCCCCCATCCGCTAACCTAACCTAACCTTCACCCTCGGAGCAATCAGTGAGCAAACTCGCAGCCTTAAAAATACATCACAATCCCATTCCTACGATTCACAGCACTTTTTTGGAAGGTGGAAGGGGGTGGGGAGTAGGGGGATGGGGGTGGGATGGGGTGCTGTTCATTAAGCTACAACTACGTGGGTTGGAATAAAAACTATAATTATGATTAAAGGAGGAAAAAAAAAACCCAAAATTAGGAAAATATATAAAAAAAAATATGTGAGAACAGAACATTTCCAACATTTTTCCTTATTACAACGTGTGTGTGTGTGTGTGTGTGTGTGTGTGTGTGTGTGTGTGTGTGTGTGTGTGTGTGTGTGTGTGTGTGTGTGTGTGTGTGTGTGTGTGCGTGTGCGTGTGTGTGTGTGTGTGTGTGTGTCTGCGTGTGTGTGTGCGTGTGTGTGTGCGTGTGTGTGTGCGTGTGTGTGTGTAGAGGAGGATGAGGATAAGGACGAGGACAAAGAGTAGAAGGACGAGAAGGAGGAGGAGGAGAGAGAGGAGGAACAAAACATAGGACACTAGAAGAACAAAACAACAGCTGAGGCCCTGGACGAGGAAGAGGAGGACGAGGACGAGAAGGAGGAAAAGAAGGAGGAAGAGGAGGAGCAGGAAAGCCTTTTGTTCCCTAGTCAGTGCCGCAGCAGAAGCAGGTAAAGCCGGTGAGGGTCGGATGGGGACGGATATGGGTGAAGGAGGGTGGGTCGGGCCAAGTCAAGGCCGGCCAGGGGAACAAAGGGTTGGAGGAGAGCAGGTGAAAGGGAGACGCGTAGAAAGAGAGAGAATGAGATATAGCGAAAGAGAGAGAGAGAGAGAGGAAAAGATAGAAGTGGAAGCATTTTCAATTCACCCCTCTCCTCTCCTCTCTCTATCTTTCTCTCTCACCCTACCTACCCCCAACCTGCCTTTCTTCCTTGTTTCCTCATACCTTTTTCACTGACCTCCCCCCTCTCCCTTCACCCTGTTCTCATTCACCAGCCTCCATCATCCCCTCTTGTTCTACCTTCCCGACCTATACATCCACACTCCCTCGGGTTTTAATGAAAGTGTTGCCACATAAACAAAAACGAGACCTGCTGACAAAGGTGCATTCATCACATTCCATCGTATATCCATCCTCAACGCCGCTGTACCTTCACCTGTCACCACCCTATATTACTTTTATCTTCACCTCTGTTATGTGTATAGTCTTATCTCCCTCCGCTTCCTCTTTCATCATTTTCTTCTTTCCGTAGTGTATTACATGACACGCTACTGTAATTAATGGTGTAAGGACGTCGCTGCGGTACTTGTCGTTGTTGTTGTTGTTGTAAAGGTGTTGCTAGCTTCCCCAGGCGAGGCAGAAATAGGAGATCCGTACATACATACACTTCCTGGCGCAAAAAAAAAGAGAAAATCCGTTTGATATACTTTAAGGCATTTAAGTCTTACATGTTGTGTGTGATGCGGCATTGAAACACACACACACACACGCACACACGCACAGGCACATACAAAACAACCTATTGGGATCAAAGACTACATGGAGAGAAACACTACAGCCACTTAATCTCCAGGTCTCTCCTTATATTTGTTTTCCTTATCCTGTTGAGAGAGACGTATCCATTAGCTTCTACGTGTTAGTGACGACGATACCTGGCGATTAAGTCTTTCAGGAGGGAGAGAAAGCCATTACCAGATTTACCTACGGGTCTAAGGGGGCTAAGGGGGGCTAAGGGTGGACGACCTAAAACGAATAAACACTAAATCGACAGTGGAAAAAAAAGAGTGAGAGATAAAAAATAATAAAATAAAGTGAAGCTTAAGGGAATAAAATGGAGATTAGCGTAATGACATTCTCAATTAGTGTTATCGTCATCCTCCCTTTCAGGTGAACGTTATAACTGCGCTTTGTATACTTAGCCGGCAGGGGGCGCCCTTCCCCCGCCCTGCCATCTTTATTCAGATGAAAGGAAAATAAAGCAGAGAGGGCTGTCTGTCCGTCTGTCGTGGAAGTTAGATTGATGGCTCTGGGCGGCGCTTCAGTAAACACGGCAAGAGGAACGCCATATCTCCCTGCTCAAGTACACAATGCTATTTGAGTAAGGTATGAGTACTAGCTCCCCTCCTCCCCCCCGCCCCCCCACACCCAAACAGCCCCTCCGTGGAATTATAGGACGCTGAAAGTCTTCCATTACAGCATGAAGTATAGAATTTGGCATTATTTTCCTGCTCCACCTCTTCCTGCTCCACCTCTTCCGTCCATAACTCATCTGCTTTCCTCCTCCTTAACCTCCAGGCACTCTCCTTTCCTCCATTCATTCTTTCCTCCCTCCCACTCTACTCACAATGCAGCCCCTTCTGTCCTCTTTCCAGTACAGAACAAAGATACGCTCAGCGCTTCACAGAATCCATTCCCTCAATTTGATAAAATCCTGAGCAAGCGCCTTCCTTCCTGCCTTCCTTGTACCTTCCAGCCGTTGCCGCCACCACGCTAATGGCAGGTGCATCTGTCCTCACGCCCTGTCACTTCCTGAGGCTGGAAAACTGACTCGCTAAAACTAGTTTCTTTCCTTTTCGTCGCATGTTTTCATTGTGTTAATTACAGGATTTATGTTTTGGCCTCTTAAATAGCAGGCTAGTTCTTTTTCACTATTCCACATGAAACTCTGAGCGAAAAGTTTTTCTTATGTTGAATTTAATGATCCGCTGAGCCCATCAGTTTGTCCGGGAAGGCGCATCACAAGCTTTCTGAACTCTGTCAGGTAATAGTAAGAATGATACTGAAAATTGCACGCTTTCCGTCATGGCGAACAGACGTTGAATGTTAGTGTGGAAGTGGCCACGGCGTGAGTACAGATGAACTGTCATGGGCGCAACACACACGAGGTGGAGGAGGCGTCTCACGTCCAGTGAGCAGAGGTTTTTGATCTTTTGTCTAAGTGACTAACCATTACAGACTTGGGCACCGGTCCAGACCACGTCTTGGTGCAGATGAGTAACGTGACTGTCTGGCTACGCCCCTTGACAGATGCCTCGCCGAAGCGCCACATTACCTCACCCTGGAGGACAGACACGCCGCCGCCTCAACGCTTATCAAAGAGGAAGTCAAGAACAGCATAATTACAAGTCGCCTCAAAATGTGCCACAATGCACCTGCGCCTGAATCCGTGGCGGCTTAAGACAGCTTAGCTTGAATCGTTGGGTTCCTTTAAGACCGCCACCCGACACACAAAGAGTACACCTACAGAGATGAAGAGGCAATAATTTATTCACTTCCATTAATTACACACACCACGCTGCGTCTACACCTCATTCGAACACAAAAGCAAAGTTATTCAATACTAGGTCACTGAGAGTAAACATTGACCAACTTTCTTTCCATACTCACCGGAGTCACTAGCGTCAGATGGGCCTTCCGTGACCTAAGGCAACGCTTGGATCACTGGTCACGCTAAGTCACTCGCGCCGCAAGTTGGAATTACTCCTTACAACAGCCACAGATATCTCATTCCTGTGGCTCCTTCAGGTCTGAGAATCCTTAAGTTTGAAAAGTAATGATGCTTAAGATCCTGAAAACCAAGTCCTGTTAAGTGGGTGTGGGAGGTGACCGTCGCTGCACGTGGGATAGAAGCATCGAGGAACACACGCACACCCTCACGTCGCTGCTCCACAACACCCTCGCACAAGCCTACCTCAACGCCGCCCGACACACTACTGGCGGCGGTGGCAGACCCGACCTCAGGTGGAAGCGCTGCCAGACGCCGCCACCTGCCAGCCTCCAGACCCCCGCCGCTCACACCTGACCTTCCGCTGGGCCTGTGTGTGCCTCTCCAGTGCCACCCAAGACCCCCACTCCCCTCCTCACCCCTACCCACCCCACTCCTCACCCCTCACTACCCCATCTCATTAATCATCGAGCCTGTTGTGTTCACTGCCGCCTCGTCCTCGTCCTCGCCCACGCTTCCTTCCAATTACAGTCATGCTATAAACACCTAATTCAGGATGAACCCTCCAATCTGTCCTTTCCCACCGTCACGCCCTTAACGCCTTCCCCCAGTAATCCATCCTCTCCGTCTGAGTCCTTCCAATAATCCTTCTCATTCCCCAGAGTTCCTCCAACAATTCCTCTTCATCAGGCTCTTCCCAGTGGTCCCTTTATCATTACCCCAAAACCGTTTCTCTCCACCACCACCACCACCACTTCCTCGCCCCCATCCCTCATCCCTCTCCCATCACCAGGAAACTCCACAGCAGAGGCATCACCCCCGCAAGGACGACACCATGACAGTCATTGACACAGTTCATTGACGTGCCATGAATAAAATGTTTCCTCGAGAACGCAGAAATCGGGTCTCGCGGGCGTCCTGGTGCGTGCCGGTGTGTCTGTCGTGCGTAAATCTTTGAATGTGTAACGAAAATAATATTAACGCGAGTGGAAATAAATTGATCTCTCTTGCTCTTAAACTGTATTCACGCAAAAATTTTAATACATAAACTTTTTTCATATATATACATAAAGAGAAAGAGAGAGAGAGAGAGAGAGAGAGAGAGAGAGAGAGAGAGAGAGAGAGAGAGAGAGAGAGAGAGAGAGAGAGAGAGAGAGAGAGAGAGAGAGAGAGAGAGAGAGAGAGAGAGAGAGAGAGAGATAGTTACTCCTCCGCTAACAATTTCACCAGGCAGTGCAAACCATTTCAGCACAGAAACACTACCGTGCCTACATCCAACTAAGCTAATAAGAACATTCCACTCCACGTTACTGCCGCACTGCCAACAGGTGACGTTAACCTGATACTTAGCTCAACACATGGTTAATAAAGCGACAACCTCACCTCAT
>JAPQNM010000005.1:19292979-19305479 GCA_029783475.1 Metacarcinus magister | reverse complement strand
TTTCGAGAAAACGAGGAAGAAAGTAATTTAAAATAAAGTAAAATTCAGTATTTATTAGTACTAGTGAAAATATTCATAATGACAGTAGTAGATTTTAATTAGGTCTATCAGATACTGCAAAGATATTTCCAATATCTTTAATAGCTTTCGAGAAAATGAGGAGGAATGTCATGTTTTTATATATATATATATAGTTTCATTTTACTGCGTAATTATTAGTCATAGAACAAATATTCATAATGTCTGTTTTACAGTTTAATTAGGTCTATCAGATGCTGCAGTGATATTTCCAATATCTCTAATAGCTTTCGAGAAAATGAGGAGGAAAATCATGTTTTTATATATGTATTAAGTTTAATTTTACTGCGTAATTATTAGTCATAGAACAAATATTCATAATGAGAGTTGTACAGTTTAATTAGGTGTATCAGATGCTGCAATGATATTTCCAATATCTCTAATAGCTTTCGAGAAAATGAGGAAGAAAGTCATGTTTTTATATAAAAATTAAGTTTCATTTTACTGCGTAATTATTAGTCATAGAACAAATATTCATAAGGACAGTTGTACAGTTTAATTAGGTGTATCAGATGCTGCAATGATATTTCCAATATCTATAACAGCTTTCGAGAAAATGAGGAGGAAAGTCATGTTTTTATATAAATATTAAGTTTCATTTTACTGCGTAATTATTAGTCATAGAACAAATATTCATAATATCAGTTTTACAGTTTAATTAGGTGTATCAGATGCTGCAATGATATTTCCAATATCTTTAATAGCTTTCGAGAAAATGAGGAGGAAATTCATGTTTTTATATAAATATTAAGTTTCATTTTACTGCGTAATTATTAGTCATAGAACAAATATTAATAATGACAGCTGTACAGTATAATTAGGTATATCAGATGCTGCAATAATATTTCCAATATCTCTAATAGCTTTCGAGGAAATGAGGAGAAAAGTTATGTTTATATAAAAATATTAAGTTTCATTTTACTGAGTAATTATTAGTCATAGAACAAATATTCATAATGACAGTTGTACAGTTGAATTAGGTTTATCAGATGCTGTAATGATATTTCCAATATCTCTAATAGCTTTCTAGAAAATTAGGAGGAAAGTCATGTTTTTATATAAATATAAAGTTTAATTTTACTGCGTAATTATTAGTCATAGAACAAATATTCATAATTTCAGTTTTACAGTTTAATTAGGTCTATCAGATGCTGCAGTGATATTTCCAATATCTCTAATAGCTTTCGAGAAAATGACGAGGAAATTCATGTTTTTATATAAATATTAAGTTTCATTTTACTGCGTAATTATTAGTCATAGAACAAATATTCATAATGACAGTTGTACAGTTTAATTAGGTGTATCAGATCCTGCAATCATATTTCCAATATCTCTAATAGCTTTCGGGAAAATGAGGAGGAAAGTCATGTTTTTATATAAATATTAAGTTTCATTTTACTGCGTAATTATTAGTCATAGAACAAATATTCATAATCACAGTTGTACAGTTTAATTAGATGTATCAGATGCTGCAATGATATTTCCAATATCTCTAGTAGCTTTCGAGAAAATGAGGAGGAAAGTCATGTTTTTAAATAAATATTAAGTTTCATTTTACTGCGTAATTATTAGTCATAGAACAAATATTCATACTATCAGTTGTACAGTTTAATTAGGTCTATCAGATGCTGCAATTATATTTCCAATATCTCTAATAGCTTTCGAGAAAATGACGAGGAAAGTCATGTTTTTATATAAAAATACGGTTTTATTTTACTGCGCAATAATTAGTCATAGAAAAAATATTCATAATATCAGTTGTACAGTTGAATTAGGTGTATCAGATGATGCAATGATATTTCCAATATCTCTAATAGCTTTCGAGAAAACGAGGAAGAAAGTAATTTAAAAAAAAGTAAAATTCAGTATTTATTAGTACTAGTGAAAATATTCATAATGACAGTAGTAGATTTTAATTAGGTCAATCAGATACTGCAATGATATTTCCAATATCTCTAATAGCTATCGAGAAAATGAGGAGGAATGTCATGTTTTTATATAAATATATAGTTTCATTTTACTGCGTAATTATTAGTCATAGAACAAATATTCATAATGTCTGTTTTACAGTTTAATTAGGTCTATCAGATGCTGCAGTGATATTTCCAATATCTCTAATAGCTTTCGAGAAAATGAGGAGGAAAGTCATGTTTTTATATAAATATTAAGTTTCATTTTACTGCGTAATTATTAGCCATAGAACAAATATTCATAATATCAGTTGTACAGTTTAATCAGGTGTATCAGATGCTGCAATGATATTTCCAATATCTCTAATAGCTTTCGAGAAAATGAGGAAGAAAGTCATGTTTTTATATAAAAATTAAGTTTCATTTTACTGCGTAATTATTAGTCATAGAACAAATATTCATAAGGACAGTTGTAAGGTTTAATTAGGTGTATCAGATGCTGTAATGATATTTCCAATATCTCTAATAGCTTTCGAGAAAATGAGGAGGAAAGTCATGTTTTTAAATAAATATTAAGCTTAATTTTACTGCGTAATTATTAGTCATAGAAAAAATATTCATAATATTAGTTTTACGGTTTAATTAGGTGTATCTGATGCTGCAATGATATTTCCAATATCTCTAATAGCTTTCGGGAAAATGAGGAGGAAAGTCATGTTTATATATAAATATTAAGTTTCATTTTACTGCGTAATTATTAGTCATAGAACAAATATTCATAATGAATGTTGTACAGTTTAATTAGATGTATCAGATGCTGCAATGATATTTCCAATATCTCTAATAGCTTTCGGGAAAATGAGGAGGAAAGTCATGTTTTTATATAAATATTAAGTTTCATTTTACTGCGTAATTATTAGTCATAAAACAAATATTCATAATTACAGTTGTACAGTTTAATTAGGTGTATCAGAAGCTGCAAGGATATTTCAAATATTTCTAATAGCTTTCGGGAAAATGAAGAGTAATGTCATGTTTTTATATAAATATTAAGTTTCATTTTACTGCGTAATTATTAGTCATAGAACAAATATTCATACTATCAGTTTGTACAGTTTAATTAGGTCTATCAGATGCTGCAATTATATTTCCAATATCTCTAATAGCTTTCGAGAAAATGACGAGGAAAGTCATGTTTTTATATAAAATATACGGTTTTATTTTACTGCGTAATAATTAGTCATAGAACAAATATTCATAATATCAGTTGTACAGTTGAATTAGGTGTATCAGATGATGCAATGATATTTCCAATATCTCTATTAGCTTTCGAGAAAACGAGGAAGAAAGTAATTTAAAAAAAAGTAAAATTCAGTATTTATTAGTACTAGTGAAAATATTCATAATGACAGTAGTAGATTTTAATTAGGTCTATCAGATGCTGCAATGATATTTCCAATATCTCTAATAGCTTTCGAGAAAATGAGGAGGAAATGTCATGTTTTTATATAAATATTAAGTTTCATTTTACTGCGTAATTATTAGTCATAGAACAAATATTCATAATGTCAGTTTTACAGTTTAATTAGGTCTATCAGATGCTGCAGTGATATTTCCAATATCTCTAATAGCTTTCGAGAAAATGAGGAGGAAAGTCATGTTTTTATATAAATATTAAGTTTCATTTTACTGCGTAATTATTAGTCATAGAACAAATATTCATAATATCAGTTGTACAGTTTAATTAGGTGTATCAGATGCTGCAATGATATTTCCAATATCTCTAATAGCTTTCGAGAAAATGAGGAGGAAAGTCATGTTTTTATATAAAAATTAAGTTTCATTTTACTGCGTAATTATTAGTCATAGAACAAATATTCATAATGACAGTTGTACAGTTTAATTAGGTGTATCAGATGCTGCAATGATATTTCCAATATCTCTAATAGCTTTCGAGAAAATGAGGAGGAAAGTCATGTTTTTAAATAAATATTAAGCTTAATTTTACTGCGTAATTATTAGTCATAGAACAAATATTCATAATATCAGTTGTACGAGTTTAATTAGGTGTATCAGATGCTGCAATGATATTTCCAATATCTCTAATAGCTTTCGAGAAAATGAGGAGGAAAGTCATGTTTTATATATAAATATTAAGTTTCATTTTACTGCGTAATTATTAGTCATAGAACAAATATTCATAATGAATGTTGTACAGTTTAATTAGATGTATCAGATGCTGCAATGATATTTCCAATATCTCTAATAGCTTTCGGGAAAATGAGGAGGAAAGTCATGTTTTTATATAAATATTAAGTTTCATTTTACTGCGTAATTATTAGTCATAGAAACAAATATTCATAATTACAGTTGTACAGTTTAATTAGGTGTATCAGAAGCTGCAATGATATTTCCAATATCTCTAATAGCTTTCGGGAAAATGAGGAGTAATGTCATGTTTTTATATAAATATTAAGTTTCATTTTACTGCGTAATTATTAGTCATAGAACAAATATTCATAATATCAGTTTTACAGTTTAATTAGGTCTATCAGATGCTGCAATGATATTTCCAATATCTCTAATAGCTTTCGAGAAAATGAGGAGGAAATGTCATGTTTTTATATAAATATTAAGTTTCATTTTACTGCGTAATTATTAGTCATAGAACAAATATTCATAATGACAGTTGTACAGTTTAATTAGGTGTATCAGATGCTGCAATGATATTTCCAATATCTCTAATAGCTTTCGAGAAAATGAGGAGAAAATTCATGTTTATATAAAATATTAAGTTTCATTTTACTGCGTAATTATTAGTCATAGAACAAATATTCATAATGAGAGTTGTACAGTTTAATTAGGTGTATCAGATGCTGCAATGATATTTCCAATATCTCTAATAGCTTTCGAGAAAATGAGGAGGAAAGTCATGTTTTTATATAAATATTAAGTTTCATTTTACTGCGTAATTATTAGTCATAGAACAAATATTCATAATATCAGTTGTACAGTTTAATTAGGTGTATCAGATGCTGCAATGATATTTCCAATATCTCTAATAGCTTTCGAGAAAATGAGGAGGAAAGTCATGTTTTTATATAAATATTAAGTTTCATTTTACTGCGTAATTATTAGTCATAGAACAAATATTCATAATGATCAGTTGTACAGTTTCAATTAGGTCTATCAGATGCTGCAATTATATTTCCAATATCTCTAATAGCTTTCAAGAAAATGACGAGGAAAGTCATGTTTTTATATAAAAATACGGTTTTATTTTACTGCGTAATTATTAGTCATAGAACAAATATTCATAATATCAGTTGTACAGTTGAATTAGGTGTATCAGATGCTGCAATGATATTTCCAATATCTCTAATAGCTTTCGAGAAAACGAGGAAGAAAGTAATTTTATAAAAAAAGTAAAATTCAGTATTTATTAGTACTAGTGAAAATATTCATAATGACAGTTGTAGATTTTAATTAGGTCTATCAGATGCTGCAATGATATTTCCAATATCTCTAATAGCTTTCGAGAAAATGTAGGAGGAAATGTCATGTTTTTATATAAATATATAAGTTTCATTTTACTGCGTAATTATTAGTCATAGAACAAATATTCATAATGTCAGTTGTACAGTTTAATTAGGTCTATCAGATGCTGCAGTGATATTTCCAATATCTCTAATAGCTTTCGAGAAAATGAGGAGGAAATCATGTTTTTATATAAATATTAAGTTTCATTTTACTGCGTAATTATTAGTCATAGAACAAATATTCATAATGACAGTTGTACAGTTTAATTAGGTGTATCAGATCCTGCAATGATATTTCCAATATCTCTAATAGCTTTCGAGAAAATGAGGAGGAAAGTCATGTTTTTATATAAATATTAAGTTTCATTTTACTGCGTAATTATTAGTCATAGAACAAATATTCATAATATCAGTTGTACAGTTTAATTAGGTGTATCAGATGCTGCAATGATATTTCCAATATCTCTAATAGCTTTCGAGAAAATGAGGAGGAAAGTCATGTTTTTAAATAAATATTAAGTTTCATTTTACTGCGTAATTATTAGTCATAGAAACAAATATTCATAATATCAGTTGTACAGTTTAATTAGGTGTATCAGATGCTGCAATGATATTTCCAATATCTCTAATAGCTTTCGAGAAAATGAGGAGGAAAGTCATGTTTTTATATAAAAATAAGTTTCATTTTACTGCGTAATTATTAGTCATAGAAACAAATATTCATAATGACAGTTGTACAGTTTAATTAGGTGTATCAGATGCTGCAATGATATTTCCAATATCTCTAATAGCTTTCGAGAAAATGAGGAGGAAAGTCATGTTTTTATATAAATATTAAGTTTCATTTTACTGCGTAATTATTAGTCATAGAACAAATATTCATAATGATCAGTTTTACAGTTTAATTAGGTCTATCAGATGCTGCAATGATATTTCCAATATCTCTAATAGCTTTCGAGAAAATGAGGAGGAAAGTCATGTTTTTATATAAATATTAAGTTTCATTTTACTGCGTAATTATTAGTCATAGAACAAATATTCATAATGATCAGTTGTACAGTTTAATTAGGTCTATCAGATGCTGCAATGATATTTCCAATATCTCTAATAGCTTTCGAGAAAATGAGGAGGAAAGTCATGTTTTTATATAAAATATTAAGTTTCATTTTACTGCGTAATTATTAGTCATAGAACAAATATTCATAATGACAGTTGTACAGTTTAATTAGGTGTATCAGATGCTGTAATGATATTTCCAATATCTCTAATAGCTTTCGAGAAAATGAGGAGGAAAGTCATGTTTTTATATAAATATTAAGTTTAATTTTACTGCGTAATTATTAGTCATAGAACAAATATTCATAATATCAGTTTTACAGTTTAATTAGGTGTATCAGATGCTGCAATGATATTTCCAATATCTCTAATAGCTTTCGAGAAAATGAGGAGGAAAGTCATGTTTTTATATAAATATTAAGTTTCATTTTACTGCGTAATTATTAGTCATAGAACAAATATTCATAATGACAGTTGTACAGTTTAATTAGGTGTATCAGATGCTGCAATGATATTTCCAATATCTCTAATAGCTTTCGGGAAAATGAGGAGGAAAGTCATGTTTTATATAAATATTAAGTTTCATTTTACTGCGTAATTATTAGTCATAGAACAAATATTCATAATTACAGTTGTACAGTTTAATTAGGTGTATCAGATGCTGCAATGATATTTCCAATATCTCTAATAGCTTTCGGGAAAATGAGGAGGAAATGTCATGTTTTTATATAAATATTAAGTTTCATTTTACTGCGTAATCATTAGTCATAGAACAAATATTCATAATTTCAGTTTTACAGTTTAATTAGGTCTATCAGATGCTGCAATGATATTTCCATTATCTCTAATAGATTTCGAGAAAATGAGGAGGAAATTCATGTTTTTATATAAATATTAAGTTTCATTTTACTGCGTAATTATTAGTCATAGAACAAATATTAATAATGACAGTTGTACAGTTTAATTAGGTGTATCAGATGCTGCAATGATATTTCCAATATCTCTAATAGCTTTCGAGGAAATGAGGAGAAAATTTATGTTTATATAAAAATATTAAGTTTCATTTTACTGAGTAATTATTAGTCATAGAACAAATATTCATAATGACAGTTGTACAGTTTAATTAGGTGTATCAGATGCTGTAATGATATTTGAAATATCTCTAATAGCTTTCGAGAAAATGAGGAGGAAAGTCATGTTTATATATAAATATTAAGTTTCATTTTACTGCGTAATTATTAGTCATAGAAAAAATATTCATAATATCAGTTGTACAATTTAATTAGGTGTATCAGCTGCTACAATGATATTTCCAATATCACTAATAGCTTTCGAGAAAATGAGGAGGAAAGTCATGTTTTTATATAAATATTAAGTTTCATTTTACTGCGTAATTATTAGTCATAGAAAAAATATTCATAATATCAGTTGTACAGTTTCAATTAGGTCTATCAGATGCTGCAATTATATTTCCAATATCTCTAATAGCTTTCAAGAAAATAACGAGGAAAGTCATGTTTTTATATAAAAATACGGTTTTATTTTACTGCGTAATTATTAGTCATAGAACAAATATTCATAATATCAGTTGTACATTGAATTAGGTGTATCAGATGATGCAATGATATTTCCAATATCTCTAATAGCTTTCGAGAAAACGAGGAAGAAAGTAATTTTAAAAAAAGTAAAATTCAGTATTTATTAGTACTAGTGAAAATATTCATAATGACAGTAGTAGATTTTAATTAGGTCTATCAGATGCTGCAATGATATTTCCAATATCTCTAATAGCTTTCGAGAAAATGAGGAGGAATGTCATGTTTTTATATAAATATATAGTTTCATTTTACTGCGTAATTATTAGTCATAGAACAAATATTCATAATGTCAGTTTTACAGTTTAATTAGGTCTATCAGATGCTGCAGTGATATTTCCAATATCTCTAATAGCTTTCGAGAAAATGAGGAGGAAAATCATGTTTTTATATAAATATTAAGTTTCATTTTACTGCGTAATTATTAGTCATAGAACAAATATTCATAATGAAGTTGTACAGTTTAATTAGGTGTATCAGATGCTGCAATGATATTTCCAATATCTCTAATAGCTTTCGAGAAAATGAGGAGGAAAGTCATGTTTTTATATAAATATTAAGTTTCATTTTACTGCGTAATTATTAGTCATAGAACAAATATTCATAATGACAGTTGTACAGTTTAATTAGGTGTATCAGATGCTGCAATGATATTTCCAATATCTATAACAGCTTTCGAGAAAATGAGGAGGAAAGTCATGTTTTTATATAAATATTAAGTTTCATTTTACTGCGTAATTATTAGTCATAGAACAAATATTCATAATATCAGTTTTACAGTTTAATTAGGTGTATCAGATGCTGCAATGATATTTCCAATATCTTTAATAGCTTTCGAGAAAATGAGGAGGAAATTCATGTTTTTATATAAATATTAAGTTTCATTTTACTGCGTAATTATTAGTCATAGAACAAATATTAATAATGACAGCTGTACAGTATAATTAGGTATATCAGATGCTGCAATAATATTTCCAATATCTCTAATAGCTTTCGAGGAAATGAGGAGAAAAGTTATGTTTATATAAAAATATTAAGTTTCATTTTACTGAGTAATTATTAGTCATAGAACAAATATTCATAATGACAGTTGTACAGTTGAATTAGGTTTATCAGATGCTGTAATGATATTTCCAATATCTCTAATAGCTTTCTAGAAAATTAGGAGGAAAGTCATGTTTTTATATAAATATAAAGTTTAATTTTACTGCGTAATTATTAGTCATAGAACAAATATTCATAATTTCAGTTTTACAGTTTAATTAGGTCTATCAGATGCTGCAGTGATATTTCCAATATCTCTAATAGCTTTCGAGAAAATGACGAGGAAATTCATGTTTTTATATAAATATTAAGTTTCATTTTACTGCGTAATTATTAGTCATAGAACAAATATTCATAATGACAGTTGTACAGTTTAATTAGGTGTATCAGATCCTGCAATCATATTTCCAATATCTCTAATAGCTTTCGGGAAAATGAGGAGGAAAGTCATGTTTTTATATAAATATTAAGTTTCATTTTACTGCGTAATTATTAGTCATAGAACAAATATTCATAATCACAGTTGTACAGTTTAATTAGATGTATCAGATGCTGCAATGATATTTCCAATATCTCTAGTAGCTTTCGAGAAAATGAGGAGGAAAGTCATGTTTTTAAATAAATATTAAGTTTCATTTTACTGCGTAATTATTAGTCATAGAACAAATATTCATACTATCAGTTGTACAGTTTAATTAGGTCTATCAGATGCTGCAATTATATTTCCAATATCTCTAATAGCTTTCGAGAAAATGACGAGGAAAAGTCATGTTTTTATATAAAAATACGGTTTTATTTTACTGCGCAATAATTAGTCATAGAAAAAATATTCATAATATCAGTTGTACAGTTGAATTAGGTGTATCAGATGATGCAATGATATTTCCAATATCTCTAATAGCTTTCGAGAAAACGAGGAAGAAAGTAATTTAAAAAAAAGTAAAATTCAGTATTTATTAGTACTAGTGAAAATATTCATAATGACAGTAGTAGATTTTAACTAGGTCAATCAGATACTGCAATGATATTTCCAATATCTCTAATAGCTATCGAGAAAATGAGGAGGAATGTCATGTTTTTATATAAATATATAGTTTCATTTTACTGCGTAATTATTAGTCATAGAACAAATATTCATAATGTCTGTTTTACAGTTTAATTAGGTCTATCAGATGCTGCAGTGATATTTCCAATATCTCTAATAGCTTTCGAGAAAATGAGGAGGAAAGTCATGTTTTTATATAAATATTAAGTTTCATTTTACTGCGTAATTATTAGCCATAGAACAAATATTCATAATATCAGTTGTACAGTTTAATCAGGTGTATCAGATGCTGCAATGATATTTCCAATATCTCTAATAGCTTTCGAGAAAATGAGGAAGAAAGTCATGTTTTTATATAAAAATTAAGTTTCATTTTACTGCGTAATTATTAGTCATAGAACAAATATTCATAAGGACAGTTGTAAGGTTTAATTAGGTGTATCAGATGCTGTAATGATATTTCCAATATCTCTAATAGCTTTCGAGAAAATGAGGAGGAAAGTCATGTTTTTAAATAAATATTAAGCTTAATTTTACTGCGTAATTATTAGTCATAGAAAAAATATTCATAATATTAGTTTTACGGTTTAATTAGGTGTATCTGATGCTGCAATGATATTTCCAATATCTCTAATAGCTTTCGGGAAAATGAGGAGGAAAGTCATGTTTATATATAAATATTAAGTTTCATTTTACTGCGTAATTATTAGTCATAGAACAAATATTCATAATGAATGTTGTACAGTTTAATTAGATGTATCAGATGCTGCAATGATATTTCCAATATCTCTAATAGCTTTCGGGAAAATGAGGAGGAAAGTCATGTTTTTATATAAATATTAAGTTTCATTTTACTGCGTAATTATTAGTCATAAAACAAATATTCATAATTACAGTTGTACAGTTTAATTAGGTGTATCAGAAGCTGCAAGGATATTTCAAATATTTCTAATAGCTTTCGGGAAAATGAAGAGTAATGTCATGTTTTTATATAAATATTAAGTTTCATTTTACTGCGTAATCATTAGTCATAGAACAAATATTCATAATTTCAGTTTTACAGTTTAATTAGGTCTATCAGATGCTGCAATGATATTTCCATTATCTCTAATAGATTTCGAGAAAATGAGGAGGAAATTCATGTTTTTATATAAATATTAAGTTTCATTTTACTGCGTAATTATTAGTCATAGAACAAATATTAATAATGACAGTTGTACAGTTTAATTAGGTGTATCAGATGCTGCAATGATATTTCCAATATCTCTAATAGCTTTCGAGGAAATGAGGAGAAAATTTATGTTTATATAAAAATATTAAGTTTCATTTTACTGAGTAATTATTAGTCATAGAACAAATATTCATAATGAGAGTTGTACAGTTTAATTAGGTGTATCAGATGCTGTAATGATATTTGAAATATCTCTAATAGCTTTCGAGAAAATGAGGAGGAAAGTCATGTTTATATATAAATATTAAGTTTCATTTTACTGCGTAATTATTAGTCATAGAAAAAATATTCATAATATCAGTTGTACAATTTAATTAGGTGTATCAGCTGCTACAATGATATTTCCAATATCACTAATAGCTTTCGAGAAAATGAGGAGGAAAGTCATGTTTTTATATAAATATTAAGTTTCATTTTACTGCGTAATTATTAGTCATAGAAAAAATATTCATAATATCAGTTGTACAGTTCAATTAGGTCTATCAGATGCTGCAATTATATTTCCAATATCTCTAATAGCTTTCAAGAAAATAACGAGGAAAGTCATGTTTTTATATAAAAATACGGTTTTATTTTACTGCGTAATTATTAGTCATAGAACAAATATTCATAATATCAGTTGTACAATTGAATTAGGTGTATCAGATGATGCAATGATATTTCCAATATCTCTAATAGCTTTCGAGAAAACGAGGAAGAAAGTAATTTTAAAAAAAGTAAAATTCAGTATTTATTAGTACTAGTGAAAATATTCATAATGACAGTAGTAGATTTTAATCAGGTCTATCAGATGCTGCAATGATATTTCCAATATCTCTAATAGCTTACAAGAAAATGTAGGAGGAATGTCATGTTTTTATATAAATATATAGTTTCATTTTACTGCGTAATTATTAGTCATAGAACAAATATTCATAATGTCAAATTTACAGTTTAATTAGGTCTATCAGATGCTGCAGTGATATTTCCAATATCTCTAATAGCTTTCGAGAAAATGAGGAG
>JAPQNM010000005.1:19222979-19285479 GCA_029783475.1 Metacarcinus magister | reverse complement strand
CTCTCTCTCTCTCTCTCTCTCTCTCTCTCTCTCTCTCTCTCTCTCATACACACATCAACCAATCAATTAATCCGTCAATCAGTTAATCAATCACCTTTTTACCTCAATAACAAAACAAAACAAAAAGTCACCTGAAATTACACCCAAAATACTAACCTAGAGAGAGAGAGAGAAAAAAAATACAGAGTAAGGAATGAAATAATACTACAACAGCCGTCAAGATGAATTCCGTTTTACCTGACGTGTTTATTTACCCTTTATATGAGCACGGCAGCAAGGGCGTGTGTACTCAGGGGCAAAATATTCACCGCCAAATAAGGCCACTCACACCTCTGTATCGATGCCAACCACGGGACGCTACACGCAACTGCCCTTCTGTGTGGCGGCGGGAGGAGGCGGGGAGGAGACAGAGACAGAGAGAGAGAGACACCATAGAGTGAGACCAGAAACCTTCCTCGCCTCTCCGTCCCCTGAGCTACCAACATGAACCACTAAAATATAAAGCAATAAATTATCATCTTCCTTATCGTCTTTCCTCTGCGTCGCTCTTCCTTCCCTTTCCCTTCAATCCACGTCTTCACGCACCGCTGGAGGATGGGATGGAGTGGCGTGTCCCCTTGATGGACGGAGAAAGATCCCCTGAGCCGCCAAGCCTCGTCCAGCTGCATGCAAACGACGTGAGGGAAATCAAGATAGCGTCATCTCCAATTTATCATTAAAGCTGATCGTGCGAGAGTTGGGAGGAAGACCCGTGAGGACTGTGGATTCATGACTGTATACTTGTGTGATACTGACTGACTGACTGCCTGACTGACTGACTGACTTAAGTGTTTCCTAGAGTGCTATTCTTAGCCTGCGTTTGTTCAGTGCGCCACGTGTGCTGTTGCTGAGGGGCTGTAGTTTATGTCTGCTCGGGTCTATACACACCTACACACACACATGCTTCCTCCGGTGCTGGTCAGGTCAGGTCACACGAGAAAACCTGCAGCTAATGAGTGACTATCAAGTTACTACAAGGGTCACTGCAAGCCATTGGTACAGAAAAGAGGGACACCACGTAAAGAGCTTCCCAGTGTGTCCTGGAGGTGACTTTAACACCATACATACCAGCGTTACACCCACCCGTTCACACCACCACCTCCACTCCATCTTAGTTGTCCCAGAAAACTCAAAGATAAGAAGAAAATATAAAAGAACATATAATTACGACAAAATACCCAATTAGTGAAAACAAATAAAATAGCCCGATAAACAGATGATTTACAAGCACTAATTAAACGTTGCAAAGTGGACGTGAGTTTGCCAGGAGCTGTATCGTGTGTGTTTCGTGTGACGGTGTAATGTATAACTCCCTGGAGAGACTCACGGGCGGCGGAGGCGGAGTTAAAGGGAAGAGGAAGAGGAGGAGGAGGAGGAGGAGGAGGAGGAGGAGGAGGAGGAGGAGGAGGAGGAGGAGGAGGAGGAGGGAGTAGAGAAGCGGCCTGCATGCGAGCTAACTTTTTGCGATAAGAAAATGATGGAAGAGGAGGAGGAGGAAGGAGGAAAATTATGCCAGGAAAGAACATTAGGGCATGGAGGAGAACGAGGATGAGAACAGACGAGAAAGAGAATAACGAGAATGAAGACAAATGAGGAAGATAAGAACGAAGACAAGGAGACGAAGGATAATAATAATGATAATAATAAGGGTGGTAATGAAGATGATATTTGCGTGTGTTGGCTCAGCGATGTGGGCGGAGCTTCCTGTTATGGGGAGGGTGGGTGGGGAGGCTGTATGTGGGTCAGGTGGGGTAATGAGCAGGTATATTTATGGGTGTGATGTGTCATTACCAGGGAAGCGGATGGCGGCTGATGTCTATTTAAGCTCCGTGACGATATGCAGAAAGATGAGGAGGTGGGTAAAAAAAAATGACAAAATTGAAGTGGAATGAAATTAGCAAGACGAAGAGGGAAAGAAAATTGAGAGGGAGAGAAATGATTATAAGAACGAAGAGGGAAAATATATACGAGGAGGAGACTGAGGAGGAGGAAGGGAATACAAAATGCAGGTATACAGAGTAGTATTAGGACACGAAAATTATGTTGGTATACATTCTCACTATATACATCAAACTGGGAGAGAAAATGCGAAAAGGACATGGAAAAGGAGGAATAGGAGGAGGAAGAAGGCAACGACAATGAAGACGACAACAATGACGACAACGACAACAGCACACACACACACGTTTACTGTGTGTGTGTGTGTGTGTGTGTGGTGTGTGTGTGTGTGTGTGGTGGGCAGCGTAAGGGTGTGCTGTAGCCACAATCAGGGGCGCGTCTCCCCTTCCTTGTCACCACGCCCCTGCGACGTCGCTCTCGCCCCATCGGAATGCAGACAGGCATCCCAACTATCGCCTTGAGTCTCCGTCAGGTTCGCCAGTAGCACATGGTTGCCTGAATACCACGCCGCCTCACCCATGGACGCCGCCCATCAACCTGCCATTCTGACCTACACCAATGAGTTCGTCTTGAGGACCTACAACTATTGGCCACTATATATGGAGGGAAAAGATAACGCTGATTGTAATAGGTTCTCGCGTGCGTAGTATACTTCAACGCCCAGCTGTATACGCCCAGGACTGAAAACTGATGCTCGGCCAGGACCCTCACCGTTCCTCACTCGTATTTTTGTAGCACTTTGAATTAATGCTTCTGTATATTGACAATTGCTAATGAATGTGCCTTTCAACTTGCAACTGAATCAACAAAGGTAGTGAGATGAAATTGGTTCTGTTTGAGCAATATGAGGAATGTTTGGAGTTGTGTGTGCAATAGGAATGTCAGAGCAAAAAATAATACTAAACATATTAATTATTACTATATTGATGTGCGAGTTAGCGACACAGACACTGGTGACGCAAGATGAAACTTAGAAAAAATAAAAAAAAACTGTAATGATCATGTTTATGTAGATGAATTTGGTCTCATTTCGCTAAAAAGATATGTAGACTGAGAGAAGACAAAATAAGACCAAGAGGTGAGATGAGCACAGAACCGAAATGAAAACAAGAAGACTGAGAAGGAAAAAAAATACTACAGCCACGTGGCGAGTAAACATGAGCAAGAACCAATTAGTGGAGCGTGAAGGAGGCCGGAGGAGGGAAGGGATCAAGAGGAAGGCAGCAGATTAGGTAGGGGGACGCGGTTCTGAGAAATATGAGATGGTGGGCTTGTGGTGGAGGAGGATGCCATGGTAGCGGAGGGGACTTACGGGTAGACTAACTAAAGGGGAAATGGTGAAGAGAAAGGAGGGGAGTCACATGAAGACGTTCAGGTCCATCCAACCATCGGGTCTTCACCTCCTCCTGGCGGTGACTTGCAAGATGAGGTGAAGATGTACTCTCACCGGAAGTTCCCGCTTAAAAGATGGAATTTAGAGTTAAGATGAAATGAGGTGAAGAGGAAATAACTTCTCCCCTCCTCCTCCTCCTCCTCCTCCTCCTCCTCCTCCTCCTCCTCCTCCTCTCCTCCTCCTCCTCCTCCTCCTTTTCCTCCTCCTTTTCCTCCTCCTCCTCCTGCAGTATCAATAATCTTTAAGGCAAGGCGGATCGTTGTTGCGCCCGCCACATAGCCACGTGGATCGCGGGTTGCCAGGCTCTTTGAACATTCAGGCGACACATTCTATCCGCTACATTGTTGGAAGGGAGCGAGTACTGTCTGTCGTCTGGCAAGTGTCTGGGACGGCCGCTGCGGGAGGTTTTCTCGTGAGGTTTTTGGCGCGAAACTCACCACGTGTATTTTGTTTTGGTGGCAGCGGCAGCGGCAGCAGGAGGGCGTCGAGGGCTGATGTTTTGTTTCGTGAATTTTATGAATGAGCGTCTCTCTTGATCTTACTGCAAGGAAGGTATATTTTGGTGGCGGGAAAACAGTATAGTGTAGTATTTATACGTTGGGTTTTGGCGCGGCTCTGGTTACGGTGTCAGCAGTCTTTTGTTCACTGCCAAGTATCGCTGTTCATTATTATTTAGCACGATGTTTATGTTTTATTTATCTGTTACTGTCTTAAACCCACTCTTGCGTATATTTGGGAAGAGGTCTTGAAGGAGAGGAAAGGGAGGAAGTGAAGAGGAAGCCAGTGAGGAAGGAAGGAAGGGAAGGAGAGAGGACTGCCAGCTTAGTAATATCCGCTCAGAGTAGCTCAGTCTCCTTTCATAAAGTGACCTAGAATATAAAGTTGATTTTCCTTTCTTTTCATTTTATATTTTTAGTTTAATTATGAGTTACCAGTGTATTCATTTATTATATTATATCCATTATGGCATAGTAAAAGTGTATTTATTCAATTTATATAACAAATCATCTTAGTTACTCTTGTATTTTTTGTCCTACGTAATTGTAATCAAAATCAGTTATAAATTACACACGTGTTAACTTATATACATTTATATCTACAAATTAACCAATGTGAACTACAGCAATTACAGGTAAAAATAAATATACAGTTTTTTTCACTCGTAAGTTATCCATTTATCTATTTATGTATTCACACCTACATGCATATAATTTCATGTGAACTTAAGTAATGTTAACCAAAACGAGAACTCAGATGTGCTAGACCAAGTTGCTGCTATTTTTTGTAGCAGCGCAGTAAGATTCCCAGAAAAGATTGGTGTTGTTTATGTATTTGTGTAGCACTCTCTCTCCCTCCCTTACTCACTCACTCACTCAGAGAGACAGGCAGGCAGGCAGTCTCCCTCTCCCTCTCTCTCTCTCTCTCTCTCTCTCTCTCTCTCTCTCTCTCTCTCTCTCTCTCTCTCACACACACATTATCCACCTCAACGTTACATCACTGACTTCCACCACTATTCCCAACGACACTGAGCTATCTAACAGCATACCCTCCCCACTCCCTCTATTCCCCAACTCCCTTTGCCTCGCTGCTGCACTAGACCCGCCACTCTACCTCATGTCTATCCCTCTTATCTTTCTTACAGTCTACTATTACCACATCCACTTTTTTATAGAAATAATATAACTACCTCTTTGTTTTCTTCTTCTTGATATAATATTGAAACTTTCCATCTTCTATAGTTATGGGGCAGCGTTTAATGGCTGGGTCTTTTCTCCTCTATGTGTTGTTTCCTAAGGCTTCCTCCACCTCCAGGATGTAAGAGTTCCTGCCTGTCTGCCTGCCTGCTGTTTCTACTTTTAGGTTTCGTGAAGCAGGAGCAGCTGTCTGTTTCCACCTTCATGTTTATTCAGCCCTCGCCCTGACTCCAGATGTCAAGGAAACACTGCCCTCAACATTTTGTTTTCTTTTTTGCCGTTCTCTCCACCCCTACATTCTCCCTCCTCCTCCTCCTCCTCCTCCTCCTCCTCCTCCTCCTCCTCCTCCTCCTCCTCCTTCTCTTTCTCTTCCCTGCTACACTCACCCTCCTCCCCACGCGCTTCTCTCATGCCACTCACGTCCACCTCCTTCATCTGAGTAACTGTTTGTAATAAAGGATCCTCATTCATTACCTTCATTTTTATCTTCTAAATAACAGGGTTTAATGTACATTTTGATCATTCCGATGCTGACTAAACTGTGTAATCCAGGCTATACATTCCTGGTGCAGTGTTGTGTATGTTGTCATTAGTTATATTTCTCAAAGTCTATGACATTTGACGAAATTTGTGAGTTAGTACTAGGAATATACTTAAATAGTAGTAGTAGTAGTAGTAGTAGTAGTAGTAGTAGTAGTAGTAGTAGTAGTAGTAGTAGTAATAGTAATAGTAGTAGTAGTAGTAGTAGTAGTAGTAGTAGTAGTAGTAGCGAAATGTAACATAATAATAACACTAATAGCAAAAACAGTAACAATAATGACAATAAAATGCATTCAAGTTTCGCAGTAACAACACAACATCATACATTACACGAAGCTACAGAAGTACCCATACCAGCCTCCCTTCCTTTACCATACAATGTACCCTGTCCAACTTTCCCCTTCTTCCCCTCCTTTACCACTCCCCTTCCACGTCCCCAATATCCCTCTTCTCCATCATTCCACTCCACTCCCTACCCTTGCTTCCCCTTGGCTTTGTGGCAGCATAACTCCCCTTCCCTCGACCTCCCGCCTCGCCTCGCCCCGTCTCTGCTATTCCTGTGTCTGTGGCCGCCGCCCCGCACCTCACCAAGCACCGCCACGGCCTGTCCCGCCGCACCACACCCTCTGCCTAGCGCCTGGCCGGACTCACCCTACTCTATGCCTTCATCGCCGTTACCATCTCTTTCTCTCTCTCTCTCTCTCTCCTCTCTCTCTCTCTCTCTCTCTCTCTCTCTCTCTCTCTCTCTTATACAAGTAATTTTTGCAGATATTAAGGTGGCAAAGATTATGGATTAATGAGGATGCTATTACATAAAAATAAGCGATGGTTTGGGAGGAGAAGGAGGAGGAAGATAACAACAACAACGAGACGAATATGACGGCGACGAGAACGCGAAGATGAATGGGAATGAGGGCAAGAACGAGGATGATAAGAAGGAAGAGCAGGAGGAGGAGAGAAGCAGCAGCAGCAGCAGCAGCAGCAGCCTCCTCCTCTTCTGACGAGATGAAGAAATATGTGAATGCAAAAGATGCGTCAAAACTAATGAAAGATGGTGAACTGAAATACGAGGACTTGTGAAAACTTGAAATGAACCAAGAAGATGGATATGCGAGAAGGCAGGGTAAAAAAAAAAAAAAAAAAAAAAAAAGAATGCTGAAGAAAAATAATCTAACTTCGGAGGATACTTAGGGAAGAGGTAAAAAAAAAAATGTCGAGGAAAAATAGTGGTATGAAAAAAGTTGGAAGAGAAATAGTTACCTGACAACACACGAATGTTTAAAAAAAAAAAAATAGCTGTAAAAAATATAAGGGCAAAACATATTAAAAGGGAGAGGTACGAGCGAGAGAGCGAGAGAGAGAGAGAGAGAGAGAGAGAGAGAGAGAGAGAGAGAGAGAGAGAGAGAGAGAGAGAGAGAGAGAGAGAGAGAGAGAACGGTAAAAAAAGAGGAAACACACGTAATAAAAGTGAAAGGGGTAACAAGTGCATTAAAAAAACATGTAAAAGTGAAACAAAAACAGCAAAGACATGAAATATAACGTAAGAGGCCAAACACCTCGGAAGGTCAAGAGAGAGGGAGTAGGAGAGGGAGTGGGAGAGGGAGTAGGAAAGGGAGAGGGAGTGGGAGTGTAGAGAGAAAGTGAGGCGTTACTCCAAAGGCAGGAAGTGGAAGGTGGAGTTTGTTTACACCTGCCATGATCCCTGCCACCACCTGCCTCACCACCATCATCACCACCACCACTACACCCTACCAGCCTCACACCAGACCTTACCTGATTCACCCTGGCTACCATCACCACCACCACCACTATCATCACCATTACAGCCTACCTGCCTCACACCACACCTGGCTACCATCATCACCACCATCACCACAACCATCATCACCACTTCACTTCTTCCATCATTATTAATTCCCTCTTGAAATCACCTTTTTCAAACACCCTTTTTCTATTCCCCTTCCTTTAAATACTCATCTACACCTGGATACCATAACTAATAACTTCTGAAAAGACGGAAAACAAGGGTGACACTCCATTACCAATAACCTCATATACAGTAAACCTCAAAAAATCAATATAAACCTCTAACTATACTCACTTCCCGTAGTCATGTCACTGTGGGTTACCTGAGCTCACCTGTGTTGCTCACGCCTCTTACCAAGCTCGGGTCATACTTATAATGTCATGTGACGGTCACCTGTACCTAGTCACCTGTGGCCAAGTGCGACAGGTATGGGAATGTATCTGAGTCATGGGTGTGGGGGGGGGGTTGACTATGCAGGTGGGTGGATGGGTGGATGGGTGGGTGTTGGTATTTCAAGTGGTATTGCTCATGCAGTGGACATAGGGATAGGGCACGTCTGTATTGGTACTGTAACTATGGTGTGTGTGTGTGTGTGTGTGTGTGTGTGTGTGTGTGTGTGCGTGTGCGTGTGCGTGTGTGTGTGTGTGTGTGTCTACGCATCCCGCTGCTGCCTGCTGAGACGGAGGGATGCATCACTGGTTCTCCCAAGGTATTAATAAACGGCATAGCACTCCTCCTCCTCCTCCTCCTCCTCCTCCGCCTCCTCCTCCTCCTCCTCCTACTCCTCCACAACCTCACACTGCAGTCCCTCCCCTCAGGCCAGCGTGTGTCCTACGTGCAACAGAAGCAGCAGGAAGGTAAGTGGTGCTCAGAATGACTCTAAGGGCGCTCCGGGTCACCTCCTCCAGCAGTCTCCCTTTAAGAACGTTGAAAAGTAGTATAAGGAAGGAAGGGAAAGTAGAAAGGGCATTGGACGTGGGAAAGGGTAGGTATATTGCAGAAAGATGTTATATAGAAGAGAAGAAAAAGAGGAGGAGGGAGAGGGAGAGAAGGAAAAATGTTTGAAGAAAAAATCAAATGCCATTTAGACGCAATGGAAAATATTACTGTGAGAGCGAGTGAAGGGGAGAGACTGAAAAAAAGGAAGAAAAGAAAAGAAAAAAGATAAAAAAAATAATACAATATAAAAGACATAAGAAAAAAGCGCGAGAGGAGTAAAGTAAATTTGATTAAAAAAAAAAAATGGAGAGAGGATGAAAAAGAACAAATGCAACGAATAGAAAAAAAAATAATAAAAAAAACACCACGAAAAAAGATAAAAAAAAAATTGAAAAAGAGAAGGATATAAAAAAAAAAAAGACGCATATCCTATCACAGAATCCTTCACAACAAGTCGCTGTATGCAAGAACACTTATCCTATCCTGCGAGTGAGTAATCTACAAGCCTGCCAATCTGCCCCGGTGTTTTGAAAGGCGGTGGGAGGGTGATGGAGTTATTTGCATTAGATCTACACGGTAATCTTTTCACGCACCTCCTGGACCGCCGCCAAGTAACATCTCCCTTACGAATGTTGACCTCAAAAACAACTCCCAAAAAACGCTTCCCTGCGGAGTATTCACTATCCAGCCACTTAGCAAATGAACTTGATGCCTTGCTCTCTCTCTCTCTCTCTCTCTCTCTCTCTCTCTCTCTCTCTCTCTCTCTCTCTCTCTCTCTCTCTCTCTCTCTCTCTCTCTCTCAATGTTACCGGAAGTGATCCATCTCACAAAACACGTCACATGGCTTCCTGGGAACATTTTTCACCTTCTTAAAATGTTCAATGAAAACAGGAAAACGTGTCTGTACCACACCTCGAACCTCATTAATTCATCCCTTCATTAAATCACGCTAGACCCGGAAGCGGTGCCCGAATTAAGATGTCGGGAACAGATTTAATGAAGATCTAAAATGAACCGTGTGAACCAGTCCTTAACGTCACCGCTAGATGAGGGGGAGTTTCCGTCACCGCCTCCTTTCACCCTTCCACCGTCATCCTCAACCCGCTGCGGCAGGATCCAGATGCAAGCTAGTATTTCTTCCCTCAGTGACGTGATGCGGAGAGTGGTTATGCATCTCAACAACCTCTCAGTGGTCTCAAAAGGTAGAAGCAAGCACGTTTCTGTCCCTCATGGTCTTGGGCGGCGTCCAGGTCACGTCGCCGTCCGTCCCCTTGCTCCTGCCCTCAGTGTGTGATTCCCGTAGGCGTGAGCAGCGCAGTTAATATTGAGGTTATGTTTGAAGAGGAATGGTTTATGAGACTTTTTTTTCTCCTCTAGTGTGGTGGCAGCGGCGTCCAGCCTGCCAACATAAACAGCCGGTGCTTGTATGTGTGTGTGTGTGTGTGTGTGTCAGATGGGCGGGGATGGTACAGCCACCCCGCCCCACGCCCCACGCCCCGCCCGTCAGTAGTACATTCATTGCGTCATTGAGGTGATGGTGAGGTGGTGATGGTGCCTCTCGCCACCCCCGCAACAAGGCATCACACTAGCTTAAACAGGAGTGTGAAAACTTTTATCTCTTTCATTTTGCACATTTTGATGGGGTTGCAATCAGGAGGAGGAGGAGGAGGAGGAGGAGGAGGAGGAGGAGGAGGAGGAGGAGGAGGAGGAGGAGGAGGAGGAGGAATGGAATTAATGTCATGAAGGCACTGCGCATCGCTCGGTGAATGTTTTAAGAGGTGATAAGATAAGGTAAGATGAGGGGAGGTGAGGTGAGACGAGGTAAGGAGGGGAGGGTGTTGGGGAGAGAGGAGGGGAAGGTGAAGGTGATCTTCCCTCTGAAACATTCCCTTCCTGCCTCCCCTCCCCCACACCACCCCCACCACCCCATCCCTACATGCTTGACAGATGACCTACGCTATTAAAAGGTGCATACTGACAGATGACTAAACAAATAGATAAACAAATGCACAGCTAAACGAAATAAAATAACAGTTATGGCTACAACACAGAAGTTATCCCTTGTAATTTTTTGCATAACCTCAAGTATTTTAAAATCACCCACGTTTCCTCTTCATCCTTACTTTGCTTAGAACACGTGGAGTGGTATGTACTGTACTCACCACTTCCAACACATCACATGCCCAGGACGCAGCCTCGATACTCTGACAGCGTGCACGAACCTTCACATGGAAAGAAAAACAAACAGATTGATAGGTGTGTAGATAGATAGATATAAGTAAATAAATAATAAAGGAATGTACACATAAATAAATATAGCTAGGAAGAGGAAAGTAAGATTGGTGGATGATTTGATACTCGTAGATATAAATACATGCATAAGTGAGTGAGTAAATATATAAATAGTTATGTAAGATAATGAATAATCGGTTATGCATTTGTTTAAAGTTATTTCCTCACTTGTAATGTACAGTAATTGACTTCAAGTTGAGTCGTTCTGCAACCACATCTAAATTTATTCATTTCAGTTGTTTATTTTGCAAGACAAATGAACTCCAAATCAAGCCATAACTATTAAGCTTTCGTCACTCTTAAAACATATATCTACCTACAAATCTACGTACCTGCATATCTATATATTTCTTTATCTATCTTGAAAATTATTAATTCATTTATTTAACGATCTCATTTTTATCTGCCAAGTGTCACCTTCTCAATATGTTCATGCTGAAGGTGATCTTGCATACATTTATAGAGAGAAGGACCTCATATGTAGCATCACCTCCGCCTCTTAACCATTAGGACGCACTTATCACTAGTACTTTTGGGGTAATTAATTTGCTACGTTTATATCACTTATACATTTAGTTTAGTTTTTTTTCTTGGTTTGCACTCAAGCATCTTATTTTCTAATCTTATTTTGCTCTCTTTTAACTTGTTCCAATCATTCAGTTCATTTAAATATATAATTAAGTCTCCTTCTCTTCTCTCTCTCTCTCTCTCTCTCTCTCTCTCTCTCTCTCTCTCTCTCTCTCTCTCTCTCTCTCTCTCTCTCTCTCTCTCTCTCTCTCTCTCCCTGTGTGTGTGTGTGTGTGTGTGTGTGTGTGTGTGTGTGTGTGTGTGTGTGTGTGTGTGTGTGTGTGTGTGTGTGTGTGTTTTAGCATCGTCCGTAAACAAGTTCATCTAGTATAACATTTACCTACATGAATTAGAAACACAATCGGGCATAGCAACTGTCTCTGAGGAACGCCACTTGTCACACTCCTCTCGGATTAAAACATTTCTCTTCTCACTGTTCTCGTCTTTCATATTAAAAAAAAAAAATTCTCCATTCACCATTCATTTCAACTGCTATCTCTTCACTCCTTCTACAGTCTTGAGTTTATAAATAAGTCTTCAAGAGGTACTTTATCAAATACTCTTCACAAGTTCAGGTACACAATTTACCCAACTGTCTGTCTCTTGTTTATCTTACAATATGTTACAGAAATTTATCATCAAGTTTGCAACACAACATGATCTTTACTTATTTAAATCCACTTAGTTTCGCCGTCCTTTCCCCATTTTCTTTCAGACATCATAACTATCTATCTCCAAATATTCATGTCTTAAAATTTACATATATATTGGTCTGTAATTCAAAGGGTGGCCTGATATCGTATGGAGAAAGTAATATTTTTTTCCAGTATTGAGTAATATCCTGAGTAATATTTGAGGTGAATATGTGGCTTACAGTACATCTCCTCCTCCTCCTCCTCTTCCTTTTCCTCCTCGTCGTAGTCCTTCTCCTCTTTCTCTTTATTTTTCTTTCTTTTTCTTTCTTTTTTTCTTGTTCTCCTTCTCCTCCTCTCCTCCTCCTCCTCCTCCTCCTCCTCCTCTCCTCCTCCTCCTCCTCCTCCTCCTCCTCCTCTCTCCTCCTCTTTCTCTTTCTCTTTATTTCTCTCTCTTTCTCTTTCTTTTCCTCCTCCTTCTCCTCCTCTTCTTCCTCCTGTAGGTACTCTCCTGCCCCTACCCCTCCTCACCCATCCTCTATTATCCCGGCCTGTTGTTCTATGCCAAGGAATGCCGTGGTCAGCCCCTCTGTTTGTCTTGTGTATACTCTCCTGGCATTACACACAGTTATTTTCAGCATCCCTCCAGCTCTAGGAGTTCCATTCCCACGCACGCACCTGTGTTGTACCTCAGGAAGTAAATAATCTTACACACAAACCCAACACATGCCCCAGTCTGCGATTGTACGGTTAGGGGTTAGCAAAGACCTAAAGAAAGTTCTGTTATGCCGTTCTGAGTTGCAGTGAACACTTCATAACATTCCTTTCCTGTCATAAGGATGTGCAATGTTTATTATCTTTCGTCATCCAAAGGAATCTAAATGTACGCAATGTTGTTCTCGTTCTGGCTATGACGAATCTTTACAGGACCAAGAGAACAGCTTCATGCAGTTTTTTCCTTCCGTAACGACGTACTGTTCCTGCATTGAAGCCCTTCGAGACGCCCCTCCAATGCATCCTAAAGCCTGGTGCACCCTGCTGGAGGGGCCCCCCATAGTGCCAAGTGGGTCATAGATATGTTATTATGCTTCTTGGCACCGTGACGACCATATTTCTGTCCTCCTCCCTGATTGGTTGTCCCATATCTATCACCCACTCCCTGCATTCGTTCCCCCTTTGTCTACCTCCCTTTCCCTGTCAAGATCTGGCGGCCTCCTGGCTACAAGAATCCTCGCCCGGTCTCTTAGTTTCCAGATGTGTGGATATTTTGGTCTTGCTCACGTGGCTGTTAGATATTATTGGACATTGAATACTATAAGTGAGGGAGGAAAGGAGGAAGAAAGTTGGTATCTGTCCTGAGCTGCCCTTGACCGCATGTCCCTCTTTCTAGACACGATGATAAGGTTGTCAAGGATCTACAGCCATCCGCCCCGCCGGCCAGAAGCAGCAGTCTTGGGTTAGAGGTGCTGCAAGAAAACATGACATCACGCCACATGCACAAACAAGAGAAGGACGTACCGCTAATGATAAATAAAAGAAAAATGAAGCCATTTATATCAACCATGACGCTGAAGAATATCTCGAGTTATTTATGTGAATGTATTTTCTCGCACTGATGAGAAAGACCAGCCGTCGAGACCCGTGAAGAGGAAGGACTGAGGGTCTGACGTGAATGATGGTGTACAATGCCAATAAAAATGCACACAGCTATGCCTGCTGCAGCCCACTTATCATCACTAAGAATATAGATCCTTCACTGCACTCAAAATATTCATGAGTTCGACAAAACAAGATAATAGAAATACAAATGTGTTCTCAAGGTTGATGTCTCGGCCTGCGTCTTCCGTGATACCATCCAGCACACACTTGGGTCTCTCTTTCACAATTGTTTTAAGTCTCTGGTGACTTGTTTATTTATGTGCTCCAAGACCTTCCTCTGACCTTCACGACGCTCCTACCCTACGACCCTTCTTCCTTTGTCCCTTCACTGCCTTCATCTTCAACCTCACACCCCTTAGTCAGCCTCAGCACAAACCATCGTCCATTACAATACATTCCATACTTTACTAATTTGATAACATTAATCCAATGGCTTGTCCTCCGCAGCACGAGAGACTGATACCGGTGAGGTCAGTATACCAAAGGCCTTCAAGGGGCGTGGGAGGAGTGTAACGGCACATTTGTTTAACTGCCGTAAACTATCAAAGGGAAGGAAAACACTCCATCAATGTGTTTTCTGTATAAGTGGCTGCATCCCAACACACGTGATGCAATATGAAGGCATCCATTATATATGAAAAGGATGTGAGTAAATATGTCAAATTTATTCCCTCCGAGCACTCCGAGCAATGTGGCATCCAATTAATCGCTGCAGACTTTCGGAAATGCCCAGCCGGAAGGGCCCGCGCCACACAATGCAGTCATATCTCTATAACCCCATCACACACCAGGAAAGTTAGCTCCTGAGGCAAAGGATTGGGGTGGAAGCAGCAAACAAGCAGCACAGAATAGGTCACGTTCCCTTCTGCATGACGACGGGCAGGTCTCGGAACCTCAGCCGGCCAGCTCTCATTTGGCGCAGCGGCGATTGGTTTTATTCCTCCGGAGATTCTTGGCTCCAGTCCTGCCCACGGTCCTAAAAAGGCTAGGGGGTGCGGGGTCCACGTCACCAGCACAAGAGACACCCAGCGAGGATGACTCTGAGAGCGCTATCGTGATTGGCTGGCATACTCGGCTACCGCGCAAAAGTAAAGCAATTCAGCCAATGAGAATAGGTGTGGGCAGCACGTCACGGGCACAGCACACACCGGGATCATATTGCGGATACTTAAAGTGTTCCCTGTACACATTCGGAACAGAACAGCTTTCGATCTGTGGTGAGGAGAACGGGTCTGTGCGTGCGTGCGTGTATGTGTGTGTGTGTGTGTGTGTGTGTGTGTGTGTGTGTGTGTGTGTGTGTGTGTGTGTGTGTGTGTGTGTGTGTGTGTGTGTGTGTTTGTATATGTGTCTGTGTGTGTGTCCCTACGTACAGTAACATCCGTGTGAAAGTAGTGATGACATTGCAAAACCTAAGATTCCTATTTGCTTCCTGTTGTGTTTGTCTCGTACCACTGGCAGTAACACGTCCTTGCAACGGCGCTGTCCTGTTGGTGATGGCAACAGTGTGTCCGTTGTACCGTGGGTGTGCGTCTCCCTACGTCCTGTTATTGTTGTGTGTGTCTTGGAAAAAATAATACCCTACTTGTGGATCGCAAAAGATAAATGTATTTAATCTGTTTAGTGTTTTACATAGTTATCTGTTTTGTGTTTAGCCAAGGAAAGGTGCTTCTGTTTATGAGTGTGTCTGTGTGTCTCCAAGTAGACTATAACTTGTCAACGATATGAAATTGGAATAATTGCATGGCATACGACAGCCTGGAAAAGTCAACAGACGATAAGAGTGTCTCAGCTTCGAGGAAACAATTAAGTTGCCCCTTGCCGCCAGGGTGCACCACCCGCCGCCATCCTCTGCCGTAGCCAGGAAGCTCTGCGTATTGTCTTCTTCAAGTGCAAGCACCGGCCGCCGCCTCGTCAGGGCTAACTTTTATATTCTCGTTATCCCGTGTAACATACAATTGATGCACCAATATGAAAATACCTAGTTACTGGGCGTATTGAATACATGCAAGGAGCATTTATGACCTTAACGTTTCAGTCCATTTCCTCTGATGGAAGGAATCGTTATACTGCAATACATCTGTAGCAGTCTCCCAACATATCTAATGATCGAGACCTCCACACTCATGGATTGCTCCGAGCTCCTCCTCAGCCACTCTTTGAGCTAATCGAAGAAGCAGCACTGCCAACCATCTCCACCAGGCAGGCAGGACACTGGTGGTCCCTCGAGATGCGTCATCGAACATCTGGGCAGGACGGTGCTCGAGGACCTAGACACAACACGCTGAGAGTGTCACCAAGGTCATTTTAAAGTAGTTGGAAGTGTGTTGGCGCTGTCCCAGTAGTGTACACAACATGCCTCAATCAGGCTGTTGATTGGATAATCTACTTCTCTGGATGGTAGAACGTCTGGGGGTGGCAGGAGCCCAACAGGAGGGTGGAAGGCACCGCGGCACCACACGGAGGGGTATTTATAGCCTGGCTGTGGTGTCAAGTTGCCGTGAGGGCTTGGCAGACCCAACACCCCCCCCACCCCGCCCTGCCAGGTATATGAAGCCACGCCCTCCCACGCGACAAGACAGTTCTGCTGCGTAGGGTGATCGGGAAAGTCGTGAGCCGAGGCGGCGTGCTGAGTGTTGCAGGTCCTGAACATCCTACTCCTAGTGCCCTTGTATACTCGTAACCTCTTCAATAACGTGGTGCCCTAACACATCCCCTCCTCACAGCGGTGCCCCAAGACAACCCTCACAGCTCGGTGCCCCAGGATAGCCACCCACAGAGCGGTACTCCAGGACATCCCCTTAAAGCGCGGTGCCCCAGTGTAGCCTTCCCTCAGTGCAGTGCCTCCACACTACGCCCACAGCACAGTGCCTCTGTTTATCTACCCAAAGTGTCCCAGAACAGACCCTCCCATCACGCAGTGCCCCTGTATAGCCAACCACAAAGCAGTCCCTTACTATAGGTCCCCAAAGCGTACTGCCCCTCGATAACTCCCCACGGAGTATTGAGCCACGATTGCTCCCAAAGCGTATAGCATTATGATAAATCCTCACAACGTAGTGTTAGCTCCCCAACATTGCAGGTTACCACGATAGCTCACCACAGCGCAGTGCCCTACAATAGCACCCCACAGCGCAGTGCCCTACAATAGCACCCCACAGCGCAGTGCCCTACAATAGCACCCCACAGCACAGTGCCCCACAATAGCACCCCACAGCGCAGTGCCCTACAATAGCACCCCACAGCGCAGTGCCCTACAATAGCACCCCACAGCGCAGTGCCCCACAATAGCACCCCACAGCACAGTGCCCCACAATAGCACCCCACAGCGCAGTGCCCCACAATAGCACCCCACAGCACAGTGCCCCACAATAGCACCCCACAGCACAGTGCCCCACAATAGCACCCCACAGCGCAGTGCCCCACAATAGCACCCCACAGCGCAGTACCCCACAATAGCTCCCCACAGCGTAGTGCCCCACAATAGCACCCCACAGCGCAGTGCCCCACAATAGCACCCCACAGCGCAGTGCCGCACAATAGCACCCCACAGCACAGTGCCCCACAATAGCACCCCACAGCGTAGTGCCCCACAATAGCACCCCACAGCGCAGTGCCGCACAATAGCACCCCACAGCACAGTACCCCACAATAGCACCCCACAGCGCAGTGCCCCACAATAGCACCCCACAGCGCAGTGCCCCACAATAGCACCCCACAGCACAGTGCCCCACAATAGCACCCCACAGCACAGTGCCCCACAATAGCACCCCACAGCACAGTGCCCCACAATAGCACCCCACAGCACAGTGCCCCACAATAGCACCCCACAGCACAGGGCCCCACAATAGCACCCCACAGCACAGTGCCCCACAATAGCACCCCACAGCACAGTGCCCCACAATAGCACCCCACAGCACAGTGCCCCACAATAGCACCCCACAGCACAGTGCCCCACAATAGCACCCCACAGCGCAGTGCCCCACAATAGCACCCCACAGCACAGTGCCCCACAATAGCACCCCACAGCACAGTGCCCCACAATAGCACCCCACAGCGCAGTGCCGCACAATAGCATCCGACAGCGGAGTGTCCTTTGGTAGCTACCCACGGCGTGGTATCCCAAGCAGGACCCTTCACTGCTAAAGCTTGGTGCCCAACAGTAGCTTCCCACAGAGTGGTGTCCTTAAATAGTTCCCATAGTTTTGTAGGAGACAACAGCCAGCATCACCTGGACACACTCAGCGCTTATCCAGGATATTAGTTAAGATCATAGAACACGCGGCACAGATGCAACACAGGGATGGATGATGATTTGAACCTCACATGACGGACATTCGATAACAAATGTTTCCACATTCTTTTGATGACTAGGAGGCGGAAAAATCTAACGTTGAGGAACA
Source organism: Metacarcinus magister (assembly GCA_029783475.1). Lineage (NCBI taxonomy): Eukaryota > Metazoa > Arthropoda > Malacostraca > Decapoda > Cancridae > Metacarcinus > Metacarcinus magister. The sequence continues at coordinate 19,267,618 of JAPQNM010000005.1, read as the reverse complement.
TGTGCTTGAGTGGTTCTGGCTTGCTGCTACCCATCGAATCAACGAGTCAACAGAGACAATGAATTACTGCGTGCATATCACAGACTTGTTATCCACTTCGTCGAGTCATTTCTCTTGCTGAAGCTTATTATCATATTTGCTGGCACGGGCACAAAACCTATAGATATGCATAGGTAGATACAAACACATATACACAAACATACACCTGTACTACAAAAGAGTACGTGTTGTATACTTATCCATATAAATGTACACATATGTCGATAAATAAAAATACATTGAGATAAAATTATTAAAAAAAAATTAAATAAACAAATACATAGTCAGATGGACAAACGCACATACATACATACATATATGCATTCATACATACACACATACATGCATACATACATACATACATACATACATAAAGAGACAGATAGAGATGTGTACAGACAGATAGACAAATATGATAGATGGATACATGTAGATATATAGATAGAGAGTTAGTAATAAATAATGATAATAAAAAAGATAGACAAATAGTACATATAAGTAAATATAAACAGATGTAAAAAAAAGTCCAAAAAGATAGATATGAATAAAGACAGATGTAAGATTTAGACACATAAATAGATAGATAGATAAATATAGATAGATAGACAGAGACAGATTGATAGATACACAACCAGACGAACAGTAAGATAGACAAAAAAACAGACAGATAAATAGGAAGACAGATAAGTAGATAGATAGGACATGGATAAAAAGCCAGACAAACAGAAACAAACAGATAAACAGGAAGATGGTGAATCAGATAACTTAATAGATAAATAGACATGTAGATAAAGATAAAAGAGATACAGGTGTGTCGACAAGACAGGCCTAAGCTATGCCATCCATCCATCCACACACACAACACACACACACACACACACACACACACACACACACACACACACACACACACACACACACACACACACACACACACACACACACATATACAATACTTGTGGCCACCCTTCACTCTCTACTGAGATGTTTCACGCGTGACAATCAAACATGGAAAAAATGGAATTAGTAAAGGGATATTCTTCACTGCCCATCATCATCACAACCATCATGTATAACGCCTGCTACCCTCCTGGAACCTCCCGTCCAAGCCTTCTCCAACGGTTCCCAGAACGGACATGGCAAAATCTTACAGGCTGGATTTGGGTTAGGTTAGGTTAGGTTAGGGGGCCAGTTAAGATGGATAACCTGTAAGCTGGTTTGCAATGTAGAGTTCCCTTGACTGCTTATATAGAAAGAATAAGTAAAAATGCGATGGGAAGGAAAGGAAAGCCGTCCTCATCTTCATAATAAGTTTACTCACCTTTTTTTTCTTTTTTTTCTTTTTGGAGGTGATACAACTAGAAAAAATAAATTAGGATCATAAAATAAAAATGGTTCACAGGATCCTCGAGACAAGGCAGGTCAAAGAAAGATCGTGATTAATGAACAGGTTTCTGGGCCAGGTAAACACAAGCTGCTGCCCCATCTGTGTATTTTTGTAAACATTCTAAAGGATAGGCGGTAGTACAGCGGCATGCAAACTTAGGGTCCCGGGTTCGAGTCCCGATATCCACTGGCCACTTTTCTTTCTTTGGTATTACCGCTGAGTGGCTAAGGATTACCCAAAATTGCTGCCATACACTGTCCTCAAACGGGATGTGCAATGTTATATGCATTTGCGGCAGTGGCAAGCAATAGCCTCTCTCGCTCTCAACATCAGAGAAAACGTGAGAAATCGAGGCGTCACTATAAAAAAATTTAAACCTGAGCCACTAACGGGTGGAGGCCGACTATCAAAAGCCTCCATCAAAGCCTACTGGCGCCACAGGTATATGATGTAAACAAAAATTCTTAAACCATCTTTTGTCTTTGCTCGACGTTAAATACACTGAGAGATGTCCTGGAAACGCTTGTCAGACGCCTGTTGTAGCTTCAGGAAAAAAGCTTAAACAGAAGAGACACCTACAAGATACATGTGTGAAGAGAACGTGTGAGGGGCGTTGCGAGCGTGGCGGGCAGAGGAGGCGACCTCACCCTAGGGTCTGGAATGACGAGTGCTTCCTTGTAACGGGTGAAGAGTGGAGGCGTTGATGCATTAAAGAATAAGATGACAAGTTTTAGTTTTTAACGTGATTTATACTTACGAGTACTATTATTATTATTATCATTATTATTATTATTATTATTATTATTATTATTATTATTATTATTATTATTATTATTATTATCTTTATTATTATCATTATTAGTAGTAGTATTTTCATTATTATTGTTATAACTGTTACTGCTACCATTATTACTATTATAATTACATAAATCATTCAGTACATTGATCAGGTTGAATTACTCTAAGCTCCCCATTCTCCTTCACCTTCATAACCTACTTATGTGTTCCCGCAGGAAGGTTCCAGGGCTGTTCTGCCATTGTGTGTCTGACTTCACTTCGACTACTCTCAAGCACCAACCTTCGCCACCACCACCACTATGCCTGGCCACGTCGTCCTCAAGAGCACCGGACCTGATCCCGACCCCACCGAGTTCCTCTATGTATCCTTGGAGCAGAAGCGCATCGACCAGACCAAGCCCTACGATGCCAAGAAGGCCTGTTGGGTCCCTGACGAGAAGGAAGGTTATACCATCGGCGAGATCCAGGGCACTAAGGGAGATCTGGTGACCGTCGGCCTTAGTGGAGGAGAGACCAAGAACTTTAAGAAGGACCTCGTGTGCCAGGTCAACCCGCCCAAGTACGAGAAATGCGAGGATATGTCTAACTTGACCTACCTCAACGATGCTTCTGTACTCTATAACTTAAAGTCCCGCTACGTATGCAAGCTTATCTACACCTACTCCGGCCTCTTCTGCGTCGCTATCAACCCTTACAAGCGCTACCCAATCTACACCAGCCGCGTCGTCAAGATCTACCAGGGCAAGAGGCGTAATGAGGTTCCGCCCCACATCTTCGCCATCGCTGACGGAGCCTACATGGACATGTTGCAGAGTAAGTACACCTCATCACCTCCTCGAGAACACACCTGTGTCTCACCATTCATGAACCTCCAGTCAGGCGGTCGAGAATTTTCACCAGAACGACATGCGTGCACACGAACACGCAAACGCAAACGCAAACACACACACACACACACACACACACACACACACACACACACACACACACACACACACACACACACACACAAGTGGGATGAAAAGAAAAAATTTTAGGTTGGAAGGTAGGAGTAGAGGAGGAGTGTGGGTGAACAGGGAAGGTACGGGAGGATGGGGATAAAGATGGGAGAGAGGGATGGAGTGGGGATGAGAGGAGAGTGGGAGGGAGGGAAGGAGGGAGGGAGGGACTGCTGCCATCAAGGTGTTATTTTGGAAGCGGCTGGCAGCGGCTATCCCCCTATACCTCCCTCCCTCTCCCCGCCTGGCAGAGAGGAACACATTACCCAATAAGGCAAAGAGTGCACAGTCTGCCCTCACACTTAATTATACTCAGCTATCCACAGTTTTCTTGTTTATAGAGGGGGAGGAGGGGAAGAACATCTGCTTTCCCGCTGTATTTCTGGATCAAGGAGGGAAGCCACGACCCACAACACTAGATTAACACAAACTTTACCTGAGTCACCGGTTATATAGGAGGAAGGTAACCGATGGGACTCAGAAGAAAAACAGACCAACGCAAGGATAGAGTCAAGGGATGTATTATAGAAAACGAGATCTGGGGCAAATGTCTGTTAAGGTAGTGGGTTTGTTTTTTTTTGGTCTTTAGTGGGCATCCAGTAAACTAGACTTAGTGAGCTTTTAGCCATTACACACACACACACACACACACACACACACACACACACGCACACGCACACGCACACGCACACGCACACGCACACACACACACACACACACACACACACACATATACATACAGATACACCCTCACTCTCCTCCTCCTCTTCGGTGTCGTCCATTTAACCTTAAACTACATAATACATGAAACAAACTTTATTTTTTCTAAGTCTCCTCTTCGATACTCTTGAGCTCACTCTCTCATTCCACACTGTACTACCCAAACTTATCATTCCTCAACTTCCATTTAAGTACCTTTATCTGCACTACACTCTCCTGCATTAGTTTTTTTGCACAATTTCATTCATGGTGCGATGCTATGAGTAGTTTTTTGGTCTTTTACGAAACCAGCGATCGTGAATGCCTTTTGAACACGACTAGTATTTATACGATGACAGCTTGGTTAGATTGGGGTTCTCGCGTTTTCGCCTCTGCATGGAGTACTAGTAAGGCTCAGGTCACGGTTCAATAGTGCTTCCTAAGTTAATATTTCCAGTCGTGTAAGAGAATATAACTTAACTGCCACAAGATTCAAGTAAATCATATAAAACACGCACTTAACAGTTTACAAGATACAAGAATGGCGTAATATTTTCATTTTTTGAGGCGAAATGTGATTGTTATTTATATGGCTGAAGGTAATGAGAGGAGTCCAAACCGAATTTACTTTATCCTCGGCACTAACTTCTTTAACATGACCTTGAACATCGCTATAATTACTCGCCTTAAAGAGTAGATCCACGAATCGACGCTGTGGTCCGGATCTTCATGAGTATTAGTATAAATTTTGATTGGGCAGTAAACATAATTTTAAGGCTTATTTTATTTCCATACATATGTTTTTCATTATACACTCGCTGACTTGAGGTTCTTTCACACATATAATAAATAGTCAAGATAAATTCAGTTTCAAAACAAAGATAAAGTAGCACAAGACTTCAATGATTTACAGGCAAAGGCAAAGTTCATGATTTTCTTTCAAGTTTTGCCTCAAAGTTGATAAATTAACGAGTATTGCCTCTATGTATGTACACCACTTTCAATGAACTACACAACTTTCACCACCACCACCACCACTGACTGACCTTGATCCTTGTCTCTTTACAGATCACGATAACCAGTCCATGTTGATCACGTGAGTTCCACCAATCACCACAAAGACTAGACAGCAAAAAAATATATATGTATACTCACATCGTCATGCTTTATATATACTTCATAATTGTTAGGCTTCATGAACGAATATAAGATATCATTACTGCCATGCATCACTAAGTCATCACTACAAAGGCTTGGTTCTTAGGTCTTGATATATAATGTAACAAAGAATACTTCATGAGTCAACCATGCATACATTCCCTCCTCATGGCATACACCTCCACCTCATGACTGGCACACTGTCAGTCTTACCAAACGAAGCCTCATGACGCTCCATGCCATGCCTGAAACCACCATCCCCACCACCACCACCACTATCACCACCACCATCACCACCACCACCATCACCACCATCACCTTTTTCCGACCCTCTGGAAGTCATAGGACACTTGCCAGTTTGCTTTCATGGAATATGAAAGACTAATTCCAGTTTTCCTTTTTTGGTGCCTGAGTATTTTTTTTTTTTTTTTTTTGTATACAAAGCCTACATAGAATATTTTTTTTACATTAACTGACTTGGGTGATATTAATATTTTTTCACATATTTTTTTATGTGGTTTTTTTGCTGTAAAAAAAAAAATAAGAGGATTTACGACTGACTCTTTTTTTTCTTTGTATATTCTTTTGTGTGATTTTGCTACTTGGCGAGCCTCGAGGGGCGGCGAGGCGGCAGGAGGGGTGAGCTCCTGTAGGACGACAGCTGTGGCCCCTCCTGCGGCAGCCTCGACCGCCTTCTACAGTGCCTTCTGCTCTCACCTCTCCTTCCACCCTTGCCTCACCTCTATAGTGGCGAGTCTGGTGCCGGAAAGACAGAGAACACCAAGAAAGTTATCCAGTATTTTGCCAACATCGCCCGGAGAAATGACCCATTTGACAAGAAAGTTGAGCAAGTCAAGTTTTCCTCCGGTGGTGTAAGTTTCCTCACTCCTCATCTACCTTGACCCGCCCCCTTCTCCCTCCCCCAAGGCCCGTCGCCGTCGACTACCTAACATCTACCTGTTTAATAGTCATGTTCAGCCTACCTGTCAATCAATTACGCTCAGCCATCGTCTGCGTCAACGTGGCACGCAAAACTTATCTGTGTTGGTTGGCGTCGTTGGCTTATTACGTATTATTTCATTTTTTTGCCTTAAACTTATAATCAACTTTAATCTCAAGCAGCGCATTCTACTTTTTATTTCCGTTTCTTTCAATGGATAACTAACTTGCAAGTACCTCTGAAGAGTCTTTTCTGCACGCATGTATGGTATGAAGAGGCAACAACAGAAGCAGCGCGTATGGATGTCTTAGTGTTTGTCTGTCTATCTGCATGTCCGTCATCGTGTCACTCAGTCCTGTCGCCCTCCGCCAGTGTCATGCTCCTCCCCTCCGATCACTCATCCTTTAGCATCACAGTCCGGCTTGTTGCTCGTCTCAGCTTGCACTAACCTAATGACTCTGTTCTAACGCAGTGGTGAGTCCGGTGCAGGCAAGACTGAGAACACAAAGAAGGTCATTGCCTACTTCGCCAATGTCGGTGCCGCCACTAAGAAGAAGGAAATGGCAGAGAAGAAACAGGTAAACTAAGAGTGCTACAGGACCCCAACTCCATCCATCCATCCCTCCATCCCTCCCTCCCTCCCGTACCCTTAACTTCAGCTCCCTCTATGGCCTTGGACTTGGACATAAGGCTCCTTAGACACTCTCTGTACCCTTACTTCCTCCTAGGGGCACGTGTGGAGCTTTCCGCCCCCAGAGTGCAATACTAACACCCTCCCTTCCTTCCTCCACCCACCCTCCCTCTCCTCCTCCTCTTTGCCCTCCCGACACTGGTTCTCTGGCCTGCAGCAGAGCCACAGCATCACTCTAACACCGGTATTTTCCTGCCTCTCCACCTCGGCAGCATGTATACCATGTGCTAACACTCTATCCAAGGTGCACCGTGCGCTCACTAACGGTTCCCTCACCATCCCTTCCCAGAGTGACTGATGAGAACACTTTTTATTCTCCTATAATGCATTTTGACGCCTCCTTCCGGTGGCAAACAAGTCCGCCAAGGGATGAAGAACCCCATCTTCCTGAGTCACAAAATTCTGTGAGTTAGCATTACTGGCAGGAAAGTTGTATAAAGTAGAATATTTAGGGTACAGTAGGAGTAGATTCAGTAATGTTTGAGATAGCATGAAGCACGGAATCTGCAGCGTGTAGGGACAGCAACGTCATTTTGATAACATAAAGGTGATGAAAGCCAGCGGCAGAGAATGGTTGTGAGAGGAAGGAAGGTGTTAGTGCATGCACTGGTAGGTGGGTACTAGGCAAGCATGAAGGAAGGTGTTAGTGTACTGGTAGGTGGGTACTAGGCAAGTATGATAACATCTAAAGTATGTAAATAACAGGTAATACATAAATTGCCTTAATAGGGATCATGAAAAGTCAATAAGTGTGCTAAAGGCAGACAGGACCATGACACAAGTAGCAAGGTAAGGAGGTAGACATTACTTTAAAATACCAGAGGGTGATATTTCAACGGCAAGTAACAATGAACAATGAGAGAGTTAACAAGTAGAAGTGATGTATATATTACACACTTCTATAACTTGATAGGTAAGCATAGTAGTAGCCAAGTAGAAAAAGAGGATATTTTAACGCCAGATAAAGAAGAAGTAGATTACAGGTGATGGGGGGCCGGGGGCGGTAACACACGTACACTAGCAGGTGAAAAACTCCTTGGGTGAACCTCTCATCTTCCTCCCTCCCACAGAATCTCGAGGACCAGATCGTGCAGACCAACCCTGTCCTGGAGGCCTTTGGTAACGCTAAGACAGTGCGAAACGACAACTCCTCCCGCTTCGTGAGTACATTAACCTTTCTTTCTCGCCTTCAGACGGCAATCTTTCCACCTTTCATCCGCCTTAACTCACTCCTCCTCATTTCCGTGACCCTTTCTTCATCGTTTCCCTACCTCTCTCTCTCTCTCTCTAGAACAGAACAGGCTAGAACAGAACAGAACCCCCTCCAAGACATTGTTTTTAGCCAGATGGATGCCATCAAATCCATAAACACATAAACTTGATGTATTCATTGAGCTTTTAGACTACAGATTAGTCACTTTTGATTGCATTTGGTTTTGATAACGTTTACTCTAAGTTAAGGACAGACCACCTATTTTGGATCCTATGCTCCCTGTTGTCTGAGTTTCTATGCAAGTGTATGTAATTTACTTCCCTGCTACCTAGCCTCTGTTTCCCCTTCTCTGACTCCTTTCCCGTCGCCAACAGGGTAAGTTCATCCGTATCCACTTCGGTCCATCTGGCAAGCTGTCTGGTGCTGATATCGAGACCTACCTACTGGAGAAGGCTCGTGTCATCTCCCAGCAGTCCCTGGAACGCTCCTACCACGTCTTCTACCAGCTCATGTCCAACCAGATCAAGTCGATCAAACGTGAGTACATCTTCTGACCTCATCCTTCTTAAGTCACCGCTGGATCAGTATTACGTTAGGGATGATTTGCTTTAATGTGTGAAAAGTAATGTTCTAAAGAATTTTTTTTAATATCGACTGAATTGATATCAAGAACTATTTTCGAATGTTACAACAAGACTGATTCAACAGCCAAGTTTCAGACACGAGCTGGAAAAGTTTTAATATTGATTGATTTGATGTAATTTGTGTTTTTATTTTTAGCGTACCCACGTGTACCCAATGCTCTATGTTGTCAATGACTTACGTCCAGCACAGTGTTCTGAGGAAACAATAGTTATTTATACTTCAGTCGTCGCATCTGACACCCAATTCAGTGGTTCTCAAGAATGTTCGGGAATCACGTGCACGCAACACAAGAACACAACACACAACACTGTCGAAGGACATGAGTTCAGTTATCTGCGTCGAAATAAACATGAGTGGAATGAGGTAAAGAAAATTAAACGTGAAGGACATGTTGACAGTCCTTTTCTCTGTTGGTCAACGTCAGAATGTTAGTTGGGATGACTTTTTTTTCATTACATCAAGCCTTAGTGATGACGTCATGCCAACAATTGTTCCGGGGTTCCTTTACACATCTAATTCAAAGCTGGCCACGTCCAGCGAGGTGCACACTGACACTGTTGGCTCCAGAAGGGGTGCCGCCCGCCATGCCAAGGAAGCCTTACCTTCCTTGTGCCATACCACTAGGCCAGTAAGGGACACCACTTATCCGGGTCGTCAGCCTTCATTGCCGTGGGGTGGTGCTATGTGTGCTGCATAGTCATTCTTCAATCCAGCAAGTTCGTGACACAGTGATGAACAGGCAGACACGATCCTTATTCACCTCTTTATACGGGTGCCGTGGCCTATGGTGGGTGTCCCCGCGTCCCCCCTCCTCCCCTGTAACAACCATTTCGTCCCTTCCAGCGGCGTGCATCCTCAGTGACAACATCCATGACTACCACTTTGTGAGTCAGGGCAAAGTTACCGTCGCCTCTATTGACGATGCCGAGGAGATGCAGTTCACGGATGTAAGTTGTTGGAGGGAGTGCGGAGTGTGTTGGACCGGGTAGTGAGTCCTTGGGTTGAGGCCGTGGACAAGTGCCTCGCCCTACGATGATGAGACACTCGTAGACCTGCACGCGTCTTCCATAGTTCATTCTGGTGATCTAGTATCTATTTCATAGGAAACAGATCTAGATTTTACCGGATACTTACCTAATCTTGTGACCTATTTTTACATTGTTCTTTACCTAATATTTCCTGTGACTGTTTGAAACAGTCACCTGCATAGACTATGAATATTAACCACAAGTTCTGACAGCTCCACCATGACAGTCCGGAGCCCATCCCTTACTAACACCAATAGTGGACAACCAATACTTCTCCACCTCTCCTCCTCCCAACCAGGCACAGCACCACAACCTGGTATTAACCCGCCTCCCACCAGCGGGTAAACACACACATCCTCTTCTTCTCACCCATACTTATCTTCAACAGCATCTGGTTGAACATGTACAGTTTCCTTCCAACTAATCCGAGGTGACTCATCCACTGCATTACCCACCTCACTCTCCGCCTTGCTTCCCTCCCCCCCGGCCCTGCCCCGCCATGACACCAGGTGCGAGTTGACCACTGATAGTCACATTCCTTATTTCTAGCGGTGTGTCTCTTGTCCAACGACATCCACGACTATCACTTCGTGTCTCAAGGAAAGGTTACCGTGGCCTCCATTGACGACAAAGAGGACATGCAGTTCACCGATGTAAGTTCCATGTTATTTTCTGGTGACACTTCCTCGGCCGCCAAGAAAACAATTCAACAGGGGAAGTATGACTGTAAAGCGGGCGTGGCAAGTGCTTGGTCCGCGGTGGCAGGCTGTGAGGGTCATGACTAATGCTACAATACTTTGTCAGCATCAATGATGACCCACATTCGCGCCTCACGCCCGGCAGTCACCTGCCACGAACACCAAAATCACACTTCCCTTCGCTGGTCCAGCGTTAAGGACAACTTGGTTTGTGCCAGTGTCACGCAAAGGTTTTAAAGCGGCAAGTCCCCGTCGTTCAGACTATAAACTGACTGCCTTCGCTCTTTCTACAGGCCGAGACTGCTGTTATTCTAACGTATAGTGTTGCTTTAAGTAGAAAGGTGCCTCATCAAACTAGCTTTCTCAGCTCTATGTCCTTCCGACTCATTGTATGTCAGTTAAGTACTGCAGCTTCATTTTTATTGCTACTTAGGAAACTGCTTTCTAGCTGAACTGTTATTATTGTGTTAAATTCCCCTGATTGATGCGTGCTTTAAGTAAATGCGTCCATGTATGTATGAATGCACATGCGACTCGTGTTCAGTTGTTATCAAGTTCAATCTGATGCAAGATCTTCCCACAACAGTGTTTTTCCCTGAGCTTCACTCTCTCCACATATCGTGTTTCGTGGAGTATAATGCAACTCGAAACCCAGTGGCCACCGTCACCTTATCTGTCCCTTCGCCTTCCATCACTGTCCTTCCTCATTTGACGTGTCTGACTAATCTTTTCGCTGCATGTCGCACATCACTACGCTGTCACGCGCAGGTAAGCACCTCACTTTTGTCTCCCTTCACGTATGAACACGTGTTTTATTACTACAACATTATAATGATATATTATCTCAAATATGTATTAGATAACTTCCATTTTTTTTGCAGTTGATATTGATTTATACTTTCATAATTTGATTTAATATATTTCGAACGATTACAAGTATGCCTCATAAACACTTTCTATCACTTAGTGGCCTGACTTCGAGGCATTGTCCTTCCTTTCCTCCCATCTTCCTCAAATATGGCTAATAATGACTCCCTGCCGCAGGACGCCTTCGACGTGCTCGGCTTCTCCAGGGAAGATAAGGAAAACGTGTACAAGGTGACTGCCGCTGTCATGCACTTCGGTGAGATGAAGTTCAAACAAAGAGGCCGAGAGGAGCAAGCTGAAGCTGATACTACAGAGGTGAGTGTGTGCAGGTGTGCGAGTGTGTTACCAAGAAGAATAACACATCAGTCAAGGCAGTTAATATCCCCTCGACTGCCTTCCTCCCTCTCCTCGCCCAACTAACCCTCACCCTCGCCTCGCCCGCAGGAAGGTGATAGGATAGGTAAGCTGATGGGCGTGGAAGGCGCCGACCTGTACAAGAACCTGACCAAGCCCAAGATCAAGGTCGGCAACGAGTTCGTAACACAAGGCCGTAACAAGGACCAGGTGGCGTACTCCGTGGGCGCCTTGGCCAAGGGTATCTTTGACCGCACGTTCAAGTGGCTCGTCAAGAAGTGTAACGTCACCCTCGAGACTGGACAGAAGCGAGTCACCTTCATTGGTGTGCTGGACATCGCTGGCTTTGAGATTTTCGACGTAAGTTTTCCAAAGTTTAGTTTTGTTACGCCGCCTTCCAGTGTCCTTGAGTGATGCATAAACTTGGCATAAATGACATACAGTGATGTATACAAATACTTCATCTCTTCATTCCAATGTCTTGCCAACTCCTTCACTGCGGTAATCTAAGGATGACAAGTTGGTTCGCATAATAATGTTAGTGTTGTATCACTTAGGTGTATCACTTATTTTTGTATTTATAAATTTCTTCACCCAGATAGAGCTGACCCTCCCCCCACCCATCCCCCACAGGCATTATCATCCCTTCCCTCCCTTACCGCCTCCCCCTTGACGCTATTCCCCTTCTTCCCTTTTCTTCCTCCAATAACAGTACAGCGCCTGGGAATGCAGATGAAGCAGCACGCGTGACCAGAATACCTGGCAAGTCTTTGCTTTACTGAGTTGGAGTATTCTGCAGTTTGTCTGGCGTTTCACCCTCTCCATGCACGTCCCCTTCCCTCCCCATCCCCCACCCCCACTCCCAGCACTGCAAGCTTGGCAGTGACTCTTATGCCACCTGTACTAGTCGCCTCCCTTCCCCTCCCACCTGTATTCCTTCTGTCCTCAACTAAGTTTTATTTAGACTTACTTTCTTATTAAATATCCCAGTAAATAGGTTTCCCCACACTCCACTCTCCCCACCCCCCGCCTCCCACCCTCTTCCCATGTCCTCTCCTCTCACTACCCACGTTAAAAAAAGAAACTCTCAATTCTAGACATCAAGATTTCTTTTGTGTCTAGTAAATCTTCCCTGAGTCATCCCTTACCCCCTCCCCCTCCCCCAGTACGAGTTCCTGCACACCTTTAGTTACAATTCTCCAGTAGTGATGCTCATTAGCTTTCCCTCAATTTCCCCTTTATGACCTGTATTTACGTATGGCCACGCTTCCCTCCCCCCACCCCCCATCCCCCCCCGCTTAAGTTCTTCCCCGTCAGCCTGTTCTCATAATGCTAGACGAATGAGACGCAAGGAGTTAGATATGTGACTTGTTATCTATCATCCAATTAGCTCTGAGATGCTGGAGAGACTGGAGACTGGAGACTAAGTAGGTAGTGGATGTGATGTCAGTGAGTGAGTCCCGTTAGCAGCAGCAAAGTGTTAGACAGAGAGATGTACGTAGTGTTAAAAGTATAGTTTGTAGGTTTATAAACAACTCCACCCACCTTCCCCAGAGCTATCTTTCCAATTTTTTTTTTCTTCTCTCTCTCTCTCTCTCTCTCTCTCTCTCTCTCTCTCTCTCTCTCTCTCTCTCTCTCTCTCTCTCTCTCTCTCTCTCTCTCTCTCTCTCTCTCTCTCTCTCTCTCTCTCTCTTCTTCTTCTGTATCTCTCTCTCCCCCCTGCCACCCTGGCCCTGCCCAAACACCCTGTATCACGGTTCTCCTGAAGGCCTTCCACAAACAAGCACCAGCCCGCCGGACGCCCTGATGCACGGTGCCCTTGTCCTCCGTCCTGTGTGCATGACCAATAACTTTTTTCTAACAGCAGCCAAATACCAGCGGGACCACCACCAGGACGTCCTCACCACCCCTGTTGCTGTCTACTTGATTCCCCTCCCTCCATTCCACAACCCCTTCCCCTTCCCACCAACGACTCTCCCTCCTCACATTTCTCCTCACATCCCTCCCCACGTCCCTCCCCACCGTTCCAACCCATCACAGCTCACGCCACAGCCGTTCGCGGCAACATACTAATCCCCCAACAGGAAACACAGGAAACACAATGACTCCCTAATCTTCCGAGTGTTCAATAATATTGATTTTTTTTATGTATTATGTTTATTTTATTTAAGTTTTCTGCCGAGTGATTTGTTATTGTGTCAATGTGAAGCCAGAAAGATTCGACTACACCTGGTATTTGAACAGCTTGAAATTAACTGTGCCACACACACACACACACACACATACACACACATACATACATACACATCTATATACACACACACACACATATATATATATATATATATATATATATATATATATATATATATATATATATGATAACCTAAAGTTCCCTGTGCAAGACGCCTCACGTCATGGGGCGAGCACGAGCTGCAGCAGCAGCAGCAGCGCCTCTCCCTTCCTTGCCCCAGCTGACAGAGACTCTTGGTCCTCCCCCGACAGTTCAATGGCTTTGAGCAGCTTTGCATCAATTTCACCAACGAGAAGTTGCAGCAGTTCTTCAACCATCACATGTTCGTGTTGGAGCAGGAGGAATACAAACGCGAAGGCATTAACTGGGTTTTCATAGACTTTGGTCTGGACCTCCAGGCCTGCATTGAGCTTATTGAGAAGGTAACTGACCCCGACCCCCTCAGGGACGACGAGTGGTTTGCCTTTTCCCATTTTCCGCACTGATAATACTTCTTGGAAAATGGGATTTAATAACAATTCCACTCGTGCAGACCTACGCACGTGACCTTCAACTTTACCACTCTGTGGTAGAGGTATAGTTACTCTCTACGTTCCTCTAGTGACGTTCCTCTGTATCCACCGTGGCTCGACAGCTATGGGTTATTTTCCACCATGTTTTGTGTCCCACGTGTCCCCTAAACCACAACTTTGACAGGGTTTAACACTAGATCTTGTTAGTTCTAACCCAAAGGCCAGTTATGACGTGGTCCGACGGAGTGTTTGGTGAGGTAGTTCGATCTAATATCGGTGCCTGTTACCACCTTCCAGTTTAATGGTTTTGAGCAGCTATGCATCAACTTCACCAACGAAAAACTACAACAGTTCTTCAATCACCACATGTTTGTACTTGAACAAGAAGAGTACAAAAGGGAGGGCATTCAGTGGACCTTCATTGATTTTGGTCTTGACCTTCAGGCTTGTATTGAACTCATTGAGAAGGTAAAGCGGGAGTGTGAAAGGTACTAGTTTGTGTGTCGTGAGGCTCCTCAACATGACACAAAGGACCTCATTTTAGTATTTTTTTGTTCGTTATTTGTTTTCCTATCACCCACCCACCCTGGAGCAGGTGACCGTGACACCACCCTGCACCTGCCCTTCACCCTACCCCTTCCCTGCTTAGCGATGAACATGCCCAGCGACGGCGTCTGTTCTCCCGCTGTGTATTTTGATCCCGACTGCTCGTACTTTGACTGTAGTGATTTTATTGACTAATACGGAGTTCCTTTCCTTGTCACCAGTTCAACAGCTTTGAACAGCTGTGTATCAATTTCACAAACGAGAAATTGCAACAGTTCTTCAATCACCACATGTTTGTCTTGGAGCAAGAGGAGTACAAGCGAGAAGGCATCCAATGGACCTTCATAGACTTTGGTTTAGACCTCCAGGCTTGTATTGATCTCCTAGAAAAGGTAACCTTTTCCACACTTCAGTAAGAGGGAATCTATATTATCTCCGTCCGCCTCCGCCGTAGGTTTGATGCCTGCCACCCTGCAGCCCAGCACGGCAGTCATCAAGCCCACGCGCGGCGCTTCCCTTACTTAACTTTCAGCATCTGGCGCCACTAATACCGACTTCGCCACTGTACTTGTAGAGCCTCAAGCACCTCTCCTCTGTGCTGCTGTCGCTCACAAAGTTTATTTCCCGTGGTTTTATCAAGGGAAAATAAATAAATAAACATCAAATAGTCGTCCTCAAGTGCTTCGAACTTGTAAATATGCTTTTCTTGCCATAAAAAAATATTGTCACGGAAATATTATAACTGATATCTACTACAAAAAACGCCATAACACCTGGTGATATGGAAGGTAAGTGACGAGTCTCTTTGTACTATGCAGTTTGAGGGTCATGAAAATAAAGTTATCCCTTACATTTCACCTTTGTATATCTTGTCCGTCGATTTGAGAAGTCAATAACACAGATGTCATTAACGTACAAATTCAGCCAAACCAGTACTTCAATAAACCTGATGGCCAGTTAACTACTTCAACAATTGATACATAAGTTAAACCCAAATCACTAAAATAACTACGGACTCATAACAGCCTAGATTTGCGGTGACACTCTTACCTTCCTTACACAACCTAATACAACCCCCTCCCCCCCCGCACAGCCTCTGGGTATCCTCTCCATTCTCGAAGAGGAGTCTATGTTCCCCAAGGCTACTGACAAGTCATTTGAGGAGAAGCTGAAGACCAACCATCTGGGCAAGTCTCCCAACTTCATCAAGCCTAAGCCACCCAAGCCCGGCCAGGCTGAGGCCCACTTCGCCATCGTCCACTACGCCGGCACCGTCCCCTACAACCTCACTGGCTGGCTCGAGAAGAACAAGGACCCCCTCAACGACACTGTGGTGGACCAGATGAAGAAGGCAAACAACAGCCTCACAGTGGAGATCTTCATTGATCACCCTGGACAGTCTGGCGCTCCTGACACCAGCGGCAAGGGTGGTGAGTGTCCTCCTCCTACTCCTCCTCCTCCTCCTCCTCCTCCTCCTCCTCCTCCTCCTCCTCCTCCTTATAACTACAGTATTTTTTAAAAATTTTGATCATGATATAATTTTACCAAATTTTGTCATTTTCAATTTGCTTCCTCTCTCTCTCTCTCTTTTTTTTTCTCTCTCTCTCTCTCTCTCTCTCTCTCTCTCTCTCTCTCTCTCTCTCTCTCTCTCTCTCTCTCTCTCTCTCTCTCTCTCTCTCTCTCTCTCTCTCTCTCTCTCTCTCTCTCTCTCTCTCTCTCTCTCTCTCTCTCTGGTAAGACTCACCCCATCCTACCGCAGTCACGTCCTCACAGTCTTTTCGTTTTTTCCCACAGAGTAACGTACACACATCGGTTTGGCCCACCGCCCATCCACCCTGAAAATGCACCGAGGCCTCTCTCTCTCTCTCTCTCTCTCTCTCTCTCTCTCTCTCTCTCTCACTCTCACTCTCACTCTCTCTCTCTCTCTCTCTCTCTCTCTCTCTCTCTCTCTCTCTCTCTCTCTCTCTCTCTCTCTCTCTCTCACTCTCACTCTCACTCTCTCTCTCTCTCTCTCTCTCTCTCTCTCTCTCTCTCTCTCTCTCTCTCTCTCTCTCTCTCTCTCTCTCGAGTGATGAGTCAGGTGGGTGCCGTCAGCCGTGGAGGCAATGGTCTCCGGGTCTGGATGTTGTTTGCCCACAGGAAACATTCGGTGGCATTACGCCCCGATGCTGCCTAGTGTGGCTAACTTTTCTTCTTATTTATGAAGTATATTATCTTTTTCCTTATTATCTGCCAGTATATTTTTTATTTTCCATTTACAGTAATGAATATCAGTAGTTACATAAGTGAGTTGCACAAACCCTAACTGTAGACGTATTTCCTGGTAAACACTGATCTTTCCCTAAAGCCAAGCCCTTGCCAGTGACTCTCAGGGCGGATTCTCTCCCTCAAAGTTAACTAAATAGACCCCAGGTGCATGCTGCCTTCCTCCACTACCTTACCCTGAACCACCTCATCCCTATTAGGTTTCTAATTATCTTATCGGTGATACTTCTGGAGTCGTCCTCTTTATGACTAAGGGCGGCGCCAGGCATCCCAAGCAAGGCTGGACACGCCTCGGCGACCGCCTCCTCTCCTCCTAAGTCACGGATTATGAGAGTTCCATGTACCAACAGGTGGAAAGCGCGTCAAGGGTTCTGGATTCCTGACAGTTTCCTGCCTGTACAGGGTAAATATCACTTAGTGCCGTTAATAGCAACGCTACATGGCAAAGCTACATGTCTGCAGCAGCACAGCAGCAGCAGCAGCTGGAGGCGGACCCTTGTCGTCCTGCCTCCGCATGTTCCACCGTCCACATTAGTTTTTCGTCTGTCCCGCTCTGTCTTCCCTCCAAGTCTTCCCCCAAGTCTAACACCATGTGGCCATAACCAGTAACTCGCAGCTCCTTCCCGTCCTGCCTCCTAACACCTTGACACTTTAACGTGTGTGTCTGTGCCTTGGCCGCCGCTACTGCGCCTCGGTGAATATGTTCGTTCTCTCCTGCAGGCGGAAAGCGTACGAAGGGTTCCGCTTTCCAGACGGTGTCCGGCATGTACAAGGTAAAGACAGCTTTTATCCGTGCATTCATTGAATTTTCTCTCTTTCAACCCTCCCCTTCCTTAGACCACCCGCCTATCAACAATTCAGCACCAATACCCTACTAAACAAACACTTGAAGAGAACGAATTCAACATTTTTTAACAAATATATATATATATATATATATATATATATATATATATATAAATATATATATATATATATATATATATATATATATATATATATATATATATATATATATAATACTTTTAAGGTAAAGTAAATTAATTAAGTTTTACGTCTTCACCCCAAATGTAATCTCCCCCTCCGACCACATTTTATTTCATTCAAACCTTCTGTTTCCTATTGCTCCCCGCCTGTCCCATTTTCACACTTTCACCTTCTATTTTCTTTTCTTAGGTTGTGTATTTCTTTCGCATAGCCACAGCTCGTGTTGCCTCTGCTCACATGTATTGGCCTTCCAATAACTAATTATTTTTATTAAGTTTATACACATGTTATACTTTAAGTTACATGTAATACTGATTTCAGCATATCAACTAAAACTTAAGGTTGGGACTTTAAGTTAATATTCTATAATATTAAAAGTAATGCTAGTGATATGCTTTATGGTTTAGAAACATTCTTAAGGTCCCCATAAAAAACTTTTTTTTCAGTAAATTATTTTTCTTTGGATGACAAGCAGCCAACTACAACTTTACAATGTTAGGTACGCGTACACGGTACACGCAGGTGTTGCAGGCACCAGGTCACACTTGCTGCGCCACACTGCTACTTACTTCTCACCTCATAATTTATTTTTAATTTGCCTTTTGCTAGTTTTTTTCACCTGCTGAAGATGACCCTATACACTTATAGTTTTATTCCTTTAGTAATGAGACAACTTTGCAGATCATGATTGACTTAATGCAGGATTATGTGACTACACACCTACACTACCTCCAACCCTAAGTTTAATGACAAGATACGAAGGTTCCACGTTTGACACCCTATCATAGTGCCACACCACATACACACAGTCGTCTTCTTAAAGCTGTAAAGCATGGAATTAAAAATGTACTCCTCATCCTAGTACAAATATAAATTATAAAAGATTCCATAACTTCAGTAAAGATGTAATATTTTATCATGTACTTCATTCTCGATAA
This sequence comes from Metacarcinus magister, assembly GCA_029783475.1. NCBI lineage: Eukaryota > Metazoa > Arthropoda > Malacostraca > Decapoda > Cancridae > Metacarcinus > Metacarcinus magister. The sequence continues at coordinate 19,248,601 of JAPQNM010000005.1, read as the reverse complement.
GTTATACAATATCATGATATATCATAGTCTGTATTATATTACATATTACGGCATAACTATAGGAACCCGCAGATCCCCCTTCAAAAGTCCCGAGTTACGTACATGTTTTAAAGTTTCGCCATATTCAAAATGATCCAAGGTCGACATGAGTCCCCTCACACCCCACCAATTCCCACAATGGACACTTCCATCCCCATCACGTATAGGACCATTTACACCCTTGCCCGCTCCCCTTATTAAGAGTGACCCTCTCTCTCCCCTCCCGCGCCTCATGACCACAGGAGCAGCTTAATAAACTGATGACTACCCTGATGAGTACTTCTCCCCACTTCATCCGGTGCATCATTCCCAATGAGATGAAACAGTCTGGTAAGGCCCGCCCTCCCACCCTCCCCACCGTGGTGTGCCCTCTAAATCCCTGCCTGAGGACACCCTTCCTTATCTTCCCTGGAATGCCCTCCAAGTCTTCCCTCTCCTTCCCTGCACCCGAGCGTGCCTCCAGTGCACGGTTGCCGGCATGTTCTTCCTCCACAGTAGCTGAGCCGACACACCCACAGGAACAGCTGGCTGTACCGAGTGTTCTTTCCTTTTCCTTCCTTAAAGTCAATTTCTTGACCAACACAATTGGCCGGGCTGGCGAATTGGCTCAAATCCCTTCCCAATTTTCTTTCCTTAAAAATTACAACCAACCTTGAGTGTGATAAAACTGTCCAGTTAGTGTTTTAGACAAAAGTAAATCCCTCGATTTGAATCGAGTTGGAGCTGTGGTTCGTGGATGCCTGTGCGTGGATCCTGAGAGGTGCACAAGCGCTACGGGTCTTTGTAGTTTGGTTATTCCCCAACCTCCCATTCACCCTTGCATGTTCCGCACTACCTTGGAAAAAGGACTCCCAACCACCCCTGCCCCTCACCCTCAACCCTCGCCCATCTCCCCAAAACTCTCCACATTTTTTCCTGAGTCTCATTGTGACTGTGGTCGTCCTCAGGAGCAACTGAACAACTTGATGACGACTCTCAGGAGCACTGCACCACACTTCATCCGTTGTATCATCCCTAATGAGGTGAAGGCGCCTGGTAAGGTCGCACAAAACACCTTCAGATACACACATATGTCCTTGGAGCACCTTTCAAAACAAGGATGTTACCACTATTGCTTGTCAGTTAGTCGTTAATACTAGTTTAAAGTTTCCCTTCGTATTGTTTGTCTCTCATGGTGCCCGGCACGACAACACGCACCTGGAGCAACGCGTCCCTCTTCGTCCTTCACACTGACTTGTAGGACGAGGTGTTTGCGTACAAACGCCCCGTGTGCGGCGTGTTCTGTCCACATTACTTGAACAAGGGACAGTTTTGTGTAATGTCCCTTGAGTGTTTCCTCAGCTACCCACCTCCTCCTGGTCACAATGGCTCTCGCAGTGACGAACCACCAGTGTGTCATCGTCCTCTGAGTGTGTCCTTCCCTTCCCATCCTCAGGAGCAGCTCAACAACCTGATGACAGTTCTCAGGAGCACAGCCCCACACTTCATCCGTTGCATCATCCCTAACGAAGTGAAGGCAGCTGGTAAGGCCACGTGTTGACGCCGTCGCTCACGTGGCGAGGCCCAATATTACTCACTCACTCACACCGTCATGTCACTCCGTCCCCGCACCGAGGTCCAAATAAGACATGGCGGTGCATCCTCTCCCTACTCATATAAAATCCTACTAAGTCCCCAAATCTGTTATAAAACCAAATGTAATCATTGTACTTTGCTCCTCGTCCACCATATTAATCCTCACCACCCCTCCACACCCCCTACCCTCCTGGACACGACGCAAACGACTCGTCGCTCCTGCTCCCCCATCGTGTCGTCCCATCACTGTTACTGTCGTCTCTTTTAGTTGCCTGTAAGAGCGGTAGCCACCAGAGACTCCTGTGAGCCGCTGTCCCCCTCCCGCATCACAAACGTTTTGTGTGCATGTTTGTTTGTTGTCTCAGTGATGTTTGTTCGCCCTTCAGGAGCAACTCAACAACCTGATGGCTGTGTTGAGGAAAACTGAACCTCACTTCGTGCGTTGCATCATCCCTAACGAGGTCAAGGCGGCCGGTAAGGTAGCCTCGCAGCCTTGTTATCATGGCTGAACTAAGAGCTCTGCACCCATCATGCCTCTGTGTGTGTGTGTGTGTGTGTGTGTGTGTGTGTGTGTGTGTGTGTGTGTGTGTGTGTGTGTGTGTGTGTGTGTGTGTGTGTGTATGTGTGTGTGTGTAAAAGAGAATGTGTGTGAGTGCGTGTGCGTGTGCGTGTGTGTGTGGTGTGTGTGTGTGTGTGTGTGTGTGTGTGTGTGTGTGTGTGTGTGCGTGTGCGTGTGCGTATGCGTGTGTGTGGGTGTGGGTGTGAATGTGAGTGTGTGTATTCATGTGTGTGTGTGTGTGTGTGTGTGTGTGTGTGTGTGTGTGTGTGTGTGTGTGTGTGTGTGTGTGCGTGTGTGCAGTCATCTACACTTGCTTTCACTATCACCATCGCACCTGTCAGTAACAATCATCCCTGACCCTCACCTTGCCCTACACCAAACACAGGTAAGTATCTTTACATTTATCTTTACCCCCCTCAATACCAACATAAAGAGAAAGTCATGTCAACAATCCCTTCATCTCACTATTAACGTAATCACCTACACTTATTTAGCATCTCAGTTCAACCTTCCTGATGAGGTTATAAAAGAGGACCTGAGGCTTGTGGATGGAGTTGGATCCTTGCAAGAACCAACTCCCCCCTAAGGCCTCGCTGCTGGAGAACCTTCTGAACACCGGCCCTTGCCCTTGCCCTTCCTCCAGGTGTGATTGACGCTGCTCTTGTGATGCATCAGCTCACCTGTAACGGCGTGCTTGAAGGCATCCGTATCTGCCGTAAAGGTTTTCCCAACAGGATGATCTACGCGGACTTCAAACACCGGTGAGACTCTTTCCAAGTCACATCCCTGTCACATTCAAACCCTCCAACACACATCCCTTTGTCACACCCCTACTACACTTCATGCTCTGATACTCTTCTGTTAAGCTTCTGTCATATTACATTTGTCACACTCCACGTTCATATCTTTGTCATATCTTCTGTCACATCTGTCACACTTATTTGCTACTACTACTATTATTACTACTACTCTATCTCTCTCTCTCTCTCTCTCTCTCTCTCTCTCTCTCTCTCTCTCTCTCTCTCTCTCTCTCTCTCTCTCTCTCTCTCTCTCTCTCTCTCTCTCTCTCTCTCTCTCTCTCTCTCTTGCCATTTTCTTCCTTTCCTTCCGATATATCACCAACCCATTCTTTCCTTCCCTCTCTTCATCCTCCCTCACACCCCATCTCACCACCTCCTTCACCTAACAAACAATACATAAAAAGAATGAAATACACATCCTCATAATTTACAACCTTATGATATAAACTATAATTCTTAAACAAAACACAAATCCGTTTGGCTAAAAAGAATAAGTTTTCCTACAGGTGTATAAATTCCCTATAAATATTTTCTTCTCAGCAGGTGACAGGTAACAGACGGTAGTTAGGAATATTTAGGTTTTTTTATCAAGGTAGTTTAAGGCTCACTCGATAAGCCCAAATAAAGGTCACGTTATTGGAAAGTTGGAATTATTTTTTTTCACGAACATAATGCACACACACACACACACACACACACACACACACACACACACACACAAAGAGTCAAAGTATGGATAACCGCAACACCAGAATTTTGCAGCCAATTCCTCAAGGCCGGACGTCCTCGCCGTTGCTCTTTTTCACCCCTCCGTCACGCTGCCTCACGCCCGAATAACTTCAAACTTAATACTTAATAAATGTCTGTCTTCGTTGTGATTGGCACCATTTATTTTCTTTTATCACGTTCGTTGATTTGAATTTTTTTTTCGATTATATTCTCAACGTTACTTTGACTTTATTTTGTTCGTCTTATCTTGCTTTATTCATTTTAATTTTTCTCTATATACGTTCTTTTTTTCATTTCGTTTTCACTGTTTTTGTAATGCCAATCAGCACATTACACACTTTTTTTTGTCCTTGTGCGCGTTTACCTGATCATCTCGAGTCGTCCATACGGAAAGGACAGGCAGAAAAGTCACCTATGCTTTCCCTGTCACCCCATCCTTCATGTTTCCCCGTTTCCCCCCTACCATCCTATTCCCCAAGCTTCCCCTATCACCCTATCCCAAGCTTCCCCTATCACCCCACCCACTATGCTTCCTGTCACCCCATCCCCTTCCCGTCACCCTGAAACCGCACCATCGTCGCTGTGTAGAGGAAGAAGCATCAAATTTCGGTTCCTCTCCTCGCGTCTGCTTCACTATGCCTTCCGTGACTTCTCAACGCCTCAGCTACAGTAGTATTTGCAATGTGGTGCGAGTGGTGCCTCCGAGGTGGCGCCCAATACGATGGAAGCCGCGTCTTAAGTGTGGCTGTGGATCGGCTGCGTCGCGCTCCTGTGTGTGGGCGTCCCTGCCACTCTACGCCTGTATTAACCCGTGCCAGTTGAGGTTCAGGCTGTTAACTTTCACTCTGTATGCTTTGACAGGTTTTGCATTACCCATTAATTCATTATAACAAACATACAATTACAGAACATATTTTTATTTTAATAACTCAAAAGACCGTTAGGTAAATATTTTTGTTATTATTTGAAAGCTGCAATATAATAAATAATTCTACAAGGACTGAAACTCCAGCATTATGCATGCACGCTATGTACGAGACACACAACACACCCACAATAACCTCATGTTCTACTTGTACACAAACACAACGCAGCTCTAACCGCACACACGCATACTGCCACACTCTACTGTCGCCTACTGACCCCACCACCGCTTTCTCTCCGCCGTCAGATATTGTATCTTAGCCTCCAAGCCGGCGGCGCAGGCTCCAGACGAAAAAGCATCGGCCAAGGTCATCCTTGAGATCATCGAGCTTGATTGTGAGAAATACAGGCTGGGTCACACCAAGGCACGTGCAGGCAACCCTTGCCTCGCCCTTCACGTTGCATGCGAGAACGATATGATTTTGACTTAGGAGTCTGTGTTCCCATTAGCGTCTATCTTTGGTGAGTCCGCGGAAAGACCCATGAAGACCACCCGACAGACGACCTTTCCCCTTCCCCTTCCCCTGCAGGCAGCTAATGACTCTGCCCTCTCTCCTTCCCTCCCTCCCGCCTGCCTGTAGCGTCCCGTCCCTGCGGCCAAGACCCACCCACCAGGGGATTCCGAGTGACCATGAAGTAGCTAGTTAGTATAGTCTAGTACCGCACTGTTTGCACTAGTACCCCCCTGTAGCAGTTCCCCCCGAGGTAAGGGGTCGCCACGTCCGGGGAAGCACTGCAGCACTCCCTCTGCCCGACAGATATTCCATCCTATGTTCCAAGTCCGCCGCTGCCGCTGAGGACGATAAGAAGGCAGCTGTGGTCATCCTTGAGAGTATCACTATGGAAGCGGAGAAGTACAGGATGGGCCACACCAAGGCATGTCACCGTATACCTTACACGCACCTACACCTCCATGTGCCCTTCACTCGCTCTACCTTACTGAGCTTAACCCATGACGTGACCTGCTTGCGGATATTTATACTTCTCTCTCTCTCTCTCTCTCTCTCTCTCTCTCTCTCTCTCTCTCTCTCTCTCTCTCTCTCTCTCTCTCTCTCTCTCTCTCTCTCTCTCTCTCTCTCTCTCTCTCTCTCTCTCTCGCTCGCTCGCTCGCTAAGTAACGGGTTCCTGAAATTTTTTACTGCTACTCCTTTTTTTTCCTCTGGGAGTTTTCGAAGAGGACAACGAAGTCTCCTTTTCCGGCCTGATTTTCAGCTCACTCAATATGCTCTTCAAAGTTAACATCCGTGTGCCTATCGGTCCAATTTTTTTTCTCCTGGACCCCAAATTTTTTCTCGACTAGACATTATTCTACGATGTTTTTTATCTACTACTTTTTGTGTATGCATCACTAACCTCACTCCCTCTTTCTTTCCTTTTTTTTCTGTCTCTTCTTCCCTCCTCTTGGCGCCGTAGATACAACATCCTCAATCCCAAGGTTACCAAAAACATAGAGGATGATGACAAGAGAGCCTCCCAAGAACTGCTGACGTCCACGGACCTCGAGTCTGAAAAGTACCGCATGGGCCACACCAAGGCATGTCTCCCCCTTTTCCCTCTCGCTCCCCTCTCCTGTTCCCCTTCTCTCTCCCTTCCCCCTCTCACCTCTACCATCGAGGGAGATGAAACTAACAATAGATTTTTTTTTCTGCTAACACTAAAAATGCAACTATGTAATCTATACTAATCTACGTAGTTTTAGTGTTGTGTACTATTAGTGTGATAGGTTCTAGTAAGTCTATTTTGCCTGCCACGAAGGAGTGATAATTTACACCATAATCTAGTTAGGTTAAGTCTGTGTCCCTTTAATGTTCCTTTTCCTCTCATGTGAAATTATTTTGGATAACTCAGATGTCACGTAAGAGAGAAAACTGAGTTCTGAAAGGTGTAGTCTTCCCTCAATCCTTTCCTCGTCCTCAAAATCTCAGTGAGTGTTGTTTTAGTTGGCAGGTACGAGGGCATAAAAGGTGCGTGCACGGCGGCATGCAGCTAACTAGTGGCGTGCAATAGAGTAGTGGACTGAGAGCATGGGTTGAAGAGTGAACTTAGTTTTCAGTGTTGAAGAGTGAGTCCCCGTGTCTGTAGAGACTGTGTTCCTCCGAGTTAGTTATAGGAGTATATGTCGTGTGTTTGGGTGGTGGTGTTACGCTTACAAAGTGGCACGGAATTTTCGTGATTTTGTGTGATAGAGTATTAGGTGTATTGGAGTGTGTACTTGTATGTTTATGTGTGAGTATGTGTGTGTTATCGTCCCCGTAGAGGCAGGATACGGACGCGACGCGTTCTGTGCCATAGTTATGGTGTTTTCCTGTGACTGATAAGTATTACCTCAGCTCACCCTCAGGGCAACTTTGTGGCAGAATAACGGTCCAGTGTCAAAGCAGGTTTTAACGAAGGTGCTGATGGTTGAGGCTGAGTGCTAGTGTGACCTGTGTTCCTCTCCCCGGGTTAGGTGTTCTTCCGCGCTGGTGTGCTGGGAGCACTCGAAGAAATCCGTGACGACCGCCTCGCCAAGATCATCTCATGGCTGCAGGCGTGGATCCGAGGCTTCTCCAGCCGTAAGGCATATAAGAAACTGCAGGAACAGCGCGTGGCCCTCATCGTGGTACAGAGGAATATCAGGAAGTTCATGAAGCTCCGCACTTGGGCGTGGTACCGCCTCTGGCAGAAGGTCAAGCCCCTCCTCAACGTCACCCGCATCGAAGACGAGATCCGCGCCTTAGAGGAGAAGGCCGCTAAGGCTGAAGAAAACTACGAGCGTGAGGCCAAGATGCGCAAGGAACTCGAAACCGCAAACCTCTCTCTCCTGGAGGAAAAGAACAACCTTTTGGTCGCCCTCGAGTCTACCAAGGGCAACGTGTCTGAGTATCTGGACAAGCAGGCCAAGCTGCAGAGCCAGAAGTCCGATCTGGAGGCTCAGCTCAACGTAAGTATTGGCATTAATATCGTTTTAGTAAAGCAACCATTTCCTGCACCCAAGTAATCCCGAAACACACACACAAACACACACACACACACACACACACACACACACACACACACACACACACACACACACACACACACACACACACACACACACACTACCTACTTCCTTAAGAGGCTGGTGCCCGCCACTCCCACGCCACCCTCCGTCACCAACATTCGTCACATCAACACTCTGGCAGCTTACCCTCGCAGCTGTATTTAGCTCGCCTCATAAACAAGCATGTTGAAGGTATGCACTCATTTATATATCTGTTCATTACCCTACACTGAAAACCTATGTATACTGCTAATTTACTATTGCCATTTGCCAACAACCGCAGACAGCTTTATTTTTACATATTTTCACATATGGAATCCATTTTCCCGAAAAATGTCAGAAGGCTATTTTTAGACAATGATGTGGGTGGGTTGTATACGTCAGCGGTGATGAGGTGGGCCAGGTGCGGGCCGTGACTCAACCTCATTGAGTTGGGGTTGAGAAGAGCTTCCACGCCCAGTCTGGCCCAGGCAGCGATATACGAACGACCCAGCCTCCCACTGTGGTCTTGTACGATCTGTGACGAGTAGTCCCTTACCCTTCCCCTTGTTACCGTCCCTGGTAAACTCTAGCTGTAGCCGGTATGGGTTCCTTATACACTCCCCTCAACGTGGAGGTAGGACTTGCCACGATTTCCTCATCCTTAGTGTCGTGTGTGTCTTAAGTGTTGTGTGTCCGTGTATTAGTGTTTATAGTGATAGCAGTGGTGACCCATGGCATCTTATCCTCAGGAAACTACAGAGCGCCTGCAGCAGGAGGAGGAGGCCCGCAACCAGCTTTTCCAGAGCAAGAAGAAGACAGAACAAGAACTCAGTGGCCTCAAGAAGGACATTGAAGATCTTGAACTGTCGGTACAGAAGGCGGAACAGGATAAGGCTACCAAAGACCACCAGATCAGAAACCTCAATGACGAGATCGCTCACCAGGATGAGCTCATCAACAAAATCAACAAAGAGAAGAAGCACTTGCAGGAATGCAACCAGAAAACTGCTGAAGACTTGCAGGCTATTGAGGACAAGTGCAATCACCTCAACAAAGTCAAAGCCAAGTTGGAACAGACTCTTGATGAACTCGAAGACTCTCTTGAGCGCGAAAAGAAATTGCGCGGCGAGGTCGATAAGGCCAAGAGGAAAATTGAGGGTGACCTCAAGCTGACTCAGGAAGCCGTCGCAGATCTTGAGCGTAACAAGAAAGAACTCGAGCAGAGCATCCAACGCAAGGACAAGGAGGTGTCTTCTCTTGCCTCTAAACTTGAAGATGAGCAGAGTCTTGTGTCTAAGCTGCAGAAGCAGATTAAAGAATTGCAAGCCCGCATTGAGGAACTCGAAGAGGAGTTGGAGCATGAGCGCCAGGCTCGTGCCAAGGCTGAAAAGTCTAAGACTCATTTGGGCCGTGAACTGGAGGAGCTTGGTGACCGCCTGGATGAGGCCGGTGGCGCCACAGCAGCACAGATCGAACTTAATAAGAAGCGAGAAGCAGAACTGGCGAAACTCCGCCGCGACGTCGAGGAGTCCAATATCCAGCACGAAGCTGCCCTTGCTAATCTCCGCAAGAAGCACAATGATGCCGTCGGCGAAATGTCTGAGCAGATCGACCACCTCAACAAAATGAAGGCTAGGTGAGTCCCTCTCCTTAGGTGGCTCCTCGCCCCTAACTGTGCTAGTATTTAGGGATGTTTTCACAGATTTAGGTGTTGAAGATTTCCAATTTTGTCTTCAAATTACTGAAATTTAAGTAATGTCAGTTCACTTGATTTTCTAATGTGTCTTTCCTGAGGTTCAGTCAACAGAGAGGCATAAACCCCTCACCTTCCCCTTTAACGAACAAGCTGTCCTCCATGCATTCACACTTGCTAACACCTGCTAACACGCACATTCAGCGCAGAAGTACCTTTTCTCTCCAGCACTAACGAATAACCACACGCTGCTCACTCACATTTCTTTTTTTATTTTACTTTGCCGCCTGTAACTCCTTCGTGTAGGACTGAAAAGGATAAGGACTCCTTGAGGCGGGATGCAGATGATGCCAAGTCAGCCATGGACATTCTTGCCCGAGATAAGGTAAACCTGAGAGGCGCCTCCTTTCTTCACTCCCTATCTGTGTCTTGCCCTACCGTAGCTCACTCAGCACTTTAGTCGGCAGACCAACTTTCCTCTTTCCTTTGCCCCGAGCAAAGAGACGCTTTCCTGCTGCTTTTTCCTGCCTTTTATTTTTCTTTTGTTTCCCCCAAATGTCCTACATTGCCACCCCTTCCCCTCCTAAGTATACATGGTGTTGCTCGGGCTCTTGAGAGCACCCGTCCTCACTCTCACCCCACCACAGGGCCGAGCGGGAAAAGACTACTCTGTCCTCGGAGCTCAATGATGCACGCTCAGCAGCTGATCTTATGAGTAATGAGAAGGTAAACACCACACACCACGCTCACGCCGACCACAACAACACTAATGCCTCTAATGGTTGACTCAAGACTTTCTCTATCTCCCTCTATCTTTCACACGTATTCCTCTATATCCCCGGATGGCTCAAGTCTTGCCGGAGATGCGAGATGTATAAGGAGTCTAGAGTTTAAAGTTGCAGCTCTAGACTCTTTTCTCGCATCCGTAAATTCAGTATTAGCCACACACATGAGCTGTCTCTCACTTCCTTGTTCTGCTAACACATACTATATTATATTCTAACAGGCATGAAAAGGAAAAGGATGAGTTGAAGAGTCAAAATGATGATCTCAAGTTTGCCTCGGATAGTATGACCGTGGAGAAGGTAAAGCACAAGGCTCTGAGTTGATCCTTGGTGACACTCGCTAGAGCTACGTAGAGATCCCTGCCGCTTCCTCTGTCACGTAAAGTCACGTCCTGAAGGAAGTGTGGATGTTCCTTCCGTCGCATTCATTGTCTTGCCTGTCATGTCCATACTCAGTAAAGTTACGATTATCTGTCAAATTCCGCGATGTTTGTTGTGACTGTTCCAAAGAATCGTGCATACCAGAGTCTGTCTTATTTTTGTCACAACACGGTGTCGTCTTAAGGGAAATAACTAATTGTTAATATTCTACGTTATTCATCCTGTCGTCTTAAGGGAAGTAACTAATAATTAATATTCTACGTTATTCATTTTGTCGTCTTAAAGGGGAGAAAAAAAAACTAATAATTAATATTGTACGTTATTCATCCTGTCGTCTTAAGGGAAGTAACTAATTATTAATAGTCTACGTTATTCATTCTGTCGTCTTATGGTGAAAACGTGCATCGTGTTTAGCTGAGCTTGTCAAAACATGGGAGGTGTAACGTTTGTCTGAGCTACGGGTGCTGTGTTTAACAGCTGATCACCTCCCGCGCTTCTGTCGGCGTTCATCCGACGAAGTTCTCCTGCTTGCCTTCCTTTCTCGGAATTCGTGTTATGTGCGTGCGTGTGATCTGGTTCGCCTGAGAGTGTGTCGAGGTCAAACGGATAAAGTCATTCCTTCAGTACGACCTCCAGGCCAGCGAGGTCACACACGTACATGTATAGTGTAGAATATCTGTCTTCTGTCTTAATTCTCACACTCTTTGACAGTGGGCTGGAAAGTCTTACTTCTCACGTTCTTCAAATAAAAGTTTTTCTCTTCCTAGATATCTATGTGATTAGTCATCTATCTACCTATCCATTCCAATCTACTACCGCCTTTACTTAATCCCTTAGTTCTCTCTCTCTCTCTCTCTCTCTCTCTCTCTCTCTCTCTCTCTCTCTCTCTCTCTCTCTCTCTCTCTCTCTCTCTCTCTCTCTCTCTCTCTCTCTCTCTCTCTCTCTCTCTCTCTTTCTGTACTTACAAGTGGCCCATGAGGCTACACTGCTTCCATTCAAATAGTATATATTTTTCTCCTTATAAGTAAATATTCTCGAAATCAAATCATGAAATATTTATTCACAACCGTAAAAACCTTGGAACCAAAATTTCAAGTCATGGTCAATCTTCATCCGCACCCTCCCGCCCCTTCCCCCGACGCCCGAGACCCCTGCTAACACCCCCTTCCCTTAGGCCGCAGCGGAAAAGATGAACAAGCAGATCCAACACCAGTACAACGAGATTCAGGCCAAACTTGACGAAGCTAATCGCACCCTCAACGACTTTGACGCCACCAAGAAGAAGCTCGCCGTCGAGAACTCCGACCTTCTGCGTCAACTTGAGGAAGCGGAAAGTCAGATCGGCCAGCTGTCTAAGCTCAAGCTGTCCCTCACCAACCAGCTCGACGACAGCAGGAAGCTTGCTGATGACGAGTGCAGAGTAAGTTACCCTTCTCATTCATATTATATATATATATATATATATATATATTATATATTATATATATATATACTATATATATATATATATATATATATATTATATATAAGTATTCATATGCATACATACATCAAAACAAATAGAAATGCATACCTACATACATACACACAGCATTTAGTCTTGTTTCGCCTCATGAATCTCACTCTCCTTGCCCTCCCCACCATCCCAACAGGAACGTGCAACCCTACTCGGTAAGTTCCGTAATCTTGAGCACGACATTGATGGCCTCCGAGAACAATTGGATGAGGAGAGCGAAGGTAAAGCTGATCTCCAACGCCAACTCTCCAAGTCCAACGCCGAGGCTCAGATGTGGCGCGCCAAGTACGAATCCGAAGGTGTCGCCCGTGCTGAGGAGCTGGAGGCAGCCCGCCTGAAGCTCGCCGCCCGTCTGGAGGAAGCTGAAATGCAGATCGAACAGCTGAACGTTAAGAACATGAACCTCGAGAAGACCAAACAGCGCATCGCCACCGAGTTGGAGGACATGCAGCTGGAGGTGGAGCGAGCACAGACCTTGGCCAATGCTGCAGAGAAGAAGCAGAAGAACTTTGACAAGATCATCTCTGAATGGAAGATGAAGGTTGATGACCTCGCCGCTGAGTTGGACGCATCCCAGAAGGAGTGTCGCAATTATTCCACGGAACTGTTCCGCGTCAAGGCTGCCTACGAGGAGAACCTTGAACAGCTGGACTCTGTGCGCCGTGAGAACAAGAACCTCGCCGATGAGATCAAGGACTTGATGGACCAGATCGGAGAGGGCGGCCGATCCCTCCATGAAATCCAGAAGAACGCTAAGCGTCTTGAGATCGAGAAGGAAGAACTCCAGGCTGCTCTTGAGGAGGCTGAGGCCGCCCTGGAGCAGGAGGAGAACAAAGTGCTCCGTGCCCAGCTGGAGCTGAGCCAAGTCAGGCAGGAAATCGATAGGCGCATCCAGGAGAAGGAGGAGGAGTTCGACAACACTCGGTAAGTATTATACTTTTACTGTATACGTATTACTTGCTAATGATAAGAACCATTATGTTTCTGTAATAATCATATTTATAAACAACCACTAAGCTCCTTTCCCATGTTTCACCCACAGCAAATGCCACCAGCGTGCCATCGACTCCATGCAGGCGTCCCTCGAGGCTGAGGCGAAGGGCAAGGCTGAGGCTCTCCGCATGAAGAAGAAGCTTGAGTCTGACATCAATGAGCTCGAAATCGCCCTCGACCACTCCAACAAAGCCAACGCTGACCTGCAGAAGCACACCAAGAAGCTGCAACTCGATATCAAGGACCTGCAGACCCACGTGGAGGAGGAGCAACGTCTGTCCTCCGAATACCGCGAACAGTATGGCATCGCCGAGCGTCGCGCCAACGCCCTGCACGGTGAGCTGGAAGAGTCTCGCACGCTGCTCGAGCAATCTGACCGCGGCCGTCGACAGGCCGAGTCCGATTTGGCTGAAGCCAATGACCACCTTAATGACCTCTCAGCACAAAATGGCTCCCTCACCCTGGCCAAGAGGAAACTCGAAGGAGAGATGCAGACTTTACATGTAAGATCTTGTTTTATCTGTGTGTTGTTAATTATTCACATAACCATTAAACATACACATGAACTACTCATTACATAATGTTGACAAAGTGTTACATTCTATTTTTTCGTTTCTCCTCCAGGCTGATCTTGACGAGATGCTTAACGAGGCCAAGAACTCTGAGGAAAAGGCCAAGAAGGCCATGGTGGACGCTGCTCGCCTAGCTGACGAACTCCGCGCCGAACAGGAGCACGCCCAGAACCAGGAGAAGATGAGGAAGGCTCTTGAGGTGTCCGTGAAGGAGCTACAAGTGCGCCTGGAGGAAGTGGAGGGTAACGCCATGAAGGCCACCAAAAAGGCCATCGGCAAGCTAGAGGGCCGCGTGCGGGAACTGGAAAATCAGCTGGACGACGAGGCTCGCCGCCACGCCGATGCCCAAAAGAATCTGAGGAAGTGCGAGAGGCGCATCAAGGAGCTCACCTTCCAGGCTGACGAGGACAAGAAGAACCACGAGAGGATGCAGGACCTTGTCGACAAACTCCAGCAGAAGATCAAGACCTACAAGCGCCAGATCGAGGAGGCTGAGGAAATCGCTGCCTTGAACTTGGCTAAGTTCCGCAAAGCCCAGCAGGAGCTGGAGGAGGCTGAGGAGCGTGCTGACAACGCCGAGCAGTGTGCCAACAAAGTCAAGGCGAAGGGTCGGGCCGGGTCCATGGTTCGCATGTCCCCTCAGGTAAGTTCTTATTGACACCATCCACTAAGCCTTAGCTTGAAGCGCTGCGGCATCAGCCTTCCTGGTGCCTTCTGAACCTATTCCCTTGCTATCATCACCGTCATAATCACCACCACTCTCTTATCCTACATTTACTTCCCTCCTTCACGACCACTATTTCCAAACAACGTCTAATGACCTATAAAGACATCATAACTATAAACCATAATCTATAAACTCAACGCCACTTGAGAATAAGACATAACAATTCTAAATAATCATTCAAGATAACTAAGCACACTCAGTCCATCAATAATAAATAACAACCACGCCAGCAGCTTGACGCATCGACACTCACACGCGTCCCCGGTGTTCAGGAAGGAGCTAAACCCCGCCTGCTCTGCCTCACATCTAATTAACACTGATATAATCGTTTTACAGAACTCGTTCAGAGCTCTCTCAAGTAAATGAGAACTACATACTCACTTAGTCATTACTCTTTGATAGTAATCGTAGATGAGAATGCTCTATTGTCTGTCACTGTTACTGTCACTATCGCTGTCACTGTCACTGTCTCTGAACACATTGGGAATGTCTCCCCGAACTTTATAAGTCTTCTTGAAGCCTGTCACACACAGACACTCATGCCCTGTCACCTCTGTTTCAGCAGCTCTAAGTACCAAGTTAGTGCCAGAGTAAGTACCCCTTCTGTAGCATTAAGGCTCAAGTTATCATCGTATGAAATATCAATAATTTTGAAACATATATACTTGCAAAATCTTATGTGTCAAATAGATTTAGAAAATAAAATCTGACCCTTATTTCGCTTTCCTCTTGCAGCCCCACGCCCGCAACTTTTTCATGTAAGAGACGACAATCCCAGTGCCCCCCATAATCCCTACCATCCCCTCTACCACCACCGAGGCCGCCGCTCCAACTCTCCCGAACACCCCGGCATAAATCTCCACCACAGGGGATCGCCTCATCAGCCTCTCCTGTGACCTTCACTTACAATATAGTTGTTCCTTCATTCGGCAATACCTTCCCTTCTGTATTTCATTCTCTTGGTATGTATTTGCAACCGACCGCACTAGCGTGAGGTCGTGTAGTGCAGCGAGGGGAGGGGCGGGCGGACAGGCGGCGAGGGCCCACAGCGGTCTGCCCTCACACTCATGACCTGCCATCGAACACCTTCAACAACCAGCGTTCGAGACGATGCACAAAGAGTCAGACACACACACAGCCATCAACCAACAGCCCGGGTGATGATGGAGGTGCAAACCGCTGTCCGCTGCCACCTGTCGCTTGTCCCGACCCCCGCACCAAGGGTCTCCAGCCGTACCTTCCCTACACACCGATACACGAGTACACAGTTGTTCCTGCGGTCGTGGGTGACACATTTCCACCCTAAGCCGGGGAGACGAGCCGGCCGACGGAGGGGCACGCCTTACATCGCTTCGCAGCACGTCACCCTTTTCCTTATTGTCAATGTTAAATAGACCAATCCACCATTGTGTTGCAAACGGGGAAAGATCAAGTTAATATGTGGAATTTCCTAGAGTACCGTTCACTCTTTAAGTTTTTTGTGTACTACAACTGTCTCAAAATGTATGTATGGATCTGTATGAGAATGTATTATATTAATAAAAACAATGGCTGGCACATACTCTGCATTTCTCTGTAACACCCAAAAAATTTTTAAAACGAATCAGAAATATCAATAAATACATGAATAGTAACACGTATAAGTAATACATCAACACTGAGTCCACAGAGCTAGAAAGAACCCCTTCAACACATCCACACTAGTCCCTACAATTAAACCACCACAACCAAAAGACTTATCCAACCCTCACAAACTCAGTCCAACACATAAAAAAAATAAAGCATACTAAAAAGATAAAACACACCAAAAAAAAAAACTAACAGCCATAAACAGCGGCTATCAGGAACACGAAAATCTCTATCTCCACCAGCACCACCACCAGCAGCAGGTCGGAAATATATACACAGGTACGTACGAGCATGCAAGTCAAGGAGCATAAAGCATCAAACAGCATCAGTTAAGGCGGAAGACCACGAGACCTGCGAAGGAAAGGCGGTAGGTGATGTTAAGGTGGAGTTCCCTTGGGTGTATTTTGGGTTCCCTCTCTGATCTCGTGGTGTGCAATTTTCTTTTTCTTTTTTCTTTTAGTCATCTCTCACGTGATTTTTGCAAGGTTCACTACAGATATATATCAGCACTTACCATTCCTATCTCTCTCTCTCTCTCTCTCTCTCTCTCTCTCTCTCTCTCTCTCTCTCTCTCTCTCTCTCTCTCTCTCTCTCTCTCTCTCTCTCTCTCTCTCTCTCTCTCTCTCTCTCTCTCTCTCTCTCTCTCTCCCAGGTTAACATTCATTTCCTAACACGCTCTCTTTCTCCTCCTCCTTAAATATTATACTTTCAATTTCCCTTCCTCCTCCATACTCCCTTTCTTTCCTACGTTTCATGTTGTCATAATAATTAGCCTCACAGCACCTCCTTATCAACCTTCACATCCTCCTCGTCGCGTCTCCCTCATAATGTTACTCTTTCAACACCTCCTCGCGGTCTCTTCCTTCAGATTTCTTCATTTGCCTCCCTTTCGTCTCTCTCTCTCTCTCTCTCTCTCTCTCTCTCTCTCTCTCTCTCTCTCTCTCTCTCTCTCTCTCTCTCTCTCTCTCTCTCTCTCTCTCTCTCTCTCTTTTCTCACTATATTTCCACATTTAAGCCAGAAATAAACTGGTGCCTTCATCAAATAGCGAAAGTCTTATTTCTTTCTGCCTCTCTGCCTGCCTTCCCTCAGCTAACCTTTAGAGACGACAAAAAAAAAACATACATTAGATTAAAGAGACCGACAAGCTCATGGCCAGACAGACTGAACGAGACTCTGAGACGCGGGGAGAAAGAATGATTCACACACACACACACACACACACACACACACACACACACACACACACACACACACACACACACACACACACACACACACATAGATAAGTACATAAATACAGCAAGGAAGATGGAGAGGAAATACTGATTCTCTCTCTCTCTCTCTCTCTCTCTCTCTCTCTCTCTCTCTCTCTCTCTCTCTCTCTCTCTCTCTCTCTCTCTCTCTCTCTCTCTCTCTCTCTCTCTCTCTCTCTCTCTCTCTCTCTCTCTCTCTCTCTCTCTCTCTCCACTATTTCCTATAAAAAAAAACACTCTTGACACTCGCTCTCCCTCACACTGCATCTCCTCTCCGCTCCTCTCCTCTCCGCTCCTCTCCTCTCCTCTCCTCCTCCTTCAGCCACTCTCACACAAACAGATAATGTCTTCCAATTAACCTTTTGCGTGACGGATGATAGCTGTTTGGCGTCACAACTATACCTTCTCACCGCCACTGTACCCAACTACCACCCCCTCCATCACCCCGCCCGCCCGCCCTTCCGCCACCCAACCCGCCCGCCATCCCGCCCCTCCGTCACCCCGCCCGTCCGCCGTTACGTCTTCATGAGCCTCCACGCCACAGGTAACTCGTGATCCTGTCAGTCAACGGGAGGGAAGCTCTGGCACCTGACTCCTTTGACTTTTCTGTATCTTAGCAGCATTTCCTCCGGCGCGAGTTTGAGGTCCCTGTCAGAAGAACTTACGTGAGCTTATAACCAAAATATGCTCTAAACTGCCACCAGGGTAATTTTTTTTTATTCTCTCTCTCTCTCTCTCTCTCTCTCTCTCTCTCTCTCTCTCTCTCTCTCTCTCTCTCTCTCTCTCTCTCTCTCTCTCTCTCTCTCGAATCCGTCAAATGGTCTTATAACATTAAAAGCGTAAAGACGGAGTAAAGTCGTGATTATATATACATCAAATGAGAGTAAGAAACCGATCTTGGCACGCATGTTTGGGAAGTAACGGTTCAAGCATAAGGTATAGAGGTTCTCAATCTTCTTCCTTCTCTATCTCCTTCTCTTCTCTTGTATATGTTATTGATGGTAATAATAAATGTAATAACACCAGGTGAGGTACAAAATAAAAAGGAACAGTTAAAAGCTTCCTCTATATTGGTACGGAACTTAAGAGTGGAATTGAAAATCATAATCATCAAATTCCTTCATGGCACTTCAGAAAATATTCCATGCACCACCTCAAGGCCACAAAATTGGGAGCCTCAGACGTTAAGTTAAGGCAAGCCCATTTCTGTTAACATTTTCTTCCCCTCGCTTCAACACCAAACTCAGTCTTTACTATTAATACCAGTGGGTTGATTTTTTTTCCTTACATTTCCTCATGAGATAGATAATTATGTAGATAGATGGAGGTTTATTGACCATAACATTAAATTTGTTATTGAGATATACATATACTGATTTATGGTCCACTCAAATTAATACATACATAATTCCAATAAAATATTACACTTGTTAAAAGAAGAATAAAAACATAAATAAAAAATTGATGAGCAATGCTAAAAAAAAATTTACTAAAAGGTTAATAGATAAATACTTGTACAAAAGAACGATAAAAAGAACTTAAACAGTGGGCAAGAAAATATATTAGTTGATATATTTTCTTGCCCACTTAAATAAATTAAAATAATAACACATTCAATATAAAACAAATACCTGGATTTTGGGTAACTTGTTGGTAAATCATACATAGTACTTATCTTTTTCTTTTACCGAACCACTCTCTCTCTCTCTCTCTCTCTCTCTCTCTCTCTCTCTCTCTCTCTCCTCCTCTCTCTCTCTCTCTCTCCTCTCTCTCTCTCTCTCTCTCTCTCTCTCTCTCTCTCTCTCTCTCTCTCTCTCTCTCTCTCTCTCTCTCTCTCTCTCTCTCTCTCTCTCTCGTCCTCTTCCCTGCCACCTGCTCTAAACACCACCGGACAATGTTGCTAAGCTTCCTATACAGTAAGTATGTGGAGGCGTGTGCAGCATTAATAGCTCTCCGCCTACGTCTCAGTGGCTGCCACCCATAGCCATGAAGCAAATGTTTGTAGCAAAGGAAAACAAAGGCATAGTGTGTGTGTGTGTGTGTGTGTGTGTGTGTGTGTGTGTGTGTGTGAGAGAGAGAGAGAGAGAGAGAGAGAGAGAGAGAGAGAGAGAGAGAGAGAGAGAGAGAGAGAGAGAGAGAGAAGGGAGAAAGATCTGGAAAGGGTTATGAGAAGGAGGAAGTAAATGATGATTACGATGATGATCATAATGATAATGATGATGATGATGATGATAATGATGATGATAATGATGATGATGATGATGAAAAAGAACAAGAAGAAAGAGCGTGAGAATGAGGACTAAGGGAAGGAGACGATAACGATGACGACGATCTCACCGACAAGAGGAAGAAGAGGAGGACAGAAAACAACCAGAAGGAGGAGGAGGAGAAGGAGGAGGAGGAGGAGGAGGAGGAGGAGGGGGGGGGCGGTGCGTCGGCCAGGTGGCGGCGGCAGAGGACTAAGGCAGGGAACGGGTGCAGGCAGAGGTGACAAAAGCTAGAAATAGAGTTTGGAGTGAGAGCCTGTTAGTGATGTGGGCATGGCCTCCCCTCAGCAAGACGCACCTGTACCCGCCCACACACACCTGCCCGCCCCGCACGCACACCCACCCGCCCGCCCGCCCGCCCACCCGCCCGCCCGCCCGCCCGCCCGCCCGCCCGCCCACGGCAAGGCCACCACAGCACTTAAATAACCTGCCTTACATGGTCCTTACACTCTACATGGCCTCTACGCCAACCAAGTGGGATTCTAACAGAGGGCTAAACCTGCGTACACACACACACACACACACACACACACACACACACACACACACACACACACACACACACACACACACACACACACACCAAAGTAAACAGAGTGTATTACAGAATGAGACCAGGGGACTGAACGTAAACAAAGATCCGTACAGATAAGAGTGGAGGAGGAGGAGGAGAAGGAGGAGTGGAGTATTACAAAAGATAACAAACAGTTGTAGCAAATTCTAAAGGTCCTTACTATATATTTGATTTCACTTTACATTACATTAACTACTAGTAAAGGAGGAGGAGGAGGAGGAGGAGGAGGAGGAGGAGGAGGAGGCGGGTTACGTGTGGCAGAGCTTGACAGTCAGACAGACAGGTAGGTGGGTGGCCAGCCCGTGCAGATTGAGGCCTTAAGAGGGGAGAGGAAAGAGGGGAGAGAAGGGAAGGGAAAGAGTAAGCTTGGAGCCCTTTGAGAAGAGGTTTTGCCATCTATGCTTCCTCCTCTGGGATGATTTTTACACTCTTAAATATGTGTGGCGAAGATGTGAGGGTGATGGAAAGGGGTGCTCTCGGGGCCAGGTGAAGAGAGAGAAAAAGTGTGTGTGTGTGTGTGTGTGTGTGTGTGTGTGTGTGTGTGTGTGTGTGTGTGTGTGTGTGCCAGGTAAGGTCCACCCTACCCAGCCACACCTTTTACACCTGGCTCCTCCACCCACATCATAACCACCACCATCACCACCACCACCACTACTACCACTACCACCACCACCACCACCATCACCACCAATACCACAACACCCTCACCACCAGCTAATAATGTGTTTCCCTCCATCCTCACCACCACCACCACCACGACGACAGCCTCATCACTGCCTCATAACATCTTCCTTCTATCTTCTGTCACCACTAACATTTATTCCCATTTCAGAGCACCTGGCCGCCTTAGAATCACCACCATCACCACCATCATCACCATCACCAACATCACCTCAACCATCAGTCATTTTGCACCACCTCGTATTTACCGGGAAAAAAAGGATAAAAATGACTTGACAGATGAACGAGCACCACGAGCAGGACCACATCAAGGAGTTTAGAAAAAGATAATATTAAACCTAAGTTAAATTCTACAAGGTTGTTATTTCCTCTTCCTCCTCCTCCTCATTAATATATATTTTTATCATTAATATTTATTTTTATCATTAATATTTATTTTTATCATTAATATTTATTTTTTATCATTAATATTTATTTTTATCATTAATATTTATTTTTATCATTATTATTTATTTTTATCATTAATATTTATTTTTATCATTAATATTTTTTTTTATCATTAATATTTATTTTTATCATTAATATTTATTTTTATCATTAATATTTATTTTTATCATTAATATTTATTTTTATCATTAATATTTATTTTTATCATTAATATTTATTTTTATCATTATTATTTATTTTTATCATTAATATTTATTTTTATCATTAATATTTATCTTTATCATTAATATTTATTTTTATCATTATTATTTATTTTTATCATTAATATATATTTTTATCATTAATATTTATTTTTTATCATTAATATTTATTTTTATCATTAATATTTATTTTTATCATTAATATTTATATATATATCATTAATATTTATTTTTAACATTATTATTTATTTTTATCATTAATATTTATTTTTATCATTATTATTTATTTTTATCATGAATATTTATTTTTATCATTAACATTTATTTTCATCATTAATATTTATTTTTATCATTAATATTGATTTTTATCGTTAATATTGATTTTTATCATTAATATTTATTTTTATCATTAATATTTATGTTTATCATTATTACTTATTTTTATCATTATTATTTATTTTTATCATTAATATTTATTTTTATCATTAATATTTATTTTTATCATTATTATTTATTTTTATCATAAATATTTATTTTTATCATTAATATTTATTTTCATCATTAATATTTATTTTTATCATTAATATTGATTTTTATCATTAATATTGATTTTTATCATTAATATTTATTTTTATCATTAATATTTATTTTTATCATTATTATTTATTTTTATCATTAATATTTATTTTTATCATTAATATTTATTTTTATCATTGATATTTATTTTTATCATTATTATTTATTTTTTATCATTATTATTTATTTTTATCATTAATATTTATTTTTATCATTAATATTTATTTTTATCATTATTATTTATTTTTTATCATTAATATTTATTTTTATCATTAATATTAATTTTCATCATTAATATTTATTTTTATCATTAATATTTATTTTTATCATTAATATTTATTTTTATCATTAATATTTATTTTTATCATTGATATTTATTTTTTATCATTATTACTTATTTTTATCATTATTATTTATTTTTATCATTAATATTTATTTTTATCATTAATATTTATTTTTATCATTATTATTTATTTTTATCATTAATATTTATTTTTATCATTAATATTTATTTTCATCATTAATATTTATTTTTATCATTATTATTTATTTTTATCATTAATATTTATTTTTATCATTAATATTGATTTTCATCATTAATATTGATTTTTATCATTAATATTTATTTTTATCATTAATATTTATGTTTATCATTAATATTTATGTTTATCATTAATATTTATTTTTATCATTAATATTGATTTTTATCATTAATATTTATTTTTATCATTGATATTTATTTTTATCATTAATATTTATTTTTATCATTAATATTTATTTTTTATCATTAATATTTATTTTTATCATTAGTATTTATTTTTATCATTAATATTTATGTTTATCATTAATATTTATTTTTATCATTAATATTTATTTTTATCATTAATATTTATTTTTATCATTAATATTTATTTTTATCATTAATATTTATTTTTATCATTGATATTTATTTTTATCATTAATATTTATTTTTATCATTAATATTTATTTTTTATCATTATTATTTATTTTTATCATTATTATTTATTTTTATCATTAATATTTATTTTTATCATTGATATTTATTTTTATCATTATTACTTATTTTTATCATTATTATTTATTTTTATCATTAATATTTATTTTTATCATTAATATTTATTTTTATCATTAATATTTATATTTATCATTAATAAGAAAAATTTGAATAAAATCATAATTTTTTTAATAGTCTATAAATCGAACACTTAGAAAAGACCTCGTAAGGGCCAGCAGGCCTGTTGCTGTTTGTTCTTCCTATGTGTTCCTATGTGTTCCTCCTCCTCGCCACCAAACCATCGTTAATTAATTCGTCTTATAATATGTGTTTTCTTCTGTTCATGATGCATTTTTTTCCCCTCATAGTCTTATATTAATTTACATTAACTGAATTATGACTTACAATTATTTTCTTTTTTATTTTTATATCAAGTGGCGTTTTTCATTTTATTAGTTCATCAGATTTATTCATATCAACACAATTAAGAACCTCAATTAAGAACTCGAGCCAGTCTTCCATGCCTTCCTAACACACACACACACACACACACACACACACACACACACACACACACACACACACACACACACACACACACACTATCCAACTAACACGGTAAGAACGGCTACACCCTCCCTTCTGAAGCAGACAAACAGACAGACAAACAGACAGCGGCGAGGAATTTCACGTGAGGGGAAGAAAAATCCCAAACGAAAGCTGTTTAAGGGAGCGGTCACGGCTAATTCTGTTATCCATGTTTACCTTCAACAGGGCAGGCGAAGGAGGGAGGGAAGGAGGAAGGAGGGAAGGAGGAAGAGAGGAAAGGAGGGAGGGAGGGAGGCAGGCTATCAATTTTACGTCAGGCTTATTATTGTGTTGGGGAACGTACACACATACATCCATACATCCATACATACACACGTGTCTGTAGGGCTACCACAACCACGCGGGCGCCGCCTCATATCTGGTGTTATTCTTGCTTCCCGGAATAGCAACACGGCGTGGTGGGTGGAAGGGAGAAAGGCAGGAAGGGAGGGAGGGAGGAAAGGGAGAAGGAAGGGATGTATTAGGAAGATTTGGACTGAGGAGGAGGAAGGAAAATTAGGAGAAAAAAATATTCTACACACACAAACACACATACACATACACACACACACACACACACACACACACACACACCTCGTCTTCCACCTCATACCCCACCTTCCCCACCTTAACCCACTCAATACTGCTCTCCCCAGATGGTCCTCAGCGCCCCTTTCCCCTCCCCGACCCAGTAATATTCCACACGTACATGTGGGGGCGCTAGCATCAAGCTGACAGGCTCACAAGGCGATAACATCTGTATTTCCGAGTTGCTACAAGAAAAATCAACAGCTGCTACAGGAGGAGGAGGAGGAGGAGGAGGAGGAGGAGGAGGAGGAGGAGGGAAAAATGCCTCCCCTACGTACAGCCAAGAGGAGGAAGAAACAGGAAGATGAGGGGAAGCGTTGAAAGGGAGAAAAACGAAAAGTGGAAGAGGAGGAATAGATCGTTTAGGGAAGACGACAAATTAATGTTCGAAAAAGAGAAACAAAAAATATGTTTAAGCAAAATGATGAATATAGGAAACGGAGAGGAGAAAGAGGTGGTAGAAGAGGAAGGAGAGAGGGGGAAGAGAATGAGGAAGTGAAGTAAGAAAGGGGAGGGGAGGATGAAAACCAGAAGGATGAATACATGGAAGAAACTAGAAAACAAAGACGGGAAATACGATGACGAAGAGAAAAATGTTGATGAATAAGATAAAGAAGAAAAAAGGAAGAAGAGAAGGAGAAAGCAAAATGTGGATGAGGAAAATAAGGAAGAATAAAGGAGGAGGAGGAGGAGGAACACATAGGAACACATAGGAAGAACAAACAACAACAGGCCTGCTGGCCCTTACGAGGCTGTTTGTGAGACTACACTATCTACTCTAGAGTGTAGGATACAGGATAGTAAGGGTGAAGGCTTCTCTCCCCAGCCATGGCTGGCAGGGAAAGGAAGGCCAACCAAGACCATACTGTCACTACCACTACTGCTACCACTACTTCCTGGCAAGCGATGTCAGGTCACTAGCGACGTCTTTTGAATCGACATTTCGTAAATTAGGTACATCAGGATGAACTTACTCAAAGTTTGCTACGTTAACGGATAGTATTTTAGTTGTGGATTGGCTTCTAAATATTTGTCAAGTCTATTTTTGAACGTAGTAATTGTTTTACTGTCGACGATATTGGCGGGCAGGGAGTTCCAAACATTAACGATCCGATTGAAAAAGAAGTGCTTGGCTTCGTTTGATGTGAATCTTTTACCAGTAATCTTAAAAGAATGACGTCGTCTTGTTATATTTGATCGATCAAAAGTAATGTAATCTTCTACATTGATATTATCGAATCCTTTGATTATCTTGAACATTTCAATTAAATCCCCTCGCATCCTTCGTTTTTCTAGGCTGAATAAGTTTAGTTCTTTAAGTCTTTCTTCATAAGGTTTATTTTTCAGCCTTGGAATCATTTTTGTTATTCTTCGCTGGACTCTTTCCAGTTTGTCAATGTCCTTTCTGTAATATGGGGACCAAAACTGTACGCAATACTCAAGATGGGGTCGTACTAGTGAATTATGCAGTTTTAATATGACTTTTTCTGATTTATTTTCGAAAGT
>JAPQNM010000005.1:19217979-19220479 GCA_029783475.1 Metacarcinus magister | reverse complement strand
TCAGCAACAGTCTTGACTAATAAGCCCAAGTAGACCCCGGGGCAGCAGTAAGTATGTGTCTTAGAAAATTATTATTATTGCTGGCAGTGTGAGGTAGGGAAGGAGACTGGGAGGTGTAAGTGAGTCAGGAGGGCGGAGGGGTGAAAGAGGGGAAGAGGAGAGGGAGGAGAAGGAGGAGAAGGAGGAGAAGGAGGGGAAGGAGGGGAAGGTGGTGAAGGGAGTGACAACGGCCGTGCATACCCCTTAACAGCCTTCATCATCACCACCATCACCACCATCATCACCATCATCACTTTTTTATTCCTGACCATGACCACCACAACGATTCATTCCTTACCACCACCACCACCACCACCACATCATCACCACCACCACCAACAAGAAGTCCTTAGTCACCACTCGTGCACTCATTCCTCATCACCATCACCACCACCACCATCATCACCACCACAGCCATCACCACCACCACCTCACTCTGCAGGCATTCAGTGAGGGCAGAAAGCGTTAGGAAGGGAGTCAAGGCAGCGAGATTAGTCACAAACGAAGAAAATATGGCGAGTCTTGGGTAGATATAAAAAAAAAAGGTCAGTCATAGAGTAAAACTGACAGTGATTCACAACACTTCCTTCTGACCTTCCCTCTTGCATCCCCCCCCCCTCTACCATTCACCACACACAGATAGATAGATAGATAAATAGAGAGAGAGAGAATAAAAAATGGGGTTGGGGAGGGAAGGATGATGCAGGTGTGATGTGACTCAGGAAAATTATATGCTGAGGTGACTTACTGTGGCAATGAGTTATGGGGAAAACTTATGTGTGTGTGTGTGAGAGAGAGAGAGAGAGAGAGAGAGAGAGAGAGAGAGAGAGAGAGAGAGAGAGAGAGAGAGAGAGAGAGAGAGAGAGAGAGAGAGAGAGAGAGAGAGAGGAAAAAAGTAAGCACGCAGTAAGTGAGCAGCATTAAATTTTCGATGTTTATAATAATCATCGTAATTATTATTATCATTATCATAATTAATACATCCTTATTAGTTATTATTATTATCATTATTATTATCATTCATATCATTCATATCATTATCATCGTTATTTATATTAACAATTTCCTTTCTCTTAGACACCATACCTAACACTCTTATATGACGTAGACCACTTCAGTTCATCAGCTACAAATATCTATACACTCACCACCCGACCACACCTATACGTACACACACACACACACACACACACACACACACACACACACACACACACACAGGAGGGCATGACTGGTAGCCTTCCAATCCTGCCAGAGTGCGAGGTCATCACTTGACTTAGTCCTGAACCTATTATGTATTCTCTGCTGGGTGAACAGGAGCTATGGCAGGAACGAACACCGGGCCAAATAGTCCACTGCCAAGGGATTCGAACCCTCTATACATTGATTTGAGTCCAGCAAGCTAACCACAACGCCAAAGAGCGAAATAATGTAATAACAATAATAATAATAATAATAATAATAATAATAATAATAATAATAATAATAATAATAATAATAATAATAATAGCAAGATCGAGATATTTTCCCATTCACCATTTTTCCCACGTTGATCCTTCCGTATAAAAAGTAGTTTTGCGTATTCCTCCTGCAATATTATTCTATTTCCTTGTTTGATAATTATTTTCCCTGTGTGTATTTGTATTTTTCACTGTGAAACTTTTCTCCTTAGACTAATTTCCCAGTGTTAATTTCCATTGGTACAAGGACGAGCTGCTGACACCTGAACACATCCATTAACAATTTCCTTTTACAGAGATATCGTGAGCCTCAATCTATTTCCCTCATTTCCTTCCCCTCACTCCCCTTACCTTCGCCTTTGTCTGCTTCCCCTACCCTGTAACCTCCCCTCTCTCTCTCTCTTTTTTTTCTTTTTCTTCTCTTCGTCACTCACCTCATCTCCTTTCCTCCTTCCCCTCCTTCCCTCTCTACCCTCACCGTCTCAGCCCCTCCCTGGTCCTCCCCTCGCCTGCCTTTCTTCACGCGGTTCAGTGGCGACAAAAATGGCTCTTACAACAAACTGCCAAATATACACGACAAAAGGTAATGTTCCAGAGTCAGGCCTTGAGACGCGGCGACCACTTGTACGTATTACATCACACTTGTATATGACACACCTGAGCACCACGCCCTTAATTAGTTACTACCTGACGAATTGTAAGGTTCAGATGATGGAGGACTTAAGTAAATTCACATACTTTACCCTTTTTTACTACATATACATAACTACAAGAATGTGACACTTATTGTAATACGTATATTTCAACTGTGTATAAATTGTAAATATTCGTAAGTAAATCATACAATTATTAATATTCGTAATTTGTTTGTTATTGATTTTCATTGTCCTTCTGTTCCACCCATGAGAGAGAGAGAGAGAGAGAGAGAGAGAGAGAGAGAGAGAGAGAGAGAGAGAGAGAGAGAGAGAGAGAGAGAGAGAGAGAAGGGGGAGGTGGGGAAA
>JAPQNM010000005.1:19210479-19212979 GCA_029783475.1 Metacarcinus magister | reverse complement strand
GACTGCTTGCTGGAGGGGCATATAAGGACCTTGTTATTTATATGTTTTACTTCTATTATAATTGGAGGTAACCTAACTTATAAGAACCTAACGTATCCTTATCTATATGAACCTAATATAGCCTAATCTAAGATATTTTGTAATCTTATTTTGATGATTATTGCTTAATTTTGAAATGTGGCTTCGTGGTTCCATATAAAAGTACGATTAACAGAAAAAAAAAATAATTCAATACAAGGAAAAAGTGTAGAAAATAGAGAATTGAACACTATTTTCTGTACGCTACAAAACTTTCCTTCATCCCTCCGTCTATCGAGAGCACGAGAGAGAGAGAGAGAGAGAGAGAGAGAGAGAGAGAGAGAGAGAGAGAGAGAGAGAGAGAGAGAGAGAGAGAGAGAGAGAGAGAGAGAGAGAGAGAGAGACTGTATAAAGCACCTAATCCTTATCTTATACATTCAAGTCGAAAATAGAATTGCTCCTTCAAACAATCAAGAAAACCCAAACACCCACACTTGATCTTATAATTACAGATCAAACAAAAAATTCACTTCGAAAAACAAAATTAAAAAAAACTAAATTATCAGTATATGAAGCGCAACCTAAGGCCACGAGAGGAATTAATTAGGTCGGAAAGGGGGGGAGGTGAGGGAACAGTCTTATTATTTTCCGGAAAGTCAAGATTCAGTGATGTTAAGCTTGACATAATGCTACTTTGGCTTCAGCACACTCCGGCTTCACCTCCTGCATCACGCACGCCTCAGTCGACTTCCTTATGAACCTACCTGCCTAACCTATCATTAGCTGCAGCCTCTTTACCTTTATTTGCTTTAATTACCCCCCCCCTCATACCTACACACACACACCACACACACACACACACACACACACACACACACACACACACACACTCACACACTTGAGACGAAAATAGTCAGTTGTGAAATACTGGCAGTTAAAGGTTAAATCTCTCTCTCTCTCTCTCTCTCTCTCTCTCTCTCTCTCTCTCTCTCTCTCTCTCTCTCTCTCTCTCTCTCTCTCTCTCTCTCTCTCTCTCTCTCTCTCTCCCTATTACATCCTGCCTAGGTAACACAGCATCCCAACAGCACTCATTCCTGTTATCTTTTACTCATCTTCTTAATTAAAGCGTTTACCAGCATCTTCATTCTTCAAATACCTCGTGTTCAACCCTTTCACCAGTCTGGTTCCTGCTGTTTATAAACAACAAAAATTCTTTGATTCTTTGAGAGAAGATCCATTAGGACACGGCCAAAGGTTTAAATATTTATTTCTGTATATTTTCAGGCACTTTCCCCCATCAACAAAAGTCATAAATGGTCACTGATTGCTTTCCTTCACTAAATCTAATTTTCTACCACGGAATAATGATCATAATAATCCTACCCATGTTCACTACGATGCACAAAATTCTATACACAGAGAAGCGGCCGGTAAGGTAGCAACGGGAGCAAAACTATTCCTATAAAAAGCCAAGCAAAGAAGTGAAGGGTTGGGCAAGACTCTGGGATTGGAAAGAAGAAGTAAAGGAGACAGGAGGCAGTGACAGACGCAGCCTCAGGACAACCGTGAAAACAGCGGCAAGAAAGGAGAACATTGAAACGATTGAAAGAAGAGAAAGGTGGAGAGAATGAAAGGTTGGGGAGAGATAGATGGAAATGAGAGAAAGAGAAAAAGAGCAGGAGAAAGAGAAAGAAAAAAAAAAGGAGAAAAATAAATTGAAAATTGAAAGAAGGAAAAGAGATGTAAGGAGAAAGAAGGATGGAACGGGGGCTAGGAGGAGGAGGAGGAGGAGGAGGAGGAGGAGGAGGAGGAGGAGGAGGAGGAGGAGGAGGGCATAGGAGGGGACTACATTTGGTTTATGTGACGAATTCCCGGGAAGTGTTGAACCCTCGCCAATCCACTTGATGGACCAACAAAAATGAACCACTAAATGAGACCGATAAAGATTGATGTATGTGTGTGTGTGTGTGTGTGTGTGTGTGTGTGTGTGTGTGTGTGTGTGTGTGTGTGTGTGTGTGTGTGTGTTTCAGTGACAGTTAGCCACAGACTTCTAACAGGAAACAGACACACACACACACACACACACACACACACACACAGACACACACACACACAGACACACACACACACACACACACACACACACACACACACACACACACACACACACACACACACACACACACACACACACAGGCAGGGAAAGGATGAAGTGTTGCCATTGAAGTGTGGTAAAAATGACACACTTTATTGGACACACTTATAATCGTCCCACACACACTCTTAGGAATGGTTGTGGTGGATATTAATAACAGCAGTTTGTCCTCGTGTGTGCTGGGCCAGTCCTGCACTCCTTTCAAGGTATATACAGGGTAGCCACACACCTGTCACGGCATACCTGTCACACTCTTGTCGTGGTGCCCAGACCATGAACACCTGGCGAGGATGCAACACCTGGTGGACTGTTTTTCTTAATTACCTC
>JAPQNM010000005.1:19155479-19200479 GCA_029783475.1 Metacarcinus magister | reverse complement strand
ATAATTAAAAAGACAATAAGAAGTTCATAAGGAATTCTATTAGAAAGCGTCAATTCAACAGGACACAATGAGACATAACAAAAAAAAAAATGTCTCCAGTTTTGTATGACACGACGTGTTTATGCTTCAAGGTCAGAAAGCAAGGACACTCACCCTCCTCCGTCACGGTGTCCCCGACGTCACATTCCGCGTGGAACTGATAACAAAACAACACACTGAATTAACAAGAAAAAAAAATTCTAAGGGAAAAAAAAAATAATCATAATATGTAGGAAAGAACAAATACCATGACAGAGGTAGCTAGATGGATACAATTAATGGATAACAGCATGACAACACCCTATTTTCTTCTTCTTCTTCCTCCTCCTTCTCCTCCTCCTCCTCAGCGTGTGACTCACCAGGAGGACGGAGTGAGTTCCAGACAGTTGAGTGAGCGCCTCCTCCACCTCGGCGTAGTTGACACTCGGGAACTCGTCGACGCCACTGTGAATCAGGAAACATTTGAAGCCGCAGATGCCGCCGTTCACCATACTGCGCAGCTCCTTCGCGTTGCCTGGGATGAAGAGACAATGTTAAGTGCCTGCCCCGTGCCTCAGAGGGAAGGTGAGGCTAGTGACGCCAGGGAAGGAGCGAGATGAGGATGAATGAGCTGGTTTAGTCAGCTTGGGTGTGGCTGGGCTCACATGGATTTCTTTATAAACAGATTTAGTCACGAGAAAGAGAGAGAGAGAGAGAGAGAGAGAGAGAGAGAGAGAGAGAGAGAGAGAGAGAGAGAGAGAGAGAGAGAGAGAGAGAGAGAAAGTACTGCTGATGCCGACCCTTTCAAGAAAAACCAACTGAAATCTTTAAATATGTGACTTGATGATTTTGCAACAAAAAATTTATCAATAACACCAATCATATTCATCAGGTCTCCTCGTTTAAAAAGGCGGCAATGAAGCTGATATCACAGTACATCAGATAACATAAAGAGGGAGAGACGGAGTATCTGACACCACGCAGACGTCCTCGCCTCCCTCAGGCACTTACCAGGAATCACACCGCCCCAGAATCCCACGTCGGCCCAACACTGCCCTTCTGCTGCCTTCATCTTAGCCTTCCACGCCTCCATCGTTGTTGTGGGTGGAATCGAGTTCCTGCGGATCACACCCCATCCCTTTCAGGACATGCTACTATGCCCTTCATGAAAACATCACCGTAAAATGTGTATGCATTTCTTCATTCATAACTCATTATAAAGGATAAGTGACACTCACAGCGGCATGTCGACGATCGTGGTGACGCCGCCAGCTATAGCCGACTTCGTGGCCGTGTTGTAACCCTCCCAGGCTGTGCGTCCCGGCTCGTTGACGTGCACGTGGGAGTCCACTATGCCTGGCATCAGCACCAGGTCGCCACAGTCCTCCACCTACACCAGGTTCATATTGGTCCGCAGCTCACTTCAGTATGTATTAATGAGTACCAACACACCCGTCAAAGGGCACAAGTGTTCTCTTTATCGTGTGTGTGTGTGTGTGTGTGTGTGTGTGTGTGTGTGTGTGTGTGTGTGTGTGTGTGTGTGTGTGCTCTACATACAACACTTATACTATTCTATCTGTTTAATTAGTGTTTGTTTTCATTTACTGTGATGGCAAAGATAAATGAATGTCTGAACCACCCCATGAAGGGACGGACTGTTACGGACTGCTATGGTAAGTTACATCTGGCCGCCGTAACAGATAATACCTGGTTTTGGGGAAAGGCAGAGGTGTCGATGGTGTTCCGCGCAATGTGGTGAATTCTGCCATCCTTCACCTGTATCACGGCGGAGCAAGTCTCCTCCGGGAATACCACGGCCGAGCTCACGAATACCTTCACTCCCTCCATCATTACAGGACTACCAGACAAAATACATGGATGAACATAATTAAATACACTTACTTGTAATATATAGTAACAGTGTTTGCTTTTAGTAATTTAGTGATACATGAAGTGAGACAAATTTCACAAATCAATTTAAGTTTACAGTGCTCGTCATAAACATTGTCGCCGGAGACCACGTTATCCGTTTGAAGGATCAAAACGCGCGCGCTTTCCCTGGCGGGCATCGGGTGCTTTAAATTAAATTATTACACATCTGGTATCTCAGCCTGGGTGTCATGCAACTTCCAAAGGCGGGAAAAAGTGATAGGAGCCTATCAATCACTCTAACTGGCGGGCGCTTTGTTGCTGTCCTCCCGCACCACCCCCCAGACTGGCTCTCAGTTACTCTGATGCTTAGCTGTTTTCCTGAACAATGGTGCACTACCAGATCTTGTCACAGGACGACATCGCAGCCATCTCAGCTCTCCACAAGGCTCGACACTCCACATGGGCTATCTCTGACCAGACGGGTGTCAGTGATCGCCAAGTTCAACGATACGTGAAGCGTTTGGCTGAACTCGGCGGCAACAAAATACCCGCCAAGAAGAAACCACCAGGAAACACCTGCAAAACTTCCGTGCGAACCCTGAGAGTGGTACACATTGAAGTCGAACGCAATCCACGAGTATCGGTCAGGAAAATCAGGGAAGACAACTTGGGATTGCTGAGTAATGTGTCTGTGAGGACATTATCGCGCCGCATCCACGACGACCTCGAGTACCTGAGCTATGCAGCGCGGCCCAAGCCTGTGGTTACTGTAGCCCAGCAAGCGAAGAGGCTTGCGTTTTGTGAGAGGATGAAAGACTATACCATCGAGCAGTGGCGTGGCGTGATGTGGAGCGATGAGTCAAGATTCACAGTGACCGGCGCCCCGGCAGCGACCCCCTTGACCCCCGCTACACTGCTCCTGCCGCCAGATTCCCTGATTCGTTGATGGTGTGGGGCTGCTTTTCCTACCATGGGGTGGGGAGCCTTGTGGTGTTACCCAAGAACACCACAATGAATCAGGGGAACTACCTCGAGCTTCTGTGTGACCATCTACCGGGGTCTTTCGAGATGTGTCAGGCCTCCACCTTCATGCAGGACGGTGCACCGTGCCATACTGCTAAGTCAGTGAAGCAGTGGCTCAGGGACTGCTGTGTGCCGTTCTTCGAAGACTGGCCTGCTAATTCCCCGGATTTGAACCCAATTGAAAATTTGTGGGCGATAATAAAACGGGAGTTACGCAGCCACGACTGTTCAACTGTAGCCAAACTCCAAGCTGCGTTTTACCACCTTTGGAACACATTTGCTCCCCAGCATCTCATGGTGCTTGCAGAGAGCCTTCCAGCCCGTTTGGAAGAGTGCAGGAGACGTCAAGGGAAGCCAACAAGGTATTAGTTGTAAGTTCAATAAATTTCTTTGGATGCAGTACATGTTTATATTACCTGGCGCAGCGTGGGAGAGGGGTGCGACAATGTTTATGACGAGCACTGTACATTTGCAGACAAACTGACCCACCAAAATGAGCGAGAACAAATTAATCATATGGAATAAAACGTGCCACAATTTCTTCTAAAGCAGAATACGTTTTCAGTATAGACCAATATCCTGAACCGTGTGTCTCGGGGGGTTGCTCACACTGCTTCGGTTTTATTTTGGTCTTTCACTGAGCCTAAATTGCATCATAAGAACCTAAAAAGAACATAAGAATATAAGAAAGCTACAAAAAGCCCGGAGGCCTACACGTGGTAATTCCTGTCACTCCAATACTCCCTTATTACCTACATCCACCTCTCATCCCCATCCATAAAGTCTAGTCTTCTTTTAAAACTCCCTATTGTTTATGCACTAACTACCTGCTGATTGAGTCTGTTCCAATCATCCACCACACTATTTGTAAACCAATTTATGTCTATCTCTTTTCTAAATTTACATTTTTCCAGTTTGAATCCGTTACTTCTTGTTCTATCCTGACTACTGACCGTAAGAACCTTTCCTACATTCCTCTTATTAAAATCCTTCTAACACTTAAATACTTCAATCAGATCTCTTCTACTCTACGTCTCTCAAGTGAGTGTAATTTCAAAAGTTTCAGTCTCCTCTCATAACTAAAATTACGAATCCCCTATATCATTTTGGTCATCCTTCTCTGCACTGACTAACAATCCTATAACCAAAACTGCACTGCATAGTCGAGGTGAGGTCAGACTAACGCCAAATACAACTTCAGAATAACCTCAGCACTTTTACTTATAACACTCCTAGCCCGAATCATGCTGTAATGTTATGTGCGTCTCTGACAGTTATATATTCGATCAATACATGTATATAATTAAGGTTCATGTCTTATTGCCACTAACCAAGTACTGCTTAGAGATGCAATTTGTTATTGCGTGATGGGTGTTGTTAGTACTGCTTTAACATCAAAGATCAGCCCAAGGCTCTGCGTTTGGTGGCATGAGGTGACGATTGGAGGTGTAGCGAAATAATATGGCTCGCCTTGAGTAAACTGGGCCGTCTGTATCTCTGCCAGACGCACGACTCATTCCTTCACAGTGCGTCGCTCAACCTCAGTGAAGGAATGAGTCGTGCGTCTGGCAGTGATACAGACGGCCAGTTTACTCTCTCTCTCTCTCTCTCTCTCTCTCTCTCTCTCTCTCTCTCTCTCTCTCTCTCTCTCTCTCTCTCTCTCTCTCTCTCTCTCTCTCTCTCTCTCTCATTGAATGTGATTTATTATGTTGTAATATAGAAATCGTGTTATTTTATTATGCGATGAATTTGGTTTTATATGTACATGTCATATATAGCTGACTTTATTTCCACACCACCTTTGAGGTAAAAGAATTGGCGCTTTTTTTTTTAAAGACGCTACACGGCGATTAACCCTTGATAACTTCTCAAGAGGGCTTCCATTCTGCTTCTCTTGCTCAAAGTACTGGTAAATATTAAAGATAACTTCTTTTGTTTGGCTGTGTAGATGCTAGGAGAGTCTAGGTGTATGAGCAGCCATGTCGAAGTGTGTCCGACCATAGACCGACCATAAACTGCAGGTGGGGAGGTCATATGGTGAGGTCAAGGCCGCGAGCGTGTCTTGGAGTATTTCCACAACTAGGATTTCAATGTATTTTTTTTTCTTACTTATTTCAGCTTATTTTATCGTACTTTCCTTCACGATATCATCTAAATACAATTGTTAAACTGCTTATCCATCCCAAAACGAAAGGGAAGTTCATTAATAGGTACTGCTTTTTATTAGCACCACTGTAAAATATGTATGCCACGTTTCTTTATATGTTTATATATATCTTATCCATTATAAGTTTACTGTTTCTACATACATTATAATACTATGAATAAACGTGTATGCATATTTCCTGATCATGTCTGCCATGGTTTTACTTATATTGAAACATTTCTACAATGCGGATTAAAAGACACGTGTCAGACCTGTAAAAGGGTAATTCCCGACTCTTTCCGCTCCCCACCTGCAGTCTAAGCTCGGTCTGACTATAACAACACTCATCACGCAGTAACAAATTGCATTTCTAAGCAGTAAGACATGAACCTTAATTACGTACCAGGCTGACGGACAAACCAACCAGTTTTTCCTTCAGGTTAGCTTCACGCAGCTATTAATGATGCTTATAAACGCGC
The DNA here is from genome assembly GCA_029783475.1 of Metacarcinus magister. Taxonomy (NCBI): domain Eukaryota; kingdom Metazoa; phylum Arthropoda; class Malacostraca; order Decapoda; family Cancridae; genus Metacarcinus; species Metacarcinus magister. The sequence goes on along the minus strand of JAPQNM010000005.1, from coordinate 19,194,941 downwards.
GCGGGCGTGTGTGCGCGTGATATTGGCCGTGGATGAGTACCTGGTGCAGACGTGCCACACCCACAACTGCTACACACGCACCCACCAATACTAGACGTTGTTAGTGTACTGTTGCTGGTGTGGTTCACACTAACCAAACCCAAATAATAATCCTTGCTAGCACCTCATCCACGAAGGTCACTGGAAAAGTTGCCATGTTGGGTTAGGTAAGAACGGTCGTGTTGTCAGGCTGATGTGAATGTCAATTTTGTCTAATTAATAAGTAGGGCACCAGTGTTGGTGCATAACACGCATATCACTCACACTACCACATAGGAACACATAGGAAGAACAAACAGCAACAGGCCTGCTGGCCCTTACGAGGCTGTTTGTGAGACTACACTATCTAATCTAGAGTGAAGGCTTCTCTCACCAGCCATGGCTGGCAGGAAAGGACTACGCACTACCACAGACACCCACACCCACACACACACACACACAGGAGGATAGGATTTCCAGCCTTCCGCTCCTGCCGGGAATGCAAGGTCACAAACCCTCGGCTTACTCTCGTACTTCTTTTACTGCTAGGTGAGCAGGGGTTACCACCTGGGATTCGAACCCAGGACATCTCACTTGTAAGCCAAACAGGCTAACCATTACACCAAAAGGCCGCTAATGATTAATTACACCAAACCATTAACATTTTATATTGATCAGAGCTGAAACACAATGTCATAATCTCATATTCCTTTCTGCTTCGTCTGGAGAACATTAGCCAGGACCCTTTTCAAGTAATAAAAAAATAATAATAATAATAAAAAATTTTTTAAAAGTGGTTGTTCCACATCACACCACTACGTGGCTCAACCACACGAGTCCTACACCCTGTGGTCTCTCCTTGCACCACACCACCAAGAGGGTCATCCTTGTGTGCTCCAATACCACTTTTATGACTTGCACATACATGTACTACTCTGAGGTAGCCTGTAACACAACAATGGACCCTTCAAATTCTATCCTGATTGTAGCTTGTTAAAAACCATGTTTATGAATACAAACAAGTAATTTGATAATGCAGGCTGCTCTGCACAAAGATTTTATTTATTTCATTAATCTTTTGAAGTGTCATCATACCAGTAAATTGCCAACTCACGCACTCATAAAATCAGTCATATGTAATAATTTATCATGTAATTCAAATATTCAAACACTGAATCTTCTTACAAAAAGGACTTGCATAATGTGAAGCCAATATTTACATTATTTGGGCAAGTCACTCGCATCTCATTTTTACTTTACAAACTCAGTTTCTAGTCAAACTCAATAAAATCTAAAATGAATCGTAACATAATTAAGTTTTTATTTTCAGATGGAATAACCTAACACATTTCTAGTAACTGCCAACCCAAAACATACATAATAGCAAGGTACAACAGGATACCTGTGGATGGCAACACCTTCCACAGGTGCACTCATCTAATATGCCTAAATTATAAAATATCTTGCAAATTCCACTGGTATACAACAAATCTTGGGTGTCTTCAATACCCTGGCCTGTTTTAAAGAACTTTGTACCGCCCCTGAGCCTTGGCAGGTCCAGCACTGGTTCGTAGCTTCACAAGTTCTTCCCTTATCAGCCGGATGATCTCTGCTTTAGCTTTGGATACAGCCAATTCAGATGTAGATTCAATTGCCAGGAACAGCTTACGTTCACCCTCTGGTGGGTTTTTGCCCTGAAATTAAAGTAAAAATTAAGTCTTGCATTTTAAATATAAAGAGGTTGTGAGATTAGCACAGGCATTGTTACTCACTTTATTCCAAGTTTTCTTAGGTCTTTCACTAAACACTACTACGTTCAGATCTCTACCTCTTTTCACCCAACCTCTCCACCATCCATCCTCTCAACTTGCCCAAACTACATCAGTCTACCTCTTCTCACCATCACACTGGTACACTCTACTCTGATCCCATGGGTTCATAATTCTGTATGTAGTTATCCATTTTTTCATCTATCAATATACCTATATACCAAGCTGGTATCCTCTAAAGGGGACTAGCCACGACAAGGCACACATACATATACACTTATCTCACTTAGCTCATAGGCCCCTATAAGGGAAGAGCTCAAACAATGCACATCAGGTCAATCACACAATGGGAACAAGGGAGAGAGTCGTATCCACAACAGAGTCTCCGGGTTTACCCATGCCGCTTCATATTCAACTCATGCCCTCTTCCTCCCTGCACCTGATATGATTCAAGGGTCACACCAGATGCGTGAGAACCTCTTCCAGGGGTTGTCAAGGCCGTGTCTTTAATCATGCATTCACTACTGCTTTCCATTCACTTCCATCGAGCACAATCATCTTTTCTTGCTCCACAGACATTCCTCTTTCATTCAACGCTCCTTTCACATCGTTCAATCATCCCATTCGTGGTCTTCCTCTCAACCTCACACCTCCCACATCGGATCCTACTATTCTCTTCACCAACCGGTCCTCCATTCTCTCCATGTGTCTAAACCACCTCAACACACTTGGTATAAAGTTAACCAGTAATAGCAATGAGCCTTTTACAGCTATCAAATTTGGGTTTTTTAATTTTTGTTGAGATTGAAAAAAATGTTTTAAAGAAATTAAACAAATATCTATAATGTAAAGTAAGAAAGTTGCTGTCATTTGAATGCAAATTAATGTTATGTGGAAACTAACATAATTGGCAGATCTTTTCAGTAGCTCTCAATAACTTTGTAGTTATTCTCTTCATCAATGCATATTTGTTGACAATTTATATATAAAAAAAGATACCTAATAAATAACTAAGTTATAGTTGTTTGAAGTTTGCCAAATTTGAAATGTAAATTTTTTTCATATATATTTAGTGCTAAGATCCTTATCATATGGCTGGCCTCATATGCAAAAATATCTTCAGCTATAAATGTGTAGAAACATACCGAGGGGCAGAATGTTCCTCTGACAGTAATTCCTGCTTCAGAGTATTCAGAAATTTGTGCCAGTGCTTCTTTGCTGGTAACTCGCCACCTGAGGAAATAATTGCGTCTTTACTAGTGTGTCAAACTTATAAAGATGGTTATATATTTATCAACCATGAAAAGAAACTAGCATATTGCTATAAATGTAAAATATTTTTTAAAGGATGAAATTTACAGCCCATCACAGGCTGAAGCACTAGAAGGTAGACAACAGTGAGCAGAATCCCATCCTTTATGACAGACAAGACTGAGATGAATACGGGAGGTTGAGGACAAATGTGTAAATTTGTGTAGATAATAGAAAGAAGCATGGTGTGGAATGCCTGTATAGCTAAAGTTATGGATTAGGGAAGAAAGACTGCAGGAGAGACGGATGTTCACCTTATTTAAGGAAGATAGGAGAAAATTCTAATTAAAGGATCATGGAAAATAGAAGATATAAAACTTATTAATAATTATTTACCTGGCTTGCTGTGGGAAGTCATTAATTTCAAGTTCTTCTTCATACTTATGATGAGTTTCCTCTGTGGTTTCTTCCTCTTCCTCCTGATCATCACGTGGTTGGTAGTTCAACTTGTTGTTTAATTTCTGAGCCATCTGCATAATAGGGAACAGAAGGTACACTTTAGATTATTGTAAATATTCTGTAATCTTTATTCTTATATTTATCAGTCTGAAGTAGTTGATGCAAGGTTGAAGAGAAGGCCTAGAACGGGACAGTGTTATGGTATTAGAAAATACTGGATCACATTGGCATAATTATTCAGGAGGCAAAAGTTATGTATGTAGAATGCAGAGAATTGATATAATATATTTTGCAGGAGATCGAAGCACTGGTGTGCAGGAATCTAAATATTATGAAGCATTCTCAATTAACTAATAATTGTCTAATGTTATGGAAAGGTTTCAAGGTCACACAATTCGTGTAGTGGATGTGCTGGCTAATAATTCTTTCCTACCCATCTTCATCCATTGTAATTTTCACATATTTTCAAAATTCCCTCTCCCTTCTACCCTCCCTCTATACTATTGATCCTTTAAAAATCCAAGAGTGACTATTTCGCCTCTATGCCTGTAAAAATTATGTCTGCTTTTGTTGGGTACTTTAGCCATGCTGGTATTACCAGCAATGAACGTGTCAACTCACTGGCCCATTTTGCTATATTAGGATGCCATTGTTTCACGAAAGTTCCAACCTATGATTATTTCCATTCTTTTAGCTCCTGACCTCTCAAATAATCAAATTTGTGCAGTTAAATCATCTGTCTTTCCTTGATCAAACCCATATCACAAGACAGTGGGAGACTGCGCTTTGAAAATTACGTATTGGCCACACTAACCTCACTCATTCTTATCTTAAGACACACTCACCACCGATCCTTTGTATGACCTGTAATATCCTCCTCTCTGTACCGAACATTCTGCTTTTCTGTCCTTGTTACACTGCTGCACGAGCTACAGCTTTCTCTCACTTAACTCATCTATCCCGACCTCCTCGCCTTAATGATATTCTTACAGAATCACCACATTTCCACTTAGACAACATAATTTCCTTCCTACACCAAATACACATCCTTCATTTGATCTAATCCTTTGACTATAACTAACTGCTCTTTCCCTCCCCATAATTTGCCTTACCATCATCTCTTTACTATACAGTGTACCTTTTAAATTAACATAGCACCATATGACCTCTGATGTCTGGCGCTTGCTCTTTTAGCATTAACTAACTAACTAACATACCATGTAATTACAAAAATAACTGCAGTTTTAGGAGGTGAAAGCCACTGCACATTACCTGTTCTGCTACTGTCTTAGCAGATATGGTGGGTTGCATAGCTGCTCCACCCTTCAGGATGAACTCTGCTGCCTGCTGACTGGCACCCTTAGCCTCCTTGCCAATGTTGTGCTGAAGGTTGATGCGCTGTGCCAGTTTGCGTGCTAGTTCTAACTTATCAGAGGCAGAAGGACCACCAAATGGCATGCTAATTAAGCCATCAGATGATGATGATATCTCAGGAACCTGAAACAATATATATGCAAACATATTTTCTGTAATGAGTGGTGAGAATATGCATATTATTTGTATTAAAACTTTGATAGGAACTTGGTATATACAGTATAACTGAACACCATTAGAATTCTACAGGAGTGTTATGATATTAAGATACTAAATTGCATGCAAATACAGGATAAAAATTCACCTACAGCAGATAATCAAGTTTCATCTTATCTATATTTCGCACATATCCCCCTAACTTTCCCTATCCAGTGTTTTGTGCACTTTCCTTGCATGTTACATACTCAGCGTTGGCAGTCATCATGTACTAACAAGTCCTGGAGTGGTGGAGAGTCACAATATTTGCAATGGGTAGTGTTGGATTGTGGCCATAAGTTAGACTGCTTGATGGTGTAATGGCAAGGAAGGCCACACAGAGTAGGATAGCGTGGTGTTAAACTCACGGGGTAGGCACATGCTGGTGTGGGGAACAGCAACAGAGGGGCGAGGTGAAGTGGCCATATTAGTGGGGGAAAGGCTGAAAGAACTTGTTGCTGGAGCAGGAGCCCTCCTTCATTGTTTTCCTTTCTAGAGGAGTTAGCCATTCCCTGGGGGAAGAGTAAAAGGTGTGGTGGTGGTGGTACATGTATTGAGAAGAGAGGAGGTCTTAATGGCACCGAGTCCACAAAATGATGGTATGTGGTAAAGGTACTTGTTTTATGCACCGTGTTACTCCCATATTCCATGTTTTAGCCTCATACAAAACAGTCACTACCACTATGAAGGAGTAGTGGTGCTGACTGCATCATATGGGGCTGAATTATGGAATATGGGAGTGGCAGAGAGAAAGAAATTGAATGTAATGGAGATAGATGAGATGTTTGAAGAGTTTGTGTGGAGTAACGCATATGGATTGGGTGAGAAATTAAGATGTGCAAGAGAACTGGCATTGAGAGTGTTGGCTGGTTATGCAGATCAGAGAGTACCGTGATGATTTGGTCACGTGGCAAGAGTGGATGAGGAGTGATTGGTGAAGATAAATCAACTTGATGTGAGCGGTGAAAGGTTGAGGTTCGAGACGGAGACCACAAATGGATTGGATGGACGACAGTATGAAGAGAACATTGGAAGCAAGAAGAATGTCTGTGGAGCAAGGAAGAATGCTTGTGATGAGTTAAATGGAGAACGGTTGTAAATCAAAGAATGGAGAAAAGCATCTGGTCTGATCAGCTGATTGGGTCAGGTGTGGGGAAGGAAGGGATGGATCTAATTTGATGTTGCGGTGGTAATCCAGTTCTGTCGTTGGACCCTGACTATGCTGCGAGACTAACCCTCACACAGTGTGGTACAATAGAATCAATCCCTTCTCCCCAAGAGGCGTAGAGGTAAAGATGTGAGGGAATGTATGTATGTTGATGTCTTGATCATCCCCTTTTAAGGAGATATATAGCCCTATGGCGGTAGTGCCTGCAAGAATACTACCAGCATATTCCCTGCTGTTCATAAAAGGCAGCAATGTAAAGGGATGGTGCAAGAGGTTTAGGAAGCCCCTTCTCTGTATCCTCTCCCACGAAAAGACAGGGTGCAGAAGAAGGGATAGTACTGTCTCCCCAAAACCAAAACTTGGCTATCCCCTTTCAGGGGGATGTAAGTCAGGCATATTGATATATAGCCCTGTGGTGAGGGCTGCAAGAATACCATCTACATATTCCCTGCAGCTCATAAAAGGTGACCAAAAGAGACAGAGCAAGGGGTCTGGGAAGCCCCTCCACTGTAATCTTTCCTACGAAAAGACAAGGTGCAAAAGGGCTGGGGAGAATAAAGTCTCCCTGGATCCTAAATGCCTTGTCTTGGCTATCCCCTTTCAATGGGTATATAAGCCAGTTATATAGATAGATATTGATAGATAAAGAAAGTGTGAATATGGCTTTACTCCAGCAGTGGTGACATATAGAGAGAGACTGGACTTTGTCTTTCCATCATGACCAAGTTGAGGTGGCAGCTAGAGACGTTTTGCAATGAGTAGGAGTTCAAAGGGTAATCTGCTGTAGGCAAACTTGTGATGGAAAGAATACCACAATACTTCTCACCTCCTTGGTGGATGAACTGTAATTAGTAGACATGTTAAGCTTACTGGTCAAGTAGTTCACATCTGTTGTGTGTTTACTATTCACCAACTGTTTGCATTGCAAATATTATAGGATCCCTCCTGATGCACGCTTACCACAATGGCAGATCACTCCTTTAACTTGTGTTCAGTGTAAATCAGTCAATTTAGTCAACACCTTTGACTGATTGTGATGGTAAGTCAACCTTGCCAATCACAGTCTACCTACATATCACTGCTGCTGATGTCAAGCCACATCCATATGCAAAGCACCAAAGTTGTGTTCCTTACCATTTTGCCACTATTTTACACAAACCTCCACTCCTCTCCTCGCTAGTACACCTACCATTGACACCTTCTACTCCAAGGAATAGCTATCTCCTGTAGAAGAGGAAGCAAAGCAGACCTATTTCATTAGCAAGTTCTTTGGCCTTTCATTCATTAACAAGACCACATTACCTCAATGACAAGGCTGCTCCACACTGCAACACCACCAAGCTCCACAACCACAAAACCACACTATAAAGTTCAACAATATCTGGCTCATGAGTGTCACGATTCACGAGTTCCCTGAATGAAGCAAATGTGAAACACTATTATCATGTGTTAAATATTATCCATGCCTTTGATCCTAATTTGACTACAGCACTAAGGTATTCTCCCTAAAAATTGCTCTACTTCCAAACCAGATATTCACTAATGAATTGACTGTATTTAATGGATTAATTATTTAAATTTCACATAACTAAGGATATTTACTAATGAAGTTTACTTATTAAATGGATTAGTTAATTAAATTACACAAAACACACACCTTTCTCTCTCACTCTCACCCTCTCCATTAGACAGGGATCATAATCTTACACTCAGAGCCAGAGCATCTACCCTCCTCTTGCACAGTAAACCCTTCTCATAACACTCAGGCGACCAGACTATCTAATGGTACACAATTCATGCTCTAGATAAATATCCAAAATAAATTATATCATACTTTTTTTCTTCAAAACAATCACCTTACATTTGCTCACTTTTCTCCTTTTACATGCACTATTTAACTGAGGTCAGCAGCACCACAACACAATTAATCTTTATTTTCATGTACACTACCTTAATTTCCTTGACTGTCCTCTTCGTGTTCAACATGCTCTCTATTTGCTGGTCAATGTCATGCTCAATGTCTTCATCATCAGAGTCCACCAAGCCAAGAGCAGCTTTCTCAAACTTCTTTTTCTCTGATGCAAAATTTGCTTCAGACTCATCAAATTTAAAACCTTTGCCATGGAAACCTCCACCAGTTTTAACCTTCTTGCCCTCTCCTTCCAACTTTTGTTTATATTCATCATAAAGTTTCTGCAATGAGACATATATGCTAGACTAAACACTATGGTATATCTTTCAAAAACATCAATTAAATAAAGTATAATGACATCACCAAATACATTACATAAGACTTAAGTAAACAAAACCTTTTACCTTTATTAAAAAATACTGCAAGAAATTTGATGAGCAGGATAAATACATACACATACTTGGAATCAAATGAGAACCTTAAAACATCAGACCCAAGATGGCGGCACACTAGGCATCTTTCTCATAAGAAAAAACATTCCCGCTTGTGACGCACAAGCAAGTTTTTTGTTGTCAAAATGGCTACCAAAAACGAGTAACATGTTATTAAAAAATGCCTAGTGTGCCACCACCTTTAGGCTTTCAATTTTCATGAGATTACCGAGATGCTGAATAATAATCAGGTGTATTTTTATAACCATAAACATTCTCCATTAGTACAAAACATGATCACTTTTGTATTCATATATCACTTATGGGAATGGTTCAACTATAAGTGACGAGTAACGAACAATTAGTCAGAACTCTATGAAATCAGCTAGGCAATCAGCCCTATAACTTAAAACAATGATCTCCTAGCAAGAGGCACAGCCTCCCAACTTTTGAATTTACTCCCAATCACATATTTATCACTTAGCAAATCAATATATAGTACCTGCAAGTCTGGTGGAACAGGATTCTCAGAAACTTCCAAAGCTCTGACAACTTCTGCAGCATAGCGGGGCTGGTCTTCGGTGAGGAAGGTGTATGCCCAGCCCTTGTTGCCTGCACGACCTGTACGTCCACACCTGTAACAGTATTCATCCCTTGTGCATTAACATAACTTTGGAATGAGTACAGAACATAAAATTGAAGAAAGATCCCATCAAATAGTAAAGTATGATAGTTATTATTTGGAACTATTCTCTCAGGTCCTTTTTCATCACAGCTAAATGGTTTAAAATAGAGTTTCTTCCAAAGCTTGCTGATGGAAAAAAAGAGTGTGGGAGAAATTGCAAAGGGAGGGAGGAAATACATGAAGAGAGACAATGTTCACAGCAAATTTTGATGGAGGTGTGCATTGCGTGACAGCTGTGGGTAAACTGACCCCATTACCCTTTATTTCAGAAAGCGTAGCGTAGGCTGAGGGACGCATCTCATACAGGTTCCAGCAAGCAGCAGTTAGTTGTTCGAAAACAGAAGATATATCTGACAACCGAAACATTCTTTTCACAAAATAATATGTTCAGGAACCAAATCATTCGAGTAGGGAGATGTTTGGAAACTGAGGTACCATTACAATTCACAATGCTTAGTCAACTTCAGTTAGGTGTCCCTGTATCTGACATGATGGGTTGCTCTATGCCAGTGGTTTTTACACATGTAAAATACACTTGCTAAAGGTGATATCAAGAGATTGAAATGTACTGAAAAGAGCATGGTGCTCACATAGATGTGCAGTGCTACTGTGAAACATTAAACTAGGTGGTAGACTTGGGAATGAGAGCATCAGTGGAGTAATGAGAACAGACAGATTGTGTTGGCTTGGTTTTGTGGAGAGAAAGGCTGAAAATAACCAGTTAAAGCATGTTATAATGTGGATAGTAGGGTGGCATATAGAGAAAGGATGAGGTTTTGAAGGAGGACTGTAAACATGAACCTGCCATTTAAAATAATATTGATGAGATGATAATATGAATAAAACTTACCTATGCACATAATCTTCATAGTGATTGGGGGCATCAAAGTTAACTACTAAAATCAATTGCTTCACATCAAGACCTCGAGCTGCTACTGATGTGGCCACCAGGATGGGCACTCGACCAGCCTTGAAGTCCAGGATGGTACTGTCACGGTCTATCTGGTCTACACCGCCATGAAGCACCAGTGCTCGGTAAGAGTGGCTCAGCAGGTCCTGAAAAACAAAACTTCTGATATAATTCGTCTCTACTACTTCCAGTATCACCCACACTTGGGAAATTCAACTTGATACTGCTATAATTGTTAGATATGGGAGATACTGTAAACTAAGATTAAGAAAAATTACAATGTAAAGGGACTGAATTGTAATTTTATTGGCTGAGTTCAGCATTTGTAATGCAAACTTTCTTGGCATTGATATGACAGCCAACTTACCATTGCTTATAACTCCAAGGGCTGTCATCAGATGCCCTGTGTGTGAGGTACCAAATTAATGAAAGTTATTTCCTTTACTTCTTTTAGAAATACTAAATGAATACAAACTGATGACCATGGCAAAGCTACCAAATTAAAGAAAACCTTTACTTTTACTCCTTTGAGGGATTCTAATTGAACGCTAACTGATAAACACGGCAAGATACAGTAAAGGCAACAATAACGATTTCAAGAGAATTTCTACAATATATAACCTTGTGGTGGGAGCTGCAAGCATACTTCCACTATATTCCCAGCAGGCATGGAATGGAGGAGGAGGGGAGAGTAATGTTCTATCATGAACCCTAATCACCTTGTCTTGGAGGGTAGTCAAGACCAGACACGCCAGGGTTTGTGGAGACATTACGCTCCCTTCCCCCTCTGCACTGTCTTTTCGTAGTAGAGTATACAGAGGAGGGCTTCCCAGACCCTTCGCTCCATCCCTTTTTTGTCGCCTTTTACGAACCACAGAGATTACGGTGGTAGAGTTCATGCAGCCCCCACCACAGGGACAATACAAAATATAATATAATATAATATATTATAATATAATATAATATAATATAATATAATATATATATATATATATATATATATATATATATATATATATATATATATATATATATATATATATATATATACGTATACATATTATATAATATAACATATATTTTATTACTAAGTGTTAAGATGTGCTACTAAAGCTGACAAGTCAATAGTGTAATGGGTTGGGTGGTATTTCATTGGAGAATCTTTCCCATTTCAAACAGTCAACAACAATCATTTTCTTAATTTGGGGTCTGCATCCCACCCTGTATGGTGAGGGGAGTGGAATGATGATTAAGGTAAACTTCCTTGGCAAATGTGATATCTCATGCTTTTATGTTCAAATAAATCATCAGATATGAAAACAGAATAACATGGCATAAGAGTGTAAATTATAAGACTATATAAACCTAACTCAAAACACGGCTTAATTTTTGTAGTTTCATCACTTAGGGAACAACTTTGTGGGAATGAATTTCCACGAGGTTTCAAATTTGTCTATCTATTTACCTCCATTGACAAGGCATTTAGGTTTCAGGAAGAATTTACTCTCCCTTCCCCAGAACACGAAGAACATTTTCATGTGAATGCAGTAATTACATTGTCGTGCACACACACACACACACACACACACACACACACACACACACACACACACAGCCGTTGTGACCTGACGACATACCCAGAGCCTGAGCCTATAATTACTTCCCTCGAGACCGCGGCTGAGGTCGAGATTAACCTCACCTCACCTGACACCTGGCTAATCCCATGACCCACCGTTGAACTCCTCCCGGACTCGCTCGCATACAGACGCACAGACAACACGGCCGCTTCCGCCACCCTGTGTACGTATGTGTGACTGTACTCCAAAATAAATCACCACAACGTCCATATTGCACCTGTTTATCCTTGTGTGAACACTCCAGCTAAGGCTCTACATTGGTGACCCCGGATCAACACACAATGGAACAAAACTTCAAGATTCCCGCCTTCACATACGACATCACGACGTGGTTTACACACATAGAGGCGACGTGGGCTCACACGACACTCTCCGATGTCCAGAAGTTCCAGCTAGTCGTCGCTGCCATCCCTACTGACGTCACAGCCCTTGTATGTGGAGTACTACAGGCACCTCCAGACACAGGAAAGTATCCAGCGCTCAAAGACGCCCTCTTGCAGGCTTTTGGCAGGACACAGCTGTCATATCTGCAGCAGTTGGACTCTATAAAGCAGGATGGCCGCCGACCCTCGGCTCTGCTGGCTCATATGCAGGCACTCAACACCGCTTCAGGGATGCCCATCCCAGAGGCGCTTCTCCGTCACCGCCACCTGCAGCTGTTGCCCGCCGACCTCCGCCTCCACCTGGCCGCCTTGCCTGATAATCTGAAGCTGCAGGACTACGTACAAAAAGCTGACGCCTTATATGACGTGTACACCCACGCCTCCAATCCCGCACCCTCATCATCCCTCCCTGATCCCGCCTTCGATTCCGTCCGGCAACAGTGTTCAGCAGTTACCACCGCCCGCCAACCTACAGTGAATAGTGATGTGCCCGCCGCTTTGTTGTCACGTATTGACAACCTTGAACGCAGCCTTTCGCGTCAGTGTACACCTGCACCGCAGAACCCCGATCGTTTAAGTGTTGTGTTAGAGGCTTTGGTGTCGCGTATGGATAGGCTTGAAACTCGCCTCGAAGTTCGTAACAGTACAGTTAGTGACGACAGCCTATGTATCTATCATAGAAGGTTCGGTGTTCGTGCTCGCTGATGTGAATCTCCCTGTACGTGGCAGGGAAACGACCAGCGCGGGGGACGATAAACTCTACGTCTCCCGCACATCCCACATCGACGCCCCGCACGCTGCTCTGGGTAGCCGACCAGGACTCGGGTGCCCGCTACCTCATAGATACCGGCGCCACAGTCAGCATAGTGCCGCCCCCGACACATTTTAAACCAAATAGGCTCGCCTATGACCTCCTGGCTGCCAACGGTACCCCCATCGCCACATACGGCACGCAAGCCTGCCACCTAACGTTGGCTCCCAACACTATAGTCACCTGGCCATTCATCATCGCTGACGTCAGCCAGGCTATATTGGGGATGGATTTCCTGGGCGCCCATGACTTTCTCGTGGACACAAAGGGCCGCCAACTCATTCACAAGCCCTCCAACACCAGAATAAGGGCAGTGCCGGGCCCCGAGCACGCGCCCATCATCTCACAACTCCAGCCAGCATCGCCTTTCTCCTCGCTCCTCCAGGACTTCCGCCTCATTACCGCACCTCACCCCCAACGCGGTAAGGTGGCCCATGACGTGACTCACTCCATCGTGACCACGGGGCCTCCTTGTTTCGCCCGTCCACGGCGCCTCCCTCCGGAACGACTCCAGGCAGCGAAGGACGAGTTTTGTAGATTGCTGGAGGATGGCATGGTGCGCCCTTCATCTAGTTGTTGGGCTTCCCCTCTCCACATGGTCCCTAAGGCCACCGAGGGTGAATGGCGACCCTGTGGGGACTACAGAGCCCTTAACGCTATGACGTGGCCTGACAGGTACCCCATCCCACATATCATGGACTTCCACCCTAAACTCCGAGGCAAAACAATCTTTTCCAAGATCGACCTGGTGCGAGCGTTTCACCAAATCCCGGTGGCGGAGGAAGACGTCCCTAAAACGGCCATCACCACCCCGTTTGGCCTCTTTGAGTTCCCGATGATGAACTTTGGCCTGAGGAATGTGGCGCAGTCTTTCCAGCGGTTCATGGATCAGGTCGTTCGCGGGATGGACGCTGTTGTCGTTTATATCGACGATATCCTGATCGCCTCATCAACACCGCAGGAGCACAAGGTCCACCTACGACAACTCTTCAACTGCCTCCAAGATTATGGCCTCAGGATCCACCCGGCAAAGTGCATCCTCGGGACGTGAGAATTGGATTTCCTGGGCCACAGAGTCTCCGCCGCGGGTATATCGCCTCTCCCGCAGAAAGTGCTCGCCATTCAAGAGTTTCCCCAGCCGAGCACTCCCAGGAAATTGAGGGAATTCCTCGGGATGATAAATTATTACCATCGGTTCATTCCTCACGCCGCTCATTCCCTGGCACCGCTCAACGACTTGCTGAAGGGGACAAAGGCGACGTCCACCAAGCCGCTGGTATGGTCGCGCGAGGCTGAGGCGGCCTTCCACACCATCAAAGCACGCCTGGCCGACCTTATCCTCCTCGCTCACCCCGCTCCCAACGCGCCAACTACTCTCACCATGGACGCATCATCCGCAGCGGTGGGCGCGGTGTTGCAACAAGACATCAATGGCGTTTTCACTCCCATTGCCTTCTTCAGCAAGCGTCTTGAGCCGTGTCAGTAGAAGTACAGCGCCTTCGACAGAGAACTGTTGGCCATCTATGAAGCCATCCGTCACTTCCGCCATTTTCTAGAGGCCCAGCAGTTCCACATCCTTACGGACCACAAGCCGCTGACGTACGCCATGGCCCAACGCGGCGACAACTTCTCCCCCAGGGTATCACGGCAATTGGCGTATATCTCTGAGTTCACCACAGACATCCGCCACATACGGGGCGTAGACAACACTGTGGCTGACACCCTGTCACGTGGGGTGGCGGCTGTCATCCCGGTGGCGCCACTCCCCGACTACGCCGCCGTCGCTGCTGCGCAACGAACCGATCCCGAACTTCAACAGCTGCTCAATGGCCCCACCGCCCTTCAACTCGAGCAGCTGGAGGTTCCAGGCTCCCCGCACAAGCTGTGGTGTGATGTGTCATGTGGGGCGCCACAGCCGTACATTCCTTCAGATCACCACCGGTCTCTATTTACGCACTTCCACTCTCTGGCCCATCCTGGCGTAAAAGGCACCCTACGCCTCATCGGTAAATGCGCCGTGTGGCCTGCAATGTGGCGTGATATTCAGCAGTGGGCGCGGGAGTGTCTAACCTGCCAGGCCAGCAAGGTGCACCGCCATACCAAGACTCCAATGCAGGCCATCCCAACACCTACCCAACGCTTCCACACAGTACACATTGACATCGTCGGACCCCTCCCAGCATCCCAGGGCCACAAGTACCTGCTTACGTGCGTGGACCGGTGTACCAAGTGGGCGGAGGCCACCCCTATGCCCGACATTACAGCTGAGGGTGTGGCACACCACTTCCTCACCAGCTGGGTCGCGCGTTTTGGTGCTCTGCACACCATTATCACAGACCAAGGAACTCAATTTGAGTCTCGGGCGTGGCAAGACCTCACTTTCCTCGGTACACATCGGAAGCGAACTACGGCGTATCACCCGCAGAGTAATGGAGCTATCGAACGTTTTCACAGACGTTTAAAAGAAGCATTACGGGCTCAGCCACACCCAGACCACTGGGTTGACGCCCTCCCCATTGTCCTCCTGAATCTCCGCGCCACAGACAAGGAGGACCTCGGACACGCGCCGGCAGAGTTAGTATATGGGGAGGACTTACGGCTACCTGGCCAGATCAGGACACCCGCTGATGACGGAAGGCACACTCTCTCCTTCCTCCCCGCCCTGCGCCATGCCATGAACGCCCTTCGACCCACCCAGCCGCGACTGCTGCCACCACGACCCACCTACATCCCACGCGACCTACAGGAGGCTCAAATGGTGTTCCTCCGTAAGGACGCCCACACAGGCCCCCTTCAACGCCCTTACAGCGGTCCATACCCGGTCATGGCACGCACGGACAAGCACATGACGATACTGCGCAGCGGTCGACCTGTCGTGGTATCGCTGGACCGGGTCAAGCCTGCATCGTCGCCTCCAGCAGACAACCTTCCTCCTCCTCCAGTACATGGGGGGCCCGCAGCGGGGAGAGATTATCCACACTTCCTCCACCTTTCTCCCACCTTCTTTCCTCCTCCACCCTTCATCATCCTTCCTCCTACACCCTTCATCCCACCTCCCTCTCCCACCCTCCCATCTCCCTCTCACCCATCGCCACCTCCACCAGCCAACACCCTACCTTCCTCTCCCATCCTCCTTTCTCCTCCACTCCACCTCACCCCTTCGATCCCGCTCCACCCACTACCACCACCCTCACCCCCGCCACCTGCCCGCCCAGACACCCCACACCCGGAACCTCCGACACCACTAAGCCAGGATTCCTCTCCCCTGGAGGAGTTCACTCCTGAGGGCCTCATCCTCCGCTCCGGGAGAGTGGTAACGAGACCTGTATATTTTCAAGCGGGCCAGTAGGTGATACTTAATTACCATGTACGATTGTAGTTCCTTTTTATGTATATTTCTTTTCTCATACATGTACCGCCGCAATTATGTATAACATTGTTCTTCATTCTGTGAGTAGTGTCGTGCACACACACACACACAGCCGTTGTGACCTGACGACATACCCAGAGCCTGAGCCTATAATTACTTCCCTCGAGACCACGGCTGAGGTCGAGATTAACCTCACCTCACCTGACACCTGGCTAATCCCATGACCCACCGTTGAACTCCTCCCGGATTCGGTCAAGGTGGGTAGAGGTCAGTAGAGGCACAGACACGCTCGCATACAGACGCACAGACAACACGGCCGCTTCCGCCACCCTGTGTACGTATGTGTGACTGTACTCCAAAATAAATCACCACAACGTCCATATTGCACCTGTTTATCCTTGTGTGAACACTCCAGCAAAAGCTCTACAACATATTTCCTGTCACCCTATGCAGACCAACCCAGTGAGGGGAAGCACACACCAACTGTAGTTCCATAATGATTAAGGAAAGTCAAACTGAGATCATCTCACCCTGAACAGAGAATCAGCATTCTCCTGCTTGTCAACAAATACAAGAGTCTGTCCTCGTTCATAAAACTGGCCAAGGACCTCTAGCAGCTTGAGGAACTTCTGGTCTTCATCAAGGATTACCACCTCCTGCTTCACATCTTTACACACCACTGACCGCCCACCAACCTGTAAAATACATATACAGACACACATACAATTATCATCAAACAGTAACAAAAAATCAATTGGCACTCAAGAGAAATTTAGACTTCATAATGACAAAACACAAAAAACAACATTTACCGTTATCTCAATAGGTTTGGTCAAAATTTTCTTGGCCAGAGCTTCTACTTGTCTTGGGAATGTTGCTGAAAACATCACAGTTTGGCGTGAGGGCTGGATGTTGTCTATTATCCTCATAACCTGTGGAAAATTATTTTAACACCATAAATATATGTTCAAGTATGCATTGCAACACTCTTATTACATTATAAGGATTAACATTACAAAATCATCCTTCAAGATAACCCAATACTAAAGTAACTAAGGCTCCACTAGTTGTGATGATAACATAAAGTATCACATCACCAGTTGCCTTATGAGCTGAGATATACAGTAAACAGCTTAACATCAGATTCCTTGTATACCTGAGGTTCAAAGCCCAAGTCAAACATGCGGTCAGCTTCGTCCAGCACCACGTAAGACACTCGCCGCAGGTTGGTCACCCTTCCTCCATTTGCTGCCAGCATGTCTATCATCCGTCCTGGGGTGCAGACGATGATCTCTGCACCTCGCTTCAGCTCAGCTATTTGTTCAGATATTCCTGTGCCACCATACACACAGCACACCCTCAAGTTATTCTTGGCAAACTTCTTGCATTCTTTACCTGT
Organism: Metacarcinus magister; assembly: GCA_029783475.1. Taxonomy (NCBI): domain Eukaryota; kingdom Metazoa; phylum Arthropoda; class Malacostraca; order Decapoda; family Cancridae; genus Metacarcinus; species Metacarcinus magister. Next base: position 19,177,169 of record JAPQNM010000005.1, on the reverse strand, counting down.
TGAAAAACATCACCATATACATCTGCACAGTACTCTGCTTCTCTAGATTGCATTTGTAATCTTACTGGGCAATGCAAATGCTGAGTAGTTCTATTTTGAGTGAAGCATACGGTAATAGTGTGATATACAAGAGACCGTACTGTAGTTAATTTTGCATATATGTACACATTAAGAATTGAGGACCAGAAGCAATACAAAATAAGTTAGAATGGGTAGATAATGGAGATGAACAAATTTAAATAATCCTGTTTCTATCATGTGCAAGTATGGTAGCATGGAAAGGATGAAAGTGGTAGAATCTTTAGAATGCATGGTAAGAAGGTGGACACTGAGCACGGAAGTGAAAAGACTATGCGAGTGAAACCAGGATGTGGAATAAATATTAAAGTTCTAGGTCTAAATCAGTGGAATTGAGTCATTTGTGATGTGCCTCTGGTGTGAGCAGAATGTATGGTGAAAGGACATACATAAGATTCAATACGTCCAACAAGGAGAAGAGAATTAATTATAGAATGAAGGTGGTGAAATGCAGCATCCTAATGTGGTATGAGCACGGAGAGAATAGGTAAGAGTGAGATGACAAGAAAGGCATTTAACAACAAAAGTACAATAAATGCTGGGAATGTGAGAGGACAACCCCCTTTAAAGTGGAAGGATAAAATGTAGAAGTATGTGAGAGCATAGTTGTGTCATGAAATAGAACATGACTTAATCAAAATCATTTCTGTATTTCCAGTGTTCCTCTCAAAGACACAGCCAATTTGAGCTTACCAATCTGCATGCACAGCTCCCTGGTTGGGGTCATGATAACAGCAATGGGTCCATCTGTGTCTTCTAGGGGTGACTGGTCTACAACGTGCCGGAACATTGGCAGCAGGAAGGCTAAAGTCTTCCCTGAACCTGTCTTGGCAATGCCTATCACATCTCTACCTCTCATGATGGCAGGGATAGCCTGAGGAGGGAGGAAAAGGATTTCATGAAAAATATAATCAATACTCATTGAAGTTCTTTTTTATATACTTTAGCTGTTTGACACTTTCTGAAATGTGGTAAACAGCCCATTTATGGTCTCTTGCAAAGTCCAATTTCATTTGGCAATCTTCCACCCACACAATACACCTTCCATACATCCAATATTGATGTTTAATTATATAAGCTTTCTCAAGGTCAATGAATGTAACATATACTTTCTTCCCTTTCATTAGCATTTGTTCCATTACTATTCTGAATGGAAAGATTTCACCCACACATCCGCTACCTTTTCTTAACCCTCCCTGCTCTTCACTAATCCTACTCTTTATCATCTCCAAGACCCATTCAATAAGATTTTTCCAGCAATAATAAGACTGATACCTCTATAATTCTTAACTGTATGTCTACTACCTTTCCCCTTGTACTGGGATAACAATCACCTTTATCCTCATAGTGTATTTAAAAAATTATCCAGAAGTGCATATGATAAAAAAAACCCAGCTTCTGACCTGCACTTGAATGGGTGTTGGCTTCTCATAGTTGCTCTTTTTGAGAACTTCCAATATTCTTTTGCTAACTCCACACTGAGCCCAAGTCTTGATGGGTTTGGGGCATCCTTGACCTTTAATCTTGATTCCCTCCAGTTCAGCTCTGAAAACATACAATACAAAGATCATTTTCTTTCATATGTACAGTGCTTGAAAGGAAAATATATAAAGTTAGTGACCATGTAGTATATCATGTCAGCTATGGAAGACTTAAAAAAATCTGTATGACCACTTTGTAAAATGAAAATAAAAGTTACACAATTCCTTGATCTTTCATGAGCCTTACAGTTCCTTAGAGTTGTATTACATGTGTAAACACCCACCTGTAGGCGTCCACATCCTCCTTAGACATATTGGCAATCTCAGGCACCTCCACATAGAAGTCCTTCCTGAATGGTACATATTCAATGACTGTGTGATCCACCTTACCAAGCTCCTGAAACGAGAACCAAAACACAGATGATCAGATTCATGGCAATGAGTTCACTTCTACATCTACATGAATGTGAATAATTTACTACTGAGCCCATTATCAGCACAATTGTTTTATTGTTTAAGTACACTGTTGAACTGCATTTCTGACATAAGTTAACAAATCAGTCAATAGCATGTAAGTACAATAGTTTCAAGATATATGTTTTTATCGTGTTTTTGTTTACCCTTGGCCAGTGCCCTTTAGGTGTAAAATAAATAAATAAATAAATGTTACAATACATGTTTCCATATTGAATGCGAGTTGAAAAAGGCATATAAAATTACTAGTCAGAAGCTAGGTAAACACTCCCCATTAACGTCCCTATTTCCATTTTCTAAAGTTATAAAATCAACAACTAGCATGGGATGAGAGAAGAGGAGTAAGACATGCAAGGAAACTAAATAAAACAAAATGCTTGAAAAAAAAAAAAAAAAATCCATAGATACCAGATGATGCTTGGAATCCTTTAGTAAAAAAACCAAATTCAATAAAAATATATATATGAGGACAGGACAGGAAGATTATAGACCATTTCCTGTATGTAACAACTAAGTCAATATTACCTTTTTGCCCTTTGAGTTGATACTGGCCATGGTGTCCTTGAGGTCCTCTCCTTCCTCCTCAGATGAGTACTCAAGAGCATCCTGATTCTGTTCCATCAGCTCTCCCTTCTTCTTGGCATTGGCCTTCTTCGCCACACCCATGATGATAACAGGCTTCTTAATAATCCCAGGCTCTGTTGCCCCCACTGCCCCTACTGAGAAATAACATGATTTGTAGATTTCAAACAACACTCGGTTAACAATTAAGTTTATATATTAATCTTAAGCCTTTTTGAAAACATTCTCTTATTTTCCAGCTGAATTTATAAAGACATCCAAGACTACCATTATTCAATTTCATGCATTTCATCAGCTCTTGTAACATGACACTATAAATGTATGTAGTCAGTATTTGTATGCACTTATTAGCAATAAAATATCTACTATCCACTGATATTACTTATCTTTTACTGCATTTTAAATTTAAGTTTAAGAATTAATCCACTATTTCAAAAAGTAAATACAGTCCGATTCTGTGACTAGCATTTTTTTACTACCAATTTCAAGTCTAACGATAGGATAAAAATGTTATTGAGTTTCATATTTAACAACCAAAGCTGCAGAACTACCAACTTAATGACTCAATGGCTAGAGAACACCTTACACTAGTTGACTTTCACCTAGCATGCAACCACCATAGTGGACTCATGGCATATTTTGAGTAATGGTTATCCAGTCTGCCACAGTGTATCTAGTATCTACGAGTAACCATGACCTTGAACATATTCCTTTGACCTCCCTTCCCAATTGCTCTTAAAAAAAACCCAGCATCCGAAAGGTTCAAGTCTGATTCCACGTTTTGCTTTATACAGTTTACCCCAAAGCTAGGGGTTTCAGAACCAGCAATGTTTTTTCAGTCTCCTAATACCGCTAGTCACAGGGTTCTACTGTAATTCTAAACATACGGGTAAAGATAATATGCAATACATACCAATAGGTCCTGTTGAAACTGGTTACATGAAAGAAAAGAAAAACATGTCAAATACACATTGACAAAGATATATACAAAAAACATTCATATTTCATTATATAGCTCATACTATAAGTCTCATGTGACAACAACACAACACACAAAAATGGCTCGCCACTTACCAGTGAGTTTGGTGCCTTTCTTAACCCCTCCACGCATGTCTACACGATTGATCTTCCGAACCTCTTCTTGGATACCAGACATGAAGGCATCGAGGGGATCAACTTCATCTTCCTGAAACACAAATACCAACTTTAACAAGGGAAAAAATCGAACATGGGTCAACATCCTAAGCATCTCTAAATTATCACTATTTTAATTCATAGTTCCCTATCATTTTGAAGATATCCAGGAACACTAATCATTATGAGATGCACTCCATAAAATAAGGAAAATATCACTAATATGTATAAATAACTTCTACAATCTCTTATTGAAACCACAACAAGCCAATAATCGTAAGCCGTACCTCTTCTACATTCCCATTTCCTTCTTTATTTTCTCCTTCCTCTTCCTCTTCATCATCCTCAAGGCTCCAAGCTTTTATAGACCCTTTAGGAACAGAAGCACCCAAAGTCCCCTTCTCAGCCTCTTTCTTTGCTGCCTCTAACTCTCTTTTCTTCTTCTCTGCTCGCCACTTCTCAATGCGCTCTCGTCTTTTTTGCATTTCAGCTTCAAGGCGCTTTTCTGTCTCTTCCTGCAAAGTATACAAAGTTGGCTAATACTGTAGGAAATAAAATAGTATTGAAACTCCTAAAACTAATCATATGTATCCTGAGTTATCTAAATAATCTGATCTCGTTAATCAATACAATGAAGAGTCACACATGATATCACAAAGTACTGATATCCACGGCAGGGTTCCTGAGGTCAAAATCATGGAATTGTATGCCAAAAGCCAAGCAAATCTTTTGGAATTTGAATTACATATATTATTGTTACAGTAGCAAGATTTGAAGCTGGCGGGCACATTACACATTAGAGAGTGAGATGAGTTCATTACACGTTTGAAATGGTGTTTTCATAACTTTCATTTGATATGGATGAATTTATTCAAAATATGAAATAAAGTATTTGAATAAGAGTTTGAATTAAACTTTTTTCTGTCTCATAGGATGTTTTGCATTCATCTCTATTTACGAGAAATTTTTATCAAATTGAACCCATGGAGCAGTACTCACCCACTGAATTGCACATATATCTATATACCAGGCTCTTATCCCTCTATAGGGGATAGCAATGACAAGACGCACAAACACACATCCATGCATACATAAACATAAGATTGATGAAATAAGTCATGGATTTTCATAATCTTATCATTGAAAAGACATGAAATTCTGGTGCAGGAATACTGTGACAGGGATTATTGATAAATATATATTATCCTTCCTATGATATTTAATGTGGGTGAAGATCAAATTTTATAAAAAGGGAAAGGAGTTCAAGGACTTAATGCTCACAAATGGCACTAGTGACAAGAATAAACATGCACTTCAAGCCCATATAATAGGAAAGGTGTGCTATGAAGGGAAAATATTTGATAATCTGCAATTATACAACTAATGTATTCTAATTGTATACTCTGAATATGCACAGAATCTGAGGTAATGTGCTTCACGTTTTAAACTGGTTATTGCTACTGAACAGCAAAATTTGCAGTTACAGCACAGTTTTCTTTACATGGTCCTCTTACTAGCCATGATAATGTAATAATCAAACATTCATGTCTGAAGTGTGTTATGCGCAGCTATAGTGTGTGCCCCTACATTACCATGTCTGTATCCACACTCAACATGATGAAGACAGCTTCTTTAGCATCCTGCTAATTCATCCAGTTTTTTTTTTTACAGCATCAAACCAGAGTTTTTTGCCAAAATGAATGAAAATACATTCTTGGATGGCACACAGAAGATATTCATGGTGTATGCCTCAAGTGACACCAGTTAAGGTTTACATTACTGACTGCACCTTACATAGTCACATTGATAACTAGACAACATGGTGATTTCATGATAGAAATTCTAATCTTAGTATAAGTGACTATTCACCACCAGCTCTAGCTGGCATTTGTGCTTATATCCTACCTCGTAAAACTTACTGTCTCTATCATAGGAAAGGCTCAAACAACTATTAGATAAGTTTGGAAGGCTATGTAAAAGGTGGAAATTGAGAGTGAACGAGTGTAAGGGCAAAGTTGTGAAGCATGCAAGGATGGTAGACGACGGGAGGATGAATGTATGTAGTGTTGAATGGCGAGTTGCCTGAGGAGATACAATGTTTTAAGTATTCAGGGTCACATGCTGCAGTTAGTGGAATAGATAATGTGCATCCACACCTGCTGCCTTTTTTATATTTCTAATTGGTTCCATTCCTTCCTCGCTTTTGATTTGATCTTGTTCCTACACCCTCCATCACCACCCATCATTACCATGCACGTTGCAATTGATTCACTTTCACTATTTCTATTCATTAAATTTTCATAACATTTCATCTACCTTTTCACAGCTGCTTTATCTCTTAACATTTTTCATTTCACTCTCTCTGCTTCTCACATACATTTCTCGTCTCTTATTTAATTTTTTGCTTCTCACATATATTCCTCTTCTCTCTCAACCTTTACTTCCTCCCACCATAGTCTTTTATATACTATACTTTATATAATACTTTTCACTTGGTCATCTGTATTGTACCATGGGCAAACAAAATGTGTCTAATTTTCATACCCGCAAGCAACAGTGACTTCACATCTATGAAAGGGCAAGGAAAGATACTAAAGATGACAGCTACATTCTCTACAGGATGTGAAAGTTTCCCCTGCTTTGGACCTGTCATGAATGCCCAAGCAGGAGTTTACAGGGTGCAGATAGAAATGTAACCTTATCTACTTTTGAAGGGTCAAAGTCCAAGGGCACTTCCTCTTCCTCCTTGGGCTCTACATGCACTAGCTCTTGAGGCTTTGGAGGATCAAGGAGGAGCTTGATTTTGGGAGGCGAGTGAGTGCGACTCCTCTTGTTCCTCTTCCTGTCCCTGTCTCTTGATCTGCTTCTGCTTCTCTTCCTGTCTCTGTCTCTGTCCCTGTCTCTGTCTCTGTCTCTGTCCCTGTCCCTGTCCCTATCCCTGTCCCTTGACCTACTCCTGCTCCTCTTCCTGTCTCGGTCCCTGTCCCTGTCCCGTGACCTTGACCTGGACCGCCTGTCACGTGACCTTGACCTCCTTCGGTCTCTGCTGCGTGACCTGTGACGGTCACGGTCTCGGTCTCTGGATCGGGATCGTCGTGACCTTCCCCGATCACGATCTCTGTCCCTGGAACATGACAAGAACAATATAAAATTACATATACACATGATATTGACATATATAGATGCCTAAAGCTAAAGAAAATATTTTGAAGGCATTATAGGATAAGAAATAATAATAATAATATTAATAATAAATAAATACATCAGTTTATGGTAATAAAGGGACCATCGGAGGCCATCGTGACTGTAGCTCCAGGGAAACTGTGTTACCTTAACTGAACTCAATCCTGTTTATAGTTTCCAACATTTTTCAAGTGCTAACACAGTTCTCCGCTGCTTGGTTGACAGCACAGGACTTGACGTCAAGCACTCAGAAGGCATGGTTAAATGTTTCCAGCAGAAAATCTTTGCATCATAAGTAAAGACAACCAAAAGTAGAGTGCAAAATTGCACATCCACACACTGCTGATATGAATGTGATACTGATGTGTGCACAGATGCATTGTTTTGGTAGGAAACAATACTGGTTAACACACACTCACATAACGGTGAAATTTGGACATATATAAGGAGAAATTGTTGGAAATGGGTTCATCGCATATCTGTGAATCTACATTGTCTGAAGCCACACATATATGAAGGCATTAGTGTATATATTATGTGGCTGCATGGCCTTCTTCAAATTTCACAGTACTTTTTTTCTTTTTTTTTGTCTTGAGCCTATGGCGTCGATAGGCTTGATGAAGGTGTTGCATGGTCAGCCTCCACCCGTTAGTAGTGCAGGTTATATAGATTTTTTTTCTCAAGTGAATAGAGACGCCAGGGTGGGAAGCGGCGGTGGACCACCACGACTGTGAGGCATAGACTTCTAAACAACACCAAGTAAACCAAGATCTTCGGCCAGCTTGTTGCGGGATTCAAACTCGGGACTTCGAGCTAGTCTAACCCTCACGCTAACCATTAGGCCACCGCCTCCTACAGTAATCCCTTCTGTATTCAGACAGAATTTATCTAAACCTCGCCAATATCCAGACTAGGTTTTCTTTTGTGTTGTCAAGACCAAGGGAAATGGTGCTGAGAGTCTGCAGCATGTATTGTGCAGGTTTATGATACACAGATGAGTGCGGCATTTGCATTTGCTTACACACGTTTGGTAGGAGCCGAATGCTACCTGTGGCGACTGTATTCACTGGGATAGTCAGGGAGTGAAACCCATTCATTTATCATCAAACTTTCCTTAATTTTTATTTTCACTCGGTTTGTCGTATAGCATGATGGAATGCAAACATCAATAATTGTTATTCAAGGTGCTGCCATTGGACACATCTATATAACTCGTATGCATTTACTCTGTGTAACTGTAAACTCCACATATCCATTACAGCCTTGACCAAATTAGTCCAGACATAGGAGGGATTACATTATGCCCAAAACATCAAAATTTCACCCTTAATTAAGGATAAATTAGCAGACCTCTGAGACTATGAGCAGACTATGAGAATAAGATATAATAAAGGTGTGCATGCAGTACTCACCTGGAACGCCGCCGGTCTGGGCTTCTGGAGCGAGAACGTGACCTCCTACGTCTGAAAAGTTAGATGCAAACTAAGTAATGGTCTACCTTGCATATATTCTTAATGGTGTTTTCCTATATATGAGAGAGAGAGAGAAGAGAGAAAGAGAAAAAGAGAGAGAGAGAGAGAGAGAGAGAGAGAGAGAGAGAGAGAGAGAGAGAGAGAGAGAGAGAGAGAGAGAGAGAGAATCAGACCACACAGACCCTAGGATCCAAGTTAGGTGGTCTGCCTAACCTAGAGGAAATGTTATCTAATGGAAACATGATCACAATTTAAACAAGTCAGAACAACATAGTCAAACAGCCAGATGTAAGCTGGGTCATAAAGCTTTTACTGGAAACCTTGTTGGAGGAGATGGTAGCTGAGTTTGAGTTTAAAGGAGTTTAATGAGGTAGGCGAGAGCTTATCCAACTGACAACATTGGTAGAAAAGAAATGTGTGCAGTCTAGATGTCATTATGTACATATTAGTTTCACTCTGTCATCTCTCACTAGTGATGTTATCAATTGAAAACAGTTTAATTGCATCAACATTTCTACACCCTTGAAATATTTTAACACACTCTATAAGGTTTCCTCGGAGGCGACGTTTCTGGAGAGTGAATATGTTTATTGGTGGGTAGGTGATGTGATAAAACTCACCTGGTGTCCCGCGTCATGGTAAATAGTTTGTTAAGCCTGTGGTGTGCGGTCCTGTGTGGTGGTGTGAGGACGCCGCGGTCGTGGTGGTGTGGTTGGTGCCGCCTTAACACATACTCACGTTATGGTGATACTCAAACAGCAAAAACACTATATTATTACGCTTATTTCATTATACATATACTTAATAAAAATAACTTGTTTGTGTGTAATGTATTTAAACCACCAGTTGGAGGTAAATTTATTAGTTGTGTGGTAAATATGTGACTGAGTATGTGTTTATAACCTGCATATAACAACTTTAACACTGCTTTCCCTGCTGGCTAATGGCATTTGTTTGGTTATTTAGGCAGATGTTATGACTATAAAACACCTCGTTATTGTAATAGTTTTCTAAACATTATTTCTTTCTTTTTTTTGTCACGATGGTAATGAAATACTGATCAGTTTTAGAAGAGCAATATAAATAAGAAGATATTGCTGATAGTGGCATGTTCTCGCTTTCTCTCTCTCCATTCAATATATCGCACTACTAGTACTACTACTACTACTACTACTATTACTATTTCTATTACTATTACTATTACTATTATTATTACTATTACTACTACTATTACTACTACTACTACTACTACTACTACTACTACTACTACTACTACTACTACTACTACTACTACTTCATTACATTCAAGGATATATGAACAGGTTTCGGATGACATATAGGCTTATCTATCTACGACTGAGGTAGGTATACAGCTAGGTTGTGTGGTTGTAAGGTTATCTAACTGCACCATTGTGTCTGGGATAAGTAATAGAAGTTAGTTTGGATATCCATAAGCAAACTGTAAATGGGCGGGTCTTCTATATCATTAACAGATCCTAGATGTAGAGTAAAACCTAGATGCACAGCTCAAAATTGAACTGAAACAAACTCATAATATCACCTACACTCTGACACATTCTTAGTACACACACACTGTTGATACTTATATGTTATTATGCATATTCAGTGACCCAGGCCATTTGATATAAAGTAATTTAACGTGATTTGCCAGTTCTAAAGCATATTGAGTGAAAAGGATAATAACACAGATCAAGTAGAACTACATATCGTTGAATGTAGCTACAGTTTGTGTATTCTGCATGGTAGGTCCTACATGAAATACTAGAGTTGTCTGCCTTTATAATGTGCATTGACACTTGACACCTTTCACTCACTCACTCCAATATATGCATAATATATATATATATATATATATATATATATATATATATATATATATATATGCACATAATGAAAATAATATTCACATCAATACGGTACAAAGCTAGATTGAGAGGGAGTGGGATGAGAACAGTCACACTACCTGGCTGCATGCCATAAAATATAAAGCAGCTACAGACGTGTATTGCAATGCAGACGTGTGTTGCAATGCAGACGTGTGTTGCAATGATGAAATGGGACAGGCGTTGCAAAGTAATCATACCCTCAATATTGTGAATATGTGTGTGTGTGTGTGTGTGTGTGTGTGTGTGTGTGAGAGAGAGATAGTAGTGGTTGCCATGGTGACAGGGACGCGAGGAGGCCAGTGATGATCGTAACAAAGTTTTCCTCCTCACCAAACAGAGCAAATGCCTCTGTTACTCAAATCAGTGCAGCATTACCACTACTATTACATCAGCGTCGGTCTCTAAATAGAATTGACAGTCAAGTGCTGAACTTCTTACTGGTAGGCTCAACAGACGTGACTTCTGATAAAACCAAACGTGAACAATGCATTTTGAAATAATGTGTGATTCATAGCGATCTGGTTCGATAACTGTATTAAACAGTTTTCTTCCATCAAAATAAAGGTGTGTTTTGGTTGGAATGATGCATCCATTGTTGACCATGACCTTGAGAAAAGCCATGAACGAGGATCCGTAACTGAACATTTAGCTTGGTCGAAGAGGAGAATGTTGAAATGAAAAATTAACACGAGATAAAAATCAGACAGGAGACGTGATGGCGGACCCGCAGACGGATTGGCTGACGTGTGGTGAGCGCCGCACCCGAGCCCAGCGGGTGGCGGAGGTGGTGGCCGTGAGGGAAGAGGAGCGGAGACAACACCTTCATCTCCGCCGCTGCAGGTAACCAAATGTGGGGACGAGGCACTGATTATGAGAGAAAAGAGTATATGACGAGAATACACTTTTCCGTTCCACCAAAAATAAATTATATATATTTACGCCACTAGTTATTGTTAAAGATTCTGAAACCTTCCTGCTTAATTATCATATACCAATACATATCCTGGCGCGTCTTGTGTTTTTCAGGTAACTTTAGTAGAGGATTGATTGATTTTTCGTCGCAAAACTAGACAATCCAAGTAATACGTGAGACCTTATTGACGGAGGTGCGGAACGTCTCTTCACATTATTCCTAATTTTGTCTTGTCTAGTATTACTTACAAATCGTACTCACTGCACCTATTAAGTGGTAAAGAGGATATGAAATTAAGTGTGAATGATTTACTGCGTTACCATACAATTCTTAAACGATTTCAACAAATTTACAACCCTTTCAACCGCCGAAAGGAAGGAGAATTGGTTGGTTTTCAAGAGTATACTCGATATTAAGTTAAATCAGGGTAATTTGGGTTCATGAGTGTTGTCTGGATACAAAGTACAAGGACACACGCCCCCACACGCCGGGCATATCGAAATTTCTACCTTGTTCCTCCAGACACGTATGCACTCTAACATCTGTCGAGATTTTGAGTGAAAGTTATGATAAGTAAGAGCTGACTACTTAGTGGTCTCCCTTAGTTGAATTATAAAGTTTAACATCCTGATAAAATGGTTTAGTTTGTCATGAGATTTTCAAGGAAATTTAAGGATCTATGTTCCTATACATATATATATATATATATATATATATATATATATATATATATATATATATATATATAAATCAATAAATGATAACCTAACTACGGCAAGTATACGGCTCCTGAGGGAAGAGAAGCCACAACGGGGGACTGTCTCGTGTAGATTATAGTGAGGCTGTTCCTGAACTTTTCTCGATATTACAAAAATAAATAAATAACTTAAGTTTGTAAGGGTTTGAAATGGCAGAATCCCTTCTCAGAATACATCAATTTCATTCCGTCGACCTCTCGTGATGTGTTATGTAGTAGTATTTTCTTCCACACCACATTGCTATTACTGTATTTGCTAGAAATAATCAGCTCTTTTCTCAACTTCCCATACAGACCTTCATATAACTGTCATCATTTCTGTTGTCACCACATTCTCTTTTCTTTGTGGGCTGCGAGAAATGCTGGAGGAGGAGAACGCCAGACACCTCCACGAACTACAGCAGGGCTTTGTGAAGTCCTACGAACAGCAGGTAAAATAAGATTGTCAGGAAGTGTGTGTGTGTGTGTGTGTGTGTGTGTGTGTGTGTGTGTGTGTGTGTGTGTGTGTGTGTGTGTGTGTGTGTGTGTGTGTGTGTGTGTGTGTTATACTGTTGTGCCAGCGGTGTGCGAGACAACTATTTCAGTCACCGTAAAGTCACTAACTTGTATAACTACTCGGTCTTCCAGTTTGTTTCACGCTTCATGACCTCGATAATTCTTCTCCAACTCATACAATCCTGGGAGAAAGAGTCTGTCGAGGCTAAATTAGAGACAAAAGAAATCACCTCCTTTTCATGCAACAGCAGGAGGAAACTGGTCTTGATGAAGCGGACAAATGACGCCCATCAAGGATCATGTTTTAATTAGTTACACCAACCAAGGAACAGTGATTAAGCCCTCGAGACTCCATGACACAGTTTCATGCATTATTAACCGGATCGCTGGGAACGGTGCTTCACTTCTTCTAGTCGGAGCTTCAGCCAGTGAGGTGAAGCAGCAGGTAGAGGTAGTTAACATGGATAATGAGATGCTGTATAGTTGGCTCGCATCCCTTAATTTGCAGCGAAATGGCCAACAAATTCCTCTTCATCATGAGTAATGGTATAGACTCATGTGATAGTTTAGAATCAGCAACATACATCCTCGTCCATCGAATTAAGTACATCCGTGCTATCATCATGTTGAATGTTATGATTCCTGGGAAAAAAGATATTATTAGTCATGATTAAAAGACACGACACCATCGACATCCTTCCTTTAAATATCATAGTCATGACACACACACACACACACACACACACACACACACACACACACACACACACACACACACATAATACCATCAAGTAGTTACAAGTATGTATCAGTTTGTCACGTGGCCCTTGTTTTCCCACGTGTCAGAGGGCGGCGAGGATGGACGCCGCCGAGCTGGAGCAGGCGAGGCAGGAGGAGGAGCGGAGGCAGCAGGTGTGCATGGCAGATGAGCAGCGCCGCCGTGAGCAGTGCCACTTGTACAGGTATGAATAGGCTTTTAGGTGATAAAGCCTGATAGACACATGGGATGTAATGCATTGGTAAATCTTTCTTTAACTTATCTCTTCGGCACTCCCTTACTCATGTGTGTTCTCCTCCTCCTCCTGTGTGGCAGAGAGGAGTACTCGAGGCAGCTGCAGCAGTACCTCAACGAGACGCGTCACCTTGAGATACAACTGAGGGATCACTTGAGGGAAAGATATGGTCCACCTCCTCCGCCAGGCCACAGACAAACACTCAAGCACCCCAACACAACCACAACCACCACCACTATCCCTGCCATCACCATCCCTGCCACCACCAACAACAATAACCACAGCATCAATCCAAGGGAGGAGAACGCTGGGATGTGGTGGTGAGGCCTCAGGTGTGACTCAATAAAGCGAAAACGTATATACATTGGGTTTTTTTATTCTGTCAAAAGAACATAAACTGGCAGAGTAACATGCTCGTGAATGGAATACGAGTACATAGTAAGGATGTGATTACTGAGTCACATATGGAGGCTCTTTCCTCTTGACGTCAGAGTACATACCGGTAGTAACATACTTTGAGTTAATCCATGGTGACGTAACATAATGGTAGTAATGATGTAATGTTTCCAGTATTACGAATATGTCAGTGATGAAGTTGTTCTTGTCAGCTGTCATGTCAGGCGTTACCTTCGTATGTGTCACTCACTTGGCTCACTGCAGGGCCCTTCATGAACTGGAGGAACAATAACAATATCAAAAAGGATATTAACATTAAAAACTCCAGACTTGTCCTTTCATTCTCCCCTCCCGGACCTCTCGCCTGACACTATCCAGGGTCGCTGCTAACCCAACCAAGCCACACACGCCCACTTCGCCCGTTGTGGGGTCCCACCCGGGCAACAGATGATGACTGTGAATACATGACTAATGTTTCACCAGCTCACCGTGTCATGGAAGATACAAACAACAACATAACATCCTCACGAACCTCCCACGACCTGCACACCGTGACCTCTGTTCACGGCTCTCTACGTCTGTGTGACAAGATCAACAACCCTCACTGCATCCTGCTCCTCCTACACCTTTACAACCACCCTCAGTTGTGATTAGTCATGTCCATACACACCACGCTTGTAATGAGCAGAGCGGCTTCGGGTCAGCAGCAGCAGCAGCGGCAGAAAATATCCTCATCACGTTTCTTAGGAAGCAGCAGCAGCACCAATAGCAGGAGAAAAATGTGGAAATAGATCTTATGCCTCGAAGCAGGACCGTCCAACGTCTGATGGTGAGAGGAGTGCTTCAAGGGAGGTCCATGTGGCCACCAAGCTGCAACTTGACCCCACGATCACCAGCATCCACAACAACACGCGGTGCACGGGCGCAACATTCCTGCAGGAAAGACAATGTTATCATGACACTCAACCAAACCACTCGGCCGCCGCGGAGACTTACTGCACCACATTTTATATATTATTTACCTCAGTATGACAGATGATGACAGCTTTCAGAAATAAATGCAATAATAATCTTAAACCTTCCTCTCTTCCCATTCCCCAAATAATTTTACACATGGCATGGAAAGCTCTGGTTTCCTTCTTGAATCTGCACTTGTCTGGCCATGTTTCATCTCCTTTCGGACTTATTCCCTGTCCGACACTCCTTCACTGCAGCACACCACACAACACTACCCTCACACACTTTTACTTGTTTCCGTCTTGAAGTTTTTATTATTATCTCTCTCCAACTAACCCTCCTTCCGGCTTTCAAACACTTATTTTTTGCTCAGGTGAATGTAATAACTCACGTCAGTCCAAATACCAATCAATGCACTTAAATGCATTAGTCACCTTCAGGAGATAAATAAATAGGAAAATTAATAGACAAATAAGTAAACAAAATTGTATAACATACAATTATCATTCAACACTGCACTTTCAGTAATGTGTTTAAGAAATACACAATTGAATTTAATACAGATTCATATATTTACTTCCGGGTATGAGTGGCAATGTATGTATACCACCAAACCTCCACATTCCTAGGCGCTGTTACCTTCTTCCGTATGCGTATAAATAAACACTAAAAAGTTAGTTACCAATGGTTTGAGAGCTTCTAGAGCAATATGACTGATTTCAATACTCTGAAAAAGACTGGTGTTATTTCCAAAGACTAGTTGTATAATTTCATTCTTCTCACTAATGACATTCAAAAGATTCATCCTTTTGATCCGTGAATATGGACCGCAGATTAATTGGCCTTACAATCGCGTGTGTTGATTGAAGTCTGTGACCGACTCAATACTGCGTCACCTGCAGGATTACACACTCGTTATTATGACTGTATTGATTGTCGTGGTGGTGGTGATGGCTGCGTGTTTACAGTCCAAGGAAATTCAATTTTGAGGTTAAGGCAATATTACATAGGGAACGTTTCCTTAGACAAACTACACTTATATGGACAAAATGCGTTTCCTTCGCCGCTATCAGAACGAACAAAATACAGGCGCCGCCCGCACACCGACAATGAATTTGCCAAAACACCGGTGCAGCGGAAAGGTGCTGAGCAGTCGAATTCAGACTTACACTCAATAAATCTTTATAATATTTGCTTTCATATATATATATATATATATATATATATATATATATATATATATATATATATATATATATATATATAACATCGGTACATATATATTTATTGCTTTTGCATAAAGCATTTTGTGATTTCATTATTTCACTAGTTAATTTCTAGACACGAAAAAATAAAATTTTCTTCAGCAAAGATTTCTCCAAAAAAAAACTGCGAAGGAAATGCAGTTTGTCCAACGAAACGTTCCCTGTGTAATGCCAGCCATAGCGAGCTGCTCCCACGCACACGCACACACCTACATACCTACACACGAGAGCCACAACTTGGGGCCTTTGAAGCGTGGCAGTGTTACTACCGCCTTCCGGGCATGAATGTTGGAACAGTCATGATCTTGACTTACTTGTCTCGGTATTGGGAACAGTGACGTGAGGTGGCCTTGGGTCATGTTTCTCCTGTGTTTGAGTTCAGCGTAATGTATAACGGACTTCAGCTTTCATTGAGTTTTCCAGAGTCATGACTTGGATCAGCTGTCTGGACCAAGAAAGGATGACTTACGCTCCAGATGGATATGGTTCCCAACAAAAGTCGAAATGGAATTCATATCTAAACTTCTCAATTGATTTGGTGAAGGTTCCAGTAGCTACGGTGATAGTTCCTTGTTGATAGGCGGAGGCGATGTGGGAGTCGAACAATTTGTTTTGGGGTTCCAGTATCAAGTTCACGTGTTCTATGTAACGCAAACTATACTATCAAAAACCAAACCAAACCAAAATAAACCTACCTTTTGGGCCAGTTACCGCTGTTCTTGGAGTCACAGAGACGAATGTAGAAAATAGGAGGCAGCACGAAGGTGAGGAGCGGCACAGAGAAGCTTCCAATTAAGTTGAGGATGTGACCAAAGTTCTTCACCGCCAGACCGACAAGAACCCCGATCACCGTCAGGCTGGTCCTTAGGATGCACCGCTGCCACCCGAACCCTGGTACAGAGCGGGGATAGATAACCACAATCACCACACAAGTAACAGCTCTGCCACTCGCCGCCAGGACCTCCTAAACACCCAAAGCAATCCTGGCAACGTGCTTTACAATATTTCTCTTAATAGTTTTACACGTGTTACTTATCTTTAAGGCATGTTATCAATGCGCACGTAGTTAATCGTATACTGAAGTGTTATCATACTTTTCACATTGTTCCTAGTTTGAATTCTAGTAATCTATATGCACGATATTTCCATTAATCCAAGTGTATGCAAACTCCAACATGAATTATGATCGACAAGTATAGATGTGAACGAGCTGGATGGTTTGATGCAAGAGGTATTGGAGGAGCAGGAAGTAAAAGACAGACAGAAAAAAAAACAGAGGATATACTCACGTGTAGGAAGTGACGCTGCCTCTTCAAGTGACTGAGAGAGAGGGTTCATAATGAGCACGTAGGTGAAGAGATTGTTAAACAGCATGAGGACTTCCACCACTGTGACAGCCGGCCCGTGCACCATCAGCAGAATGTTCACCTCCACGTTACTTCCGAACTGCATGTACCCGAGAGCAGCGGTGGGCAGGTACAAGATCAATAGAGCTGTGGGTAAAGGTGTAAGGGTAAGGCTAAGGGATATGGATAGGAAACACGTGCATAGGAGGTGAATTAAATGAAGTAATCAGAGTGAGAGGTGGTAGAGAGATAGGACAATTAGTATGAAAATGAAAGGTGGTGGAGGAAGGCAGGTGGAGCAAGGAGAGTGGAGAGGTGATGGTGTGGTGTTGGATGGCTGGTGGACTAGAGGTATATAGTGTGGATGTAATGGAACTGGAGATCTGAAGGAGGCGTGGGAGGAGAGAAACGTATATATATATATGGCTAATGGTGAGATGAAAAGGGCAACACCCTCACGATATACAGGTTGGTTCTGATAATTGATTATTAACAATACGATCCGAGAATAGCTGTCTTGGCAGGTATTGGTGGAGCATCGTTATCTTAGGGGTAAACTTAGGTATAATCGAGGGGAGATGACTCAAGTTAAGGCAAAACTTTCGTCACAATGTTCTGTTTGTGAGTCCTGAAGAACAACTCATTAATTTAAGGACTCACTCACTCACTCACTCACTCTCTCTCTCTCTCTCTCTCTCTCTCTCTCTCTCTCTCTCTCCTCTCTCTCTCTCTCTCTCTCTCTCTCTCTCTCTCTCTCTCTCTCTCTCTCTCTCTCTCTCTCTCTCTCTCTCTCTCTCTCTCTCTCTCGCTGCAGACTCAATTTGCTCTGCTCCGCCCCGACCTCTTTCTCCCCCGCTCCCTCCCGTCTCGACCCAGCTTGTCCTGTCCCTCCCCGGCCTTGGTTGGCATCACATGCGAGCATCATAGCATTAGTCATGTCCAACAACAGAAAGAGAAGAGCAAATCTGTGCTACAAATGCTGAGTGTGTGAAATATGATTCTCTTTAATTGAAAAGAATCAAGAAAAAGAATTCGCAACACACATGCACACGCACACGCACACGCACACGCTCACGCTCACGCACACGCACACACACACACACACACACACACACACACACACACACACACACACACACCTGCTCCTTTCGAATTAATATCAATGTGTAGCATAACTTTCTGTTTATTCTGCTTAAAAAAAATAATAAATTTTTCCTGCGTTTGGAGAGAGCAATGAATGTGTCGAGTGCAAGCCATTTTTTTTTTCTTTTTCTTTTAATCTCTCTTTGGTGGCACGCCGTGGGAGTGTAGTGGAGGCGAGGCACGTACCAGACGTGGGATGGCGTGTCGCTCTGTGTCAGGTGGGCGTGTCGTAAGCCAGACCCACAAAGATTAATCATCAACGCAACATAATAAAAAACATGTCAGTCTCCCCTTTCCTTTCAAATCCGATTTAATAACCATAACAAGATGGCTCTGATAAAGGGAAAAGTGTCTCAAACGTAAGGCAGTTAAAAAATTATCAATATATATGAAGAAAAACAGAATATATATAAGAAGAAAATTCCCCCAGCCAAGAACCAGTAGTAGCATAATAAACGTAATTTCTCCTTCATGGTAACACAAACCTAAAAATATATATAAAACTCACATGCGCAAGACGGATTCTGTTGCATTATATCTTTGATCTTGACTTGCCAGCTCATTGCATCTCTATTTTTACACTTATTCTATGATTCATCTTTATATTCACGGTATTTGAATGTGTAATAGCATATAGACACGTTAAAATGACATATTATACTGCTTTAAATTTTCCTTGCTTTGTCTGTCTGACTGTGTGTTTGTTGAAGGGACACAGCACTCCGGGAAGGGATGTGACTGAAGGTGGCGAAGAAGGAGACGACTGATTGAAGAACACTTAAAAGAGTACAAAAGTGACCAACTCTTAAGAACGAAGGATTGTAAAGAAAGTAATGAATATAAAAGAGAAACTGGTGCAGACAAAGGTTGGTAAAAAATATATACATAAAGTTGTGGAGCTGAAGATGCACGAGGAACAATGGAGAAGAAGATTTGTAAAGACGATGAGGAAATTGAAGATGATGAGGTAAGACGAATAACAGACAAAGAAGATACAAGACGAATAGACGAAAGAAAAGACGACTAAAGAAAAAGTAAACGCAAAAAGATAAATAACAATACTAATAATACGAATAATAATAATAAAAAGAAAAGACATAGAAGGCAATACGATTAAAACGAAAAAAAGATAAATAAAAAATCTGACTCAAAAAATAAGACAAATAATAATAATAGCCACTCACCAGAAAACGACACCACGAGGGACAGCGGGAACTTGGAGCGATCAGACATGTCGTTCTGGATTGTGGGAAAGACAACAGCTCCCCCAAAGGAGAACATGATGGCACCGAAGCCCAGGAAGAAGGACCGGGTGGTGGGCGAGGTGTGTATCGCCTCTTCCACCGGCAGCTCCGCCAAGATCTTAATCATCACCACCACCACCGCTGCCACCGCCGCAAACAAAGCCATAACGGAAACATGCCTGGAGGGAAATAAGACACATTTCAATAACACATAAGGTTTAAATAATATCCTTGCATGAGTAACTATAAAAAATGTTGATAAGTAAGAGTAGGAGTTAGTAGGAGTAAGTAATGTGTGTGTGTGAGGTTCTAGAGGAGAAAATAAACCTACGAAGTGATGCTAAAAGAGGATGAAGGAGATTAGAGCAGAGGATGAGAGAGACTATGTAGAAGGGGATACAAGGAAGGATGCATATAGGATAGGTGAAAGAAAGGAGAGATTACAAGGGAAGCCGGTGGTAAGGGAGACGATGGGTGAAGGAGAGGAGAGGAGTGTGGTGGGGATGGAAGGTGAGAGGAGGAACAGGGAGGGGAGGAAGGAGCACAGGTGAGATGTAAAGTGACGCGCCTCAAGCATTCTTATCTCACGTAAACCCACCGCGGTAATAGTTTCAATATTGGCCTTTTAAACACGCAACACAGCACACACAAACACAACACACACACACACACACACACACACACACACACACACACACACACACACACACACACACACACACACACACACACACACAGACACACACACACACTTGAATTTGCCCAACATACATAGCTCAATTTCTTCTCCAGCAAAAATATCAATGGTAATATATATGTGAGAAGAAGAAAAAAAACCTCTATAGGAAGGGAATGAAGAAATGAGAAAAGATGAAACATTAGAGATAAAAATACGAATAGATAAATAAAAGTGAAAAAGAGATAACATAATACAAAACACAAAACCTAAGACAACAACAGTAGCCACACACACACACACTCACCCATCCCTACACTCACCAAAACTCCTTAGGTGTGCCCAGCCAGGACAGAGGCACCAAGACCACACCGCACACCACCAGCCACGTGCACACCGTCAGATTCGGCACGAGAGGCGTCAGCACCGACTCTACGATCTCAGCTGACAGTAGAATGGTAACAATAGCGACGCCGAAGAGGGTGACACACTGTACCACGTTAACGATGTACCTGAGGGTGTAGAGAGGAAAAAACAATTGAAGAGGAAGGTGTAGCGAGGGATGAGGAGGTGAAAGAAAGGGATAAGGAGGTTTAGGTAGAGAAAAGAAATGTAACAGAATGGTTGAAGGAGTAGTGAAAGGGATGCAAGAAAGGAATGAGTGTGTGAGGGTGTTGAAGGAAGGATGCAAGGTGTGAGGGTGTGTGTGGAGGGTTAAGGAGAAGTGAAGGAAAAAGAGATGTATAGAGAGAGCAAAGGAAATTAAAGGAATGAAGGTGATGATGATGATGATGATGATGATGATGATGAAGATGACTGTAATAATAATGATGAGTAAAAAGGACGAGGACGAGGAGAATGAGGAGGAGGAGGAAGAGGAAGGAGAAAGAGGAGGAAGGAAGAGCATGAGAAGGAATATGTAAAGTAGCATTAGGCTTCATCCTTATCCCTGTCAATCAAGTGTAAGGGTATTGTAAAACAGCAACACACACACACACAGACACAGACACAGACACACACACACACACACACACACACACACACACACACACACACACATACCCACCATCCAGGCTTGCCAAGGGTACGGAGAGCCATGGCAGGGTAAGGCTTTCGACACGCCCTTTGGTATTCAGGCCAGCGCTCCTCCAAGATGACCCAACACGTGCCCAGG
>JAPQNM010000005.1:19115479-19137979 GCA_029783475.1 Metacarcinus magister | reverse complement strand
TCTCCACCCGTCCCACCCCAAGGACGCATCGTAAGGGAAAAAAGAAAGACGGATGGTAGAGGGGACGTCGCTACACCTTGAATATCTCTCCCAGTGGAAATCTCTGCGATGGACTCACACTCACACATACTCTCTCTCTCTCTCACACACACACACACACACACACACACACACACACACACACACACACACACACACACACACACACACACGATGTGTTTGTTGAAACGTACACAATAACTGGCCACAAAATGAATGGGGTTCATGACTAGGTAAAGATCTCTCTCTCTCTCTCTCTCTCTCTCTCTCTCTCTCTCTCTCTCTCTCTCTCTCTCTCTCTCTCTCTCTCTCTCTCCACCCAAACCCTCCAAAAAGAAAGTGCCCGCCCTCACCTCCGCCTTTTCATGCCTCGTGTCCCTTATTCATCCTCCTCAACCACATCACTAAAGCCAGCATGTCTTAAAAGTTAATATTCTGGAGGCACAAGGCCCCCGAGTCTCATCAACGATCGGTATGTTGACTAAGGACAAGGTGGTGCGTTACTGGAGGCCCCAACCTTCCAGATGGCTCCCAAAGTCAACAGTGATGAAGGATTTACTATAGCGCCCGTGACCCAAGACAAACTCAGTGGCCAAGGTACTGATAATGAAGTACAATGAAAGTAAACACGTGTGGCTCACCATCGTAGCAAAGAAATTAATTATCAACATACATCCCTCATTATAGATTACATTATACAAGCGTACAGTTGACAAATGATAGATTGCCAATCGATGGACCTGAAGGGGAGTTGATGCTTCTCTGGACACTCGAGTTTGCATCGCCCCACTGATGACTGGCAGGCGGATCAATTAGCACCAGTTAACGAAGCCTGATCAAGGTAACGGAGGCTGAGGATGTTGAACTCGAGGGTATCAAACAGGAAATAGGTCACAGGAGTCCATCATGGGTTCCTCCCGCACCACACAGCCAGTCACCATGAAAGTAATTACTGATGCACATAAACCTTCCCTTCCCTTGCAGTATTGAGAGACTAAGTTAAGAAGAGTTAAAAAAAAGATAAAATCGTATACTAGAACACGAAAACAAAGATGTCCCGCCACGTATGGACAAACACCTAAAAGCGATACAAACTGAAACAAACCGAAGTAATTTCAGGTCTTGATCTAAACACACTTCCTTATTAACTGGCGGTTTGACAGAGAAGAAGTAGGTGATCCCACGAATAATGACCACACCACAAGCAATTTGAAGGTGCAACTTGACAATAACTACTTCCTTGTTACACCTCCTTGCCTTCCCTCAACGCAGCAAGCAAGATAGACTTTATACGCCCTCCCGCAGCACCACGACGTCAATCGATCTGTAACAACCCTGCTCACCTACTACTCTCAAGAGCTACATATTTATTTTCGGTGTCAAAACAGTTTTCTCAATCATCAAAGACCTTCCTAAGTAAGCTGAAGGTTAAGTGGCATACATTTGGTTATATGAAACACCAGGTTTTGTTGATCACTGTGAAAAGCTTTGTGTGAGTTTGTCAGTCACTGCAGCAGCTCCTTGAAGAATTTGGCAACACAAATCCATTGGTAACATTTGGGGGTAACTCTCACCCCTGTATGTTCTGAATTCTTTCCTCTCTAATGTAACGTTAAATAATCAAATTGCTTTCCAAATAAGGATCCAATCATCATTTTCCCCTCCACGTCACCCTATACGAGCCTCCTTTAAGTAGAGCAAACCACTAGACTCTCAAAAAAGATTACACAGAAACAAAGTGGATTATCGATCCCATTTACATAATGAGCTCACCCTCATCAAGCCATTACACAAAGAATCAAGTAATGTTACTTTACATGAAGGCCATTCGTTAAGAGGAGTTCTGAGAAAAAAGAGAAACTGCTTATGTACACACCACTAATGTATTGCGGGCGGGCTCAGTTTCATCCTTGTATTACTACTGTGCAAATTGACTTGGAGGTGGTTATTTGCATTTACAAAGATGGACGAAAGTCGCATTATAGCATTCATTATTTTTCGATGTACTTATAATATCATAAGAGATTATCGATTGTTAAAGTAGATTTCGCCGTAAACAAGCATCGCTGTGAATGATCATGTGTTGCTCATTGCTCATTATTTTTTCTAATACTATCATTACTACTACTACAACTACTACTACTACTACTACTATTACTACTACTACTACTACTACTACTACTACTACTACTACTACTACTACTACTACTACTACTATTACTACTACTACTACTACTATTACTACTACTACTACTACTACTACTACTATTACTACTACTACTACTACTATTACTACTACTACTACTACTACTACTACTACTACTACTACTACTACTACTACTACTACTATTACTACTACTACTACTACTATTACTACTACTACTACTGCAAATCAATAATGAGTCTATCGCTGTCCTTGCCTCTGTATAAAAAAGAAGACAAAGAAGAAAGAGAACAACAACAACGAAAACAATAACAATAATAAACGTACATCTAATTTCTATAAAACAAAAGAGACATGTGAACTTTCTTGCTGCCTGAAAGTTTGCAGCATCACTGAAAAAGAAAAAAAAAACATATCTTAAAAAAAAAATTCAAACAAAGTATCGATGAACATATTCAGTTGTTACAAGAAGAGTATCAGAATCTATATGTTTTTCACACGTGGAGAGAGAAAAAGAAACACATGGTAGGCAAGTGTAGGACGAACGTGACCACCACAACAACAAGTCCAGTTGACGCGGGAGGGAATATATCAATAAAACCAAAGCTTCCTACACACGCACGGAATAGGAAAACAGAAAGAATGCTGAGGATTCGCAGGCTTAATGTCAGTCTCGGCGAGAGCACAGAAGGAAAGGCAGAAATGGCAAGAAGCGTCTTTCAACCTGTTGCAAAATAAATAAATAAATAAATAAATAAATAAAAAATAAATAAATGAATAAATAAACAAATAAGCAAATAAATAAACAAATAATTGAAAACTTGTACAGCAAACTTCGTAAGCGTTTGACTGAAAAATACTGAAAAGTTATTTTGAGAGGTGTGTGTGTGTGTGTGTGTGTGTGTGTGTGTGTGTGTGTGTGTGTGTGTGTGTGTGTGTGTGTGTGTGTGTGTGTGTGTGTGTGTGTGTGTGTGTGTGTGTGTGTGTGTGTGTGTGTGTGTCTGTGTGTGTGTGTGTGTGTGTGTGTGTGTGTGTGTGTGTGTGTGTGTGTGTGTGTGTGTGTGTGTGTGTTTCAGTACATGCACCTGGAGGAGTTGTTGCAGGAAGAGGCGGAGGATTAACCAGAAAACCAGATGAAGGAGCAAAAGGGAGGCGTAGGAGACGGCGGAGAAGAGGGAGTAATAACAAGGCGAGAAGGAGGAGGAGGAGATAGAAAGAGGCGATAAGTGGTGGCAGAGATCAATACGTCATTTAGGGATATTACTGCCCTTACCTAAAAAATTATAGCTTGCCCATTGATCGTTTCACCTCTGCCTTACCCCAACGCCGCCACCCATGATTCAGTGCTAAGCAACAGGTCGACAGGAGAACAACGTCGCGTAAGGCGGAGGAGGTGAGACGCGCAGAGATGGTGAGGGGACGTAATACCTTCCATCCATCCATCGCTTGCTGCCCTACTCTCCTCTTAAACACTAAATTTCCTCCTCATTCTGCTCTGCCCAAATGCTGGTCTCAGTTTGCTTAACGACAACGTGAAATAACCTTCATATGTGATTTCAAATTGTATAGTTTTCATAAGAGTTTTGATGTAATATTCTTTTTGTATTTTAACACATATATATTACACACACACACACACACACACACACACTACACACTACACACACACACACACACACACACACACACACACTATCTCGTCAGCAGGTGCAGTGCTGATGTCTTGGCCACAACTAACAGAGATGAAAATGATGGTGATGGTGGTGGTGGTGGTGGTGGTCTCGCTTCTAAACCTTGCCAGTAGTACATACGGTGAGTTGTGTGTATGTGAGTGTGTGGGGAAGAGTATTTACATGAGTTTCCTCGAGTTTCCCAGACTGCGTATTCAATTAACAACCACAATTTTTTTTTCTACAGACAACATAACAATAACAAAGAAAGAGACCTTAGGCTTAGAGGGTTCCTTATCAAACATTAACGATACTGATGAAGGTGACGACCTATCGCTTGAGGGCAAAGAAAGGGTGGTGGAAGGTCTGGCCATAAATTTGCAAGGTCGAGGAGCGGAGGCGGTTGTGTATGGCCTTCTGAATCTGCCAAATGATTTGCAAGAGGCCACCTTTTGTTTCTGGGTCAAGTCTTACCACAAGATACCATTTAGCAACGTCGTAATACATCCTTATCTACAGGTGTATCGTGAGTATCTTCAGCCTTCATATCTTCCTCATGAGTCTGCCCTTATTCATATAGTATAACACTGTGCTTATAGATACATACAAGAATAAAGGTTTTCTACCCCTTATTTATATAAATGATATATTACATCAATGAATTCAATTTCCACTATTCTGGGCAGTCAACTCTTCTCTTAATCCTCATTTCACAGTTAACATGAACCAGCTGTGTCTCGCCAAGTCTTCGTACTACTGTTGTTTTAATAGTATGATGAAGCTGCGAGTGTGGACACACATCTGCGTCATCATTCACAACCAAGGATTCACCTTGTACATAGATGCGCGCCTCAAGGCATTAGTTGAAGAAACAAAATCCCCGGAGCAAATAAAAACCTTCAAGGCAGGAAACAACTCGATCATGTTTTCTTCTAACTCCTCACTTTACTTTTTTTCCGGGATACTAGCTGATATCAGACTATTCCCTAAGATGCTCACGCAGGCTGAGATAGAAGACGTGCGGATAGGTGTGTGGAGAGGCGCCACCTACAGTGTGATCATCGACAACATTTCCACAACAAACTCTTCCCCTAATGTTATGCAAAACTTTACCTACAAGGAGTTCCTTCAGCCTCTACCTAATTTCACGATTCTGTCATTTTATGAAGCTATCTCTTACCCCGAGTCCCTGAGGACCTGCCATACATATGGCGGGACCTTGCCAAAAAGAGACATGGAAGACGATAATTCAATCTTCAAGAACTGTATTACAAAAGATGCTCACAGTATCGACATTTGGGTTCACAATCCTGAGTACGACCTTCACAACCCTAATAATACATCATGTTCGGTCATTACATATCAAATATTAGGAAGAATTACCCTAATGCCCTGGCCTTGTGATAACATTGGAAGCATTGTGTGCTGCTACGTGCCCCGCACCGTGCGACTCAAAATGATTGGCGATCCCTTTTACAAAGATTCATTTTCCATTGTGCAACTCTCTTCCGATAAAAACGATTTGATGCTTGTTGGAGAAACAAATTTACAAGTGAAGTGGGAAAATTCCTCGAGTGTGAAGGTGGAAACTAAGAAGGGGCAGATACTGTTCACGCAGCAGCCCATCACCAACCACTTTATAGGCCGCAGCACCTGGACAATATATCAAGGAGGAATGGTTAACCTGAGTTTCTCCAGCTGCCAAGCGGGGCAATTCAGCTGCTCCAACGGCCAGTGTGTGCCGCTTACAAGGCGCTGCGACGGTGTACCCGCAGACTGCAGCGACAACTCAGACGACGACGACACGTGCTGGATCTTCCCAGGCACACATCACTATTACTACCAAAGGAATCCCCCATCAAACTCCCGCATCAACGTCACCCTCCTCGTGACACACATACGCAACGTGAAAACTGACAGCAACAATATAGAGGCAAGTCAACCTTGGTCATCAGATGGACCGTTTTGTGCCAGGTGAACAGCATGGACGAACTCAATGTGCAAGTATCTTTATGTTATTAGTGTGTGCGTGTGTGCGTGTGTGTGTGTGTGTGTGTGTGTGTGTGTGTGTGTGTGTGTGTGTGTGTGTGTGTGTGTGTGTTCCACTCTACAGTTCTGGTTTGGTGCAGGTGATGATGGAGATCAACCTGGCGTGGCGAGATGAGCGACTCACCTTCCACAACCTACGAAAGTTTCCTAACTTGCCCAACATCATGAAAAAGGAAGAGTTCAGCTCGCTGTGGTCCCCAAGCCCCTACTTCCCAAACGCGCTTTTCGAGGAGAACCTCAACATCGCGGCGGGAGAGATGACCCGCACGTCCGTGGTAGTGGTGCCAGATGGAAGTGGCTTTCCAACCATCGTCAAAAGCTACGAGGGTAAATAAGAGGACAGCAAGGGGTGGGGGGGGGGAGGGTGTCAGTCAAGCACACATCAGCCTTTCGTGTTCCTGGTGTATATAGTGGTGGCGGTGCCGCGTGAGACTTGGTTCACCAATGGGACTGTGGCCGCCTTTGAAGGTGGTGTTTTATCTTCAAATAAATACTAGTTATTTACTGTTATGCACTATAATTAGATCCTTCAATGTATGTCTATGCAAAAACAAGTGTTTCATGAATGTTAACATGTCACGAAACCATCAATAACTAGAAGCATTGACATAACACAAAAAAGTATTATAGTGACGTTAATCATTGTTGGAAGGCGGCGTAACTCTTAATTTGTTTAGCAATAAAGTAATCTTGCACCGTTCATTTAGGTAATTACCTAAATGAACAGTTAGATTATTCCTCCAGGTTAGAAGGCTCGTTTGTAATATGTTAAATGTATACAAAATATCAAATCACAATGCACTTTAATTTTAACTTCAACATATAAAGAATACATTATTAAAATTTGTCTTAGGTGAGATTTCACACCTGGAGGAAGATAAAATTTCTCATGTAGAAACTTCATCTTTCAATATCTGTTAATTTTGCTTGAATCATAGAAAGGTTAGGAATTTTTGTCTTTAAAAAGTACAAGGGAACAATACGAGATGCCTTTTTGCCGAAACAAATTGAGATTTCCCTTGCCAATATATTTCCAACATTGGTGAACGCGGGACTCGTCGGCATCAAACTTCTTTTGTATCATGTTTATATTTCTACTGATTGATGGTCTTTTGACATGTTATAATTCATGAAACATTGCTTTTTGCATAGACATCCATTGAAAATTTTCACTATAGTGTATAACTGGAAAAACGAACTTACTCTCTGAAGACAAACAAAACACAATCCCACGGGCTGACCAAATCCCTTGCTATAGCAGAAAGGCATCGAACTCTCTTTTATCCTCTTTTGGTTCCCAATAAATTTTCTCCAGTCAAAACATGTGTAAGCAAATGCATTCAGAGACCACAAACCTCCGCCAATGATGAACTATTTAGCCTCCAGTGCGGAACGCTCGACCTCATCCCTGCCTAAGTTACAATTCACTGTCCCTTCTCCGTATCTGGATCTTTCCTAAAATTTAATCACTTGTCACCAGTCACAAGGCCCACCTTTAGTTAAGCCTTCGTAAATACCTACACAATAACTTTTTAACAGACAGACAGTTGCAGGTGTGAAGTGCTTTGTGTGTGTATGCGTGCATGGGTGAGAGAGAAAGAGAAAGAGAGAAAGAGAGAGAGAGAGAGAGAGAGAGAGAGAGAGAGAGAGAGAGAGAGAGAGAGAGAGAGAGAGAGAGAGAGAGAGAGAGAGAGAGAGAGAGAGAGAGAGAGAAAGAGAGAATGAGCACACAGTTAGGTATGTACTAAGAGGAGCACCTCCCTCCCCCTTGACAGTTCTGGAGTACCCTGGCAGCCGCGTGGTGCTAAGGATGAAGGTGGTCACGCTCGTCACCACTACTTGCTCCTTCACCCTCAGGGCCTTCCCCTTCGACATACAGGTTCTGCCACACACCACACCACTGCACCACTTAAACAAGATGTAGCTCAATAACAGCGTAATGAAGTCAATATTAAGACATCCCTAAATGACTGCAAATGTTTTCTTCCTTCTGTGGCTACGTAACTCTCATTTTCCTTCTTCCCTCCGTCAGCTGTGCGTGATTCCAATGCAGGTCAATGGTGACGGCCAGCCCCAAGTAG
The DNA here is from genome assembly GCA_029783475.1 of Metacarcinus magister. Classification (NCBI taxonomy): domain Eukaryota; kingdom Metazoa; phylum Arthropoda; class Malacostraca; order Decapoda; family Cancridae; genus Metacarcinus; species Metacarcinus magister. The sequence goes on along the minus strand of JAPQNM010000005.1, from coordinate 19,129,976 downwards.
CCGAGGAACACCTGGTTGTGTCCAGCAATGACCTTTCCTTGCCGGTGTTCTTGTTCCGTCCTGTCCGCTGCTTTTACAACGCATCCCGACCGGAGGTGAGCCGCCGAGACCACTGTACAAATCCCGCTGCTGATTTTCATTTTCAGCTTTGTGCTTCCTTTTTCTCTCTCATAAAAAAAAATTCCATCTCACCATGGTTTTCTCTTCACTTTGATGGACGCGTGAAGCAAGTGGACATGGGACTGTTACTGGAGAGACGCAGCGGAGCCTTCTTGTTGTCCTCTATAGGGCCGTGTGTGGTGCTGTTACTGCTGGGGCACCTCTCTTTCATCGCCTTCCCTCTCCACCAGTTCACGGAGAGAGCCTCCCTCTCCCTCTCGCTGCTCATCGTAGTGGCCGCACTCTTCTCCCAGGTACAGTATGATGAGACTCAAGGCGTAGTGTACCGAGACTACTCCATTCACTGCGTTCAAGTTGTAGTTCGCCAGTGCAGTCGCATTTTTTCTTACTGTCCAGCTCAAGAGGCTGCTCTTTCACATACACTATACAGCAAAAGCTAAATTTTCCATAACGTTACTAAGCATATGACTATTATCATAATTCAATCGGTATTTTTCTGTATAGTTATGTTATGTACAGGTATGTTGATGAGAATGATGAAAGCAATCACTGGTGTTCATCGTTGGTAAGGTAGGATTGTGAAGATTTCAGCCACCACAGCCACGCCCGCGTTGAGTGTTGATTAATCTCTCCCCACAGATGAGCAGCACTTTGCCGACCTCCGCACAACCCAAGGCTATCGACATGTGGTTCTTTTACTGCATCTTCCGCTTCTTCCTCTTCTTCGTGTTCCACTGTATTGTGGATTTCCATTACAAGAAAACCATCGAGGTCGCCAATCCGTATAAAATCCCCTTTGCCTCGTCCAAACAAAATAAACCTCTATTTCCCCGCAAGGTATCAGGTTACAACAGCTTCAAGGAGCCACCCACACGGCTTAATAAGGATGAAAAAAACGTGCCCCGCCGGCGTGGTCGATGGATGATAAAGGACAAAAGTTCCATCCTATCCATCATCTGTCCCAGTGTTCCGCTGTCCCCCGAGCAGGCGAACAAGATAAGCCTTCTCTTTGGGGTGTGTCAGGACATACTATTCGTGGTGACATTCTGCCTCTACCTGAAAGCCACAAACAGCTCCACTATGGCACAATTCGATACCTTCAAGGACTGTTCCGGGAAGGGCTAATGGAGGCTGACAGGCTAGAGAGGGAAGGGGCGGAGGTCCCTCTAACACGCGGAGAATGTGACGCAGCCCTTGCAAAGTGTATGACCTTCCATTAACTCCCTCATAGTGACAGATTACTTGTAGAGCGCCCAATACACTCTCTCTCTCTCTCTCTCTCTCTCTCTCTCTCTCTCTCTCTCTCTCTCTCTCTCTCTCTCTCTCTCTCTCTCTCTCTCTCTCTCTCTCTCTTTCTCTCTCTCCTAACACATGCATGATTAATAGTTGTAGTATAAAGATTTAAGCTAAGTTCGTGTTGACGCGTCGGTACTTTTCATCCAATTTAACTTTAAAATCGTAGATGTTCCTTCCTCATACCAACCCGATTTCCATTCCCTTCTGGCTATTACTTAATACATGTACCCTATTGCGTAGATAATAATAATAGATGAATAAGTATACATATATAAGTAAATAAATAAGTTAATAAATAAATAAATCACGAAGCCGTTGAGTTTGAAGGAATGGGCGATAAGATGCCACAGAAAACGGGGTGAATGGATTCTTCTCTCAACAACTAATGGAGATAAGCCGTGAACAATCTGGATGAAATATTTTCTCTTCTAACAAATAATTATAAAAGACATACGGTTAAAAAAATTGAAAGTACGTATTTTTTTGTTTAATTTTAGCGACACATTCAAGATGAATGCAAGTTATCTAAACCAAAATATGGTGGAACGCGTATTTTTTTTTTTTCACTGCCTACAACTAACAGATAACCTGCTTGAAGATAATCAGATCAATCATTCCCGCCACCTCCCACACGCCTTATAAAGACCAACAAGACCGTAGAATAGCAAACAACGAATCACAGAGACAAGCTCTTAAGTCGGCTTCATAATTTCCCCGTAACTCCGGCAATCAGTTTTAAAAGTATAAAGTGGAGCTTCTAACTTTGAGAAGGAGGAAATGTTACTGCCGCCGCCACTGCCACCACTCTCTTGGACTCCTGCCTCGACGGGTGTAAAATTGTGTAATGTTGCTGTTTTGTCAAACAAACTAATTAAAAAAGAACACCAACTATACATCACCGTCACAGCCACCTCTGTGTCTCGTCAACACTATTGTTGATTCCATAAAATTATTGGAGATATGCACATGCTCCTTGTAAACTATTGGAATGCAGTGATGCTGCTGCCTTTGTTTCAGTGGGTAAATAGTTATTTTATGTAGACCAGAAGTAAATAATTTTAGTAGATTAAGTAAACCATTTTTTTCTTACTACGTATTTACTAAAGTAAAGAAATGATGATTGATTTCAGCACATTATTTGTAACACAACACCCGTTATTGATAAACTGTGAATATGTTAAAAATGAAAAATGATTGAAAATATGAAACAAAAATATGTTCAACCTTTGTCCTTGCAGCTATATAACAGAGTTGTCAAGTGCTGCCAATTTTGGTATTTCTTGCCAGATATTACTCAACAAATTTTGGAATTCGTCAAAAATAATCGTCAATCGAATTCAATTTTCTTATGATGAAAAACTGAAAATGCCAAAAAATTTGTGTGAATGCCAAAAGTACATTTTGTGGTTTGTGCACCTAACAACACTGCTGCCAGATGTGCTCGATGTAAGGACTAACAAACTCTCGTAGAAGGGAGGAAATATATTCACAGAATTTAATATATGTGAACTGTAGCAACTGTAGTTTTAGTCAAGTCCAAGACTACATCAAACGAGATTAAGATCAAGACCAAGATCACATCAAACTATCTCGAGACTGCAACACTGTTGTGCAGAACGCTTTTAATCACTATTATATTAATGTTAAATGTTTAAGATCGGCATCAAGTCCAACGTCACATCACAATGAATCGTTTGTTCCAAGAAGTATATTAATAGTAAATATTATATCATGTATTACAGCAAGAATCTCAGCTGTGACTGTGCATTGTGTTGACGTTTGGCTACCTGGCTTTGCTTTTGAATGAACATTACTCATGTGCATTTGTGTGCGTAAAGTGTGTACTCCTCACTAATTTCAAACCTATACATATCTCTTATGTATAGATGAGCACACGACAAATTACATGTGATCAATAAAGCATCATCATATAATTATTACTGTTACTATTATTATCATTGTTACATTCCTGCCTCATACCCTACCACCACACACGTCGTAAACACCCATCCCTTACCGCTCTCCTCTCCATAACCCTCATATACTGTTCCACCAAGACGCACACTATCACCTTCACTTCCTCTTTTCCACTATGATCAACACCTCCTCCAACCCAGTCGTACATCGTTCACTCCTTACTACTACCACCGTCATTACCACCTCAAACATCAACAACACCACTACCCTCAACACATCCCACACCCTCTATCACCTCCCTATCCTCCAGGTACAAAACACTCACACGCCTATAAGACTAACGGTAAATTTAGAAATTCTGGATATTAGGTCCGTGTCACGTACAAACACGAAACTCACATATCATGTAGAAGACTCGGTAATCGTGCCGTAAACGTAAAAAAAATAAGGTGCCCGCTTCTAGTGTGGCCGTAATAGCACTCGAGAGTGTGGCGAAATTCAACAGTTTCAAAGTCCAGCGAGCTCTGCAGCAGTCAAAAGTAAACATTGAAATGATTTTCTATTGTTTATGACTGGGATTTGTGAATAGCGATATATAAGGATTTCATTAAGTTAGGTTAGGTTAGGTTAATGTCCTAGCGGGGTGGTCCAGGGGGGGCGCAGCCCCCCCGGCTAGATTAAGTTAGGTTAAGTTATGCTAGGTTAGGTTAGGTTAGGTTAGGTTAGGTTAGGGAAATTCGAAATTTTCAGGGAAATTTTCTTAGATTTTTGAAGGTCCATATTTCGCTTATTTTTCATCCCTCCCAAACCCCCGATTCCTCACGGGCCCCCAAGCTTGTTTGAAGGGATAGGGGGGGCTGGTGGGGAATCGGGGAGGCGGACTTAATATCCAGAAATACCGTAAATTTTTACATAACCTAACAATTCCCTATCCCCGAACGGGCAATGTACTGATGGTCACAAACAAATACACGAACACACGCTTCTTCCTGAGGTAGAAGCTAAGGAAGAAAATTGTGTGTGGGTAGGGAAGAAAATGACGTGTGGCTAGGGATGAAAATGGCGTGTGCACCTGCCCCAACCTCAGATTTGTGCTCATAAAAAAACATTCAATATCTCTGAAAGTATGGATTTGCGACGGAAATGTAGTTAGTAAAACCTCAGAATATATCAGGTAATGAAAAAATGGAACACTTAATTCTCCAGAGCATTATTGTGAAGAAGTAGAATAATACCAAACTACGAAACTGACGCATTACTTTACATGCATTCAATCACACACTTTTAATCTTGTGTTGTGTATGAGGACGAGATGACAGTTCTTCGCGGGCAGCCTGACCACACCACATCACCATTAATATATTACAAGTATTTCGTTGTTCTAAAGCTACGTAGGTTATTACAAGCCTACGAAACACCACACGTTTTCATTTTCCTCCCAGGCAAACATTATTTACTATAACACACTGTAGCCTCCATCACTATCATGCACGTCACCATCACCATCACCACCATTATCACTATTACCTTACCTGTCTCCCGCGGCCACAGATTCATGGTTGCCTTCACTTTCCTTCTGCCGACAGCGGTTCCCCTACAATAGATCACACTTCCAGCCGTGTTTAAGGCAGTTCCTCCTCCCAGAACGTACACAACACTGAGCGGCGGCGGCTTGCTAACAGTGGTCCGGGGGTTCACCTCTGATAAGAAGCAGTTTTTGAAGCAATGAGTGAAAATATGAGCTCTCTCTCTCTCTCACTCTCACTCTCACTCTCACTCTCTCTCTCTCTCTCTCTCTCTCTCTCTCTCTCTCTCTCTCTCTCTCTCTCTCTCTCATTTGCATTTCTTCTGATGTGCTACAAATGAAAGCATTATTTCTTTACTCGCCGTTCTCACCAATTGCTTGAGAATGACGTTGTGCTGGTGTTAGTGTTGTTGGTGTACGGACGCGTCGTGAGAGTGGTCACTAACACATCTTCATTAGCCCTATTCCTGAGGTGTGAAGATACTTGTTTGAGGTAGAATTACTGCCGTGGGTAATGAAGCCGCTCTGACCACGCAGGGAAGAGTTGTTGTGTAATGTCTGGCGCCACAGCACCAGCACCAGCACGGGCGGGAGGACCTGCGACCCTGATTACACCTGAAAATAGAGTCGAGTAAATTGCCCTCTGTCGCCATTCTCAGGGAAACTCATGCATAGATACGAGTACATTATTTAGTCGGACGCTTGACGCTCAGACCCAAGTGTGTGTGTGTGTGTGTGTGTGTGTGTGTGTGTGTGTGTGTGTGTGTGTGTGTGTGTGTGTGTGTGTGTGTGTGTGTGTGTGTGTGTGTGTGTGTGTGTGTGTGTGTGTGTGTGTGTGTGTGTGTGTGTGTGTGTGTGTGTGTGTGCGTGTGCGTGTGTGTGTGCGTGTGTGTGTGTGTGTGTGTGTGTGTGTGTGTGTGTGTGTGTGTGTGTGTGTGTGGACGTGATCTGCAGGGTGAGTGAGGCCCAGCCACCCCCCCACGATGGCCGACAATGTAACTGAACTGTGACGATGTAGGAACTGTAACCTAATTGGCATCAAGTACTTCATCACATGCATTCCTACTGATAATTGTAGTGAATAAAATACTGACAATTATAGTAACACATCTTTATTTACATAACTAAATAACAGAATAACGCAGAGAATGTTCATAAAACAACCTTTGAGCCAACACTGGTATGATTATGACGGCAAAGTAACTCTCAGCACCAGCAGGAGGTCAACCCTTTGGCCGTACTGCTACATGAGGCAGGAGCGCTGCAGGACAGCTGGGGAAGCGAGCACCGAGGCAGCTGTATAGGTGGTAACCAGACCCCCCACCACGCCCACAACAGCCACGCCCCACAACACCACACGCTCCAACACGCCCACGTTCCTGCGACCAACACGAGACATTTCAGACATCATTTAGTGTTTGTTGCCTGACCTAGAAACCTTTCCATTAAACCTCGGAGTCCAGCAACAAAACCCATAACAAGTGTGTTCTTCCTTGGTACCATCGTGGCCAAAACTCATGCAAGTCTCGGGTCACACTATGAAGATGGTGCACCAGAGGGTCACGCACGGAAGGATCGAGTAAACGAGTCTCACCAACAGATCCCGGTCTAGTTACCAGATGGCGAACCGTAAAGCATGAACAAGGTAGAAAACCCCGAAAAATCATGACAACTCAAACAGGTGTTACAAATACATCCAGAGGGTACCTACAACATGTCTTTGAAAATAAGGCAGCCACGTAGTGCACCACAAATATACATAAGTCTAACCACGACTCAGCTCCTTCTCCACCGTGACATACCTGAAAGGCAGACCAGCGGAGTCCTTGGCGGCGCTGAGGCGGAGGTAGCAGAGGGGCGGCATCACAAAGGACATGAGGGCGATGGTCGACCCACCCACCAGGTTCAGAATCGCTTGAAAGTCCGGCAAGACAAGACTCACCAGCATCTCCAACACCACCAGGCAAGTCCGAACCACGCTCCGCTGCCACCCGAACTCTAGGGGAGAGGAAGGAAAGGTGAATCTTAGCGGGTTGAGGACGTGGGGTCATTGGTGCTGGGAAGAGCAAGGCAGGGACACCTCAGCATCAGGCATTGCAATTATGATCGATCTCTCTCATTCTCTCTCTCTCTCTCTCTCTCTCTCTCTCTCTCTCTCTCTCTCTCTCTCTCTCTCTCTCTCTCTCTCTCTCTCTCTCTCTCTCAACGCATACAGTGACGAGTATCTAATTATAATCTTTACATGTCGCCCGCCACAGTAACTGAGTATGTAATGAGACACAAGACAAGACACTCCAACACAACACTTGGCATCATACAGACAACACAGGGAAGAACTCGAGAAAAGAAAGTTGAAATGACTTAAGTTTAATTATTCCAGTCTGTAGGGCACGATGCAGCAAAAGATGATGATAGACACTGAATACTACTACTACGACTATTAGTACTACTACGAGTACTACTAATAATAATACTAGTACTACTACTACTAATAATAACAATAATAATGACTATAGGGCCTAGAATGTAGACCTATATTTGTCGTAACATATGGCCGTAAATTCCTCTATAATGATAATAAATTGGCAGTTAACATTATGGTTCCGCCTGTTTACTGACAATTTGTTGTTTTGACGCTAAGTGAGCCGGACGTCGTTCGTGTACTTGTTTTGATGCATCACAACACCATTAAGGGGATTGTTGCTGCCACTACTCCCTCACACCCGCACTCTTTCTACACCTCCTTAATTAAACATGTTCACATCACCACCATCACCACGCGGTCGGCAGGGACAAAAAAATAATTGAAGAATATTATTTAGGAGGAAACAAGACTACTTAGTTCACAAATATATAGTTGACCATTTAACCATCTAACTAATAATGAAAATAAAACACACAGTCGTCTTTCACCCTTCCGATATTACACACACACACACACACACACACACACACACACACACACACACACACACACACACACACACACACACACACACACCCACATAACTCTTCACGCGAAAAACAGGACGAGGAAATTTTAAGAGGAAATTCGTCAGTGAGCACACGTGTCTGTGTCGCACAAAGGCAAGAAGGAATGAGATTTTTTCACATTTCATCTAGAATATCGAGATGATGTGTAATAAGCGTAAATTGTTTTCGTTTTTCCTTTTACGAGGCGATATACTCTTTCCAGATCACGGTTTAGTATTTATTTAATATGCAGAAAAACCACATCAAAGGAAGTTCCGACAGTACAAAATACGCGAGGATCATATTGTATTCTTGTCTCCCACTGATGTGATGGAAGAATTTCTCGTCTGTATAAGTGAACTTTTCAACGGTGCTTTGAAAATACACATGAATTTTTCAGTCCGAGAAGGAAACCCAACAACAAAAGTATCTGTCGGCACTGAAAGGACAGGCAGTTGTCATGAGTTTCAGAGTTTTGTGGACAGGTGGAAAAGGTAAGAGATTATACTTTTTTGTAAACTTTTCCTTTTACGAAGACTCGGATCCTATAGAAGACACATTCGAAGAGGAGAAAAAAAACAGTCAAAAGAGAATTAAAACTCAGGATTGTATAATAAGCTTACAGTTTACAGCAGATTTAGTACGAGGACTGAATCAAATTGCTTTTTATAGGCAGCAGATGAGGAAAAGGAAGGTCACTCAGTTCCCTTCCCTTCCTCTTCCTCTCCGTCTCCATCGTCAAGGCAGCAGCTGAGCATCGCGAATGAATTCCTTTACTTGGACCTGTTCATTCGAAAGGCACACACGCAGGAGACCAGAAAATTTGATATAATTTATGAAAAAGAACGAAAAAATAAATTCTAGTATATAAAAATGAAACCGTGACGCAGTAAAACTTTATCCTCGAGGTGGTGTATCGGAAGTTCGAAGTTTGCTCACTGTGATGATGATGTTTTAACAGAATTGATACGCGTGCTTCTTCGCATGAATTATTTCCTTCACTTTCTCCCGTCATGGTGAAGAGAGAGAGAGTTGGCAGAACATGGCAAACGACAAAAAACAAACAAAAAAACGATACTGTACTTCATGCTATCAAAATCAAGGTATACATCTTACCTTACCTTTGTAGCCAGAAGGAACATAAAAAAAAAAAAGTGTGGCTGCCCCTCGATACACTCGTACTCACCATGAGGCACTCCAAGGACGTCTTCCATCCCTTGAGCCACTGGGTTGAGGAGAATGACGAAGGCGAAGAGGAGATGAACGAAGAGTAGGACTTGCACCACCGTCACTGCCACCCCAGACACCGCCAAAAGGATATTGTTTGGCACATGAGCTCCAAGGACACCATATCCTACGCCTGATACTGGCAGATAGAGGCTCAGGATCACTGTGAGAGAGAGAGAGAGAGAGAGAGAGAGAGAGAGAGAGAGAGAGAGAGAGAGAGAGAGAGAGAGAGAGAGAGAGAGAGAGAGAGAGAGAGAGAGAGAGAGAGAGGAGAGAGAGAGAGAGAGAGAGAGAGAGAGAAGAGAGAGAGAGAGAGAGAGAGAGAGAGAGAGAGAGAGAGAGAGAGAGAGAGAGAGAGAGAGAGAGAGAGAGAGATATTATTAATTTCCGAGTCGCATCTCTTACTATTTAATTTCATAATAATTCTTCCTCCACATACCGAAGAAGGCAATGGTGACGCTGAGGGGGAAGCGAGTCCTATCCGTCATGTCGTTCTGAATGGTTGGGAAGGTGGAGGCGCCGCCGAAGGAGAAGAGAATTGTGCCAAATCCGAGGAAGAAGGAGGAGAGGGACGGAGAGGCGTAGATGGGAAGGGAGGGAAGGGTAGTGGTGGTGGTGTTGGTGATGGTGGTGGTGGTGGTGGTGGTGGTGGTGATGTTTGGGGTTGTTCTGGGGTCAGACGTGGATGAACCTTCCATTAGCGTCACCACCACCACCACCACACACTGCAGCACCGTCACCATCACACCTGCCACAGATGCCACCCTGTTGGAGCCCTCATATCATAATCATTATCATCATCATCATTATTATTATTATCATTATTATTATTATCATTATCAACCCCTCAATATCTCCGTGCGGCGCCTTACCAGAAGTCCTTGGGTGTGGCTAGCCAGGAGGCGGGGGTCAACAGACAGGCCACGATCCCGGTACACACGCATGGGCTCAACAGGGGCGACGTCAGAGAGGCCAACAAATCCCCGGCCAGAATCATCAACACCAAGGTTACGCCCATCAGTGTCAGGGTTTGTGCCACCACCGCCACCCAGCTGACGAGGGCGTGGCGTGGGTGAAGGAGTGGGAGAGGTGATGCGGTTAGGTGATGGTGGGGCGGAGGATGAACATTTGGGGGAAGGGAAATGTAAGAGGAGGGACGAATGTATGGGGTGGTGAGTGGGATGGAAAAGGAGAAGGGATGTAGGGGACTGGATAAGAGAAGGTGGAGTGGAGTGTACAGAAGTAAAGGAAAACTTGCAAATGCATGAGTTGGCGAGTCTTTCAAGAACGAGAGAAAACGGGATATGCCCACCACAGTTTTCAAGAGAGACTTTAGAAATACATTCCCGCTAATGGGCTCACTCGTGCATCAACAGGAGTAAAGTCACCGCACCACTTCCTGCTTCACGTTCCTTTCTGGTAACGTTCCCATATGGTTACTGTCACCAGGCAAATCAAGGCAAAAAATATAATATATGTATAGGAAATAAGATGATAACTGTATATGACAGAAAAATACTTAAGTTCCATGTAAAACAATATAATTCCATGTTTTGAGGTCATACGTAAGAGGTTACACATCTTACATATCACACCACCAAGACACTCCACAGAGATGGGATTGGCTAGCTTAATGGGTCACCGTGCCATCACCATCAAGAGGACACCCCATAAACATCATCACCTGCAAAGTGAAAAAGTAGCCGTCATGGTACTCACTGTCCTGGTTTGCCAAGGGCGCGGCGTGCGATAGCCGGGTAGGGGCGGCGGCAGGGCACATGGTACTCTGGCCAGCGCTGCTCCAACATCACCCAGCACAGCCCCAGCCGCGTGCCCGCGAACCCCACTGCTAGACACATCAGCACCATCAGCGGCAGCCCAGCCCATCCTGCCGGCAGAGTCGCTATTAAAGATACAATAACTGTTGATGTTGGTAAATTATATATTAATGTGATAGTAATATTACTAATATTATTAGTACTAGTATTAGTATTAGTATTATTAGCATTAATAGTATTAGTAGAAGCAGCAGTAGTAGTAGTAGTAGCAATGGCAGTAGTAGTAGTAATAGTGGTAGTGGTAGTAGTAGTAGTAGTAACAGTAGTAGCAGTAGTAGTAGTAGTAGTAGTAGGTAGTAGTAGTAGTAGTAGTAGTAGTAGTAGTAGTAGTAGTAGTAGTAGTAGTAGTAATAGTAGTAGTAGTAGTAGTAGTAGTAGTAGTAGTAGTAGTAGTAGTAGTAGTAGTAGTAGTAGTAGTAGTAGTAGTAGTAGTAGTAGTAGTAGTAGTAGTAGTAATAATAATAGTAGTAGTAGTAGTAGAAGAAAACATGGTGCTGTAATCAACAGCATTTCAAAGAGTACTGGTATTTATATTATGATGGTATTTCACGGACCTTATATTTACGATAAATAATTAGACAGTAAATAAAACTACTGAAAGCCCATTGGATATTAGCGAGCATGTAGTTTTAAGCTTTTCCTACCTATTTGACTATATATACGTAAAGTGAATTGGTAACTAAATACAACTTCTATAAAAGTGATTATATGATCAAACAACACGTCCAGAGATACTGAAATACATTACTAAAAGACCTGAACCTAACAAAGGCTTGGCAACACTTCATAAATGTTTGTATATAACCAATGTGAGAATCAGTACGTGAGCAGCAGACAAATAGAGACAAACACAGTCACAAATAAACCCAAACTCAGCACAGCAGGGAAGTTTAAATCATACTTATAATCCAAAATTGCATCCTTCCAGCTATTGATATATATAACCCAATACAAAGGGGTGATGGGCAAGCGGAAGGAAGGAGGGAGGGGGGGCAGTCAATATGTTCTCCCCCCTCGATAAAAAGTGAAAGGGACATGTCTTCCTATCCACTCATCCCACACCTCCCCCCACACACACACTCCCTAAAGACGGTCATGGGAGGAGAAAATAAAAGTCATAGAAGCAAATTCAGCTCCAATCAGATAATAATATTTACTGTGGGGAAGGGGAAGGGGAAGGAAAAGGGGAAGGACAAGGGAAGGAAATGGAAAACAAGGTTATGGTCAAGGGAAATGGATAGTAGAGAGGACGCGGCAGCAACGGTGGTAGTGGTGTGTGGCATGATAGGAGAGTTTTATGGTGCAGGAGAGAGAGAGAGAGCGAGAGAGAGCGAGAGAGAGAGAGAGAGAGAGAGAGAGAGAGAGAGAGAGAGAGAGAGAGAGAGAGAGAGAGAGAGAGAGAGAGAGAGTAATAAAAGAGGCAAATAATAATGACACAAGTATGAATTTATGATCAAATCTCTCTCTCTCTCTCTCTCTCTCTCTCTCTCTCTCTCTCTCTCTCTCTCTCTCTCTCTCTCTCTCTCTCTCTCTCTCTCTCTCTCTCTCTCTCTCTCTCTCTCTCTCTCTCTCTCTCTCTCTCTCTCTCTCTCTCTCTCTCTCTTTTAAAGTCGGCATACATATGACACACACACACACACACACACACACACACACACACACACACACACACACACACACACACACACACACACACTTCCATTCTTTCGGTTTTAGTTTTTTTCCCTAGCTGCCAAACTCAGTCAGCTGGTGTAGGGTGATGCTTACGCACCCATCACCCTACACCACCACCACCACCTCCTCCTCCTCCTTATCACAATCTTCCTCTTTGTCGTTGGTATTTTCGTCTTCGTCCTCACAGTTCTCAAGGCTAATTCCACTTACACAAGCAGGTAGTTCTTTTGCATAATCTCGTCTCCACCTCTCAACTCCTCTTCTCGTCCTTACCCTCTCTGTTATGCCTCGCTTTACCTCTCTCTCTCTCTCTCTCTCTCTCTCTCTCTCTCTCTCTCTCTCTCTCTCTCTCTCTCTCTCTCTCTCTCTCTCTCTCTGACGTGTTTCTTGTCGTTGGTTTATGTTTTATTACGAAACGTGAGCTCGCTAGGGAAGGTATGGATGGCTCAGCGGCTAACTTCGCCTCGGTCTCACATCATTGATTGGATTTGACACGTGACTTTGAAATCATCCACCGTCAAGAGAAGCACGAAAACAAGTGTGGTAAGCGTCCTCAAATACCTCGTTACCTACGTTAGCTGCACTTGTGTCAGTGAAGTGAAGCCACATCTCGCATGATGTAACTCACTCACTACAGATGTCAAGGTTATAAAAAAAAAAAAAAAAAAACTTCCATCCCCTTTCCGTTCCTTTCCTTCTGTCCTTCACCTGTTGAGAGAGACAAGAGTAGGCATGTGCTGGAGCTTACCTGTGTTAGCTAGGGCGCGAGGCAAGGCCAGCATACCTGAGCCTGACATCTCCGCTACCAGGAAAGCGGCAGCCACGCACACACCAAAGCCTTTCCCTGCATGTGAAGGGCTCAAGGCAGGTCTATCTTGAGTGGTGGAGGCGGCAGTGGAGTTGGCATCAGCGGTGGTGGTGATGGTGGTGGTTGCGGTGGGAACAGGAGCCTTGCTAGTGATGATAAGGTCAATAACATACTAGCATTAAAATATGTGGTTGTATATAGAGAAGCTTTTTTTTCTTCCTTACAGAAAGGTATATATAAGGCTTGAGAGGAACATTTGAGATGCTTAGATAACGGAATGAAAGCTATTGAAATACACCGTGAATAGTCAGACACCAACCCTAACCTTGTTAAAGGCATCCTGTTCTTAGAATGATGATGATGATGATGATGATGATGATGATGATGATGATGATGATGATGATGATGATGATGATGATGATGATGATGATGATGATGATGATGATGATCCACCATTTTTATCGCTTCAGCCATCACCATCATTACTCCTTGTCATCCCTTCCTTGTCTTCTCAGATCGTTTGACTCACCCTTCCTCCCGGCGCGGCGTGAAGGGCAGCGGCTCCTCCTTCCCGCCAGCCTCCTCCCGGTGCAGGTGTTGATGTTGGCCTGAAGAGAGAACATGTGTGTGTTGATCTGTGTGTGGGGGGAAGGGATGAGATAGTAACAATGCAGACTTCTCCATATGTAACTGCACGTTCCTCGCTCCCTTCACATCATACATATGCAATTCCTGTGTTCTCCAAACAGCCCAGTGTTGGGAAATCTTGAAATCCGTGCGGTTCTTGCTTACCAGCAAGGTGTTGTTCTTTACATTTGCCTATTCATATTTTTTACATATATAGTTATAAACTAATATATGTATATATATATATATATATATATATATATATATATATATATATATATATATATATATATATATGTGTGTGTATATATATATATATATATATATATATATATATATATATATATATATACATATGTATACATACATATATATATATATATATATATATATATATATATATATATATATATATATATATATATATATGTGTGTGTGTGTGTGTGTGTGTGTGTGTGTGTGTGTATATATATATATATATATATATATATA
>JAPQNM010000005.1:19097979-19112979 GCA_029783475.1 Metacarcinus magister | reverse complement strand
GTTGTTCTGGGAAGTGTATAACAGCTACTAACGAGGTGTGCAGCAGAGAGATCCTTGGAAGTAAACAACCAACAAGTGTGTACCAACAACCTCTGGACGTCTGCCTTTACTCGCCGCTGATGTCGTGATAAGATACTGAACTCCATTAACAAAACAACGTTCATAAACACCTTTAAACTTCAGATTAGAATCCGAGGGAGCTGAGTATTTCCCAGTAAAGTTTGTCGCTCAAAGGATAGTTAGATTTCCATGCTATTCTGAATTTAATTTTACATATTCACTTCGTAACATCCTTCTGAATGTGGGATGTGTGTGGCATCAAGGCTTCACAAGGAAAACACGTAGTACAGCTTACACGACACTGTCAACACCGAGGGTCAGATTACCTTTAGTAAAGAACACGTGATCAATACGACAGTTTCAAGAAAGTAAGACGAGGTGAGCGGCACGTGTGTTGTGCTCTCAGTCTGGCGGTGTGGCGAGGCACTAGACGTTTCAAGTGTGATGGAGAGTCGGGCACTTAGCTGCAAGAGGGGATTGGCAGGAACGAGAGTAGCTGTCTGAGTGAAACTGACACAATAGTTACACCAGCCAGAATACGATGTGCTAAATCATGAAATAGAAACTTTTTTTTTTATTTATACCGAAGATCAATGCAAGACTTATACAATGCGATGGTCTCTGGAATCCTGGCCAATCGATCAAGGGGTTACCTACTTTTTGTTGCTATAAATCTTCCCACGCAAATGATCTATGGGTTGTTTTTGTTATTACTCCAACCCACCGCCGCCACACCATAACACACATAGACAAGGGTATTACGAGGCAGGCCATGAATCAGCCGCTGTGGGTTAGGTACTTATCCTGAAGAATCACACACACACGAGCAGTTGATACTTAAACTCCATAAACCATCACGTGCGAGACGAGTCCTCCGTGAACAAAGCAAGGAAGGGAGCGTCTAGGATCTATCTTCTACTAGGCAGCTGAAGGGATTAACGCATCAAGGGAAGGTAGGACGAATGTTGAGGCGGTTTTGGGCTTTGACAAAACTCCGTGCATCCAACTTTTAAGACGCGTGGGAACAAGCGATCTGTACTATGATTTGTGGCATAAAACTTAAATACGAAGACACACACACACACACACACACACACACACACACACACACACACACACACACACACACACACACGTACGTCCAGCGTATGAAAATATATCGCTGCAAACTTTCAAAAACAAGGTTAAAACTATAAATTCTGTAAGGCGTATTTCCAAAAACGTCCGCCGACTGAGCCTCACCACCACTATCTTACTCACATCTCCACCACCACCACCACCACCACCACACATGCACATACAAGCGGGGTCAGCGGTGGTCATGTGGTTAGGTAGGTCATGCAGAAGCAGTACCAGGGTCACGTAGGGACCATCACCGCCCTTCATCCTGAGTGTGTGTGTGTGTGTGTGTGTGTGTGTGTGTGTGTGTGTGTGTGTGTGTGTGTGTGTGTGTGTGTGTGTGTGTGTGTGTGTGTGTGTGCGTATCAAACGTATTACTCTTCATTTTCCACTTCCCTGTACGAGAGGATACTGCACTAGGTATACAACAGCTCGTTTGTCTGCTGTCCGCCAGTGCAGTGCGAGTGTGTATATCCGTGGAAGGCTGTCGTTTTGCCCTGTGCGTCTCGTCTGTATCCTTAAGAGCCTCAGGAGCCTGGCGTTAGAAGTGGTTCAAAGCGGTAATAACACAATAAGCGGGGAGGGCAGGATGGGGAGATGAGGATGCAGGCATGAGAGGGGTGGATGGGGTGAAGGAGGGACTTGCTATTCTTCGTGGAGGGCCCAAAGAAGCCTGTGAATCGCTGCCATATACGATCTGAATGAACTCAATCCATAAAAAGAACGAGGGGTTTGAATATGGTACGACCGATTTCTGGTTAAAGGCTTCAAAAATCTTACACGTGATTAGAAACAAAAGCAAAGGAATATAAAAGAGATGCTACAAGACTCTAATAAGTCTTCCCAGAGGACAAAAGTAGATTATCTTTACGATAGCAATAAGATAGAGAAAATAATGCTGCAGGACTGCAGTTAGTCTTTCCAGATGATATCGTAAATTTCCTAAAGGCAGACAAAACAAGATCAGGATATTTCTAGCCCTTAGTCGTCTTTATGTCTTATCTTTCTCTCTCTTTCTCTCTGTGGGAAACACGATGAACCAGTCTTGTGTGAGCCAGATAACAGACTCCACTCTTTGATCCTCGGACCCAGACTCCTACTCGTTTGTTCACGGAAATGTCATTGTCTGCCGCCTCGTAGCCAATGGTATCAAGGTAACCAAACGTAAACTGAAACCATGAACTGTAAAGTAGAGTTTGGTTCACTATGACGCTTCAGGAAAACATGAGAAGAGCTTGGCAAGTCAGTGTCTCCCAAAGAAAGTTTCGTTTGGAATTGATGAACTGCAATCCTTCTTGAGTGTCCCTGTTTACACCAATTGGTCTAGATGGACTAAGGTGTGCCGTCCCGTAGAGTTGTTCCTTTAAAACTATCTGTCTTCCACTCTACTCTGATTTATGTCCTCGAATCAAATGTGTAAGTGCTTCTAGATAAGTAGGATGCAGGTGAGATAATTTATCCGCCTTCTCTAAGCTCCTCAACACTACAAATAAACGATGTATTTTCTCTACAGGTCACTATCATTATTAATAAATGTACATCCGCAAGCAGAAATAAACCTATGAAACTTTACCATGAAGGCTAACAATAAAGATCAAGATAAGCAGCGAGGGCTTGGGTGGAGTAAGTAAGCCGGCAACAAGGGTTGGTGGGGCGGCCCGGCGTAAGAATGGCTCCCAGGTGCAAATGATCATAGGGGTGAGGGGGAGAAAAAGGCGTTAGCAATAGGCGTAGAAAAAGAGGAGAGATCAAAAGTGCACAACGTATAAAACAAAATTTTCGGAAGTTAAAGGGAGACTATGGAAAATTAAAACTAGAGGATCGCCGAGGATGGATGAGTGTTGGCCAAGGCGTGGGTCTGGCCTGAGGGGGTGGAGGGAAATATGCATCAGCTTGGCTCAGCTCCGAGGTGGCGTGCGTGCCAGGGGCGGCGTGATGAGATGAAGGGCGCAACACAGAACACATAAACTGTCTTATTCATATGGCTATCAATAAATAAGCGGATGGATGATGAACGTAGATAAGATAATTAAGATAAGATAAAATAATTCTTGTGATATATATATATATATATATATATATATATATATATATATATATATATATATATATATATATACACACACACACACACACACACACACACACACACACACACACACACACACACACACACACACACACACACACACAACCCGGAACACTCTTGATTACAGGTGTACGGGTAAAATCAAGGCAGGTATGCAGGTAGTGATTGCTTCATTGCTCAGGTGATGGGGTAATGATGCCCCGGTAAGATGTGTGTGTGTGTGTGTGTGTGTGTGTGTGTGTGTGTGTGTGTGTGTGTGTGTGTGTGTGTGTGTGTGTGTGTATGTGTGTGTGTGTGTGTGTGTGTGTGTGTGTGTGTGTGTGTGTGTGTGTGTGTGTGTGTGTGTGTGTGTGTGTGGGTGTGGGTGTGTGTGTGTGTTTGTGACCAGAAAATACAGGAAAAACACACACACACACACACACACACACACACCACACACACACACACACACACACACACACACCTAGCACCTTTGGCCCAAGAATGCCTGATCGGGGGTACAGGTGTTGAGGTTGTGTGGTATATACAAGCCAGGTAGGTACGCATACAGGTGTTTAATTGCTTTCTGATTGGACGAGTCAGCTGATGGGGCGGACAAATTGCACATTTCACACAATCAACTAGGCGAGGATGGGTAGATAGATAGGTAGGTATGTATATAGATAAATAGATAGTTGATAGGTTGATAAATAAAAAGTAGGTAGTTAGGTAGTTAGTATATGGCTGGATGGATATATAGATAGGTAGATAGGTAGGTTGATAGAAGATTAAAACCAATAGATAGAAACAAAGACAAATAAGGAGATAAGATATGTATTTGCACTTAGATGGATAGACTGATGGAAAGAGAGATAAAGGGATCGGTAAAAGTACTATAGATGGATAAATAGATGGATGAATGCTAATAAAGGAATAGATTGAAAGTTAGTTAGATGGATAAACAGATGGATAACATAGATAGATAAACAGAAAGACAGACAAAAAGACAAGATACAGACCAAGTACGAATTACATACACATATATATACATACATGGAATAATACATACATACATACATACATACATGAAAGGAAAAATACACGGAAACATCACATTAAATATATTGACAAATTTCACAAACTAAAGAAAGAGAACTATTGTAACTGTCAACATAATAGTGAAAACACCACTAAGGAATAAAATGGTGTGGCCATCACCACTGAAAACAACGCCAACATATATTACAAAACTCCTAAAACATTACTCGCACAGGGAATGTTGCTGTTTTCTCGTGTTGAAAAGCATAATTAATGTTTTTCTCACTCATGCGCGTAATGAAAAACACGAATATGAAACTGCAGCATCTAATATAACATATTACGTGTTACTTTTTATCTGATACTTTATATGAGCTCCATGCGTTGTTATGCATGCATCCTTTACGACCGGCAACTCTTAGATCTTTAAAGCGCCTTATTCGTACCTCATAAATTTTCACGTAAAAAAAAAAGATTATATGCATTTATATATATATATATATATATATATATATATATATATATATATATATATATATATATATATATATATATATATATACATATATATATTCTTTTTTTTCTCATTTTTTTTAGGTGTGTTGGTGCACACACCCGTCACCAACCAGCAAGAATAGGCTTAATATCTCACTGTTAAATGTTGAAGATAGCATGGACGACAATGATAATGATAAGTTAGCTCCCAGCAATGAGACACCACATAAGGATAACAGCTTGCCCGTCAGTGGCTGCCGCGCCGCCGCCAGGCTGTGACTCGCTCTGATTAGTAGGGTGAAACCTAAGAAAGGATATCATTCTCGGCTCTTAGGGAGGCCCGTCAGGTCGCGCTATGGGTAACAATGCCATATGTGTGTGTGTGTGTGTGTGTGTGTGTGTGTGTGTGTGTGTGTGTGTGTGTGTGTATGTGTGTGTGTAGACGAAAAAGCTATCCTTTTGCCGCCCTTCCTTACTTGCTATGTCGTAAGACCTGGAGGAGAGGACCATCTCGACGCCAAGTAGCTCCACGGAATACTATATCTAAGCCTCTTGGGGCTTTGACTTCCCTCACAGCCCCGTCAAGGCCCTCACAGGGTCATTACCCACTGAGCCTGAAGAGCACAATGCCATCCGTCGGTCTGCTGCTTCCCTTTGTTACTTGTGACCTCCGTGTTACACTCTGTTGGGACGCCCTTTGAGCACACCTGGCCTTGGCGCTGTCCAGGTGAGCGGTGCGCTGTGGCTGTAATATGAGACTCGTTTTTTTTTATATGTGTATGAGGTGGAAAAGGGAGTGTAGTATGCTGTATGGGCGCTGCACGGCTGTAGGACTGGCTGTATTGCCTGTCTGGGGGCGTGGCGCAGCGGAGACGACGGTAATAACCTAGAACATGTCCTAATTGAAGGCGTCCTGAGCAATGTTTGTTCTAGTGTCCCTCACCCTTCGCTGCGGCACGTGCTACCTGGATGAGGAAGGTGACGGTGAAAGGTAACGCTCGGCCCCGTCCATTAAATGTCACGTGGCCATCCTGTTACGTAACTAACAATGGTAACGAACATAAAGGAACTATGGATTTGAGCTACCCGAAGAAAGTACCTTGTCTTCCTTCTCTGCCTGCGAGACAGCGAGTAGACGGGTCCTGCCTCACG
This sequence comes from Metacarcinus magister, assembly GCA_029783475.1. Taxonomy (NCBI): domain Eukaryota; kingdom Metazoa; phylum Arthropoda; class Malacostraca; order Decapoda; family Cancridae; genus Metacarcinus; species Metacarcinus magister. The sequence continues at coordinate 19,107,047 of JAPQNM010000005.1, read as the reverse complement.
CTACAACGGAGTATCCTTGTCTCCTGAGGGGATTCTCAGGTTAGGGTCGCCACCAACGCCACCACCATTGCCACCACTACCTGTCAGGGAAAAGAAAGTTAACCTGTTGAAGGAGGTTTGATACAGGTTTTACATCTCTCTCTCTCTCTCTCTCTCTCTCTCTCTCTCTCTCTCTCTCTCTCTCTCTCTCTCTCTCTCTCTCTCTCTCCCACACACACACACACACACACACACACACACACACACACACACACACACACACACACACACACACACACACACACACCACCTTCACCAGTATCATCGTCTCCATGTCCTCCTCGTCACAATAGTCCGCTTTTCTGCTCCAATTCTTTCCCTCTTCTTTTTAGTTTTCTTTAATTTCTCCACACTTTCCTCTTTGTACCTCTTTGTCTTCTTCCCGCTCTTATTAACACCAATAACAAAGTTACTTTGTTTTCTTCCATACTCGTTCTTTCTCTTCCTGTCCTTCCAACAATCTTTCCTTCTCCTCCCCTCATCCACATTTGCCAGCTCGAACAATATATATATATATATATATATATATATATATATATATATATATATATATATATATATGGATACACAAATATGTAGATAAACATAATAAAAGACTGTGACAGATAGTCAGAGAAAAAGATAAACAAAAAGACAAAGACAATGAGATAGATAAGCAAACAGACTAAAACATCAAGATAAGGATGGATAAACACGCACATTTAAGACTAAGGGCAAAGATAACATTGTTCTTGTCAAGTGCTGGTTAGGAAGAAGGAGAATTATTATTGTATTCGTATTGTACATACATTCAGTTTGGGTTTTGTGTTGAAGACTTTGTGTTAAAAAATATGTGACTAGGTGTAAAAGGTTAATTATTTATCAGAGAAAGTTATTTGTTTAAATTTAGGAAGACAGATTGTACTATAAAAGAGACAAGTGATTAGGGTTTTGACAGTGGAAAAAAAAAAACTGAACGACGGAAAGAGATATATAAAGTGCTTCTTCAACTCGTCCTTCTTCATTACCAAGATTTTATTATATATTTATACTGTTGCTAGAAATTTCTTTGTGGTTTTTGTTTTTATGATGTTATGGGAAATATTTATTTATGAGATTTACTGTTATTGACATTGTATTTATTATGTTTAGCAGAAGCAACTATTCAGTGGGTTGGCTTTGGAAAATACAGTATAATAAACAGACAAGTCCGGACGTTTATTTTATTACGTTGGACAGCTGCCTCAACGTAAAGAGTTCAAGAATCACTCAAGAAAAAAAATATTCCCTGCTGCTCCAGTGTTCCTCCTTCGTCATGGCTACCGTCAGGCTTCTGCTGCTGCTCGTCACTTAACGCCAAGGCATGACAAGACGCAGAAAAACAAGAGAATAACAAGTAAACCTTTAAACTGAATCGTGGACGTAAAAAAAATTTATATAACATTTTTCTTTAACGACTTGACGGCGCGTGGTGAAAAGTTTTTGATGGTTTCTCCTTTGTTTAAAGTGGCGCCCTTCCGTGGGTAGTGTTGCTTGGCTCTCCCACTCCTCCTGACGTGTAGAACATAAGAACAAAAGAACATAAGAACAAAAGAACATAAGGAGTCTGCAAGAGGCCAGTTAATCTACTCAAGACAGCTCCTGAAGCCATAAAGCAACGATGAATAAACAGCATGTGAGTTTAATCAATACAAATCTAATTGGATGGATGACAAAAAAAATATCTGCCTTTATTTAAACTTGGATTTGCTCACGAGGGAAGCAATACATCTGCTCCAGAACTAAATTGATCCTTGAAGCTGTACCTTTCTTATGGTTTCGGTGGAACTGTATTTGGTGGGTTATACTTCTCCCTTCCTTCGTGTTAGTTGTATTCCTGCTTGGCCTGTGTAATAAAGGACATGACTCGTGAAAGAATAGAAAGAAAGACTCAAAACTACGGACTCACAAAATGCCTTCCCTCCCTATTTTTTACCAATTAAATCTCTGTACTTCTTAGTTTACTCCTGTTGATATGTCTTTCTATTTATTGTATTTCTCAAGTTTACTTCAGGTCATTATATTTCTTCTATCTTTTTATCGCTTCTCCTAAATCACCATCATTGTCGTTGCGTTAATAATTTGCACGTCCGCGCCTGCTGCCTTCCTCCTCGTATCTTGTCATCCGAGAAGCCGAGATGATCATAAGACTCGTCGTTCCCTGGTCATTCCCCCCACACTTCTCCCCGACCCATGCCAAATACGCCACGCCAACACCAAAACGCGCAACTGGCTACAGATGCCGCGAAGGGCCTTTAAACATGCTAAGGACAACCTAAAAGCGACATGCAATAGCCAAGACATTCACCATCACCACCACCATCATCACCATTACCACCACCACCACCACTACCACCACCACCACCACCACCACCACCACCACCACCACCACCACCACGAACATCATTAACGACAAACTTGCAACTTTACCTCGCGTTTTGCTTTTGATTTCTACTTAATGTATTTTGCGTATGAGAGAGAAAGAGAGAGAGAGAGAGAGAGAGAGAGAGAGAGAGAGAGAGAGAGAGAGAGAGAGAGAGAGAGAGAGAGAGAGAGAGAGAGAGAGAGAGAGAGAGAGAGAGAGAGAGAGAGAGAGAGAGAGAAAATCAATCATAGGATGAAAGAAAGGCTTCGAAAATAGCTTTTGGTAGCGAGACGAAAAACGTGAAGAGGCAACATGAAAATCCTATCTGTGCTTGCTCCGCCTCTTGCTCTCTTTCCTCCTTCACACGACCATTAAGGGAAGTCAGCGACACGTGAGGCGATGCGCTGCCTTGCCGTCGAAGGGAAATACCCAAGCGTAAGTATGTGTGTGTGTGTGTGTGTGTGTGTGTGTGTGTGTGTGTGTGTGTGTGTGTGTGTGTGTGTGTGTGTGTGCTGAGAGCCCCAATTAATTCCTCATCCATCCTTTCTGATAAAGTTTCGTCCTGCCTTTCTTTTTCATTTTATCTTTCTCTTGCCCTATTCACATTTTCTCAACTCTTAAGAAAGAAAAATATATCCATGAGAAAATTTTTGCTTAACTAACTAATCTTTTTGTGTGGGGCACTCAACTTAATTTATTTTTCGCAGAAGTAAAGACAAAAAGGCGACCCAACAAGAATCTTTAAAAGGGTGCAATTATCTAATTACAAACCTCTGAGATTCTATAAGTATGCAATGTTGGTTCGAGTTCCTTGTGGTCCCTTTGTGGCTGCCAAAAGTTAACATAAACAATGACGTGTAGCGGTGAATTGATGTCTTTGGTAATAAGTGCCTTAGCAGAAAGATGGGCCTTGCTAAAGTGACATATAAAATTAATGATTAGTGCTTCATACAGACTGAATCGAAGCCTATTGCCTGAATTCCGAGTGAACGCCACTTCCCTGTCAAAAAGCATGTGGTACGCTTCCTGAAAGTCAATCCTACTTATCAAGTTGTATCTGAGAGAAACCTGACCAAGAGGACGTCCACAAGTCTCGTGGCTGCAACAAGATCATGGATCCTGCCAAGAACTATTTATGATCCAGCCAGCTTAGGTTGGAGATATTGGAAGATGGAGAGGAACTTTCTACTGTTCCATCATTTATCTAATGATAATAGTTAGGATAGCTTAGTGAGATCAAACAGCCAAGTAGGGACTTATAGATCTGTTGTTGTTTGTATCCCTTTGTAATGATGGGAAGGGTGTCTGCGTCTGCGTCTGCGTCTGCGTCTGCGTTTGCGGCTGCGGCTGCTCAGATACACCCCAAGGCATGGAGTCCGTGGGTGAGTGACACAACGCGCCTCGACTCTTACGTACTCCTTATTGATGATAAATGTTGCTACGAGGAAAGTTTGAAAAAAAAGCCTTAGATATAACACAATACGAATAAACAGTTTTTCTTGCCTTAAACAAAATTTCCTTTGTTATCGCAGCAGGAGCAAAAATACATGAAGTCTTTGTAAATAAATCAGATAAACGTTTCACAATGACAGATCAGCATGAATGGAAAAGAGGAAACCAAACTCTTATCCACTTCAATACAAAAAAATGTCCACAGGATCTATAATAAAGGACGTTATCATCATTATATATGAAGAATGAACGACGCACTATGGAGGCGGCCTTGGCGATACGCCCTTCTGATACCAACACTCCATTCTCAAACCGGCAAGGAGCAACAAAACAGAGCATTAAAGAGAGTAAAATATTGAGTAGACAGATTCACGTATAAAAAAACGCGGATAAGTAGATATTCAACATTATAATGGTATACTAATGATCAACTTCCGCACCATACACTGGATCCCTAATGGTGTTCCTGCAGCCAAGTGTTGAGGGTTGGAACACACACTCAAGGGCTCAGTGTTTCGATCAGCACTCCGTCACGGCGCCCTAGACTTCGAGGCGACGGACGCTCCGGGCAGAGTCCTTCCAAACATTTAATCATTGCGGATAAACAAAGGAACAAATAGTCAACTCCGCCTCCACACACACACACACACCCACACACACATACACACACACACACACACACACACACACACACACACACACACACACACACACACACACACACACACTTCTCTTCTGGTAGTCTCTCTCTCTCTCTCTCTCTCTCTCTCTCTCTCTCTCTCTCTCTCTCTCTCTCTCTCTCTCTCTCTCTCTCTCTCTCTCTCTCTCTCTCTCTCCGGCATAGAGTCCGATGTTCATTGTTACCTTCCAGTGCTTGGTCGACACGTGCTGCAGATTAAGGAGTCAGCATCGCCGCGTGTATCGTCACAGGTGTGTTGCGAGGCTTCACCACCCACCCCTAACCACCCACCACCCACCGCCCACCGCCCACCACCCACCACCCACCACCCACCACCCACCACCCACCGCCTTCTGTGTATCGTATTCAACAAACTATTTCCACGTCGGTTAATAGATATATCCAATAATTTTTTGGTATTCATCGTCATAATTCGGATTGGAGTGAATAAAGAACACACACATATACATATACCTACATAGACACACACGCACACATACACACATACACATTACTACCATTTGTACTATAATCACAGACTTAATTCCTTGATCCACGGCACAGTTTCAGCGCACATTCATATGACTGTTTAATCCAAGGTGCGTAAATAGCGATAACCATTGTTTAAAAGTTGAAACCTAAGCTGCCTCATTATCATCATTCCTTTGTAAGAAAAAAACAAAACATTTAGTATCTATATCTGTAGCTTTTTTTTTTCCGAGTAACTAATGGAACTTGATCACTTAATTTAGTTTTGTTTGGAAATAAGAAAATTGTAACACGATTGGAAAAAAGAAAAGGGAAACAGACTGAAAAAAATCAAACATTGCAGTAAAAGAACAAATAAAGGAACGGCCTCCCTCAACACGTCCAATCATCACGTAGGCCTATTGGAACACACACACACACACACACACACACACACACACACACACACACACACACACACACACACACACACACACACACACACACACACAGACACACACACATCCACACACACACACACATACACACATACACACACATACACACACACACACACACACACAGACACAGACATACACACACACACACACACACACGCACACACGCACACCAATTTACAGCCTCCCCTCTACCCAGCCGCCACTCCCACTCTCCGCCCACTCCCACAAACTATAACACGCACCGCGAACCCGGATGATGAAAACGTTGCTATAGAAAAAAAAAAAAAGTTGCAGCACGCTCAAGTATCTCTCTCTCTCTCTCTCTCTCTATATATATATATATATATATATATATATATATATTATATATATATATATATATATATATATATGCATAGATATATATATTTTTCTTTTATACACATATACACACACACACACAAGGTATCCAAAAATTAATCGTTGCTTTGTCATATCAATAACATTATTCTTAAAAGGAGAGCAATAGAACACTGTAATTCCATGCAAATTCCTAGATTTACATACTAATATTTGATCATGCTTCCATTTACATTAAAACTACCTTTGATGCAAAATGGCATCCTGTCTGAGTTTCCTGAAGTAATCAAAGTCCATATCCAAGTTTCTAAAATTACTTATTTCTTCAGTGAGATGCAGCACACTGTTGGCTTTCTTGATAATTTCTTGGTGTTTCATGAAATTCTATATATCCTTAATTAGATTATATCCTGATAATGTAATCACTTCAATTTTGTTGTTTTCTAAGCCATCATGTTGGTCATTACTCGTGCCTTTGTTCCGCCACTTACAGACATACTTGCTTCTCGGCATTAACGTGTGTCATCATTACCTCGAATGCTTCAGGTCACTCTTTCAGCCGTGCAGCATCTGAACGTGGGTATAGTTTACCCGAGGCTAGTGACGTCATACGCATTTCTCCCCCGCCCCCCTAAGGCTGCTGGGAGTCTCTATAGCTTCAGCCTAGCGAACGCTCTCATAGAGTGAGGTCACGTCCGTCAACTACTCTGCTTTGATTTCCCGCTAGACCCCAATTCGGGTACAGTTTACCCTAGTTCAGTGCTAATTATAGTAAAAAAAAACTGGGCAACCTGTCCCCGAGTTCAGTGGTAATAGAGTACAAAGATAAGTTATAGTGATGGTGTAGTGATAACTTTCTCTCTTTTCAGGCTGTAATTCTTATTTAAGGTGACTAATAGTGCGAACTTGTCCCTGAAATGGCGAAAGAACAAAACCTGAGTGAGCTGGAGATTAGTGAAATTCTCTTTGCTTCAGATAGTGACGACGATAATGATTGTGTTGAAACTGATGTACTTTATGACAGTAAGAATGATAATGAATATGTTTCAGAGCCACATGAAATGGGTGAAAGATCATACAGTGTATCTGAAGAAGACGTTCCTTGCCGACGCAAGCAAACAAAGGCGGTTTGTGGGAAGACAAAGAGGCCTAGGCGTCACCCCCCCACCCCCTCGCCTCCTACCACAGCTGATAAGCCTACTGCTGGCCCATCCTACTACTCTGCTGCTGTTCCTGTACAGTACCCTGCTGTGTCATCAGGCTTTGATGACCCTGACGACCCTGAATCTGCTGCTGCTGTTCCGGCTGCCACCCCTGCTATTGCTGCTGTTCCTGCTGCCACCCATGCTGCTGCTGCTGCTGCTCCTGCCGCCACCCCTGCTGCTGCTTCTCTTGCCACCACCCCTGCTGCTGCTGCCCCTGCTGCAACCCCTGCTGCTGCTCCTGCTGCTCGCCAGCAACAACGTCGACGACGTGCAGACGATGGTTTTTCCCACTCTCTTCCCTACAGTTTGTGCATCGTCAGTGTCATGGAGAGTCCTTGGGAGAAGAGCCTGACATCCTTGGAAGCCTGTGGGAACGTTTGGGCGAATTCTATGGAAGGTTTTTTTTTTGATGAATTGTTCACCAAAATTATTGAAAAAATTTCACTTTTTGTCTGTTTTTTTTTTATTTTTTTATAATATACCTTTCTTAAAGGAAATACGGGTTTCTAATAGTTTAATTAACATTTATATGCCTTATATTTAGTGTGTACATGATAGGATTAATAAATTTGTATTTATACTATTTTTCTTTTATTTTCCAAAATCGGGTATAATATACCCGAGATCAGTGATTGTGTAACAGAAAAATATGTTCAGTGCTCTAGGGTTAACCAGATTTTGTTATTTGTAAACTATGTTGTACAGGAGGAATAACTGTAAGACTTCCAGCTGAGTTCAGTTAATTTCACCACGCAACTTTTATTGCTCTCACAGACTATTGGGTTAAAACATAGATGATAAATCAGTATGGTGGATCTAATCTTCCATATGTGATGGAAAAGGATATCAGGATATGCCTTAGGAAATTACCAACTAATAAACACAGCACTGGTTCAATGGTATCTTAGCTATAGAAGCTATCTTGTTGGTTTCATGACATCAAAATTTGAGCTAAATAACTATTCTTTCATGAGCGGATACGATCAAATATAGCAAAGAGGTATGTGTGTGAATCATGCTAAATATTTTCTGCGCTTTCTTTTAAACCTATTCCGAATTCCAATGCTGCGTCTAGTTTCTCGTAGATAGAATGTCCTACGATCAAATTACGTGAGGACGTAATACATTATCTTTCGTTAATACTGTGTATCGGTACTTGTTACATACCATTAGGATCGGAAAACTCTGCAGATTCTGAATCCACGATTGAAAACTCATACTGAGGGTAAAACGAAAGGTAGGTTATCAGCTAGTCAGAGAGAAAATTGAGTGATGGAAAACCAGATTAGACACTATTTCAGGATGGCAGAGTTACCTGTTTAGAATACTCCATGTAGTATAACATAGCTCATCTCTGACCTTCTGCTGGAATGCTGCTGGCATCAAGATAAGGTCTAACTAGACTTAGGTATGCACCCTATATAGAGGGCAGAGAAAACAAATCAACTCAAAATCAAACTCCCACCGATTCGTTCGGTCAAATTTCACTACGACGGCACGGTGCCACACTGGTTAGGAAGTGATTATGCATGAAAAAAGGTTTTTTTAAAAAAAAAAAAGAGTACTTTTATTGCAGTGTCAGGCTCATCAGAGCTATCATAAACCCAAGATACGCCTACACAGACCCGTTACCCGTACGGCAACATATTACTCTTACTTCCACGACTATGTCTTTAATGACATGTTACAGCTTCAAAGCCGTTCAGAAACATGCTCAACACGTTTAACCATCCTACAGGACCCTCGTGGATGTGTAGAAGTGATGTCAACCTAGGGGATTATTGGGTCCTTTGCGACTTCGGAAATTTTGGAATATTTTTTCCATCTTCGATTTTGTTCTTTTTAACTCACTGTATGTCATGGGAATAAATGTAAAGACAGTCAGCTTAGGTTCAGTTAATGTCACCAGGCACTTTTATTGTATCAAGGAATTATTTGGGTTAAAACAAATGATAAAATCAGTATGGTGGATCTAATACTTTACAATGATTGATTGGAAAAGATATCAGATATTCCTTAGGAAAATACCAACAATAAACACA
>JAPQNM010000005.1:19090075-19095075 GCA_029783475.1 Metacarcinus magister | reverse complement strand
GAGAGAGAGAGAGAGAGAGAGAGAGAGAGAGAGAGAGAGAGAGAGAGAGAGAGAGAAAGAGAGAGACGGAAGGACGAACGGACAGACGGACATAAAAACAAACAGACAGACAAACAGACAGAGACAAACAGACAGACTGAAAGAAAAAAGATAATTAAAAAAAAAAAAACGATAAAAAAAAGTAGGAATAAAAGACATAAAACCAACTAATGTGACACTCTTTCCCCCCACATATTTCCCTCCCACCTCCCTCCCACTCCTTCCCTTCATCGCCCATCCCCACAGGTTTCCGGGTGGGAGGAAGACCACAGTGCAACATGTGCCACCAAAGCCTGAGGTCTGCGTCACTCCTGAACGGCACCACCTTTCAGATGATGCCGCTGGGACCTCCTACCCTCGCCACGCTTGGGCCTGAGGGGCTTCTGTACCGAGGCAAGACATGTGGTCAAAGCCAGCTATAGTAGGTGAGTCAGCTTGAGGAGTAAAGGGTGTGTGTGTGTGTGTGTGTGTGTGTGTGTGTGTGTGTGTGTGTGTGTGTGTGTGTGTGTGTGTGTGTGTGTGTGTGTGTGTGTGTGTGTGTGTTACGCTAACTAAATCCCCATAATCTGGTGTTATCACACACACACACACACACACACACACACACACACACACACACACAGACACACACAGACACAGGCACACACACACACACACACACACACACACACACACACACACACACACACACACACACACACACACACACACACACACACACACACACACACACACACACACCTGCCATTCTGGGTTAATGAAATAATGTTTTTAATTAGTTTATTAATGCATGAAATATGTCTGTGTTTTCTGGCCATTTTTTGTACGAAATAATGAACACCATAATTATTATTTACATTTCATTTATGTTTCTACGCCTAATTATTTATTGAATTACTAATTGCTGTTCACACTTCTTTCTTTCGCAGTGATGAAGTGTAGTGATGTTGCCTCGCCCACCCTTAACAGAGACAAATGAACGGTAGTAGCGGTAGTGACATGTGTAAGTGTGAACTAGTGTGTGAATAACATTTGCTGAACAAGGAACACAAAGGAACAACAAAGGAACAACAAACATCAAGCAGACTTGTTAGCCCTCTAAGAAGCTGTTTGCAATATCATATCATCTAATATAATCTTATTTCTTATTCATATTTCACTGTGATAACATATTTTCCCTCTACTGGTGAAATAAAGACAGTTTAGTTCGTCCGTAGGAACACCTTATAAAGAATAATGTGTGGAGCTGAAAAGTGCGACGCTATTCATGTCGGTGGTTGCCATGACAACCATAAACCTACCATGCATTGTGTCCACCCTCATGAACAGGATCATAGCATAAGACTGGCTGCTGCAAAGTAAAAACAAATAGAAAACACGATGGTGAAAAAGAAAAAAAGAATAAAGACAATAAATATCCGTCCACAAATGTGCATGTGTGTGTGTGTGTGTGTGTGTGTGTGTGTGTGTGTGTGTGTGTGTGTGTGTGTGTGTGTGTGTGTGTGTGTGTGTGTGTGTGTGTGTGTGTGTGTCTTTTGAACCGCCATCATTAAGGAAATTTTTGCTAGAAGTTCCTAGGTAATTAACGTGTCCAAAGCATGAATTGCCACTTGCAGCACTGTGAACGTCGATTGTAACCAATTGACTGCCAAATTAGCTACGTTTTCCACCACGTGTTACACTGGAATGATGTAGGCGAGTGGTTAAAGTAGTGAAGGTTGAAGTTGGTGCTGTTCAAAACCTTGTTATGTGTTAGGTGGTACAGTGTCCCACGTTGTAAGGTACTCGTAGATCCTTGGGAACACATGCACCAAATTATCTAAAAAAAATTTTTACTTATCTGACAAGCAGTGAAGATGGTGAAGCCTACGCTGGCGAGGGTAAGTGACTACCATATCGTGATTACTTTTTAAAAAACCTAAAATACTCGCCGTCGCCAAGTTCTCTGTGTTGCACTCGACCAATAGTAAAACTTTTGTTTAATGGCCACTATATATGTAAGTATTTTTTTTTTAAAGTAAAAATACAGGAATAAATATTTTCATGAACCTTTGCTATCAACACGCCCTCGCATTGACCCCTGTGCTTCCTTGATGCTTGCTGCCTCCGTGTCACGGGTCACGAGTCCAGAGTCTTGTAGTGAAGGGATTCATGGTAATAAAAACAATTACCCCAATACCTTCACAAATGTATAAACGAGTACAAAAGGAAGAACAGACAGCAAAGGTCCTGCTGGACCTAACGAGGCTGTGTGCGTGGCTACGCTTTAATACTATAGTATTTACATGTTAGAAACAATTCACGCAGGGGACTGTGTCGCACCGACAGATTTTCAGGCGTCAGTCACGTGTAGTCCTTGATTTGTTGGCATTCCTGGCTGTGTGTGTGTGTGTGTGTGTGTGTGTGTGTGTGTGTGTGTGTGTGTGTGTGTGTGTGTGTGTGTGTGTGTGTGTCTGTGTCTGTGTCTGTACCTGTGTGTGTGTGTGTGTGTGTGTGTGTGTGTGTGTGTGTGTGTGTGTGTGTGTGTGTGTGTGTGTGTGTGTGTGTGTGTGTGTGTGTGTAATTCACAATGCCTACAGGGTCACGCGCTGGACTCATGATCGTCAGCCATTATTACCATACTTAGAGAGCTCAGAGTTCATAGAGACGGATCTATGGGTAAGGATGAGACCTCTCACACATCACACACACCCATCCCTTAGTTCAAGGGGGTCAACAACAGCTCCCTGGCAGTGAAAAAATCATAGCGACTGAGCAGAGATCGAACCTACGCCCTTGCTGGATGGAAGGAGAGGGCGTTAACCACTGAACCACGGGAATGTAGTACGTACGTGTGTGTGTGTGTGTGTGTGTGTGTGTGCGTGTGTTTGTTTAAGATAAAGTATCTAGTGCCAATAAAATACTTTTCTAGGGACCATCAATCTATTGGTCTTACAGCTTCCTTTCATGAAATTCGATTAACTGATAAACTGGAAGATTCACTCACAACCATACCTCCATTGATCACTGATGCAGAAAACTTTACAAGGACTCCAGTGACTCTGTAATCTCAATCCAATGACTCGCAGGCAGCTGACACCCATGAATGTTTTTTGTACATATATAATTGTAATACCTTCTTGCGTATATGATGTAAACCTTCCTATGTTCTATTTTTTCTTAATATGACAATAAATAAGTTGAAGCCGTGATTCACAACACTCATGTCAATCAGTATTACATTTTCTAGAGGAAAATATGATGGGGAGGGAAGGCGAAGGGAAACAGGAAAGGGGTAGTTATAAGGGTTACCGTTTACAGGGTACAGATTCACCTCGGGACCGAAACCGTTGTTATAAATGTTTGTATGAAAACGAGTGTGTGTGTGGGTGTGTGTGTGTGTGGGTGTGGGTGGGTGTGTGTGTGTGTGTGTGTGTGTGTGTGTGTGTGTGTGTGTGTGTGTGTCTGATTACCTGTTACTTGTATATTCGAATTAAAAAGGTGATCATGAGTAAGTCTGTTATTTATCCAACTGAACGATGAATCTGGATTTATGCATAGAAGAAGAAAGTTGAGTTCAATTCTTGCTTCACCCTTTAATCAAAATACTAGCTCAGTGGCACAGATTAACCTGAAGCTTGTCCACAACTATTACAACTTAGAATTAGTCTTAATATCTATTCTATTCTATAGTCTCTGACGCCTCATTCCTCCAGGAAACGTCCCCAGAGGGGATGGCCATGGCAGAAGAGGCTCCACCTCTCCTTATCCAAACACTCCTTCCTTGCTTTTTCAAGCCTTCTCCCTTTACCCTTTACTCCTTTACCCTATCCTTTCATCTTACAACTAGCCTTCCTTTCCTCCTAGAACCCTCAGTTTCACTCAAATACATGTTTGCTTTTCACAAACTCTTTACTTTCTCTCTCTCAATTTGATCAAACCACCTCAAAGTATTTCGTTGCACCTATTCCACTACAACACACTTCATTAAATTTAGCACGAGTTGCAATGCCACATCTTTCATACACGCTTTTATTGCTCTCACCCTCCCACCTTGTCACTCGCTTCCACAGCACGCATTCCTGACTGCTGTGACCAATTTCATGTCCAATTCTCTGATCCACACGTCAATGTTGGCAGGAGAATACTGTTCTTTAAAACTTTCTTTGCCTACATGGAAACACACTTTTCTCTCATATGAAGTAACATCATGTTCTTCATATTTTTGTTTTGTGTGCGTGTGTGACTACCATAAGTAATATTTGTTTCATGAAATAAGTAGTACATTTTTCTTCGCATCACTTTGCACCATTCCTTCAGGCTTGAATAATACGACCTCACACAGTACACACGATAAATCCGATGATTGCTACACGCAAAAACATGAAATAATAGTGTTGAAACTGGGAGGGAAATGTTGCATCGTGCTGTGGATTACGCTTTTTAACTACATTTAACAAAAAGCAGAATACTGAGCCCCGAGGTTAACATCAACAGTACTCAACATAAAAAAAACACTTTGAAAAGAAATATACTCTTACTTCCTGAGAGCATTGTCTGCGTGCCTTGATATGCAAGGGTCCCTATGTTCTGCCGCAGATAAGAGTGTGTGACATTCTCTTCAGGGACTAAGATTTTGTGGAGTAAATTTTGGGTCAGGACAACAACAAGAGAACAAGAGGCAGGATAAAATATAAACACAGAAGCGGCACCATGCACAAACGGGGGAAGCAACAACCAGAATAGGATTGAAATTTTTGGGACAGTTCCTTGACGAAGCAGAAAAATATAATATTTATTTGTGCAACTAGAAACAATAATACAACAGTAGAATCATAAACAAAACGCTTACCCGCCCATGATGGTCTGTGTGTGTCTTCCTTAAAAGTGACACACTGACACACCTTCGAAGCACTACACACCATACGCCTTAAATCATTACACAATCTAGCGTTAAAAATTCGCGTCTCCACCGCCGATCA
>JAPQNM010000005.1:19077575-19085075 GCA_029783475.1 Metacarcinus magister | reverse complement strand
TAAAGGGAGAAAGACGATTAAGTCGCGAGTAAATGGATTCATCAAATTGAATATAAATATTTCGCTTGCTTTTCAATGATAAAAAAAAACCACACACATATACACATACATATAGACACACACGCACACGCACACGCACACGCACACGCACACGCACACGCACACGCACAAGCACGCGCGCGCGAATGCCGGTGGCGGTGAGGTGACGTTTTTACCAAAGTTTCCACTAAATAATTTGAGGCAGCAGAGCGGCGGCTTTGCGTCAACATTAGCTTCAAGGACACAACCAGAACAGACTTCCTCAGCTTAGCTTGGCTTCCAGTCTTGTAATCTTGTAAGTGTCGGGTTCAATGAAGCGCTTTGCATGGGAAGATTCAATCACATTGTTATTTTAGTGATTTTAACATAACTTTAGATACAAATAAAAACTTTGAATATTACTAACAAGTAATCAGACGCTGGTTGCTTACCTATACAAATTTAAATAAATTTAAATGTTTATCAAACTAATCAAACAGAATAGCTGCTATTTGATTAATATAATTGAAAGATGCAGTAAAAGACTGCTTAGGGAATACATACTACGTGTGAGTGTTAAGATTGAGAAATATAAGGAAAGTAATGATATCAATGTGCTGGGAGCCGTCAGAAACAAGATAGTGAGTGATAGTGGGGATGGATGATGTTACAAGAGTATTAAGAAAGTTAAACGATTAGTTAGGTTGTTTATTGAAGCGAACTACTAAGACTGACATAAAGCGAGTATTGGACCATTGCATAATGATAAGGGGAATACAAGGGATTGTGACAAGTAAATATATAGGAATAGACTTGCTAAGTATGGCCTGAAAACAATTAGAGGAGCAGAATACTATCATTCTAGAGGCTGAATACCAAACTGAGGGTGTATAGAGTGGTTTTAGGAAGAAATATAGGTTGTGTTTATCAGATGTACAGGAATAACGAGATTAGTGAAGAAAAAAAACCTCAAAATAAGGATAACATTCACATATCAATCTCTACTGAAAAAACACGTTCCTTTTCATTTTTTTGACATATGTTAATATTCTTGGTAAACCTTATCACTGCTTCTTCGAGCCGGTAACACCTGCTACAACATCTTATTATTATTAAGTACATAAATACCACATACACATATTTACATTTTCCAATATTGATACTTCCTGCCAGGCAATTAATACCAACTTTACCGTTCTTAAAAGCCATTCTGTATCCCCTTAACTTGGCACAGAGTCTTTAGAATAACTCTGTTGATACTCGTATAAATTGTTGATAAGCTACACTGTGCAAATTTATTCATATATTGTTGGTACATTCCCTTATGCAGCCTTTATCCTTAGACTGTACACTGGTTCAATATACGCCTTTCATTAGTGTTTCAATACCCCGACCATTCCTATTGAACAGTAAATTCCCTCGATAGTTACTACCCTGTCATTAAAAAAGGCTCCCACAATATAATACTCTTTATAATCCCCAAACTTTGTACTATCAATTCATCACTCTTACGTACTCAAACAATATATTACTGCAGTTCTATTAATAATCACGTTTAATGATCTTTTAACGTACTTCCCCTATCATAATTTTTTTCCCCATATCCTGTCATATAATTCCTCTTCTCCACTTATATCAGAGACCATCACTGATACTTGATCCCTTGCCTTTCTTGCACTATTCATATTTTTTTTACCAAGCTGTGTATTATCTTATTATTTGATGTATCTTTTTTTTATATACTTGTTGCTCACTTCTCACC
The DNA here is from genome assembly GCA_029783475.1 of Metacarcinus magister. NCBI lineage: Eukaryota > Metazoa > Arthropoda > Malacostraca > Decapoda > Cancridae > Metacarcinus > Metacarcinus magister. Next base: position 19,083,295 of record JAPQNM010000005.1, on the reverse strand, counting down.
GATCTTCCTTTTTGTCCTCACGAGTCATTTCTTTCACTTTTTTATTCTTTTCTCTAATGTTATTCCATCATACCAGAATTTTTTTTTCTCTCTCTCTCTCTCTCTCTCTCTCTCTCACTCTCACTCTCACTCTCACTCTCACTCTCACTCTCACTCTCACTCTCACACTCACACTCACACTCACACTCACACACACACACACACCACACACACACACACACACACACACACACACACACACACACACACACGCCAGCTCTTACTCTTAATCAAAACACCATTCTTTTCCTCTCCCTTGTGAAAGCCACACCCCCATTACCATTATTATTATTATTATTACTATTTATAGTAATAATGTTTGTTTCCACTCCAAGGCAAGTCAGCGGCTTGTTATGGACTTTTAAACTTTCATGCACCGAGTGTGCAGCTTTCTGCATTAATGATTTCGTTTGATGTTTCTCTTAATTAACCGATGTTGTTCATGAAAAATTTCAAGTCATATTACTTTTTTCCTACCTCCAAAACGAAATAAATTGAAAATACTTCCTTTTCGGGTAAATAAAACTTTTTTATTGACTTTGAGGAAACTCATTTGGCACTGACGGCGACGTTATTTGCCTTCACAGAATTATTAGCGCCGCCTTGGCAATTGATGATGCATGTAATACCTGAACCATCGACTGCTGCGGACCAAAGCATTAGGAGACGAGTCCAAATAAATATATATATAATTCAAATGAGTTTTTGGAGGCTTGTTCACCTTGAGCTGTGTAGCCTTCAGTCAGTGTGACGTACGAGTGATGCCTAGATAATATTATAAGAACCAATCACTATTATTTGATGATCTTTTTTTTATGTAGTACATCTGATTGACTTTTTGTAGCTTGATGAGTGACTAGGTGAGTGAGTGAATGTATTTGTCTATGTGGAAGTTTGCGTTTACTTGACATTAAAGATAGTAATAATGTAAAAAAAAATATAAAAAAATCCATTGCATAAATAGTGTACATTAATGTAAAAAAAAACTATAAAACTCACGTGCACATTAATAATCTAAATAATGAAACATGGGACGCGATCATTATTGAATTGAATATTATAACATTTGACGGCATAAGAAATGTGAAAAAATAGGAAAAAAAACTTAATCTTGCTCAATTACTTCTTTTTTTTATCTAATACATAATTGTTGGTCGCTTATCACTAAACTAATGTTGGTTATTATGACGGTTATGCTTAAAAAATGACCTTAATGACGATAATATAAATCAAGAAGTATGAGTTAAGGTTCTCTGCCTAATTATGTTTGGTGTTACAGTCAGTTTACCTTATCTCGTTGGGAAAGGCACTCAGAAATAAGACCGTCATAAGATTCCGGGTTAGCATTAATAATTTACTCATTTACCTATCCTTTGTCCGTATGTTCTTAATAATACTTGTATATTTGCTTATCCGTCGGGGAAGGCGAAATACAGGGTTATCAGTGCTCCAGCTACCTTGACTCAGGCTTGATCCGACCAGCTACTCGTCACAGATAAGTTGAAATTATTAAAAAAAAGAACAATGATAATGAAAATGATAATGATAATAACAATAACTATAATAATAAAAACAATAATATTAATGATTTCAAAAACTTTATAACAATGTATGCCGGGAATACCATTTATTTGGAAACACAATGCACTCTATCATTAAAAGTTTGCTCCAAAAAAATTATTAGTAAATATAGATCTAGCTTCGAACACAAACAAGCGGCACATCTTTCGAGTTGGAAAAAACACAAATTATTACGATATCACAGAAATGTACTTATATATGCAAACTGCATATATACTAAAGGAAAGGCTTAACTTTTGTTCAACTATGCAAACAAGGATATACATAATGTTAATATGAATGTCATGAAATAAAAAATAAAAAAATACTTTACTTGATATATAAATAATATTAGTTCTTTAAAGTGTGAAGGTCAGACCGTAGGAGTTAGATATCTAAAAATGTAAATGTAAATCTCTCTCTCTCTCTCTCCTCTCTCTCTCTCTCTCTCTCTCTCTCTCTCTCTCTCTCTCTCTCTCTCTCCTCTCTCTCTCTCTCTCTCTCTCTCTCTCTCTCTCTCTCTCTCTCTCTCTCTCTCTCTCTCTCTCTCTCTCTCTCTCTCTCTCTCCTCTCTCTCTCTCTCTCCTCTCTCTCTCTCTCTCTCTCTCTCTCTCTCTCTCTCTCTCTCCTCTCTCTCTCTCTCTCTCTCTCTCTCTCTCTCTCTCTCCTCTCTCTCTCTCTCTCTCTCTCTCTCTCTCTCTCTCTCTCTCTCTCTCTCTCTCTCTCTCTCTCTCTCTCTCTCTCTCTCTCTCTCTCTCTCTCTCTCTCTCTCTCTACAGGAGCACAACATTGACATAATCTGGACACCTGCGCATCGGAACAAATGCGCGTATTAAACATTTCATATGTACACTTACATTCATCCATAGAGAGACAAATATTCATAATGAGAGTTGTACAGTTTAATTAGGTGTATCAGATGCTGCAATGATATTTCCAATATCTCTAATAGCTTTCGAGAAAATGAGGAAGAAAGTCATGTTTTTATATAAAAATTAAGTTTCATTTTACTGCGTAATTATTAGTCATAGAACAAATATTCATAAGGACAGTTGTACAGTTTAATTAGGTCTATCAGATGCTGCAATGATATTTCACATATCTCTAATAGCTTTCAAGAAAATGAGGAGGAAAGTCATGTTTTTATATAAATATTAAGTTTCATTTTACTGCGTAATTATTAGCCATAGAACAAATATTCATAATATCAGTTGTACAGTTTAATTAGGTGTATCAGATGCTGCAATGATATTTCCAATATCTCTAATAGCTTTCGAGAAAATTAGGAGGAAAGTCATGTTTTTAAATAAATATTAAGCTTAATTTTACTGCGTAATTATTATTCATATAACAAATATTCATAATATCAGTTTCAAAGTTTAATTAGGTGTATCTGATGCTGCAATGATATTTCCAATATCTCTAATAGCTTTCGGGAAAATGAGGAGGAAAGTCATGTTTATATATATATATTAAGTTTCATTTTACTGCGTAATTATTAGTCATAGAACAAATATTCATAATGACAGTTGTACAGTTTAATTAGGTGTATCAGATGCTGATATGATATTTCCAATATCTCTAATAGCTTTCGGGAAAATGAGGAGGAAAGTCATGTTTTTATATAAATATTAAGTTTCATTTTACTGCATATATTAGTCATAAAACAAATATTCATAATTACAGTTGTACAGTTTAATTAGGTGTATCAGAAGCTGCAATGATATTTCCAATATTTCTAATAGCTTTCGGGAAAATGAGGAGGAAATTCATGTTTTTATATAAATATTAAGTTTCATTTTACTGCGTAATCATTAGTCATAGAACAAATATTCATAATTTCAGTTTTACAGTGTAATTAGGTCTATCAGATGCTGCAATGATATTTCCAATATCTCTAATAGATTTCGAGAAAATGAGGAGGAAATTCATGTTTTTATATAAATATTAAGTTTCATTTTACTGCGTAATTATTAGTCATAGAACAAATATTAATAATGACAGTTGTACAGTTTAATTAGGTGTATCAGATGCTGCAATGATATTTCCAATATCTCTAATAGCTTTCGAGGAAATGAGGAGAAAAGTTATGTTTATATAAAAATATTAAGTTTCATTTTACTGAGTAATTATTAGTCATAGAACAAATATTCATAATGACAGTTGTACAGTTTAATTAGGTGTATCAGATGCTGTAATGATATTTCCAATATCTCTAATAGCTTTCGAGAAAATGAGGAGGAAAGTCATGTTTTTAAATAAATATTAAGTTTAATTTTACTGTGTAATTGTTAGTCATAGAACAAATATTCTTAATGACAGTTGTACAATTTAATTAGGTGTATCAGATGCTGCAATGATATTTCCAATATCTCTAATAGCTTTCGAGAAAATGAGGAGGAAATTCATGTTTTTAAATTAATATTAGTTTCATTTTACTGCGTAATTTTTAGTCATAGAACAAATATTCATAATATCAGTTTTACAGTTTAATTGGGTGTATCAGATGCTGCAATGACATTTCCAATATCTCTAATAGCTTTCGGGAAAATGAGGAGGAAAGTCATGTTTATATATAAATATTAAGTTTCATTTTACTGCGTAATTATTAGTCATAGAACAAATATTCATAATGACAGTGTTACAGTTTAATTAGGTGTATCAGATGCTGCAATGCTATTTCCAATATTTCTAATAGCTTTCGGGAAAATGAGGAGGAAAGTCATGTTTTTATATAAATATTAAGCTTCATTTTACTGCGTAATTATTAGACATAAAAAAAATATTCATAATTACAGTTGTACAGTTTAATTAGGTGTATCAGATGCTGTAATGATATTTCCAATATTTCTAATAGCTTTCGGGAAAATGAGGAGGAAAGTCATGTTTTTATATAAATATTAAGTTTCATTTTACTACGTAATTATTAGTCATAGAACAAATATTCATAATCACAGTTTTACAGTTTAATTAGGTCTATCAGATGCTGCAATGATACTTCCAATATCTCTAATAGCTTTCGAGAAAATGAGGAGGAAATTCATGTTTTTATATAAAAATTAAGTTTCATTTTACTGCGTAATTATTAGTCATAGAACAAATATTAATAATGACAGTTGTACAGTTTAATTTGGTGTATCAGATGCTGCAATGATATTTCCAATATCTCTAATAGCTTTCGAGGAAATGAGGAGAAAAGTTATGTTTATATAAAAATATTAAGTTTCATTTTACTGAGTAATTATTAGTCATAGAACAAATATTCATAATGACAGTTGTACAGTTTAATTAGGTGTATCAGATGCTGTAATGATATTTCCAATATCTCTAATAGCTTTCGAGAAAATTAGGAGGAAAGTCATGTTTTTATATAAATATAAAGTTTAATTTTACTGCGTAATTATTAATCATAGAACAAATATTCATAATGACAGTTGTACAGTTTAATTAGGTCTATCAGATGCTCCAGTGATATTTCCAATATCTCTAATAGCATTCGAGAAAATGAGGAGGAAATTCATGTTTTTATATAAATATTAGGTTTCATTTTACTGCGTAATTATTAGTCATAGAACATATATTCATAATGACAGTTGTACAGTTTAATTAGGTGTATAAGTATCCTGCAATCATATTTCCAATATCTCTAATAGCTTTCGGGAAAATGAGGAGGTAAGTCATGTTTTTATATAAATATTAAGTTTCATTTTACTGCGTAATTATTAGTCATAGAACAAATATTCATAATCACAGTTGTACAGTTTAATTAGGTGTATCAGATGCTGCAATGATATTTCCAATATCTCTAATAGCTTTCGAGAAAATGAGGAGGAAAGTCATGTTTTTAAATAAATATTAAGTTTAACTTTACTGCGTAATTGTTAGTCATAGAACAAATATTCATATTGACAGTTGTACAGTTTAATTAGGTGTATCAGATGCTGCAATGATATTTCCAATATCTCTAATAGCTTTCGGGAAAATGAGGAGGAAATTCATGTTTTTAAATAAATATTAAGTTTCATTTTACTGCGTAATTATTAGTCATAGAACAAATATTCATAATGACAGTTGTACAGTTTAATTAGGTGTATCAGCTGTTGCAATGATATTTCCAATAT
>JAPQNM010000005.1:19015075-19070075 GCA_029783475.1 Metacarcinus magister | reverse complement strand
CCACCCCACACCCACCACCACCCCACACCCCACCCCACCACCCCACACCACCACACACACCCACGCACACGCACACGCACACGCACACGCACACGCACACGCACACACACACACACACACACACACACACACACACACACACACACACACACACACACACACACACACACACACACACACACACACTCCTGCACTCACTCAGGTAATGAAATTGGAAGGCCGCTAAAACATCATCACACGCACCCTCCATCAAAGCACACAGGAATGGGTCACCGCCACCTTGTCATAGTCATCATCGTCAATGTCCATACCAGACTGACGCTCTGCTCTACCCACCTCGGCTAACCTCAGTATTCTGGCGCTATTTCTCTGTATTGTTGGTAGCAATAATATTATTATTATTGCTATTGTTACTATTATTATTATTATTATTATTATTGGTAGTAGTAGTAGTAGTAGCAGTAGTAGTACTGTTAACAATATTATTACTACTATCCTTATTATATTTCTATCATTACATTATTACGTTTTATCACCCTTATTATTATTATTATTATAAATACTAATTCATTTATTGCTATTATTGACATTGCCGTCATTATTGAGTTACAGTGGAAAACAACAACGTTCACCTTCACACAATATTAAAGTGAGGGATGGAGGGACATTGTTGTTGTTGAAGAGAGAGAGAGAGAGAGCGAGAGAGAGAGAGAGAGAGAGAGGAGAGAGAGAGAGAGAGAGAGAGAGAGAGCGAGAGAGAGAGAGAGAGAGAGAGAGAGAGAGAGAGAGAGAGAGAGAGAGAGAGAGAGAGAGAGAGAGAGGAGAGAGAGAGAGAGAGAGAGAGAGAGAGAGAGAGAGAGAGAGAGAGAGAGAGAGAGAGAGAGAGAGAGGAGAGAGAGAGAGAGAGAGAGAGAGAGAGAGAGAGAGAGAGAGAGAGAGAGAGAGAGAGAGGAGAGAGAGAGAGAGAGAGAGAGAGGAGAGAGAGAGAGAGAGAGAGAGAGAGAGAGAGAGAGAGAGAGAGAGAGAGAGAGAGAGAGAGGAAGAGAGAGAAAAAAATTGAGATAGATAGAGAGAAAAAAAAATGTTTACTTGCTGTACTCATTTCACTGTCACCTTCCCCTTCTTTTCAATATCCACTGGTAATGACCCTTGTTCTCTGCATTATCTTTCATGCCACTCTCCTTACTCACTTTTTTTCTCTCCCTCTCCCTTAGTTCGCCTTTTCTCGCCACACCCTCTTCCTCATCAAGTTACCCTTAATCTCTCCCTCTCACACTAGTCCCGCAGTCCCGCAACCATTACACACATCATTGCTTCCCTCGTCCCTAACACTGGGGTCAAGTCTTGCATTGAACGGACTGGCACAGCAGGCGTGAAGTAGAAAGGTTGTGCATGTTAGTAACTGTGAAGTGAAGATCTGAGTGACACGTTAAAATGAGTATTTAAAACTGAAAATATAAGCATTATATATATATATGAATTATACATCTTTTTCCTTATCTTTCTGTAATCAATATTTAACTTTGTAATTGAAAATGTACTCTGCTGTATTTGCATTTATGTGTATATCTTCGTCGTCGTATTAAAGGCAACCTCGATAAAAAAAAAAATTACATTATAAAATTACCGTGAAAAAGTTTTATGCAAAACGGTTACTCAAAGACATGTAATATCTTAATGTACACAGATAAACCTCTGGGCTTTTGAGGTTTCATTAACTTCTTCAATCTTTTTTTTATTTTCACATACTCCCGTTATAGATCCACCAATAGCCGAGGGAGGAGCAGCACCGTAACTGTTTCACCGCTTCTACTCAATTCACGTTCCATCCACCTTTTACAATACAAAATATATGGTTTGTGTGACATGCATACCTTATGTAATATGCATGCATTCATTCAGTTCTCTCTCTCTCTCTCGCTCTCGCTCTCGCTCTCGCTCTCGCTCTCTCTCTCTCTCTCTCTCTCTCTCTCTCTCTCTCTCTCTCTCTCTCTCTCTCTCTCTCTCTCTCTCTCTCTCTCTCTCTCTCTCTCTCTCTCTCTCTCTCTTTCTCTTTCTTTCTTTCTGTTGTTTTAGCCTCGCGTTTCCTATCACAAATACCATTCTTCGCTGATGGTCATACAACTCATCCCGGATGTTTACGATTCTTCCTCTCCCTTCCCAACATCTTTATATCTTTCTTTCCCTTCTCTTCGTAGTAATTTCATGTTATTAAGTTGGCGAAATGTTTCCTTTTCCTCACGCTCCAGCAGAATATTACAAGCTTTCTCAACGCTTACGTGTGTGTATAGTAAATGTTTTATTTTCATTATTTTGGTATTTGTTTGTCTGTCAGTTTACCACCTCATGAAACGTCATTACGAGTATATGTATTCCTTACGGGGTAACGGGTCTTGTGTAGGAGTATACGTGGGTTACTGATAGCTATCATATCCTCTTGATGGAGCTTGACACTGCAATAAAAGTACTGCATTACATTCTTTTAATGAAAATAAATAACTTCCATAGCCATTGGCACCGGTGACAGTCAGTAGTGAAGATTTTGATCGGCCAGTCATGACCGACCGACCGAACGAGCGGTGGGAGTTGAATTGTTTTCTGCCTCTGTATACCTAATTCTAGTGAGCCTTATATTGATGCAGCAGCATTTAAGAAGGTCAGAAGAAGCCTATGTATACTTCAGGAGTATTCAAACAGACTCTGCCATCCTGAAATAAGTGTATATAAAATGGTTTTCATCACAGTTTCTACTTAAACTAGCTGTAACTCCGTTCGTTTGACTCGTATCGAATTTTCAAGCATGGATTCAGAATCTGCAGAGTTTTCCGATCCTTATGGTATGTAACAAGTACCGATAAACACAGTATTAAGAAAATATATATTACGTCCTCACGTAAATTACGTAGATTATAAATGACGAAAAACGAAACTAGACGCAGGATATGAATGGGATAGGGTTTAAAAGAAAGAGAAAAATATTTATGATTTCACAACATAACTCTTTGCTATATTTGATCGGTATCTAACTCATGAAAAATAGTTATTTACTAAAATTTTGATATCATTAAACAAACAATATTAGCTTCTAAGCTCAGATACCAATTGAACAAAGTGCTTTGTTTATTAGTTGGTAATTTCATAAGGAATATCTGATATCTTTTCCATCAACATTGGTAAAGTATTAGATCCACCATACTGATTTTATCATCTGTTTTAACCCAAATAAATTCCTTTATAGCAATAAAAGTTGCTGGTGAAATGAACCGAAACTAAGCTGAATGTCTTACATTATTCCCATGTACAACATAGTTTAAAAAGAACAAAATCGAAGAGGAAATTTTGCACAAAATTTCCCAGAGTAGCAAAAGTGACCAAAATTACACCATAGGTTGAGATCAATTCTACACATCCACGAGGGTCTGTAAGATGGTTAAACGTGTTGTAAGGCATAGTTATGAACTGCTTTGAGCTGTAACAGTCATTACAAGAATATTCGTGGAAGTTAAGAGTATATGTGTTCCTTACGGGTAACGGGTCTTGTGTAGGAGTATACGTGGGTTACTGATAGCTATCATATCCTCTTGATGGAGCTGACACTGCAATAAAAGTACTGCATTACATTATTTTAATGAAAATAAATCACTTCCATAGCCATTGGCACCGGTGACAGTCAGTAGTGAAGATTTTGATCGGCCAGTCAGATCGACCGACCGAACGAGCGGTGGGAGTTGAATTGTTTTCTGCCTCTGTATACCTAATTGTAGTGAGCCTTATCTTGATGCAGCAGCATTTAAGAAGGTCAGAAGAAGGCTATGTATACTACAGGAGTATTCAAACAGACTCTGCCATCCTGAAATAAGTGTATAAAAACTGGTTTTCATCACAGTTTCTACTTAAACTAGCTGTAACTCCTTTCGTTTGACTCGTATCGAATTTTCAAGCATGGATTCAGAATCTGCAGAGTTTTCCGATCATTATGGTATGTAACAAGTACCGATAAACACAGTATTAAGAAAATATATATTACGTCCTCACGTAAATTACGGAGATTATAAATGACGAAAAACGAAACTAGACGCAGGATATGAATCGGGATAGGGTTTAAAAGAAAGAGAAAAATATTTATGATTTCACAACATAACTCTTTGCTATATTTGATCGGTATCTAACTCATGAAAAATAGTTATTTACTAAAATTTTGATATCATTAAACAAACAATATTAGCTTCTAAGCTCAGATACCAATTGAACAAAGTGCTTTGTTTATTAGTTGGTAATTTCATAAGGAATATCTGATATCTTTTCCATCAACATTGGTAAAGTATTAGATCCACCATACTGATTTTATCATCTGTTTTAACCCAAATAAATTCCTTTATAGCAATAAAAGTTGCTGGTGAAATGAACCGAAACTAAGCTGAATGTCTTACATTATTCCCATGTACAACATAGTTTAAAAAGAACAAAATCGAAGAGGAAATTTTGCACAAAATTTCCCAGAGTAGCAAAAGTGACCAAAATTACACCATAGGTTGAGATCAATTCTACACATCCACGAGGGTCTGTAAGATGGTTAAACGTGTTGTAAGGCATAGTTATGAACTGCTTTGAGCTGTAACAGTCATTACAAGAATATTTGTCGAAGTTAAGAGTATATGTGTTCCTTACGGGGTAACGGGTCTTGTGTAGGAGTATACGTGGGTTACTGATAGCTATCATATCCTCTTGAGCTGACACTGCAATAAAAGTACTGCATTACATTATTTTAATGAAAATAAATCACTTCCATAGCCATTGGCACCGGTGACAGTCAGTAGTGAAAATTTTGATCGGCCAGTCGATCGACCGACCGAACGAGCGGTGGGAGTTGAATTGTTTTCTGCCTCTGTATACCTAATTGTAGTAAGCCTTATCTTGATGCAGCAGCATTTAAGAAGGTCAGAAGAAGGCTATGTATACTACAAGAGTATTCAAACAGACTGCCATCCTGAAATAAGTGTATAAAAACTGGTTTTCATCACAGTTTCTACTTAAACTAGATGTAACTCCTTTCGTTTGACTCGTATCGAATTTTCAAGCATGGATTCAGAATCTGCAGAGTTTTCCGATCATTATGGTATGTAACAAGTAGCGATAAACACAGTATTAAGAAAATATATATTACGTCCTCACGTAAATTACGGAGATTATAAATGACGAAAAACGAAACTAGACGCAGGATATGAATCGGGATAGGGTTTAAAAGAAAGATAAAAATATTTATAATTTCACAACATAACTCTTTGCTATATTTGATCGGTATCTAACTCATGAAAAATAGTTATTTACTAAAATTTTGATATCATTAAACAAACAATATTAGCTTCTAAGCTCAGATACCAATTGAACAAAGTGCTTTGTTTATTAGTTGGTAATTTCATAAGGAATATCTGATATCTTTTCCATCAACATTGGTAAAGTATTAGATCCACCATACTGATTTTATCATCTGTTTTAACCCAAATAAATTCCTTTATAGCAATAAAAGTTGCTGGTGAAATGAACCGAAACTAAGCTGAATGTCTTACATTATTCCCATGTACAACATAGTTTAAAAAGAACAAAATCGAAGAGGAAATTTTGCACAAAATTTCCCAGAGTAGCAAAAGTGACCAAAATTACACCATAGGTTGAGATCAATTCTACACATCCACGAGGGTCTGTAAGATGGTTAAACGTGTTGTAAGGCATAGTTATGAACTGCTTTGAGCTGTAACAGTCATTACAAGAATATTCGTCGAAGTTAAGAGTATATGTGTTCCTTACGGGTTAACGGGTCTTGTGTAGGAGTATACGTGGGTTACTGATAGCTATCATATCCTCTTGACACTGCAATAAAAGTACTGCATTACATTATTTTAATGAAAATAAATCACTTCCATAGCCATTGGCACCGGTGACAGTCAGTAGTGAAAATTTTGATCGGCCAGTCGATCGACCGACCGAACGAGCGGTGGGAGTTGAATTGTTTTCTGCCTCTGTATACCTAATTGTAGTGAGCCTTATCTTGATGCAGCAGCATTTAAGAAGGTCAGAAGAAGGCTATGTATACTACAAGAGTATTCAAACAGACTGCCATCCTGAAATAAGTGTATAAAAACTGGTTTTCATCACAGTTTCTACTTAAACTAGATGTAACTCCTTTCGTTTGACTCGTATCGAATTTTCAAGCATGGATTCAGAATCTGCAGAGTTTTCCGATCATTATGGTATGTAACAAGTAGCGATAAACACAGTATTAAGAAAATATATATTACGTCCTCACGTAAATTACGGAGATTATAAATGACGAAAAACGAAACTAGACGCAGGATATGAATCGGATAGGGTTTAAAAGAAAGATAAAAATATTTATAATTTCACAACATAACTCTTTGCTATATTTGATCGGTATCTAACTCATGAAAAATAGTTATTTACTAAAATTTTGATATCATTAAACAAACAATATTAGCTTCTAAGCTCAGATACCAATTGAACAAAGTGCTTTGTTTATTAGTTGGTAATTTCATAAGGAATATCTGATATCTTTTCCATCAACATTGGTAAAGTATTAGATCCACCATACTGATTTTATCATCTGTTTTAACCCAAATAAATTCCTTTATAGCAATAAAAGTTGCTGGTGAAATGAACCGAAACTAAGCTGAATGTCTTACATTATTCCCATGTACAACATAGTTTAAAAAGAACAAAATCGAAGAGGAAATTTTGCACAAAATTTCCCAGAGTAGCAAAAGTGACCAAAATTACACCATAGGTTGAGATCAATTCTACACATCCACGAGGGTCTGTAAGATGGTTAAACGTGTTGTAAGGCATAGTTATGAACTGCTTTGAGCTGTAACAGTCATTACAAGAATATTTGTCGAAGTTAAGAGTATATGTGTTCCTTACGGGTTAACGGGTCTTGTGTAGGAGTATACGTGGGTTACTGATAGCTATCATATCCTCTTGACACTGCAATAAAAGTACTGCATTACATTATTTTAATGAAAATAAATCACTTCCATAGCCATTGGCACCGGTGACAGTCAGTAGTGAAAATTTTGATCGGCCAGTCGATCGACCGACCGAACGAGCGGTGGGAGTTGAATTGTTTTCTGCCTCTGTATACCTAATTGTAGTAAGCCTTATCTTGATGCAGCAGCATTTAAGAAGGTCAGAAGAAGGCTATGTATACTACAAGAGTATTCAAACAGACTGCCATCCTGAAATAAGTGTATAAAAACTGGTTTTCATCACAGTTTCTACTTAAACTAGATGTAACTCCTTTCGTTTGACTCGTATCGAATTTTCAAGCATGGATTCAGAATCTGCAGAGTTTTCCGATCATTATGGTATGTAACAAGTAGCGATAAACACAGTATTAAGAAAATATATATTACGTCCTCACGTAAATTACGGAGATTATAAATGACGAAAAACGAAACTAGACGCAGGATATGAATCGGATAGGGTTTAAAAGAAAGATAAAAATATTTATAATTTCACAACATAACTCTTTGCTATATTTGATCGGTATCTAACTCATGAAAAATAGTTATTTACTAAAATTTTGATATCATTAAACAAACAATATTAGCTTCTAAGCTCAGATACCAATTGAACAAAGTGCTTTGTTTATTAGTTGGTAATTTCATAAGGAATATCTGATATCTTTTCCATCAACATTGGTAAAGTATTAGATCCACCATACTGATTTTATCATCTGTTTTAACCCAAATAAATTCCTTTATAGCAATAAAAGTTGCTGGTGAAATGAACCGAAACTAAGCTGAATGTCTTACATTATTCCCATGTACAACATAGTTTAAAAAGAACAAAATCGAAGAGGAAATTTTGCACAAAATTTCCCAGAGTAGCAAAAGTGACCAAAATTACACCATAGGTTGAGATCAATTCTACACATCCACGAGGGTCTGTAAGATGGTTAAACGTGTTGTAAGGCATAGTTATGAACTGCTTTGAGCTGTAACAGTCATTACAAGAATATTTCGTCGAAGTTAAGAGTATATGTGTTCCTTACGGGTTAACGGGTCTTGTGTAGGAGTATACGTGGGTTACTGATAGCTATCATATCCTCTTGACACTGCAATAAAAGTACTGCATTACATTATTTTAATGAAAATAAATCACTTCCATAGCCATTGGCACCGGTGACAGTCAGTAGTGAAAATTTTGATCGGCCAGTCGATCGACCGACCGAACGAGCGGTGGGAGTTGAATTGTTTTCTGCCTCTGTATACCTAATTGTAGTAAGCCTTATCTTGATGCAGCAGCATTTAAGAAGGTCAGAAGAAGGCTATGTATACTACAAGAGTATTCAAACAGACTCTGCCATCCTGAAATAAGTGTATAAAAACTGGTTTTCATCACAGTTTCTACTTAAACTAGCTGTAACTCCTTTCGTTTGACTCGTATCGAATTTTCAAGCATGGATTCAGAATCTGCAGAGTTTTCCGATCATTATGGTATGTAACAAGTACCGATAAACACAGTATTAAGAAAATATATATTACGTCCTCACGTAAATTACGGAGATTATAAATGACGAAAAACGAAACTAGACGCAGGATATGAATCGGGATAGGGTTTAAAAGAAAGATAAAAATATTTATAATTTCACAACATAACTCTTTGCTATATTTGATCGGTATCTAACTCATGAAAAATAGTTATTTACTAAAATTTTGATATCATTAAACAAACAATATTAGCTTCTAAGCTCAGATACCAATTGAACAAAGTGCTTTGTTTATTAGTTGGTAATTTCATAAGGAATATCTGATATCTTTTCCATCAACATTGGTAAAGTATTAGATCCACCATACTGATTTTATCATCTGTTTTAACCCAAATAAATTCCTTTATAGCAATAAAAGTTGCTGGTGAAATGAACCGAAACTAAGCTGAATGTCTTACATTATTCCCATGTACAACATAGTTTAAAAAGAACAAAATCGAAGAGGAAATTTTGCACAAAATTTCCCAGAGTAGCAAAAGTGACCAAAATTACACCATAGGTTGAGATCAATTCTACACATCCACGAGGGTCTGTAAGATGGTTAAACGTGTTGTAAGGCATAGTTATGAACTGCTTTGAGCTGTAACAGTCATTACAAGAATATTTGTCGAAGTTAAGAGTATATGTGTTCCTTACGGGGTTAACGGGTCTTGTGTAGGAGTATACGTGGGTTACTGATAGCTATCATATCCTCTTGACACTGCAATAAAAGTACTGCATTACATTATTTTAATGAAAATAAATCACTTCCATAGCCATTGGCACCGGTGACAGTCAGTAGTGAAAATTTTGATCGGCCAGTCGATCGACCGACCGAACGAGCGGTGGGAGTTGAATTGTTTTCTGCCTCTGTATACCTAATTGTAGTAAGCCTTATCTTGATGCAGCAGCATTTAAGAAGGTCAGAAGAAGGCTATGTATACTACAGGAGTATTCAAACAGACTGCCATCCTGAAATAAGTGTATAAAAACTGGTTTTCATCACAGTTTCTACTTAAACTAGATGTAACTCCTTTCGTTTGACTCGTATCGAATTTTCAAGCATGGATTCAGAATCTGCAGAGTTTTCCGATCATTATGGTATGTAACAAGTACCGATAAACACAGTATTAAGAAAATATATATTACGTCCTCACGTAAATTACGGAGATTATAAATGACGAAAAACGAAACTAGACGCAGGATATGAATCGGGATAGGGTTTAAAAGAAAGATAAAAATATTTATAATTTCACAACATAACTCTTTGCTATATTTGATCGGTATCTAACTCATGAAAAATAGTTATTTACTAAAATTTTGATATCATTAAACAAACAATATTAGCTTCTAAGCTCAGATACCAATTGAACAAAGTGCTTTGTTTATTAGTTGGTAATTTCATAAGGAATATCTGATATCTTTTCCATCAACATTGGTAAAGTATTAGATCCACCATACTGATTTTATCATCTGTTTTAACCCAAATAAATTCCTTTATAGCAATAAAAGTTGCTGGTGAAATGAACCGAAACTAAGCTGAATGTCTTACATTATTCCCATGTACAACATAGTTTAAAAAGAACAAAATCGAAGAGGAAATTTTGCACAAAATTTCCCAGAGTAGCAAAAGTGACCAAAATTACACCATAGGTTGAGATCAATTCTACACATCCACGAGGGTCTGTAAGATGGTTAAACGTGTTGTAAGGCATAGTTATGAACTGCTTTGAGCTGTAACAGTCATTACAAGAATATTTGTCGAAGTTAAGAGTATATGTGTTCCTTACGGGTTAACGGGTCTTGTGTAGGAGTATACGTGGGTTACTGATAGCTATCATATCCTCTTGACACTGCAATAAAAGTACTGCATTACATTATTTTAATGAAAATAAATCACTTCCATAGCCATTGGCACCGGTGACAGTCAGTAGTGAAAATTTTGATCGGCCAGTCGATCGACCGACCGAACGAGCGGTGGGAGTTGAATTGTTTTCTGCCTCTGTATACCTAATTGTAGTAAGCCTTATCTTGATGCAGCAGCATTTAAGAAGGTCAGAAGAAGGCTATGTATACTACAAGAGTATTCAAACAGACTGCCATCCTGAAATAAGTGTATAAAAACTGGTTTTCATCACAGTTTCTACTTAAACTAGATGTAACTCCTTTCGTTTGACTCGTATCGAATTTTCAAGCATGGATTCAGAATCTGCAGAGTTTTCCGATCATTATGGTATGTAACAAGTAGCGATAAACACAGTATTAAGAAAATATATATTACGTCCTCACGTAAATTACGGAGATTATAAATGACGAAAAACGAAACTAGACGCAGGATATGAATCGGATAGGGTTTAAAAGAAAGATAAAAATATTTATAATTTCACAACATAACTCTTTGCTATATTTGATCGGTATCTAACTCATGAAAAATAGTTATTTACTAAAATTTTGATATCATTAAACAAACAATATTAGCTTCTAAGCTCAGATACCAATTGAACAAAGTGCTTTGTTTATTAGTTGGTAATTTCATAAGGAATATCTGATATCTTTTCCATCAACATTGGTAAAGTATTAGATCCACCATACTGATTTTATCATCTGTTTTAACCCAAATAAATTCCTTTATAGCAATAAAAGTTGCTGGTGAAATGAACCGAAACTAAGCTGAATGTCTTACATTATTCCCATGTACAACATAGTTTAAAAAGAACAAAATCGAAGAGGAAATTTTGCACAAAATTTCCCAGAGTAGCAAAAGTGACCAAAATTACACCATAGGTTGAGATCAATTCTACACATCCACGAGGGTCTGTAAGATGGTTAAACGTGTTGTAAGGCATAGTTATGAACTGCTTTGAGCTGTAACAGTCATTACAAGAATATTTGTCGAAGTTAAGAGTATATGTGTTCCTTACGGGTTAACGGGTCTTGTGTAGGAGTATACGTGGGTTACTGATAGCTATCATATCCTCTTGACACTGCAATAAAAGTACTGCATTACATTATTTTAATGAAAATAAATCACTTCCATAGCCATTGGCACCGGTGACAGTCAGTAGTGAAAATTTTGATCGGCCAGTCGATCGACCGACCGAACGAGCGGTGGGAGTTGAATTGTTTTCTGCCTCTGTATACCTAATTGTAGTAAGCCTTATCTTGATGCAGCAGCATTTAAGAAGGTCAGAAGAAGGCTATGTATACTACAAGAGTATTCAAACAGACTGCCATCCTGAAATAAGTGTATAAAAACTGGTTTTCATCACAGTTTCTACTTAAACTAGATGTAACTCCTTTCGTTTGACTCGTATCGAATTTTCAAGCATGGATTCAGAATCTGCAGAGTTTTCCGATCATTATGGTATGTAACAAGTAGCGATAAACACAGTATTAAGAAAATATATATTACGTCCTCACGTAAATTACGGAGATTATAAATGACGAAAAACGAAACTAGACGCAGGATATGAATCGGATAGGGTTTAAAAGAAAGATAAAAATATTTATAATTTCACAACATAACTCTTTGCTATATTTGATCGGTATCTAACTCATGAAAAATAGTTATTTACTAAAATTTTGATATCATTAAACAAACAATATTAGCTTCTAAGCTCAGATACCAATTGAACAAAGTGCTTTGTTTATTAGTTGGTAATTTCATAAGGAATATCTGATATCTTTTCCATCAACATTGGTA
The DNA here is from genome assembly GCA_029783475.1 of Metacarcinus magister. Taxonomy (NCBI): domain Eukaryota; kingdom Metazoa; phylum Arthropoda; class Malacostraca; order Decapoda; family Cancridae; genus Metacarcinus; species Metacarcinus magister. The sequence goes on along the minus strand of JAPQNM010000005.1, from coordinate 19,057,827 downwards.
AAGTATTAGATCCACCATACTGATTTTATCATCTGTTTTAACCCAAATAAATTCCTTTATAGCAATAAAAGTTGCTGGTGAAATGAACCGAAACTAAGCTGAATGTCTTACATTATTCCCATGTACAACATAGTTTAAAAAGAACAAAATCGAAGAGGAAATTTTGCACAAAATTTCCCAGAGTAGCAAAAGTGACCAAAATTACACCATAGGTTGAGATCAATTCTACACATCCACGAGGGTCTGTAAGATGGTTAAACGTGTTGTAAGGCATAGTTATGAACTGCTTTGAGCTGTAACAGTCATTACAAGAATATTTGTCGAAGTTAAGAGTATATGTGTTCCTTACGGGTTAACGGGTCTTGTGTAGGAGTATACGTGGGTTACTGATAGCTATCATATCCTCTTGACACTGCAATAAAAGTACTGCATTACATTATTTTAATGAAAATAAATCACTTCCATAGCCATTGGCACCGGTGACAGTCAGTAGTGAAAATTTTGATCGGCCAGTCGATCGACCGACCGAACGAGCGGTGGGAGTTGAATTGTTTTCTGCCTCTGTATACCTAATTGTAGTAAGCCTTATCTTGATGCAGCAGCATTTAAGAAGGTCAGAAGAAGGCTATGTATACTACAAGAGTATTCAAACAGACTGCCATCCTGAAATAAGTGTATAAAAACTGGTTTTCATCACAGTTTCTACTTAAACTAGATGTAACTCCTTTCGTTTGACTCGTATCGAATTTTCAAGCATGGATTCAGAATCTGCAGAGTTTTCCGATCATTATGGTATGTAACAAGTAGCGATAAACACAGTATTAAGAAAATATATATTACGTCCTCACGTAAATTACGGAGATTATAAATGACGAAAAACGAAACTAGACGCAGGATATGAATCGGATAGGGTTTAAAAGAAAGATAAAAATATTTATAATTTCACAACATAACTCTTTGCTATATTTGATCGGTATCTAACTCATGAAAAATAGTTATTTACTAAAATTTTGATATCATTAAACAAACAATATTAGCTTCTAAGCTCAGATACCAATTGAACAAAGTGCTTTGTTTATTAGTTGGTAATTTCATAAGGAATATCTGATATCTTTTCCATCAACATTGGTAAAGTATTAGATCCACCATACTGATTTTATCATCTGTTTTAACCCAAATAAATTCCTTTATAGCAATAAAAGTTGCTGGTGAAATGAACCGAAACTAAGCTGAATGTCTTACATTATTCCCATGTACAACATAGTTTAAAAAGAACAAAATCGAAGAGGAAATTTTGCACAAAATTTCCCAGAGTAGCAAAAGTGACCAAAATTACACCATAGGTTGAGATCAATTCTACACATCCACGAGGGTCTGTAAGATGGTTAAACGTGTTGTAAGGCATAGTTATGAACTGCTTTGAGCTGTAACAGTCATTACAAGAATATTTGTCGAAGTTAAGAGTATATGTGTTCCTTACGGGTTAACGGGTCTTGTGTAGGAGTATACGTGGGTTACTGATAGCTATCATATCCTCTTGACACTGCAATAAAAGTACTGCATTACATTATTTTAATGAAAATAAATCACTTCCATAGCCATTGGCACCGGTGACAGTCAGTAGTGAAAATTTTGATCGGCCAGTCGATCGACCGACCGAACGAGCGGTGGGAGTTGAATTGTTTTCTGCCTCTGTATACCTAATTGTAGTAAGCCTTATCTTGATGCAGCAGCATTTAAGAAGGTCAGAAGAAGGCTATGTATACTACAAGAGTATTCAAACAGACTGCCATCCTGAAATAAGTGTATAAAAACTGGTTTTCATCACAGTTTCTACTTAAACTAGATGTAACTCCTTTCGTTTGACTCGTATCGAATTTTCAAGCATGGATTCAGAATCTGCAGAGTTTTCCGATCATTATGGTATGTAACAAGTAGCGATAAACACAGTATTAAGAAAATATATATTACGTCCTCACGTAAATTACGGAGATTATAAATGACGAAAAACGAAACTAGACGCAGGATATGAATCGGATAGGGTTTAAAAGAAAGATAAAAATATTTATAATTTCACAACATAACTCTTTGCTATATTTGATCGGTATCTAACTCATGAAAAATAGTTATTTACTAAAATTTTGATATCATTAAACAAACAATATTAGCTTCTAAGCTCAGATACCAATTGAACAAAGTGCTTTGTTTATTAGTTGGTAATTTCATAAGGAATATCTGATATCTTTTCCATCAACATTGGTAAAGTATTAGATCCACCATACTGATTTTATCATCTGTTTTAACCCAAATAAATTCCTTTATAGCAATAAAAGTTGCTGGTGAAATGAACCGAAACTAAGCTGAATGTCTTACATTATTCCCATGTACAACATAGTTTAAAAAGAACAAAATCGAAGAGGAAATTTTGCACAAAATTTCCCAGAGTAGCAAAAGTGACCAAAATTACACCATAGGTTGAGATCAATTCTACACATCCACGAGGGTCTGTAAGATGGTTAAACGTGTTGTAAGGCATAGTTATGAACTGCTTTGAGCTGTAACAGTCATTACAAGAATATTTGTCGAAGTTAAGAGTATATGTGTTCCTTACGGGTTAACGGGTCTTGTGTAGGAGTATACGTGGGTTACTGATAGCTATCATATCCTCTTGACACTGCAATAAAAGTACTGCATTACATTATTTTAATGAAAATAAATCACTTCCATAGCCATTGGCACCGGTGACAGTCAGTAGTGAAAATTTTGATCGGCCAGTCGATCGACCGACCGAACGAGCGGTGGGAGTTGAATTGTTTTCTGCCTCTGTATACCTAATTGTAGTAAGCCTTATCTTGATGCAGCAGCATTTAAGAAGGTCAGAAGAAGGCTATGTATACTACAAGAGTATTCAAACAGACTGCCATCCTGAAATAAGTGTATAAAAACTGGTTTTCATCACAGTTTCTACTTAAACTAGATGTAACTCCTTTCGTTTGACTCGTATCGAATTTTCAAGCATGGATTCAGAATCTGCAGAGTTTTCCGATCATTATGGTATGTAACAAGTAGCGATAAACACAGTATTAAGAAAATATATATTACGTCCTCACGTAAATTACGGAGATTATAAATGACGAAAAACGAAACTAGACGCAGGATATGAATCGGATAGGGTTTAAAAGAAAGATAAAAATATTTATAATTTCACAACATAACTCTTTGCTATATTTGATCGGTATCTAACTCATGAAAAATAGTTATTTACTAAAATTTTGATATCATTAAACAAACAATATTAGCTTCTAAGCTCAGATACCAATTGAACAAAGTGCTTTGTTTATTAGTTGGTAATTTCATAAGGAATATCTGATATCTTTTCCATCAACATTGGTAAAGTATTAGATCCACCATACTGATTTTATCATCTGTTTTAACCCAAATAAATTCCTTTATAGCAATAAAAGTTGCTGGTGAAATGAACCGAAACTAAGCTGAATGTCTTACATTATTCCCATGTACAACATAGTTTAAAAAGAACAAAATCGAAGAGGAAATTTTGCACAAAATTTCCCAGAGTAGCAAAAGTGACCAAAATTACACCATAGGTTGAGATCAATTCTACACATCCACGAGGGTCTGTAAGATGGTTAAACGTGTTGTAAGGCATAGTTATGAACTGCTTTGAGCTGTAACAGTCATTACAAGAATATTTGTCGAAGTTAAGAGTATATGTGTTCCTTACGGGTTAACGGGTCTTGTGTAGGAGTATACGTGGGTTACTGATAGCTATCATATCCTCTTGACACTGCAATAAAAGTACTGCATTACATTATTTTAATGAAAATAAATCACTTCCATAGCCATTGGCACCGGTGACAGTCAGTAGTGAAAATTTTGATCGGCCAGTCGATCGACCGACCGAACGAGCGGTGGGAGTTGAATTGTTTTCTGCCTCTGTATACCTAATTGTAGTAAGCCTTATCTTGATGCAGCAGCATTTAAGAAGGTCAGAAGAAGGCTATGTATACTACAAGAGTATTCAAACAGACTGCCATCCTGAAATAAGTGTATAAAAACTGGTTTTCATCACAGTTTCTACTTAAACTAGATGTAACTCCTTTCGTTTGACTCGTATCGAATTTTCAAGCATGGATTCAGAATCTGCAGAGTTTTCCGATCATTATGGTATGTAACAAGTACCGATAAACACAGTATTAAGAAAATATATATTACGTCCTCACGTAAATTACGGAGATTATAAATGACGAAAAACGAAACTAGACGCAGGATATGAATGGGATAGGGTTTAAAAGAAAGATAAAAATATTTATAATTTCACAACATAACTCTTTGCTATATTTGATCGGTATCTAACTCATGAAAAATAGTTATTTACTAAAATTTTGATATCATTAAACAAACAATATTAGCTTCTAAGCTCAGATACCAATTGAACAAAGTGCTTTGTTTATTAGTTGGTAATTTCATAAGGAATATCTGATATCTTTTCCATCAACATTGGTAAAGTATTAGATCCACCATACTGATTTTATCATCTGTTTTAACCCAAATAAATTCCTTTATAGCAATAAAAGTTGCTGGTGAAATGAACCGAAACTAAGCTGAATGTCTTACATTATTCCCATGTACAACATAGTTTAAAAAGAACAAAATCGAAGAGGAAATTTTGCACAAAATTTCCCAGAGTAGCAAAAGTGACCAAAATTACACCATAGGTTGAGATCAATTCTACACATCCACGAGGGTCTGTAAGATGGTTAAACGTGTTGTAAGGCATAGTTATGAACTGCTTTGAGCTGTAACAGTCATTACAAGAATATTCGTCGAAGTTAAGAGTATATGTGTTCCTTACGGGTTAACGGGTCTTGTGTAGGAGTATACGTGGGTTACTGATAGCTATCATATCCTCTTGACACTGCAATAAAAGTACTGCATTACATTATTTTAATGAAAATAAATCACTTCCATAGCCATTGGCACCGGTGACAGTCAGTAGTGAAAATTTTGATCGGCCAGTCGATCGACCGACCGAACGAGCGGTGGGAGTTGAATTGTTTTCTGCCTCTGTATACCTAATTGTAGTAAGCCTTATCTTGATGCAGCAGCATTTAAGAAGGTCAGAAGAAGGCTATGTATACTACAAGAGTATTCAAACAGACTGCCATCCTGAAATAAGTGTATAAAAACTGGTTTTCATCACAGTTTCTACTTAAACTAGATGTAACTCCTTTCGTTTGACTCGTATCGAATTTTCAAGCATGGATTCAGAATCTGCAGAGTTTTCCGATCATTATGGTATGTAACAAGTAGCGATAAACACAGTATTAAGAAAATATATATTACGTCCTCACGTAAATTACGGAGATTATAAATGACGAAAAACGAAACTAGACGCAGGATATGAATCGGATAGGGTTTAAAAGAAAGATAAAAATATTTATAATTTCACAACATAACTCTTTGCTATATTTGATCGGTATCTAACTCATGAAAAATAGTTATTTACTAAAATTTTGATATCATTAAACAAACAATATTAGCTTCTAAGCTCAGATACCAATTGAACAAAGTGCTTTGTTTATTAGTTGGTAATTTCATAAGGAATATCTGATATCTTTTCCATCAACATTGGTAAAGTATTAGATCCACCATACTGATTTTATCATCTGTTTTAACCCAAATAAATTCCTTTATAGCAATAAAAGTTGCTGGTGAAATGAACCGAAACTAAGCTGAATGTCTTACATTATTCCCATGTACAACATAGTTTAAAAAGAACAAAATCGAAGAGGAAATTTTGCACAAAATTTCCCAGAGTAGCAAAAGTGACCAAAATTACACCATAGGTTGAGATCAATTCTACACATCCACGAGGGTCTGTAAGATGGTTAAACGTGTTGTAAGGCATAGTTATGAACTGCTTTGAGCTGTAACAGTCATTACAAGAATATTCGTCGAAGTTAAGAGTATATGTGTTCCTTACGGGTTAACGGGTCTTGTGTAGGAGTATACGTGGGTTACTGATAGCTATCATATCCTCTTGACACTGCAATAAAAGTACTGCATTACATTATTTTAATGAAAATAAATCACTTCCATAGCCATTGGCACCGGTGACAGTCAGTAGTGAAGATTTTGATCGGCCAGTCGATCGACCGACCGAACGAGCGGTGGGAGTTGAATTGTTTTCTGCCTCTGTATACCTAATTGTAGTGAGCCTTATCTTGATGCAGCAGCATTTAAGAAGGTCAGAAGAAGGCTATGTATACTACAGGAGTATTCAAACAGACTCTGCCATCCTGAAATAAGTGTATAAAAACTGGTTTTCATCACAGTTTCTACTTAAACTAGATGTAACTCCTTTCGTTTGACTCGTATCGAATTTTCAAGCATGGATTCAGAATCTGCAGAGTTTTCCGATCATTATGGTATGTAACAAGTAGCGATAAACACAGTATTAAGAAAATATATATTACGTCCTCACGTAAATTACGGAGATTATAAATGACGAAAAACGAAACTAGACGCAGGATATGAATCGGGATAGGGTTTAAAAGAAAGATAAAAATATTTATAATTTCACAACATAACTCTTTGCTATATTTGATCGGTATCTAACTCATGAAAAATAGTTATTTACTAAAATTTTGATATCATTAAACAAACAATATTAGCTTCTAAGCTCAGATACCAATTGAACAAAGTGCTTTGTTTATTAGTTGGTAATTTCATAAGGAATATCTGATATCTTTTCCATCAACATTGGTAAAGTATTAGATCCACCATACTGATTTTATCATCTGTTTTAACCCAAATAAATTCCTTTATAGCAATAAAAGTTGCTGGTGAAATGAACCGAAACTAAGCTGAATGTCTTACATTATTCCCATGTACAACATAGTTTAAAAAGAACAAAATCGAAGAGGAAATTTTGCACAAAATTTCCCAGAGTAGCAAAAGTGACCAAAATTACACCATAGGTTGAGATCAATTCTACACATCCACGAGGGTCTGTAAGATGGTTAAACGTGTTGTAAGGCATAGTTATGAACTGCTTTGAGCTGTAACAGTCATTACAAGAATATTTGTCGAAGTTAAGAGTATATGTGTTCCTTACGGGTTAACGGGTCTTGTGTAGGAGTATACGTGGGTTACTGATAGCTATCATATCCTCTTGACACTGCAATAAAAGTACTGCATTACATTATTTTAATGAAAATAAATCACTTCCATAGCCATTGGCACCGGTGACAGTCAGTAGTGAAAGATTTTGATCGGCCAGTCGATCGACCGACCGAACGAGCGGTGGGAGTTGAATTGTTTTCTGCCTCTGTATACCTAATTGTAGTAAGCCTTATCTTGATGCAGCAGCATTTAAGAAGGTCAGAAGAAGGCTATGTATACTACAAGAGTATTCAAACAGACTGCCATCCTGAAATAAGTGTATAAAAACTGGTTTTCATCACAGTTTCTACTTAAACTAGATGTAACTCCTTTCGTTTGACTCGTATCGAATTTTCAAGCATGGATTCAGAATCTGCAGAGTTTTCCGATCATTATGGTATGTAACAAGTAGCGATAAACACAGTATTAAGAAAATATATATTACGTCCTCACGTAAATTACGGAGATTATAAATGACGAAAAACGAAACTAGACGCAGGATATGAATCGGATAGGGTTTAAAAGAAAGATAAAAATATTTATAATTTCACAACATAACTCTTTGCTATATTTGATCGGTATCTAACTCATGAAAAATAGTTATTTACTAAAATTTTGATATCATTAAACAAACAATATTAGCTTCTAAGCTCAGATACCAATTGAACAAAGTGCTTTGTTTATTAGTTGGTAATTTCATAAGGAATATCTGATATCTTTTCCATCAACATTGGTAAAGTATTAGATCCACCATACTGATTTTATCATCTGTTTTAACCCAAATAAATTCCTTTATAGCAATAAAAGTTGCTGGTGAAATGAACCGAAACTAAGCTGAATGTCTTACATTATTCCCATGTACAACATAGTTTAAAAAGAACAAAATCGAAGAGGAAATTTTGCACAAAATTTCCCAGAGTAGCAAAAGTGACCAAAATTACACCATAGGTTGAGATCAATTCTACACATCCACGAGGGTCTGTAAGATGGTTAAACGTGTTGTAAGGCATAGTTATGAACTGCTTTGAGCTGTAACAGTCATTACAAGAATATTTGTCGAAGTTAAGAGTATATGTGTTCCTTACGGGTTAACGGGTCTTGTGTAGGAGTATACGTGGGTTACTGATAGCTATCATATCCTCTTGACACTGCAATAAAAGTACTGCATTACATTATTTTAATGAAAATAAATCACTTCCATAGCCATTGGCACCGGTGACAGTCAGTAGTGAAAATTTTGATCGGCCAGTCGATCGACCGACCGAACGAGCGGTGGGAGTTGAATTGTTTTCTGCCTCTGTATACCTAATTGTAGTAAGCCTTATCTTGATGCAGCAGCATTTAAGAAGGTCAGAAGAAGGCTATGTATACTACAAGAGTATTCAAACAGACTGCCATCCTGAAATAAGTGTATAAAAACTGGTTTTCATCACAGTTTCTACTTAAACTAGATGTAACTCCTTTCGTTTGACTCGTATCGAATTTTCAAGCATGGATTCAGAATCTGCAGAGTTTTCCGATCATTATGGTATGTAACAAGTAGCGATAAACACAGTATTAAGAAAATATATATTACGTCCTCACGTAAATTACGGAGATTATAAATGACGAAAAACGAAACTAGACGCAGGATATGAATCGGATAGGGTTTAAAAGAAAGATAAAAATATTTATAATTTCACAACATAACTCTTTGCTATATTTGATCGGTATCTAACTCATGAAAAATAGTTATTTACTAAAATTTTGATATCATTAAACAAACAATATTAGCTTCTAAGCTCAGATACCAATTGAACAAAGTGCTTTGTTTATTAGTTGGTAATTTCATAAGGAATATCTGATATCTTTTCCATCAACATTGGTAAAGTATTAGATCCACCATACTGATTTTATCATCTGTTTTAACCCAAATAAATTCCTTTATAGCAATAAAAGTTGCTGGTGAAATGAACCGAAACTAAGCTGAATGTCTTACATTATTCCCATGTACAACATAGTTTAAAAAGAACAAAATCGAAGAGGAAATTTTGCACAAAATTTCCCAGAGTAGCAAAAGTGACCAAAATTACACCATAGGTTGAGATCAATTCTACACATCCACGAGGGTCTGTAAGATGGTTAAACGTGTTGTAAGGCATAGTTATGAACTGCTTTGAGCTGTAACAGTCATTACAAGAATATTTGTCGAAGTTAAGAGTATATGTGTTCCTTACGGGTTAACGGGTCTTGTGTAGGAGTATACGTGGGTTACTGATAGCTATCATATCCTCTTGACACTGCAATAAAAGTACTGCATTACATTATTTTAATGAAAATAAATCACTTCCATAGCCATTGGCACCGGTGACAGTCAGTAGTGAAAATTTTGATCGGCCAGTCGATCGACCGACCGAACGAGCGGTGGGAGTTGAATTGTTTTCTGCCTCTGTATACCTAATTGTAGTAAGCCTTATCTTGATGCAGCAGCATTTAAGAAGGTCAGAAGAAGGCTATGTATACTACAAGAGTATTCAAACAGACTGCCATCCTGAAATAAGTGTATAAAAACTGGTTTTCATCACAGTTTCTACTTAAACTAGATGTAACTCCTTTCGTTTGACTCGTATCGAATTTTCAAGCATGGATTCAGAATCTGCAGAGTTTTCCGATCATTATGGTATGTAACAAGTAGCGATAAACACAGTATTAAGAAAATATATATTACGTCCTCACGTAAATTACGGAGATTATAAATGACGAAAAACGAAACTAGACGCAGGATATGAATCGGATAGGGTTTAAAAGAAAGATAAAAATATTTATAATTTCACAACATAACTCTTTGCTATATTTGATCGGTATCTAACTCATGAAAAATAGTTATTTACTAAAATTTTGATATCATTAAACAAACAATATTAGCTTCTAAGCTCAGATACCAATTGAACAAAGTGCTTTGTTTATTAGTTGGTAATTTCATAAGGAATATCTGATATCTTTTCCATCAACATTGGTAAAGTATTAGATCCACCATACTGATTTTATCATCTGTTTTAACCCAAATAAATTCCTTTATAGCAATAAAAGTTGCTGGTGAAATGAACCGAAACTAAGCTGAATGTCTTACATTATTCCCATGTACAACATAGTTTAAAAAGAACAAAATCGAAGAGGAAATTTTGCACAAAATTTCCCAGAGTAGCAAAAGTGACCAAAATTACACCATAGGTTGAGATCAATTCTACACATCCACGAGGGTCTGTAAGATGGTTAAACGTGTTGTAAGGCATAGTTATGAACTGCTTTGAGCTGTAACAGTCATTACAAGAATATTTGTCGAAGTTAAGAGTATATGTGTTCCTTACGGGTTAACGGGTCTTGTGTAGGAGTATACGTGGGTTACTGATAGCTATCATATCCTCTTGACACTGCAATAAAAGTACTGCATTACATTATTTTAATGAAAATAAATCACTTCCATAGCCATTGGCACCGGTGACAGTCAGTAGTGAAAATTTTGATCGGCCAGTCGATCGACCGACCGAACGAGCGGTGGGAGTTGAATTGTTTTCTGCCTCTGTATACCTAATTGTAGTAAGCCTTATCTTGATGCAGCAGCATTTAAGAAGGTCAGAAGAAGGCTATGTATACTACAAGAGTATTCAAACAGACTGCCATCCTGAAATAAGTGTATAAAAACTGGTTTTCATCACAGTTTCTACTTAAACTAGATGTAACTCCTTTCGTTTGACTCGTATCGAATTTTCAAGCATGGATTCAGAATCTGCAGAGTTTTCCGATCATTATGGTATGTAACAAGTAGCGATAAACACAGTATTAAGAAAATATATATTACGTCCTCACGTAAATTACGGAGATTATAAATGACGAAAAACGAAACTAGACGCAGGATATGAATCGGATAGGGTTTAAAAGAAAGATAAAAATATTTATAATTTCACAACATAACTCTTTGCTATATTTGATCGGTATCTAACTCATGAAAAATAGTTATTTACTAAAATTTTGATATCATTAAACAAACAATATTAGCTTCTAAGCTCAGATACCAATTGAACAAAGTGCTTTGTTTATTAGTTGGTAATTTCATAAGGAATATCTGATATCTTTTCCATCAACATTGGTAAAGTATTAGATCCACCATACTGATTTTATCATCTGTTTTAACCCAAATAAATTCCTTTATAGCAATAAAAGTTGCTGGTGAAATGAACCGAAACTAAGCTGAATGTCTTACATTATTCCCATGTACAACATAGTTTAAAAAGAACAAAATCGAAGAGGAAATTTTGCACAAAATTTCCCAGAGTAGCAAAAGTGACCAAAATTACACCATAGGTTGAGATCAATTCTACACATCCACGAGGGTCTGTAAGATGGTTAAACGTGTTGTAAGGCATAGTTATGAACTGCTTTGAGCTGTAACAGTCATTACAAGAATATTTGTCGAAGTTAAGAGTATATGTGTTCCTTACGGGTTAACGGGTCTTGTGTAGGAGTATACGTGGGTTACTGATAGCTATCATATCCTCTTGACACTGCAATAAAAGTACTGCATTACATTATTTTAATGAAAATAAATCACTTCCATAGCCATTGGCACCGGTGACAGTCAGTAGTGAAAATTTTGATCGGCCAGTCGATCGACCGACCGAACGAGCGGTGGGAGTTGAATTGTTTTCTGCCTCTGTATACCTAATTGTAGTAAGCCTTATCTTGATGCAGCAGCATTTAAGAAGGTCAGAAGAAGGCTATGTATACTACAAGAGTATTCAAACAGACTGCCATCCTGAAATAAGTGTATAAAAACTGGTTTTCATCACAGTTTCTACTTAAACTAGATGTAACTCCTTTCGTTTGACTCGTATCGAATTTTCAAGCATGGATTCAGAATCTGCAGAGTTTTCCGATCATTATGGTATGTAACAAGTAGCGATAAACACAGTATTAAGAAAATATATATTACGTCCTCACGTAAATTACGGAGATTATAAATGACGAAAAACGAAACTAGACGCAGGATATGAATCGGATAGGGTTTAAAAGAAAGATAAAAATATTTATAATTTCACAACATAACTCTTTGCTATATTTGATCGGTATCTAACTCATGAAAAATAGTTATTTACTAAAATTTTGATATCATTAAACAAACAATATTAGCTTCTAAGCTCAGATACCAATTGAACAAAGTGCTTTGTTTATTAGTTGGTAATTTCATAAGGAATATCTGATATCTTTTCCATCAACATTGGTAAAGTATTAGATCCACCATACTGATTTTATCATCTGTTTTAACCCAAATAAATTCCTTTATAGCAATAAAAGTTGCTGGTGAAATGAACCGAAACTAAGCTGAATGTCTTACATTATTCCCATGTACAACATAGTTTAAAAAGAACAAAATCGAAGAGGAAATTTTGCACAAAATTTCCCAGAGTAGCAAAAGTGACCAAAATTACACCATAGGTTGAGATCAATTCTACACATCCACGAGGGTCTGTAAGATGGTTAAACGTGTTGTAAGGCATAGTTATGAACTGCTTTGAGCTGTAACAGTCATTACAAGAATATTTGTCGAAGTTAAGAGTATATGTGTTCCTTACGGGTTAACGGGTCTTGTGTAGGAGTATACGTGGGTTACTGATAGCTATCATATCCTCTTGACACTGCAATAAAAGTACTGCATTACATTATTTTAATGAAAATAAATCACTTCCATAGCCATTGGCACCGGTGACAGTCAGTAGTGAAAATTTTGATCGGCCAGTCGATCGACCGACCGAACGAGCGGTGGGAGTTGAATTGTTTTCTGCCTCTGTATACCTAATTGTAGTAAGCCTTATCTTGATGCAGCAGCATTTAAGAAGGTCAGAAGAAGGCTATGTATACTACAAGAGTATTCAAACAGACTGCCATCCTGAAATAAGTGTATAAAAACTGGTTTTCATCACAGTTTCTACTTAAACTAGATGTAACTCCTTTCGTTTGACTCGTATCGAATTTTCAAGCATGGATTCAGAATCTGCAGAGTTTTCCGATCATTATGGTATGTAACAAGTAGCGATAAACACAGTATTAAGAAAATATATATTACGTCCTCACGTAAATTACGGAGATTATAAATGACGAAAAACGAAACTAGACGCAGGATATGAATCGGATAGGGTTTAAAAGAAAGATAAAAATATTTATAATTTCACAACATAACTCTTTGCTATATTTGATCGGTATCTAACTCATGAAAAATAGTTATTTACTAAAATTTTGATATCATTAAACAAACAATATTAGCTTCTAAGCTCAGATACCAATTGAACAAAGTGCTTTGTTTATTAGTTGGTAATTTCATAAGGAATATCTGATATCTTTTCCATCAACATTGGTAAAGTATTAGATCCACCATACTGATTTTATCATCTGTTTTAACCCAAATAAATTCCTTTATAGCAATAAAAGTTGCTGGTGAAATGAACCGAAACTAAGCTGAATGTCTTACATTATTCCCATGTACAACATAGTTTAAAAAGAACAAAATCGAAGAGGAAATTTTGCACAAAATTTCCCAGAGTAGCAAAAGTGACCAAAATTACACCATAGGTTGAGATCAATTCTACACATCCACGAGGGTCTGTAAGATGGTTAAACGTGTTGTAAGGCATAGTTATGAACTGCTTTGAGCTGTAACAGTCATTACAAGAATATTTGTCGAAGTTAAGAGTATATGTGTTCCTTACGGGTTAACGGGTCTTGTGTAGGAGTATACGTGGGTTACTGATAGCTATCATATCCTCTTGACACTGCAATAAAAGTACTGCATTACATTATTTTAATGAAAATAAATCACTTCCATAGCCATTGGCACCGGTGACAGTCAGTAGTGAAAATTTTGATCGGCCAGTCGATCGACCGACCGAACGAGCGGTGGGAGTTGAATTGTTTTCTGCCTCTGTATACCTAATTGTAGTAAGCCTTATCTTGATGCAGCAGCATTTAAGAAGGTCAGAAGAAGGCTATGTATACTACAAGAGTATTCAAACAGACTGCCATCCTGAAATAAGTGTATAAAAACTGGTTTTCATCACAGTTTCTACTTAAACTAGATGTAACTCCTTTCGTTTGACTCGTATCGAATTTTCAAGCATGGATTCAGAATCTGCAGAGTTTTCCGATCATTATGGTATGTAACAAGTAGCGATAAACACAGTATTAAGAAAATATATATTACGTCCTCACGTAAATTACGGAGATTATAAATGACGAAAAACGAAACTAGACGCAGGATATGAATCGGATAGGGTTTAAAAGAAAGATAAAAATATTTATAATTTCACAACATAACTCTTTGCTATATTTGATCGGTATCTAACTCATGAAAAATAGTTATTTACTAAAATTTTGATATCATTAAACAAACAATATTAGCTTCTAAGCTCAGATACCAATTGAACAAAGTGCTTTGTTTATTAGTTGGTAATTTCATAAGGAATATCTGATATCTTTTCCATCAACATTGGTAAAGTATTAGATCCACCATACTGATTTTATCATCTGTTTTAACCCAAATAAATTCCTTTATAGCAATAAAAGTTGCTGGTGAAATGAACCGAAACTAAGCTGAATGTCTTACATTATTCCCATGTACAACATAGTTTAAAAAGAACAAAATCGAAGAGGAAATTTTGCACAAAATTTCCCAGAGTAGCAAAAGTGACCAAAATTACACCATAGGTTGAGATCAATTCTACACATCCACGAGGGTCTGTAAGATGGTTAAACGTGTTGTAAGGCATAGTTATGAACTGCTTTGAGCTGTAACAGTCATTACAAGAATATTTGTCGAAGTTAAGAGTATATGTGTTCCTTACGGGTTAACGGGTCTTGTGTAGGAGTATACGTGGGTTACTGATAGCTATCATATCCTCTTGACACTGCAATAAAAGTACTGCATTACATTATTTTAATGAAAATAAATCACTTCCATAGCCATTGGCACCGGTGACAGTCAGTAGTGAAAATTTTGATCGGCCAGTCGATCGACCGACCGAACGAGCGGTGGGAGTTGAATTGTTTTCTGCCTCTGTATACCTAATTGTAGTAAGCCTTATCTTGATGCAGCAGCATTTAAGAAGGTCAGAAGAAGGCTATGTATACTACAAGAGTATTCAAACAGACTGCCATCCTGAAATAAGTGTATAAAAACTGGTTTTCATCACAGTTTCTACTTAAACTAGATGTAACTCCTTTCGTTTGACTCGTATCGAATTTTCAAGCATGGATTCAGAATCTGCAGAGTTTTCCGATCATTATGGTATGTAACAAGTACCGATAAACACAGTATTAAGAAAATATATATTACGTCCTCACGTAAATTACGGAGATTATAAATGACGAAAAACGAAACTAGACGCAGGATATGAATCGGATAGGGTTTAAAAGAAAGATAAAAATATTTATAATTTCACAACATAACTCTTTGCTATATTTGATCGGTATCTAACTCATGAAAAATAGTTATTTACTAAAATTTTGATATCATTAAACAAACAATATTAGCTTCTAAGCTCAGATACCAATTGAACAAAGTGCTTTGTTTATTAGTTGGTAATTTCATAAGGAATATCTGATATCTTTTCCATCAACATTGGTAAAGTATTAGATCCACCATACTGATTTTATCATCTGTTTTAACCCAAATAAATTCCTTTATAGCAATAAAAGTTGCTGGTGAAATGAACCGAAACTAAGCTGAATGTCTTACATTATTCCCATGTACAACATAGTTTAAAAAGAACAAAATCGAAGAGGAAATTTTGCACAAAATTTCCCAGAGTAGCAAAAGTGACCAAAATTACACCATAGGTTGAGATCAATTCTACACATCCACGAGGGTCTGTAAGATGGTTAAACGTGTTGTAAGGCATAGTTATGAACTGCTTTGAGCTGTAACAGTCATTACAAGAATATTTCGTGGAAGTTAAGAGTATATGTGTTCCTTACGGGGTAACGGGTCTTGTGTAGGAGTATACGTGGGTTACTGATAGCTATCATATCCTCTTGAGCTTGACACTGCAATAAAAGTACTGCATTACATTATTTTAATGAAAATAAATCACTTCCATAGCCATTGGCACCGGTGACAGTCAGTAGTGAAAGATTTTGATCGGCCAGTCGATCGACCGACCGAACGAGCGGTGGGAGTTGAATTGTTTTCTGCCTCTGTATACCTAATTGTAGTGAGCCTTATCTTGATGCAGCAGCATTTAAGAAGGTCAGAAGAAGGCTATGTATACTACAAGAGTATTCAAACAGACTCTGCCATCCTGAAATAAGTGTATAAAAACTGGTTTTCATCACAGTTTCTACTTAAACTAGCTGTAACTCCTTTCGTTTGACTCGTATCGAATTTTCAAGCATGGATTCAGAATCTGCAGAGTTTTCCGATCATTATGGTATGTAACAAGTACCGATAAACACAGTATTAAGAAAATATATATTACGTCCTCACGTAAATTACGGAGATTATAAATGACGAAAAACGAAACTAGACGCAGGATATGAATGGGATAGGGTTTAAAAGAAAGAGAAAAATATTTATAATTTCACAACATAACTCTTTGCTATATTTGATCGGTATCTAACTCATGAAAAATAGTTATTTACTAAAATTTTGATATCATTAAACAAACAATATTAGCTTCTAAGCTCAGATACCAATTGAACAAAGTGCTTTGTTTATTAGTTGGTAATTTCATAAGGAATATCTGATATCTTTTCCATCAACATTGGTAAAGTATTAGATCCACCATACTGATTTTATCATCTGTTTTAACCCAAATAAATTCCTTTATAGCAATAAAAGTTGCTGGTGAAATGAACCGAAACTAAGCTGAATGTCTTACATTATTCCCATGTACAACATAGTTTAAAAATAACAAAATCGAAGAGGAAATTTTGCACAAAATTTCCAAAAGTAGCAAAAGTGACCAAAATTACACCATAGGTTGAGATCAATTCTACACATCCACGAGGGTCTGTAAGATGGTTAAACGTGTTGTAAGGCATAGTTATGAACTGCTTTGAGCTGTAACAGTCATTACAAGAATATTCGTGGAAGTTAAGAGTATATGTGTTCCTTACGGGGTAACGGGTCTTGTGTAGGAGTATACGTGGGTTACTGATAGCTATCATATCCTCTTGATGGAGCTTGACACTGCAATAAAAGTACTGCATTACATTCTTTTAATGAAAATAAATCACTTCCATAGCCATTGGCACCGGTGACAGTCAGTAGTGAAGATTTTGATCGGCCAGTCGATCGACCGACCGAACGAGCGGTGGGAGTTGAATTGTTTTCTGCCTCTGTATACCTAATTCTAGTGAGCCTTATCTTGATGCAGCAGCATTTAAGAAGGTCAGAAGAAGGCTATGTATACTACAGGAGTATTCAAACAGACTCTGCCATCCTGAAATAAGTGTATAAAAACTGGTTTTCATCACAGTTTCTACTTAAACTAGCTGTAACTCCTTTCGTTTGACTCGTATCGAATTTTCAAGCATGGATTCAGAATCTGCAGAGTTTTCCGATCATTATGGTATGTAACAAGTACCGATAAACACAGTATTAAGAAAATATATATTACGTCCTCACGTAAATTACGTAGATTATAAATGACGAAAAACGAAACTAGACGCAGGATATGAATGGGATAGGGTTTAAAAGAAAGAGAAAAATATTTATAATTTCACAACATAACTCTTTGCTATATTTGATCGGTATCTAACTCATGAAAAATAGTTATTTACTAAAATTTTGATATCATTAAACAAACAATATTAGCTTCTAAGCTCAGATACCAATTGAACAAAGTGCTTTGTTTATTAGTTGGTAATTTCATAAGGAATATCTGATATCTTTTCCATCAACATTGGTAAAGTATTAGATCCACCATACTGATTTTATCATCTGTTTTAACCCAAATAAATTCCTTTATAGCAATAAAAGTTGCTGGTGAAATGAACCGAAACTAAGCTGAATGTCTTACATTATTCCCATGTACAACATAGTTTAAAAAGAACAAAATCGAAGAGGAAATTTTGCACAAAATTTCCAAAAGTAGCAAAAGTGACCAAAATTACACCATAGGTTGAGATCAATTCTACACATCCACGAGGGTCTGTAAGATGGTTAAACGTGTTGTAAGGCATAGTTATGAACTGCTTTGAGCTGTAACAGTCATTACAAGAATATTCGTGGAAGTTAAGAGTATATGTGTTCCTTACGGGGTAACGGGTCTTGTGTAGGAGTATACGTGGGTTACTGATAGCTATCATATCCTCTTGATGGAGCTTGACACTGCAATAAAAGTACTGCATTACATTCTTTTAATGAAAATAAATCACTTCCATAGCCATTGGCACCGGTGACAGTCAGTAGTGAAGATTTTGATCGGCCAGTCATGACCGACCGACCGAACGAGCGGTGGGAGTTGAATTGTTTTCTGCCTCTGTATACCTAATTCTAGTGAGCCTTATCTTGATGCAGCAGCATTTAAGAAGGTCAGAAGAAGGCTATGTATACTACAGGAGTATTCAAACAGACTCTGCCATCCTGAAATAAGTGTATAAAAACTGGTTTTCATCACAGTTTCTACTTAAACTAGATGTAACTCCTTTCGTTTGACTCGTATCGAATTTTCAAGCATGGATTCAGAATCTGCAGAGTTTTCCGATCATTATGGTATGTAACAAGTAGCGATAAACACAGTATTAAGAAAATATATATTACGTCCTCACGTAAATTACGGAGATTATAAATGACGAAAAACGAAACTAGACGCAGGATATGAATCGGGATAGGGTTTAAAAGAAAGATAAAAATATTTATAATTTCACAACATAACTCTTTGCTATATTTGATCGGTATCTAACTCATGAAAAATAGTTATTTACTAAAATTTTGATATCATTAAACAAACAATATTAGCTTCTAAGCTCAGATACCAATTGAACAAAGTGCTTTGTTTATTAGTTGGTAATTTCATAAGGAATATCTGATATCTTTTCCATCAACATTGGTAAAGTATTAGATCCACCATACTGATTTTATCATCTGTTTTAACCCAAATAAATTCCTTTATAGCAATAAAAGTTGCTGGTGAAATGAACCGAAACTAAGCTGAATGTCTTACATTATTCCCATGTACAACATAGTTTAAAAAGAACAAAATCGAAGAGGAAATTTTGCACAAAATTTCCCAGAGTAGCAAAAGTGACCAAAATTACACCATAGGTTGAGATCAATTCTACACATCCACGAGGGTCTGTAAGATGGTTAAACGTGTTGTAAGGCATAGTTATGAACTGCTTTGAGCTGTAACAGTCATTACAAGAATATTTGTCGAAGTTAAGAGTATATGTGTTCCTTACGGGGTTAACGGGTCTTGTGTAGGAGTATACGTGGGTTACTGATAGCTATCATATCCTCTTGACACTGCAATAAAAGTACTGCATTACATTATTTTAATGAAAATAAATCACTTCCATAGCCATTGGCACCGGTGACAGTCAGTAGTGAAAATTTTGATCGGCCAGTCGATCGACCGACCGAACGAGCGGTGGGAGTTGAATTGTTTTCTGCCTCTGTATACCTAATTGTAGTAAGCCTTATCTTGATGCAGCAGCATTTAAGAAGGTCAGAAGAAGGCTATGTATACTACAAGAGTATTCAAACAGACTGCCATCCTGAAATAAGTGTATAAAAACTGGTTTTCATCACAGTTTCTACTTAAACTAGATGTAACTCCTTTCGTTTGACTCGTATCGAATTTTCAAGCATGGATTCAGAATCTGCAGAGTTTTCCGATCATTATGGTATGTAACAAGTAGCGATAAACACAGTATTAAGAAAATATATATTACGTCCTCACGTAAATTACGGAGATTATAAATGACGAAAAACGAAACTAGACGCAGGATATGAATCGGATAGGGTTTAAAAGAAAGATAAAAATATTTATAATTTCACAACATAACTCTTTGCTATATTTGATCGGTATCTAACTCATGAAAAATAGTTATTTACTAAAATTTTGATATCATTAAACAAACAATATTAGCTTCTAAGCTCAGATACCAATTGAACAAAGTGCTTTGTTTATTAGTTGGTAATTTCATAAGGAATATCTGATATCTTTTCCATCAACATTGGTAAAGTATTAGATCCACCATACTGATTTTATCATCTGTTTTAACCCAAATAAATTCCTTTATAGCAATAAAAGTTGCTGGTGAAATGAACCGAAACTAAGCTGAATGTCTTACATTATTCCCATGTACAACATAGTTTAAAAAGAACAAAATCGAAGAGGAAATTTTGCACAAAATTTCCCAGAGTAGCAAAAGTGACCAAAATTACACCATAGGTTGAGATCAATTCTACACATCCACGAGGGTCTGTAAGATGGTTAAACGTGTTGTAAGGCATAGTTATGAACTGCTTTGAGCTGTAACAGTCATTACAAGAATATTTGTCGAAGTTAAGAGTATATGTGTTCCTTACGGGTAACGGGTCTTGTGTAGGAGTATACGTGGGTTACTGATAGCTATCATATCCTCTTGACACTGCAATAAAAGTACTGCATTACATTATTTTAATGAAAATAAATCACTTCCATAGCCATTGGCACCGGTGACAGTCAGTAGTGAAAATTTTGATCGGCCAGTCGATCGACCGACCGAACGAGCGGTGGGAGTTGAATTGTTTTCTGCCTCTGTATACCTAATTGTAGTAAGCCTTATCTTGATGCAGCAGCATTTAAGAAGGTCAGAAGAAGGCTATGTATACTACAAGAGTATTCAAACAGACTGCCATCCTGAAATAAGTGTATAAAAACTGGTTTTCATCACAGTTTCTACTTAAACTAGATGTAACTCCTTTCGTTTGACTCGTATCGAATTTTCAAGCATGGATTCAGAATCTGCAGAGTTTTCCGATCATTATGGTATGTAACAAGTAGCGATAAACACAGTATTAAGAAAATATATATTACGTCCTCACGTAAATTACGGAGATTATAAATGACGAAAAACGAAACTAGACGCAGGATATGAATCGGATAGGGTTTAAAAGAAAGATAAAAATATTTATAATTTCACAACATAACTCTTTGCTATATTTGATCGGTATCTAACTCATGAAAAATAGTTATTTACTAAAATTTTGATATCATTAAACAAACAATATTAGCTTCTAAGCTCAGATACCAATTGAACAAAGTGCTTTGTTTATTAGTTGGTAATTTCATAAGGAATATCTGATATCTTTTCCATCAACATTGGTAAAGTATTAGATCCACCATACTGATTTTATCATCTGTTTTAACCCAAATAAATTCCTTTATAGCAATAAAAGTTGCTGGTGAAATGAACCGAAACTAAGCTGAATGTCTTACATTATTCCCATGTACAACATAGTTTAAAAAGAACAAAATCGAAGAGGAAATTTTGCACAAAATTTCCCAGAGTAGCAAAAGTGACCAAAATTACACCATAGGTTGAGATCAATTCTACACATCCACGAGGGTCTGTAAGATGGTTAAACGTGTTGTAAGGCATAGTTATGAACTGCTTTGAGCTGTAACAGTCATTACAAGAATATTTGTCGAAGTTAAGAGTATATGTGTTCCTTACGGGTTAACGGGTCTTGTGTAGGAGTATACGTGGGTTACTGATAGCTATCATATCCTCTTGACACTGCAATAAAAGTACTGCATTACATTATTTTAATGAAAATAAATCACTTCCATAGCCATTGGCACCGGTGACAGTCAGTAGTGAAAATTTTGATCGGCCAGTCGATCGACCGACCGAACGAGCGGTGGGAGTTGAATTGTTTTCTGCCTCTGTATACCTAATTGTAGTAAGCCTTATCTTGATGCAGCAGCATTTAAGAAGGTCAGAAGAAGGCTATGTATACTACAAGAGTATTCAAACAGACTGCCATCCTGAAATAAGTGTATAAAAACTGGTTTTCATCACAGTTTCTACTTAAACTAGATGTAACTCCTTTCGTTTGACTCGTATCGAATTTTCAAGCATGGATTCAGAATCTGCAGAGTTTTCCGATCATTATGGTATGTAACAAGTAGCGATAAACACAGTATTAAGAAAATATATATTACGTCCTCACGTAAATTACGGAGATTATAAATGACGAAAAACGAAACTAGACGCAGGATATGAATCGGATAGGGTTTAAAAGAAAGATAAAAATATTTATAATTTCACAACATAACTCTTTGCTATATTTGATCGGTATCTAACTCATGAAAAATAGTTATTTACTAAAATTTTGATATCATTAAACAAACAATATTAGCTTCTAAGCTCAGATACCAATTGAACAAAGTGCTTTGTTTATTAGTTGGTAATTTCATAAGGAATATCTGATATCTTTTCCATCAACATTGGTAAAGTATTAGATCCACCATACTGATTTTATCATCTGTTTTAACCCAAATAAATTCCTTTATAGCAATAAAAGTTGCTGGTGAAATGAACCGAAACTAAGCTGAATGTCTTACATTATTCCCATGTACAACATAGTTTAAAAAGAACAAAATCGAAGAGGAAATTTTGCACAAAATTTCCCAGAGTAGCAAAAGTGACCAAAATTACACCATAGGTTGAGATCAATTCTACACATCCACGAGGGTCTGTAAGATGGTTAAACGTGTTGTAAGGCATAGTTATGAACTGCTTTGAGCTGTAACAGTCATTACAAGAATATTCGTCGAAGTTAAGAGTATATGTGTTCCTTACGGGGTTAACGGGTCTTGTGTAGGAGTATACGTGGGTTACTGATAGCTATCATATCCTCTTGAGCTGACACTGCAATAAAAGTACTGCATTACATTATTTTAATGAAAATAAATCACTTCCATAGCCATTGGCACCGGTGACAGTCAGTAGTGAAGATTTTGATCGGCCAGTCGATCGACCGACCGAACGAGCGGTGGGAGTTGAATTGTTTTCTGCCTCTGTATACCTAATTCTAGTGAGCCTTATCTTGATGCAGCAGCATTTAAGAAGGTCAGAAGAAGGCTATGTATACTACAAGAGTATTCAAACAGACTGCCATCCTGAAATAAGTGTATAAAAACTGGTTTTCATCACAGTTTCTACTTAAACTAGATGTAACTCCTTTCGTTTGACTCGTATCGAATTTTCAAGCATGGATTCAGAATCTGCAGAGTTTTCCGATCATTATGGTATGTAACAAGTAGCGATAAACACAGTATTAAGAAAATATATATTACGTCCTCACGTAAATTACGGAGATTATAAATGACGAAAAACGAAACTAGACGCAGGATATGAATCGGGATAGGGTTTAAAAGAAAGAGAAAAATATTTATAATTTCACAACATAACTCTTTGCTATATTTGATCGGTATCTAACTCATGAAAAATAGTTATTTACTAAAATTTTGATATCATTAAACAAACAATATTAGCTTCTAAGCTCAGATACCAATTGAACAAAGTGCTTTGTTTATTAGTTGGTAATTTCATAAGGAATATCTGATATCTTTTCCATCAACATTGGTAAAGTATTAGATCCACCATACTGATTTTATCATCTGTTTTAACCCAAATAAATTCCTTTATAGCAATAAAAGTTGCTGGTGAAATGAACCGAAACTAAGCTGAATGTCTTACATTATTCCCATGTACAACATAGTTTAAAAAGAACAAAATCGAAGAGGAAATTTTGCACAAAATTTCCCAGAGTAGCAAAAGTGACCAAAATTACACCATAGGTTGAGATCAATTCTACACATCCACGAGGGTCTGTAAGATGGTTAAACGTGTTGTAAGGCATAGTTATGAACTGCTTTGAGCTGTAACAGTCATTACAAGAATATTTCGTCGAAGTTAAGAGTATATGTGTTCCTTACGGGGTTAACGGGTCTTGTGTAGGAGTATACGTGGGTTACTGATAGCTATCATATCCTCTTGAGCTTGACACTGCAATAAAAGTACTGCATTACATTATTTTAATGAAAATAAATCACTTCCATAGCCATTGGCACCGGTGACAGTCAGTAGTGAAAGATTTTGATCGGCCAGTCGATCGACCGACCGAACGAGCGGTGGGAGTTGAATTGTTTTCTGCCTCTGTATACCTAATTCTAGTGAGCCTTATCTTGATGCAGCAGCATTTAAGAAGGTCAGAAGAAGGCTATGTATACTACAAGAGTATTCAAACAGACCTGCCATCCTGAAATAAGTGTATAAAAACTGGTTTTCATCACAGTTTCTACTTAAACTAGATGTAACTCCTTTCGTTTGACTCGTATCGAATTTTCAAGCATGGATTCAGAATCTGCAGAGTTTTCCGATCATTATGGTATGTAACAAGTAGCGATAAACACAGTATTAAGAAAATATATATTACGTCCTCACGTAAATTACGGAGATTATAAATGACGAAAAACGAAACTAGACGCAGGATATGAATCGGATAGGGTTTAAAAGAAAGATAAAAATATTTATAATTTCACAACATAACTCTTTGCTATATTTGATCGGTATCTAACTCATGAAAAATAGTTATTTACTAAAATTTTGATATCATTAAACAAACAATATTAGCTTCTAAGCTCAGATACCAATTGAACAAAGTGCTTTGTTTATTAGTTGGTAATTTCATAAGGAATATCTGATATCTTTTCCATCAACATTGGTAAAGTATTAGATCCACCATACTGATTTTATCATCTGTTTTAACCCAAATAAATTCCTTTATAGCAATAAAAGTTGCTGGTGAAATGAACCGAAACTAAGCTGAATGTCTTACATTATTCCCATGTACAACATAGTTTAAAAAGAACAAAATCGAAGAGGAAATTTTGCACAAAATTTCCAAAAGTAGCAAAAGTGACCAAAATTACACCATAGGTTGAGATCAATTCTACACATCCACGAGGGTCTGTAAGATGGTTAAACGTGTTGTAAGGCATAGTTATGAACTGCTTTGAGCTGTAACAGTCATTACAAGAATATTCGTGGAAGTTAAGAGTATATGTGTTCCTTACGGGTTAACGGGTCTTGTGTAGGAGTATACGTGGGTTACTGATAGCTATCATATCCTCTTGAGGAGCTGACACTGCAATAAAAGTACTGCATTACATTATTTTAATGAAAATAAATCACTTCCATAGCCATTGGCACCGGTGACAGTCAGTAGTGAAGATTTTGATCGGCCAGTCGATCGACCGACCGAACGAGCGGTGGGAGTTGAATTGTTTTCTGCCTCTGTATACCTAATTGTAGTAAGCCTTATCTTGATGCAGCAGCATTTAAGAAGGTCAGAAGAAGGCTATGTATACTACAGGAGTATTCAAACAGACTCTGCCATCCTGAAATAGTGTATAAAAACTGGTTTTCATCACAGTTTCTACTTAAACTAGATGTAACTCCTTTCGTTTGACTCGTATCGAATTTTCAAGCATGGATTCAGAATCTGCAGAGTTTTCCGATCATTATGGTATGTAACAAGTAGCGATAAACACAGTATTAAGAAAATATATATTACGTCCTCACGTAAATTACGGAGATTATAAATGACGAAAAACGAAACTAGACGCAGGATATGAATCGGATAGGGTTTAAAAGAAAGATAAAAATATTTATAATTTCACAACATAACTCTTTGCTATATTTGATCGGTATCTAACTCATGAAAAATAGTTATTTACTAAAATTTTGATATCATTAAACAAACAATATTAGCTTCTAAGCTCAGATACCAATTGAACAAAGTGCTTTGTTTATTAGTTGGTAATTTCATAAGGAATATCTGATATCTTTTCCATCAACATTGGTAAAGTATTAGATCCACCATACTGATTTTATCATCTGTTTTAACCCAAATAAATTCCTTTATAGCAATAAAAGTTGCTGGTGAAATGAACCGAAACTAAGCTGAATGTCTTACATTATTCCCATGTACAACATAGTTTAAAAAGAACAAAATCGAAGAGGAAATTTTGCACAAAATTTCCCAGAGTAGCAAAAGTGACCAAAATTACACCATAGGTTGAGATCAATTCTACACATCCACGAGGGTCTGTAAGATGGTTAAACGTGTTGTAAGGCATAGTTATGAACTGCTTTGAGCTGTAACAGTCATTACAAGAATATTCGTCGAAGTTAAGAGTATATGTGTTCCTTACGGGTTAACGGGTCTTGTGTAGGAGTATACGTGGGTTACTGATAGCTATCATATCCTCTTGAGCTTGACACTGCAATAAAAGTACTGCATTACATTATTTTAATGAAAATAAATCACTTCCATAGCCATTGGCACCGGTGACAGTCAGTAGTGAAAATTTTGATCGGCCAGTCGATCGACCGACCGAACGAGCGGTGGGAGTTGAATTGTTTTCTGCCTCTGTATACCTAATTGTAGTGAGCCTTATCTTGATGCAGCAGCATTTAAGAAGGTCAGAAGAAGGCTATGTATACTACAAGAGTATTCAAACAGACTCTGCCATCCTGAAATAAGTGTATAAAAACTGGTTTTCATCACAGTTTCTACTTAAACTAGCTGTAACTCCTTTCGTTTGACTCGTATCGAATTTTCAAGCATGGATTCAGAATCTGCAGAGTTTTCCGATCATTATGGTATGTAACAAGTACCGATAAACACAGTATTAAGAAAATATATATTACGTCCTCACGTAAATTACGGAGATTATAAATGACGAAAAACGAAACTAGACGCAGGATATGAATCGGGATAGGGTTTAAAAGAAAGAGAAAAATATTTATAATTTCACAACATAACTCTTTGCTATATTTGATCGGTATCTAACTCATGAAAAATAGTTATTTACTAAAATTTTGATATCATTAAACAAACAATATTAGCTTCTAAGCTCAGATACCAATTGAACAAAGTGCTTTGTTTATTAGTTGGTAATTTCATAAGGAATATCTGATATCTTTTCCATCAACATTGGTAAAGTATTAGATCCACCATACTGATTTTATCATCTGTTTTAACCCAAATAAATTCCTTTATAGCAATAAAAGTTGCTGGTGAAATGAACCGAAACTAAGCTGAATGTCTTACATTATTCCCATGTACAACATAGTTTAAAAAGAACAAAATCGAAGAGGAAATTTTGCACAAAATTTCCCAGAGTAGCAAAAGTGACCAAAATTACACCATAGGTTGAGATCAATTCTACACATCCACGAGGGTCTGTAAGATGGTTAAACGTGTTGTAAGGCATAGTTATGAACTGCTTTGAGCTGTAACAGTCATTACAAGAATATTTCGTGGAAGTTAAGAGTATATGTGTTCCTTACGGGGTTAACGGGTCTTGTGTAGGAGTATACGTGGGTTACTGATAGCTATCATATCCTCTTGAGCTGACACTGCAATAAAAGTACTGCATTACATTATTTTAATGAAAATAAATCACTTCCATAGCCATTGGCACCGGTGACAGTCAGTAGTGAAAATTTTGATCGGCCAGTCGATCGACCGACCGAACGAGCGGTGGGAGTTGAATTGTTTTCTGCCTCTGTATACCTAATTGTAGTAAGCCTTATCTTGATGCAGCAGCATTTAAGAAGGTCAGAAGAAGGCTATGTATACTACAAGAGTATTCAAACAGACTGCCATCCTGAAATAAGTGTATAAAAACTGGTTTTCATCACAGTTTCTACTTAAACTAGATGTAACTCCTTTCGTTTGACTCGTATCGAATTTTCAAGCATGGATTCAGAATCTGCAGAGTTTTCCGATCATTATGGTATGTAACAAGTAGCGATAAACACAGTATTAAGAAAATATATATTACGTCCTCACGTAAATTACGGAGATTATAAATGACGAAAAACGAAACTAGACGCAGGATATGAATCGGATAGGGTTTAAAAGAAAGATAAAAATATTTATAATTTCACAACATAACTCTTTGCTATATTTGATCGGTATCTAACTCATGAAAAATAGTTATTTACTAAAATTTTGATATCATTAAACAAACAATATTAGCTTCTAAGCTCAGATACCAATTGAACAAAGTGCTTTGTTTATTAGTTGGTAATTTCATAAGGAATATCTGATATCTTTTCCATCAACATTGGTAAAGTATTAGATCCACCATACTGATTTTATCATCTGTTTTAACCCAAATAAATTCCTTTATAGCAATAAAAGTTGCTGGTGAAATGAACCGAAACTAAGCTGAATGTCTTACATTATTCCCATGTACAACATAGTTTAAAAAGAACAAAATCGAAGAGGAAATTTTGCACAAAATTTCCCAGAGTAGCAAAAGTGACCAAAATTACACCATAGGTTGAGATCAATTCTACACATCCACGAGGGTCTGTAAGATGGTTAAACGTGTTGTAAGGCATAGTTATGAACTGCTTTGAGCTGTAACAGTCATTACAAGAATATTTGTCGAAGTTAAGAGTATATGTGTTCCTTACGGGTTAACGGGTCTTGTGTAGGAGTATACGTGGGTTACTGATAGCTATCATATCCTCTTGACACTGCAATAAAAGTACTGCATTACATTATTTTAATGAAAATAAATCACTTCCATAGCCATTGGCACCGGTGACAGTCAGTAGTGAAAATTTTGATCGGCCAGTCGATCGACCGACCGAACGAGCGGTGGGAGTTGAATTGTTTTCTGCCTCTGTATACCTAATTGTAGTAAGCCTTATCTTGATGCAGCAGCATTTAAGAAGGTCAGAAGAAGGCTATGTATACTACAAGAGTATTCAAACAGACTGCCATCCTGAAATAAGTGTATAAAAACTGGTTTTCATCACAGTTTCTACTTAAACTAGATGTAACTCCTTTCGTTTGACTCGTATCGAATTTTCAAGCATGGATTCAGAATCTGCAGAGTTTTCCGATCATTATGGTATGTAACAAGTAGCGATAAACACAGTATTAAGAAAATATATATTACGTCCTCACGTAAATTACGGAGATTATAAATGACGAAAAACGAAACTAGACGCAGGATATGAATCGGATAGGGTTTAAAAGAAAGATAAAAATATTTATAATTTCACAACATAACTCTTTGCTATATTTGATCGGTATCTAACTCATGAAAAATAGTTATTTACTAAAATTTTGATATCATTAAACAAACAATATTAGCTTCTAAGCTCAGATACCAATTGAACAAAGTGCTTTGTTTATTAGTTGGTAATTTCATAAGGAATATCTGATATCTTTTCCATCAACATTGGTAAAGTATTAGATCCACCATACTGATTTTATCATCTGTTTTAACCCAAATAAATTCCTTTATAGCAATAAAAGTTGCTGGTGAAATGAACCGAAACTAAGCTGAATGTCTTACATTATTCCCATGTACAACATAGTTTAAAAAGAACAAAATCGAAGAGGAAATTTTGCACAAAATTTCCCAGAGTAGCAAAAGTGACCAAAATTACACCATAGGTTGAGATCAATTCTACACATCCACGAGGGTCTGTAAGATGGTTAAACGTGTTGTAAGGCATAGTTATGAACTGCTTTGAGCTGTAACAGTCATTACAAGAATATTTGTCGAAGTTAAGAGTATATGTGTTCCTTACGGGTTAACGGGTCTTGTGTAGGAGTATACGTGGGTTACTGATAGCTATCATATCCTCTTGACACTGCAATAAAAGTACTGCATTACATTATTTTAATGAAAATAAATCACTTCCATAGCCATTGGCACCGGTGACAGTCAGTAGTGAAAATTTTGATCGGCCAGTCGATCGACCGACCGAACGAGCGGTGGGAGTTGAATTGTTTTCTGCCTCTGTATACCTAATTGTAGTAAGCCTTATCTTGATGCAGCAGCATTTAAGAAGGTCAGAAGAAGGCTATGTATACTACAAGAGTATTCAAACAGACTGCCATCCTGAAATAAGTGTATAAAAACTGGTTTTCATCACAGTTTCTACTTAAACTAGATGTAACTCCTTTCGTTTGACTCGTATCGAATTTTCAAGCATGGATTCAGAATCTGCAGAGTTTTCCGATCATTATGGTATGTAACAAGTAGCGATAAACACAGTATTAAGAAAATATATATTACGTCCTCACGTAAATTACGGAGATTATAAATGACGAAAAACGAAACTAGACGCAGGATATGAATCGGATAGGGTTTAAAAGAAAGATAAAAATATTTATAATTTCACAACATAACTCTTTGCTATATTTGATCGGTATCTAACTCATGAAAAATAGTTATTTACTAAAATTTTGATATCATTAAACAAACAATATTAGCTTCTAAGCTCAGATACCAATTGAACAAAGTGCTTTGTTTATTAGTTGGTAATTTCATAAGGAATATCTGATATCTTTTCCATCAACATTGGTAAAGTATTAGATCCACCATACTGATTTTATCATCTGTTTTAACCCAAATAAATTCCTTTATAGCAATAAAAGTTGCTGGTGAAATGAACCGAAACTAAGCTGAATGTCTTACATTATTCCCATGTACAACATAGTTTAAAAAGAACAAAATCGAAGAGGAAATTTTGCACAAAATTTCCCAGAGTAGCAAAAGTGACCAAAATTACACCATAGGTTGAGATCAATTCTACACATCCACGAGGGTCTGTAAGATGGTTAAACGTGTTGTAAGGCATAGTTATGAACTGCTTTGAGCTGTAACAGTCATTACAAGAATATTTGTCGAAGTTAAGAGTATATGTGTTCCTTACGGGTTAACGGGTCTTGTGTAGGAGTATACGTGGGTTACTGATAGCTATCATATCCTCTTGACACTGCAATAAAAGTACTGCATTACATTATTTTAATGAAAATAAATCACTTCCATAGCCATTGGCACCGGTGACAGTCAGTAGTGAAAATTTTGATCGGCCAGTCGATCGACCGACCGAACGAGCGGTGGGAGTTGAATTGTTTTCTGCCTCTGTATACCTAATTGTAGTAAGCCTTATCTTGATGCAGCAGCATTTAAGAAGGTCAGAAGAAGGCTATGTATACTACAAGAGTATTCAAACAGACTGCCATCCTGAAATAAGTGTATAAAAACTGGTTTTCATCACAGTTTCTACTTAAACTAGATGTAACTCCTTTCGTTTGACTCGTATCGAATTTTCAAGCATGGATTCAGAATCTGCAGAGTTTTCCGATCATTATGGTATGTAACAAGTAGCGATAAACACAGTATTAAGAAAATATATATTACGTCCTCACGTAAATTACGGAGATTATAAATGACGAAAAACGAAACTAGACGCAGGATATGAATCGGATAGGGTTTAAAAGAAAGATAAAAATATTTATAATTTCACAACATAACTCTTTGCTATATTTGATCGGTATCTAACTCATGAAAAATAGTTATTTACTAAAATTTTGATATCATTAAACAAACAATATTAGCTTCTAAGCTCAGATACCAATTGAACAAAGTGCTTTGTTTATTAGTTGGTAATTTCATAAGGAATATCTGATATCTTTTCCATCAACATTGGTAAAGTATTAGATCCACCATACTGATTTTATCATCTGTTTTAACCCAAATAAATTCCTTTATAGCAATAAAAGTTGCTGGTGAAATGAACCGAAACTAAGCTGAATGTCTTACATTATTCCCATGTACAACATAGTTTAAAAAGAACAAAATCGAAGAGGAAATTTTGCACAAAATTTCCCAGAGTAGCAAAAGTGACCAAAATTACACCATAGGTTGAGATCAATTCTACACATCCACGAGGGTCTGTAAGATGGTTAAACGTGTTGTAAGGCATAGTTATGAACTGCTTTGAGCTGTAACAGTCATTACAAGAATATTTGTCGAAGTTAAGAGTATATGTGTTCCTTACGGGTTAACGGGTCTTGTGTAGGAGTATACGTGGGTTACTGATAGCTATCATATCCTCTTGAGACACTGCAATAAAAGTACTGCATTACATTATTTTAATGAAAATAAATCACTTCCATAGCCATTGGCACCGGTGACAGTCAGTAGTGAAAATTTTGATCGGCCAGTCGATCGACCGACCGAACGAGCGGTGGGAGTTGAATTGTTTTCTGCCTCTGTATACCTAATTGTAGTAAGCCTTATCTTGATGCAGCAGCATTTAAGAAGGTCAGAAGAAGGCTATGTATACTACAAGAGTATTCAAACAGACTCTGCCATCCTGAAATAAGTGTATAAAAACTGGTTTTCATCACAGTTTCTACTTAAACTAGATGTAACTCCTTTCGTTTGACTCGTATCGAATTTTCAAGCATGGATTCAGAATCTGCAGAGTTTTCCGATCATTATGGTATGTAACAAGTACCGATAAACACAGTATTAAGAAAATATATATTACGTCCTCACGTAAATTACGGAGATTATAAATGACGAAAAACGAAACTAGACGCAGGATATGAATCGGGATAGGGTTTAAAAGAAAGAGAAAAATATTTATAATTTCACAACATAACTCTTTGCTATATTTGATCGGTATCTAACTCATGAAAAATAGTTATTTACTAAAATTTTGATATCATTAAACAAACAATATTAGCTTCTAAGCTCAGATACCAATTGAACAAAGTGCTTTGTTTATTAGTTGGTAATTTCATAAGGAATATCTGATATCTTTTCCATCAACATTGGTAAAGTATTAGATCCACCATACTGATTTTATCATCTGTTTTAACCCAAATAAATTCCTTTATAGCAATAAAAGTTGCTGGTGAAATGAACCGAAACTAAGCTGAATGTCTTACATTATTCCCATGTACAACATAGTTTAAAAAGAACAAAATCGAAGAGGAAATTTTGCACAAAATTTCCCAAAGTAGCAAAAGTGACCAAAATTACACCATAGGTTGAGATCAATTCTACACATCCACGAGGGTCTGTAAGATGGTTAAACGTGTTGTAAGGCATAGTTATGAACTGCTTTGAGCTGTAACAGTCATTACAAGAATATTCGTGGAAGTTAAGAGTATATGTGTTCCTTACGGGGTAACGGGTCTTGTGTAGGAGTATACGTGGGTTACTGATAGCTATCATATCCTCTGATGAGCTTGACACTGCAATAAAAGTACTGCATTACATTATTTTAATGAAAATAAATCACTTCCATAGCCATTGGCACCGGTGACAGTCAGTAGTGAAGATTTTGATCGGCCAGTCGATCGACCGACCGAACGAGCGGTGGGAGTTGAATTGTTTTCTGCCTCTGTATACCTAATTGTAGTGAGCCTTATCTTGATGCAGCAGCATTTAAGAAGGTCAGAAGAAGGCTATGTATACTACAGGAGTATTCAAACAGACTCTGCCATCCTGAAATAAGTGTATAAAAACTGGTTTTCATCACAGTTTCTACTTAAACTAGATGTAACTCCTTTCGTTTGACTCGTATCGAATTTTCAAGCATGGATTCAGAATCTGCAGAGTTTTCCGATCCTTATGGTATGTAACAAGTACCGATAAACACAGTATTAAGAAAATATATATTACGTCCTCACGTAAATTACGGAGATTATAAATGACGAAAAACGAAACTAGACGCAGGATATGAATCGGATAGGGTTTAAAAGAAAGAGAAAAATATTTATAATTTCACAACATAACTCTTTGCTATATTTGATCGGTATCTAACTCATGAAAAATAGTTATTTACTAAAATTTTGATATCATTAAACAAACAATATTAGCTTCTAAGCTCAGATACCAATTGAACAAAGTGCTTTGTTTATTAGTTGGTAATTTCATAAGGAATATCTGATATCTTTTCCATCAACATTGGTAAAGTATTAGATCCACCATACTGATTTTATCATCTGTTTTAACCCAAATAAATTCCTTTATAGCAATAAAAGTTGCTGGTGAAATGAACCGAAACTAAGCTGAATGTCTTACATTATTCCCATGTACAACATAGTTTAAAAAGAACAAAATCGAAGAGGAAATTTTGCACAAAATTTCCCAGAGTAGCAAAAGTGACCAAAATTACACCATAGGTTGAGATCAATTCTACACATCCACGAGGGTCTGTAAGATGGTTAAACGTGTTGTAAGGCATAGTTATGAACTGCTTTGAGCTGTAACAGTCATTACAAGAATATTCGTGGAAGTTAAGAGTATATGTGTTCCTTACGGGTAACGGGTCTTGTGTAGGAGTATACGTGGGTTACTGATAGCTATCATATCCTCTTGATGAGCTTGACACTGCAATAAAAGTACTGCATTACATTCTTTTAATGAAAATAAATCACTTCCATAGCCATTGGCACCGGTGACAGTCAGTAGTGAAAGATTTTGATCGGCCAGTCGATCGACCGACCGAACGAGCGGTGGGAGTTGAATTGTTTTCTGCCTCTGTATACCTAATTGTAGTGAGCCTTATCTTGATGCAGCAGCATTTAAGAAGGTCAGAAGAAGGCTATGTATACTACAGGAGTATTCAAACAGACTCTGCCATCCTGAAATAAGTGTATAAAAACTGGTTTTCATCACAGTTTCTACTTAAACTAGCTGTAACTCCTTTCGTTTGACTCGTATCGAATTTTCAAGCATGGATTCAGAATCTGCAGAGTTTTCCGATCATTATGGTATGTAACAAGTACCGATAAACACAGTATTAAGAAAATATATATTACGTCCTCACGTAAATTACGGAGATTATAAATGACGAAAAACGAAACTAGACGCAGGATATGAATGGGATAGGGTTTAAAAGAAAGAGAAAAATATTTATGATTTCACAACATAACACTGTGCTATATTTGATCGGTATCTAACTCATGAAAAATAGTTATTTACTAAAATTTTGATATCATTAAACAAACAATATTAGCTTCTAAGCTCAGATACCAATTGAACAAAGTGCTTTGTTTATTAGTTGGTAATTTCATAAGGAATATCTGATATATTTTCCATCAACATTGGTAAAGTATTAGATCCACCATACTGATTTTATCATCTGTTTTAACCCAAATAAATTCCTTTATAGCAATAAAAGTTGCTGGTGAAATGAACCGAAACTAAGCTGAATGTCTTACATTATTCCCATGTACAACATAGTTTAAAAATAACAAAATCGAAGAGGAAATTTTGCACAAAATTTCCAAAAGTAGTGTATCATTCTATCTATAAATAGTAGTTATAATCCTCTGTATTAGAAGCCACGAGAGAGAAAGTTGATACATCCCTGCACCTGGCCTAGTCTTAATCCCAGGAGATGGCGACCCTTCCAATTATCGGATTAACAGGTTCATGTTTTCTCAAAACTCCCTAGAGTCCTATATCACCTTTCACGCAGGTGTTCACGAACTGTGACCATCACTCCTTATCCGCTCTTGACTCCTAAGGAATCTCTCAAGTCGGGATAGGCGTTCCTTATCCTTCATCCCTCGACCCAGCCAGGGTGCTATCAGATCAAAATCAGATCACCTTCAGACTCTGGCGAGATCAGTCATTCGGTCCTCTCAGTCACGACTTCAACTCAAACCTCTCTCGGCACATCATATCAATCAGTCTGTATCAACAAATAAGACATAAGAAAACTCAATCTTGTCTTACAATTCCTACCTTGTATTAGAGAAACAATCATCAAAGAAGACTCTAATATACTGCTGGCAGCGGTGTTTCGTCCTTCCAAGCGACGAAAAAGAATCCAGGTTCTTCCGAGATCAAAAGCTCGCCTTCACCGCCCATCACCAACCGCCCGCCCACCCGCCCACCCACACCGGACCACCTCGCGCGCCCACACCCAGCGCCCACCCAGAGCCACACAGTCGCCCACCTCGCCCCTGGCATTCCTCGTCTGCGTCTCTGAAATTACGACCCTTCGCCGCCCCTTCTGCAGTAGTCTCCGTTCAAGTGAGTCTACCAGCACAAGGTTCCTCGCCGTACATGGTGCCTGCTCTACCGTTTCCTGCCCTTCGTCCACCCTTCCATTCGACTCTGCTGCCCGGTTGCCTTCGCCCGGAGTTTTCCACATCATCCCAGCTCGCCATCCTCCACCATCCAGCGCCCGCCCATCCAGCAACCGCCCATCCAGCGCCCGCCCATCCAGCAACCGCCCATCCAGCGCCCGCCCATCTTCACCGCCCATCTCACCGCGTGGCCTGTCCAGCCGCCACGTGTTATATCATCCCGGCCTCCGCCCTACAGATTTAGTTAAGTACCATTATCATTATTTCCATTATATGTCCTTCTTCATTGTACTTTAACTTCTGTCAATTTGCTTTCGTTTCCCTAGTGTTCAGTGAATTTCAAGTTAGTGCATTTCCTCCACGATGTCTGTCGGCCAACCAACTCCCGTTCATACCCCTCAGGTCACTCTCATATCAGACAACGTCTCTATTCCTCCATTTTCCGGTACAGACTCTGAGTCGGTCCACACCTTTATTCGTCGTGTCGCTGACGAATGTACACGTCGCTCTGCTCACTTAGACGTTGAGAAACTGGCCATTCTAAAATCACGCATCTGTCATGACCCTTCTAGCCTTGCTGGTAAATTAATAAAAACAGATAAATTCCTAAGCTTCTCAACGTATGATGAGTTCACTGCTGCTTTAACTTCTCATTTCTCTGGTCACTCTAAATTAGGTGCAACTCATTCCTTCCTCAAAATTGCTCAAACTCTCACTCATGTCGCCCGTTCTACGCATGATATATATAAAGCAGAGAATATTGCATCCTCTCTAAGCGCAGAATTAACAGACCAGATGAAAACTTCACAGTGGATAGACGAGAACGGAAAAATATCTTCTGAGGATTTCAAACGGCTCATGTCATATTTCCTGTTCCTTGTTCAGCTCGACTCACCAACATTCACAGTAGCAAGCGACATTAAATTCAGCAAAGAAGATTTTCTGTACGATCTATGTAAGAAAATTTCGGAGAAATCACCACCACCAGTAATTCAACCAGTCAGTTTAATTCAGACACCTCGCAGTCCAGCTTCTCGGTACCACGATTCTCCCAGTCGCACACCATCTCCACGTTCTCGCCCCTTCTCACGCTATAGATCACAATCTCGTCATCGCTCAAAGTCAAGTAACGTAACTTGTCATCGATGTGAACTCAAAGGGCATGTATCAGCTGACTGTCGCGTCTTGCTCAACGACCAAGGTCGCTCTCAATACAACCCAAATGCTTTCTGCTCCCTTCACAACAGACGTGGTCACTCGCTAGCGGAATGCCGATTATATAAATCGGAGATGCAAGCTTCTTCTCAACATTCGGGAAACGACTCGCGCCAAAGCCTCAAAACACCCCCGTAATCCTTAAACCAATTCTCAAAACTTCACCTTCTACCTCCAACAAGTTTTCTAAAACACGTGTTCACTTTGAAATTCAGCAAGCGCCTCTTCCTTGTATTCCTGTAAAATCCTCCGGATTCTTTCAAGGCCTTACTACTGCTGTCAACTCAGCTTCTCAGACATGCCGCGCGTTTTTTGATTCTGGCGCTGCGGTAAACATTATCAAATCTCATGCTTTTGACAAACTCTCTGTCGCCTCAAGGCATAAAATTCAGAGTTATCCTCCGGATATCACCGTTAGTGGAATATCTGGTAACATTGTCATGCCTCATAGCAAGGTCCTCCTCGATGTCTCCTTGTCTCCACTTGAACCTTGCATATCAGATTATTTCTATGTCATTGATGATGTATGTTTCTCAGCTGACATGTTAATAGGCTACCATACTATGGCACATTTCAACATCTCACTTTTCCCTTCCATTCATCAAATTGCCCAGAATGGTACCTTCATCTCCGCCTCT
Source organism: Metacarcinus magister (assembly GCA_029783475.1). NCBI lineage: Eukaryota > Metazoa > Arthropoda > Malacostraca > Decapoda > Cancridae > Metacarcinus > Metacarcinus magister. Next base: position 19,019,817 of record JAPQNM010000005.1, on the reverse strand, counting down.
CCCTCCCATGAGTCTCTGTCTTCACCTGATGTCTATATCGCCACGTCTACGTCTGGCCATGACTCACCTCCCGTCTCTACCTCCCTGCCCAAGTCACCCTCAGTAATACCTGCCCCTCCCTTGTCATCCTCCACGCCAGCCGACTCGCTTAGCGAAGCGCTGCCCAGCGACAACAAAAACCTCCCCCCCACAACACTCTCTGACGTCCTCTCGACCGCCAGACTCAGGAAAGCCGTGTTGACCTCACCTGTGGTAGTCACACAGACTGACCTTTGTTTGGTGCGAGTTGCCGTCAAAGGTGTGCTCCCCGGGACAGACCTATTATGTTTGCCCGACTCTACTCGAGTGAAAGGTATTGCTTTAGAGTCAGTTCTTACGACTCTCGAGGATGATGGTTCTTGCCGTATTGCAATTCAAAATCTAACTAATCATCCTATATTCCTTAAATCCGGCGTGACTCTAGGGGAAATTCTGCCCTATCCTGCCCCTGTCACCCCTGTCGACTCATCACCTTGTCATATTTCATTGTCTACACCACCTGTCACAGACTCTCCATCACAGCCTTCCCCTCTACTTGCTCAGCATCTTGGTGATGTAGATTTCCCTGAGTCAAGACCAGATTTACTCGCCCTATTATCGGCTTACAGGTCCTGTGTCTCCCTTCCTGGTGAACCCTTGGGAAAGACCGATGCGGTCTACCATTCCATCTACCTCACTCCAGGCTCGACTCCTACATACGTCCCGGCTTATCGCATCCCGCATAGCCGCAGGACGTTGATAGACGACGCTGTCAGAGCCATGCTGGACGAGGACATTATAGAACCAGCGGCCTCGCCATTCAATGCCCCGCTGTTCCTCGTGCCCAAGTCAAATGGTGAGTGGAGAGTCGTCGTCGATTTCCGTGGTTTAAACGCCGCGACGATTCCCGATCGATTTCCAATGCCAGTGTTATCTGATCTCCTCCAGTCAATAGGTGATTCAAATAGTGTATTTTCTACCCTCGACCTTCAGTCTGGATTTTTCCAGGTCGAACTGGAAGAAAGTTCACGGAAATACACAGCGTTCACCACATCATCTGGCCAATACGCCTTCAAGCGTATGGCCATGGGTCTCAGAAATTCACCCTTAACCTTCATGCGCCTAATGAACTCAACTCTCTCTGGCCTCTTAGGTAATTCGGTGTTTTGCTACTTGGACGACGTAATAGTCGCGTCAAAAGACCTTCCTGAGCACCTCGATACCTTATCAGACGTTCTGTCACGTTTCGCGAAAGCCGGTTTAACGCTAAAACTCAGTAAATGTCAGTTCCTCAAACGCGAAATCAAATTCTTAGGACATAAAGTCGACAAAGATGGTATCCACACCCTTGATGACAAAATTCATGCAATATCACAGTTTCCGACTCCTAATTCTGCTGACGACGTTCGTAGCTTCATTGGTCTCGCAGGATTTTATCGCCAATTCATCAAGGATTTCAGTAAAATCGCTCAACCTCTCACATCACTGTTTAAAAGAAACATAGAATTCGAATGGACAGACGAGCGCGAGAATGCATTCACTACCCTCAAACAAGCCTTATGCAACGCTCCCGTCCTCGCTTTTCCCGACTTCAACAAGGACTTCACCCTTTGCACTGACGCGTCAAACATAGGTATCGGCTCTGTCCTCATGCAACATGACGACAACGGTAAATCACGCGCCGTTGCTTTCGCCAGTCGTTTGCTCAATGCTGCTGAACGCAATTACAGCGTCACACACCGCGAAGCTCTCGCAGTGGTTTGGTCACTTCGTCATTTCAAAGACATAATACTCGGATATCGCATCCACGTTCTGACCGATCATTTCGCTGTCACAGAATTATTCAAAGGAACCAGCTTAACTGGAAAATTTGCCCGTTGGCAACTCACCGTTCAAGAATATAATCCTTCATTCGCGTACATCCCAGGTAAAGCTAATTCTGTCGCTGACGCTCTGTCCCGTCATGTCGCTCCTGTTGCGCTGCTCACAGCATCACAGTCACTTCCTACTATTGAAGAAGTCAGATCCTCTCAACGCTCTGACCATTTCTGCTCACGTCTCATTTACTACCTTGAATCAGGTGATGCCAGTAACCTTCCAAGCTTGCCATTCTCTCCAGACTCCCTTCTGCTTCGAGATGACGTCCTCTATAAATCTAGTACTGTCATATCTGAGGACGATGATTTACATCATGCCTCTCAGCTTGTCATTCCAGAAGCCCTAGTGCCAACTATCTTGTATCACATTCATGACTCACCTCTTGCTGGTCACCCAGGCAAAGATAGATCATTCAAACAAGCTCAAAGGTCGTATTTCTGGCCTTCCATGAGGAAAGACATCACTCGTCACTGCCTCTTATGCGCCTCTTGCGCTGAGCATCGCCCCTCTCTCCATCATGAATCTCCAAATCTCGCTTATCCTATACCTCATGCGCCATGGGACAGTCTGTCAGTCGACGTGTTGAAACTTCCTTTGACTGAAAACGGTTTCAACTACTTGCTCGTTTGCATTGATAGTTTTTCACGTTTCAGTATCTTGGTTCCTCTCAAGGACAAATCTGCACGATCAATTGCACGAGCAATAATAGACGAAGTTATCTGCAGATATGCGTCCCCTAAGGTGCTACTGTCGGATAATGGCACAGAATTCAACAATGCCATGCTGAAGGCTGTCTGCGAGTCATTTCATATCAAAAAGTGTAACATCATTCCATATTCTCCTCAGGCGAACGGAAAAGTTGAAAGAGCAAACCGTCGGATCCTCGACATATTACGTTTCATTGCCGGTTCAAGCTCCTCATGGGACGAACACATTCCATTTGTCGCGTGTTCTCTCAACACTGCGATTCATTCAACTATCAACGAGTCACCGCATTTCATATTATATGGCTCGGACAAGAAACTTCCATATGAGTTCCTCTCTTCTGAGCCTCGTCCGCTCTACAACATTGACGATTATATAAGAAATCGCGTCTCAGCTTTTCAGCGAATTCATATTTCCGTCCGTGACAATCTTGCCGATTCTCAAGAATCTATGCTAAATAAACAGCACCAGCGTGCCAAAACGCACGAAATCGAAATCGGTGATATCGTGTTCACAAGGATCCAAGACCGCCACTCTAAGCTCGATCCACTATTCGAAGGACCTCACCGTGTGTCCGATATCATGAATGGACATAAGGTAAAACTCCGCAACCTTAAGTCAGGCAGAGAGAGTTTAATACACAAAGACCACCTCAAAAGAGTCGATCGTGGTTTCGAAATCGAGTCTGTCTCTCCACTTCCAAGCAATGCGCCTGACAGCGTTGTAAGTCAGCCACCTTCACCCCCTCTTCCATTAGTTCCCAGATACAATCTGAGATCTCGCCTAGTCTAGTAGTCTTTCATTTCATGTGTCATTTTTTTTTATATATATGTATAATTCTGTGTCATTTTTGTATATATATGTATTTCCTGTGTCATTTTTGTATATATATGTATGTTCCTGTGTCATTTCCTACATATATATATATGTATATAAATTCCTGTGTCATTTTTGTATATATATATGTATGTTCCTGTGTCATTTTCTGTATATATATATTCTGTATATTCATATTCAATTCTATGTACTCGTATTCATGTGTTGTTTGTTGCATTGTATAATTTCCAAACAACTTCATTTTCAACATTCCCCCTCTGTCTTTTCTTAACATACGAGGACGTATGTTTCCAAGGGGAGAAGCATTGTATCATTCTATCTATAAATAGTAGTTATAATCCTCTGTATTAGAAGCCACGAGAGAGAAAGTTGATACATCCCTGCACCTGGCCTAGTCTTAATCCCAGGAGATGGCGACCCTTCCAATTATCGGATTAACAGGTTCATGTTTTCTCAAAACTCCCTAGAGTCCTATATCACCTTTCACGCAGGTGTTCACGAACTGTGACCATCACTCCTTATCCGCTCTTGACTCCTAAGGAATCTCTCAAGTCGGGATAGGCGTTCCTTATCCTTCATCCCTCGACCCAGCCAGGGTGCTATCAGATCAAAATCAGATCACCTTCAGACTCTGGCGAGATCAGTCATTCGGTCCTCTCAGTCACGACTTCAACTCAAACCTCTCTCGGCACATCATATCAATCAGTCTGTATCAACAAATAAGACATAAGAAAACTCAATCTTGTCTTACAATTCCTACCTTGTATTAGAGAAACAATCATCAAAGAAGACGATTCTAATATAGTAGCAAAAGTGACCAAAATTACACCATAGGTTGAGATCAATTCTACACATCCACGAGGGTCTGTAAGATGGTTAAACGTGTTGTAAGGCATAGTTATGAACTGCTTTGAGCTGTAACAGTCATTACAAGAATATTCGTGGAAGTTAAGAGTATATGTGTTCCTTACGGGGTAACGGGTCTTGTGTAGGAGTATACGTGGGTTACTGATAGCTATCATATCCTCTTGATGGAGCTTGACACTGCAATAAAAGTACTGCATTACATTCTTTTAATGAAAATAAATAACTTCCATAGCCATTGGCACCGGTGACAGTCAGTAGTGAAGATTTTGATCGGCCAGTCATGACCGACCGACCGGACCGAACGAGCGGTGGGAGTTGAATTGTTTTCTGCCTCTGTATACCTAATTCTAGTGAGCCTTATATTGATGCAGCAGCATTTAAGAAGGTCAGAAGAAGCCTATGTATACTTCAGGAGTATTCAAACAGACTCTGCCATC